>CM060611.1:19114438-19859438 GCA_030578255.1 Tiaroga cobitis
GGACAGTTTGCACTTCTAATTTAACATGACATTCAGGTGTGTGTATAAGGCTTTATATACAGTATCTCACAAAAGTGAGTACACCCCTCACATTTCAGCAAACATTTTAGTATATCTTCTCAAGGGACAATACTATAGAAATGAAACTTGGATAGATTTAGAGTAGTCAATGTGCTGCTTGTATAGCAGTATACAGACAGCAGTACTGTCCTCTGAGAATAACTCAACATCCAGCCACTATTGTCAAAATAGCTGTCAACAAAAGTGAGTACACCCTACGTAATAATAGCTGTACGTCGTTTAACCATGCAAAGCCACATGTCCAATTCATAATTTGCATGTTTTTGTCTGCTTGACAGGACCATACAAATTTGTGTATCTTGTATTAGAGCAGTTAAAATTTGTGCTTTGAGTACAATTCTCTCATACTGACCACTGGATGTTCAACATGGCTCCTCATGGCAAAGAACTCTCTAAGGATTTGAGAATTAGAATTGGTGCTCTGCACAAAGATGGCCAAGGCTATAAGAAGACTGGTGACACCCTGAAACTGAGTTACAGTACAGGCCTGCATTACTTTTTTGCCCATATCAGCTAATACTATTTGCACATAAACATTTTTGTGCAATGTTTTACTTAAACTTTACACAGAATTTGAAATCAAATAGTGTATTATCCATTGACTGGGCTGCTGGTAGATTTAGTAACTGATTCAAAAGAGAGCAGACACAGTTGGCCAAATCTTGGCTAATTTATCAGCCTTGCTGATATATCCGTCTGTCACACTCACAACATTTTTACAGTACTATTTAATAAAGAGTATAGTGAACAGAATTTGATTGGGACATGGTGAAATCCCAACCTGTCACTCACATGACTCAAAGTTGAAAATACTGTTCTGTACAAATGGATTGCATAAGTATCAGAAATACCAATGCCATAAGAAAGTGGGAACAAGCTGATGTGAATAACTACAGTTAGATTTTCAATCCTACTTCTCCCTACAACGCCCATATACAGTATATATATATATATATATATATATATATATATATATATATATATATATATATATATATATATATATATATATATATATATATATATATATATATATTATATATATAAGGGTCAATTACAAAGTTTATAAAAGCATTTAAGTTTAAGCATGACTTCAAATGTACCTTCATCTTGGCCCTTATAACAACTCTAAATGACCATCAACTAGCCTACAGGGCAGTGAGCTATTCAGATCAGTCAAGACTTGAATGATCGAGTGCCTCTTAACTTCAGCAAGAGTCACTGACCTAGACAACGTCCTAGAATAGTTTCTTACATAACACTCATGTTATGTGAACACATTTAAAGGGGTCATGAACTGCATTTTTATTATTTTATAATGTTTTCTAAGGTGCACTTAGTATGATTTTTACATTTAAAAAAAAATCACATAATTTAGAAATAAAAGGCCATTTTCTACCCTGATTTTAGCCCTCTGATTTGAACGCTCTGTTTAAAGGGGCGTGTCTGCTGTGAGACTTCAGTGTAAATGCCCACTGATGTGATTGGCTAACATCTTTGCATATTATATTACAAGTATTACATGTGGAACTCTCTCAGACTTTTACAACATTTTTACTATTACAGCTGTTGAGACTAACTAATTGTGAAAAGTGTTGATTATAGCATTATATTTAGATTTACTCCCATCGCATGACAGGTTGCAGTGATGAGCATGTAGCCGATCACAGACATGTTGAGCGCATGAATGCAGTGATCTCGTCATTGCAACTCGATTTCTGCACACTCACAAATGCCTTCATCACAACTAGCATTGCAAACACGATGTAAATAAGAGATTTCAAAGACTCCACAATGAAATGTACCGAACAAACAAATAATGCCCTACTGAGACATCTAGCATTTGGATCCTTTGGAAGGGAATGTTATATTTAGTCCAGTGATCATGTATCTATCTTCTCTCATCTAACACGTCAGTGGGCGGGGCCAAAGATGTGATGATGTAGAAGTAGCCGCTGATCTGCAGAGGCAGTCTTTCGTCACACTATTATGTCCGAAAAAAGTCATTTTCTGAGCTTGGATTCATTAAAAGAAGTTTTTGGACTAATGAGGAAGTTTTGAATTCTGAAACGTATAGGATGTATTTTATTGTACAATGAACTCTTATATGTCAAAAGATCAAGGAAAATTTTATTTCTCGATTCATGACCCCTTTAAAGACATCTGCAAAAAACGCATAACGACTAAGCGTACAAATTATGTTCTTTTGGATAATCAGGTACTGAATCAGCTCCTTCAGCTAAAAGACCCATATAAAAGGACAGTCACACATTTTATGGTTTTCAGTGGCAAATCATGATGATGCCTTAGAGAAAGCCAGTGGGCAGCAACATCTCAGGCTTTACAAAACAAGCAGTGAGAAAATCCTTGTGACAGCCTCCTCCAGCCAATCTATGTGTTCTCCTCTCATAAAAGAAGAGAGAATAAAGAGAACGGGTTGTGATAACATGTTTTTGTGCATTTGGTAACTAAGAGATATGGTGAAAACTGATGACACTGAAGCAAATGATTCTCAGCTGAATGTGTTCTCAATTTACAAGCGTATACTGTATATATCAGCATCTTATTTTCTATTTATCTGCATATTTTTGGTTCAAATATTGATTTTGATTAAATGCTTTGAATGCAACTTAAATGTATAAATATCTAATTTCTCATGACTTTCTTCCTTTCAGTCCTTACAAATTTGTAAATGTTACCTTTTAGACTTATTTACTTTTTTAACTTTTATATTTTATATATACTTTTATATCCCTTCTATATGTTCAAACTATTAGTTAATTCAGTGTAAAGTAATATACAGACTGGCTGCATTTTAATTAACCATCAATATTCAGAATTTACCCAGTGGATCTAGCTTCTGTCTCCTCTTCAAATGAGCCCTTCTGTCCCTCATATTGCTGGACCAATGCTCGGACACTCCAGCAGGGGTTCTCACTGTCCTCCTCACTACTACAGCCACGACTAAGAGCAACAAAAAAAAGAGAGATTAGAAACTGTAAAATGCTGTTTCAAGGATGGATGATTTTTTTATTTGTAAGCTAAACGGATTGACAACACTCTCTCAAATATTTTTCATAATTCTGGCCTGTTTCAGGCTTATGTAAACTATTTTCAAAGCTTCAACAAAGCATATTAGAGATTGTTGTTAGAGTTGACAGCAAAGCATAAATTTAGGATGAAACTGCAAATCTGATTTTCCATATGCTGCCTCTGAACTGAGCGGCAATACCCTCAGACAGCAGCAAGAGGGCATCTGTTCATCTGTTAAAGAAACAGTTCACTCTAAAATGAAGTTCTGTTTGTATTCATTTACCCATTGATATGACTTCATTTCTTCTTAGAAATGCAAAAGTAGACATTTTAAACAATGTCCTGATTGGTCTTTTCCATGCATTTACAATGAATGAGGACTGAAGCTTTCAAGCTTCAAAAACGCTGCTAAAGTACCATAAAAGGATTATAAAAGTCCAAAATGTAAGAATTTTTCACTGATAACATTTCACCGACTCAATTGCTTTGTTCATGAACTGGACATTGTTACTTCTCTCGTGTACGCATCAAGAAGAGTTAGGGTGGATGTCAAGATTTTCTGTGCATAATGACGTCAATTTCAGCCTCACATAAAGTTGACAATATGAAGGTGAGTAAATGATGACAGAATGTTATTTGGGGTGAACTATTCTTTTAAGCAAAGCTAATGAATCTTCTTAAAATGAGAAGGAGAGCATGTCCAAACTTCCGTTTAATACAGTAAAGAACAGTTGCTCTACGACAGCAATTCTACTTCAATGAATAAAAGTTTACAAAACTCTATTGAAGAATGTGAAGGAGAGAAAAGGCTCAATATGTACCTCCATTCTTGTCTTAGATGGAAGACCGAGCGGCCAGGGCGTGCGGCATCCTGCCTGGCTGCTGCCAGTGCTGCTGCTGCATTCTGGGCCATGGCCATGGTGGAATGAGGCCTGTGATTGGCCGAGGAGCAAGTGGAACTCCTGCCTACACTAGCTCCAGCTCTGTGACTGGCTGATGCGGAGGGTTTAAAATGTGCAGCCAGAGCGAGGATGAGCCTCATGGCGGATTTCAGGTTCCCCTCCACAATGTCTTTGAGGACAGAGAGAAAGAAATAAGTAGGTCTATCAGCTTAAGTGTGATTAAGAGTCTGCTCTGTAACTCACCCCTGACAGACGTCTGTGGCATCCTGATCCGTTTGGATGACACAAACAGCAGAACCTTCTCCACATTCTGCTTCTTCTCCTGATCATCCCGTGGCACATAATGAATGCCATCCAGCAGCTCACCAGCTTGCCAAATAAATAAAACACATCTCAATACCAAGTTGTGCATTATATTAGAGTCTTGCAATAATTGTGCTATATGATGTATAGACTTACCCACTATCTCAATGAGGTGTGCTAGGACCACACCATCTCTGAGATCCTGTCGTAGATCACTCACAGGTTTCAGTCCAGGCTTCTTCCTCAGCTGTGCATTAACCCAAGACACATAGGCAGCCAGTTGCTGCTAGAAAGACAAACATGTCATACATGTGAATGCAAACTTATAGTCTATCGCTCAAGGGCAGATTGGGCAAGTACCCCCAATGCCACCCCCCAATAAAAGCTTTTTGCAATGTGTCCACCACGTTGATGTAATATTGTTCTATTAATGACTCTATTTAACTGCTGTTAAACTGCATCCCAGAAAGACATGTATTATTAGTGCTGACGGTCCTGGTGGAAAGGTTGCACAGGATGTGCCTGTGTTGATACCCACTAGGATACCCGTTGTCAAAATAAAAGTATGCCTCAGTGCTCAAGAAGCACCAACTGTGACAGGCCAAGTCCCTCCCCATTCACCCAAGACCGGTCAGCATCACCCGGGTTCAACGGCATGGATTAGTCTGACTTGCACTTTCTCTGCCTGGTCACAAAAGGAGAGCTTAACTCCCCACGTTCACGCTTCCTCTTCAGCAAATACATGTAGGAACACATAAAGACTGCAGTGAGGTTTGCCGCAGTTCTGCCCTCTGGCAAATGTGCTGTGCACTGAAAAAAATATGATATTTTTTTTACAGTGCAGAAGAATGTGGGGTGGCTGCAGGAAAATATTACAGCAGGTGGGATGCACCGATAGCATCTTTTCCAGAATCGATCCGATCCGATACCAAAAATTCTGAGTATCGACCGATCCCGATCCGATACCAGCGCAGTTTTTTTTTAAATCAAGTAGAATTTTTATAACTCTGTGTGTTGAACTGATAATCACTCTTTTGTGTGTTAAACACAATCTACTTAATACAGATAACTTCATTATAAAGAAAAACAACTAATCAAAAAAATATATGATCATAATCTATGACAAAAATTCTATTATAAACTAGATTAGTGGATAATACACATTGCTCTTTGTATTGTTGTAAAATACATTGCTGAAAAACAAGATAACAAAAATCAAAAAGATAAATTATTTTAGATATAGCCTAGGGCCTAGGCTACTATAAAATTGGGAAATGTTTTAAATGTATAGCACAGCTGTTTAAAGAGGCAGCAACATATGATAGATAGGACAGAACAAGAAAGGCTATTAATAATCTTTTATTGCGTCACTGCATTGATATGAAAGGCTCCAATACATCGCGGCACAAAGGGCTTATGCGCATCGCGAGCGCAGAATGATGCGCTTGAAGCCACAGGGAGTCACAGCGCGCAACGCGTCGAGTCCGCATTGAAAAGTTCAAAGCACAAAGGAAATACATATTGATGCGTAGTGTATTATACAGTCTCTATCTATGTAATAGTTTATTGAGCCTTTTCTTTTAACAGTTTTAAATTTCAGTTACTGTGCGCGTGAATAACAGTTACAATGCTTTGACTGTACTGTTGTGATCTAACCGACACCCGGTAGAAAGTAACATGATTAAGTTACAGCAATAAAGTCCAGCAAGATAAAGTTGTTTTATGCGAAACAATAGACATTTATCTACAGATCAAGTATAATAATAGTAACATTGAATCATCTTGAAGAGAGTTTCATCGTTGACCGACCGCGACGTGCTGTTTGATGCTGAATGGAGAATGGCTGACAGCCGCAGCGGAGGGAAAAGTTTACGTGATCTTGAATTTAATGGCATAAATATTAATTTCTATCTCACATGATGGCTTCAGAACACTTATAATAGAGTGCACGAAAACTTTATGGTACTTTAGAATGTTTTGTGCCTTTTGTGGGGCTTAACAATAACACGCACAATATCGGATTTGGATCGGCCTCGTCTGATCGATACCCGATCCGGCAAAAATTGTAGTATCGGAGCCGATATCGATACTGTGTATCGGATCGGTGCATCCCTAGAAAAAGCAGTTTTTTATGTGAGCTAAATAAGCCCAGCAATAACTTAATGACACAAACGAACCATAAAGGTATCATAAAAGATATCCATATGACTCATATTTCAAGTCTTATAAAACCATACAATGGCTTTGTAGGAGAAACAGACGAAAATGTGCTTGCTATTCACGGATAATATCTCCCACAATTGAGCTGTTATCCAATGCGACAGAAAGCCGTGAGTTGAACTTGAGAACCTCTATTGAAAGAGGTCTATTGAAATGTCTTCAAAATGTCTATTTCTGTGTTAAAGGGTTAGTTCACCCAAAAATGAAAATTCTGTCAGTAATTACTCACCCTCATGTTGTTCCAACCCCGTAAGACCTTCGTTCATCTTCGGAACACGAATTAAGATATTTTTGATGAAATCTGAGAGCTGGATCACTCCTCCATACTAGTCCATAGGCTTCTTCAGGGATTGAACTTGCCGGCCTCGAAAAGTTATTAAAGACATCGTTAAAATAGTCCAAGTGACTACAGTGGCTCAATCTTAAGTTTATCAAGCGACGAGAATACTTTTTGTGCGCAAAAAAAAACAAAAATAACGACTTTATATTTCAACTATTCATTTCCTTCTCTGTGGGCCTCGAGTCAGTTCACTAGTGTAATAGCGTACGCTTCTGTTGTTGTACGTCACACGCATCACGCACATGACCAGCGTCGGCCAATAGTGAGCCTACGTGTGACGTAGCTCTACGCAATTACACTAGTTTAACTGACTAAAGGCCCAAAGAGAAGGAAATGAATAGTTGAAATAAAGTCGTTATTTTTGTTTGTTTTTGCGCACAAAAAGTATTCTCATCGCTTGATAAACTTAAGATTGAGCCACTGTAGTCACTTGGACTATTTTAACGATGTCTTTACTAACTTTTCGAGGCCGGCAAGTTCAATCCCTGAAGAAGCCTATGGACTAGTATGGAGGAGTGATCCAGCTCTCAGATTTCATCAAAAATATCTTAATTCGTGTTCCGAAGATGAACGAAGGTCTTACGGGGTTGGAACAACATGAGGGTGAGTAATTACTGACAGAATTTTCGTTTTTGGGTGAACTAACCCTTTAAAAAGAAAAAAAAGTTTTTGGAGTAAATGAAGAAGAAAATGGAAACGATAGGTAAGATTGTGGGTTTTTTTAGATTCATTTTTTTTTATTCAGCAAGGATGCATTAAATCTATCAAATGTGACAGTAAAGAGATTATAATGTTACAAAAAAATTATATTTCAAATTAATCCTGTTTTTGAACTTTCTATTCATCAAAGAATCCACAAAAAAATGCACAGCTGTTTTTATCATTCATTGATAATAATAATAAATGTTTCTTGAGCACCAAATCAACATATTAGGCCGCATTTTCATTACATGGTTTAAGTGACCCAATTCAGATTTTTTTCCTCCCATGTGGCACAGATCAGATATGATCCACGAACATGTAAGCAGGAAAAAAGAACATGTATTCCGATGCTCTCAGATCGGTTTCAAGCCTCATTCATATGTCGAAATAAATCTGATATGATTTGGATATGTGCATTTGTCTGCCGTGTAAGCGGAACGATCGGATATTTCTGTCAATGCGACTCGTACGTCATACTTCAACTCAGGTGGACACCAACCGTGATCACATGACTCTTTTCAATGGCACAATGGATGCTCAACCCACTTAAGAGACTAAAGTTTTGCTGACATTTAAAGATGGTGCGGGAAGCAAAAGCTTGTATAATAATTTCGCCTGCATCCATTGCAAATCGTGCCTCTTTTACTTCCTTTTCAGCCTAAGCTTTTTCGAGTCAGTGCGCATACCTTGGGTTGTTTCGGCAAGTATATTTGTCGTGACAACTCTCAGAGTGTTTGGCATGGTAATGGGTATGACAATATTGATATATTTGGTCTTGGCGGCGGTATAGATCTGCTACACTGCTGCTGTTATTGCTACTGCCAATACATACACGACACACTCCTGTGAGCAAGTAAGACAAGCTGCTGCTGTACAATATTACATAGATGAATTACCCGTAGCAGATCTATACAGGTTGAGCTGGGAACTGTAATACTAAAGCAAATGCTAACCAAGTATATGAAGGTTGAGCACGCAAGCTCGTTGGCTACTGATACAGTAGGAACCAATCAGCTGCCCCATTTAGAGAATTCAAACAGGTTAAGGACCTATTAGCATGGGCAATCTAGAGTTTCATGACAGAACTTTGTACATATCGGGTAGCTTTTAATAGAAGATGTTAGCTGGACGACAAAAAAAGAAAGGGATATAATCAACAAATTGGAATTGGGCTGCAGTATAAATGCAGTCTTAGAATGATTTCTGAAGGATAATGTGACACTGAAGACTGGAGTAATGGCTGCTGAAAATTCATCTTTGCCATTACAGAAACAAATGACATTTTAAAATATATTCAAAGAGAAAACAGTTAAGGTCCTTGCACACTGAGTCCGAAAATCGCGTCCGAAATTTTTGCACGTTAAAAAATAAATCCGACCTCATGTTTTGTCAATCACGTTTACACACTGCCTCCGAAACTTTCGTCCGTCATAAAAAAAATTCGGATCGGGTTTGATTTTCTGCGTTTTTCGCATCTGTAGCAAGCCTTTTAAATGGTGTTTTGACAATTCAGAGCCAACGAATGACGAATACGAAAAAACGCATACGAAAATTTTGGACTCAGTGTACAAGCACCTTTAGGACTACTTTAAATTGTAATACTATTTATTACTACTGTTTTTACTGTCTTATCAATCAAATAAATGCAGTCTTGGTGAGATTAAGAGACTTCTTTTTAAAATAAAACAAAAACCTTATCGACCCCAAACTTGTATGACCGAAATTGGACGTCCATGATGCCAAATGTCACTCCCTGACAAAATACAGTCTGCTATTATTTTAAAACTGTGGGGAAACTTTTCCTGGGGCCTCAACCTCCCAACCAACATCTAGTAGTTGTGTCATGACCCATGACACGTGCCCAGTCAAGAAAACACATGCACAACAAAACGAGCTTTGCATGTTTTTCACGGGGACCCTTCATGCACCAACTGTGCACAGTAGCGTTTATTGATTTGCCACATGGTAGGCTGACTAACACAATGCAAGCTCTGTCTGAAGCATATCTGTCTAACTTCAATCTAACAGTGGCCCAGAGCAAAGTCCTTTTAGGCAAGTCATGCCACTCGGCCGCCATCTTGGCAACGCCTCCGGGCAGCTATTTTGGACTAACAAGACCAGGCTCCTATCTAAATGAATGGGCAGAGACCCAGAACTGCACTTTCACTGGTCACCGGGACATAAAAACTGCATGTATACAAACACTAATAAAATATGATAAAAATCGCTGAAAAAGTGTGATGACTTTGCCCCAAAATAAGGTTTAAAACGCCTTTTCCCCCACAGGTTATACTTTTAATGCGCATGTGCAAGGGTTCTCTCGCTCTCTGTCGTGCGCGCGCTACTGCTCGCTCGCTGTAGATTCCGGGAGATTTGAACTAATTTGCGGTCATCGGGGAGCCGCTATCAATCTGCGGGAGACTCCCGGTACTTCCGGGAGACTTGGGATGTCTGATATTTACACAACTAACACATATCAAATCTGCCGCCTTTTCAAACAGTAACATATTTTCCGCTTTCGCAAACCTCAGCTGTGCGCATGCGTCGGTGGAACCAGACGATAGGCAAAAATGTTTTCCGGCTTGACTGTTAAAAGCAGACGATTGGCTTTCCAGCGGGAGGGGCGGGGCATGTACATACAACCGCCATCTTTGGCGTTACGGGTTTTCCCTATATAGTTGTATTAAGGATTGGGGAAGTGGCATGTCTCTATATAAATAGTCTCTGCCCAGAGTGACAGGTTTCTCGGGAAGAACAACTAACACAGAGAGCATTCAACACAGATCCAGCGTAAGATGCTGACTGTGCTGTAAAACTGGAAGGTAGCAATAGTCTTGTGCAGCCAGCTGTACAAATGAGCTGTCTGTTCCCACAGCGACACTACAGATGGATACATCTCCATCACTGGAACCTGCTGCTGCACTGTATTCTCACCTTATATTCTAGGTGGAACTGACAGCTGGGATTCATAACAAAAAATCAATGATGGTTTGAGAACAGTGCTTGATGGTTTAATGGTTACAGCCGCAGGGCAGGCAGATGTAGAAGCACTCAGTCTTAGGTAACATCAGTAGGGAATGTCTGATGATAGTGCACATAGTTAGAAATGGAATAATATGCTTAACACCTCCTCCCACACGTAACACCATTTATAAGAGCATGGTGATATAGTAATCTTTTATTGTGCAAACTGTGGTTTTTATGGCATAATTCATAATTAACTGTTTTTATTTATTGTTTTCATTCACCCTTTCCTGTTCAATGTTCATAATTAAAACATTATTTTCAAAGCATTATTAATGCAATTGTAATTCAAGTATACATAAATGCATTTATACTGCATATATATTATATACCTCTGTGGCATTAAACAGTCTCTATAAATGCAATATTAATAGGATTGTGTCTCCCATTGTTTAACAGATGTCAAGATTATCCTTCACTCAGTTTGGAAGTCTTATGGACTGTTAATGACGTGTTACTGCTAACAAACTACTAAAATGAGCACTTTTATGTGGTCTATATGGTCTATTTAACTATTTTTTACATATAAATTTATTTCATTTTATTTTTCAATATTTATGATTTCCATTATTTTCAAAGGATTATTTCTGCGATTGTAATGCCTTTGTAAATGCATTTGTATCACATAATTTATACATATATATTTACAATTGTGAGGCATTGAACGGTCCTTCTAAATGAAAGATTAATGTGATTGTGTCTCATATTGTTTAACAGCTGTCAAGACTATCCTTCTCTCTGTTTAAACATCTTATGGACGGTTACTAGCATTTTACTGCTAATACACTTACTGAAACTATCACTTTGTTGTGTAAATTGTTGAATACATGCCATAATTTAGGCTATAGTTTGTTTTTATTGATCATTTCAAGTTTCAATATTCATAATTTAATTTGTAAAACATTTTAAAGCATTATTTTTGCAACTCCAATTCCCATGAAAATGCATTTATAAATATCTATATATTTATGTTTTGCATTGTAGGCTAAATATACAACTTCTGCGCAGTGTACACATGACACAAGGCTATTATTACTGCTGTTAACCAATAAACACTGACGGTGAAACTAATTTTTAAGTGTCTCACAAGCATCAAATACGACATGCAAAAAGCAGCCATCTGTTGTTCTACATTAATATCTCATAGAAGGCGCAAACAATGCCGTCGCACTCTTCGGAGTTTCATACGTAAAACGCCTTTTAAGTTGCGATAGCTACTGTGTTTTAACTTTTCATTGAGCTTCGACTTAACAGAACTCAAATGAGCAAATGAAAAGAATCCACGTGTAAACATGCATGAATGAGGGTTAATGAGTTCAGTAGTATCAGTACCTCATTAGGACCCTCCTGCAGCACGTCAAGCAGATTTCCTTTAGACAAGGATGCGATCATTCTTCTGACTTCTCATCGAGGTGAGAGTGCGCCAGGGGGGAAATGTTAACGTCCTTACTCAGAAAACGCGTTTTGACCGCATATCGAAGGAAATGAGGTAAACAAAGGAAACTACAGAAAACACCTCAACCAAGGCAATGGCCATATGTGCCACCCCGTTAGTTCGCTAGACCTGAAACAGGATACGAGGTGGACGCGGATGGGGAGGAGAAGTACTGCGCATGCGTCCGCAGCAGCTGCTCCACGGTCGTTATGGCGACGCTTGAGCTTACGTTGGCTGCTTTACTGTCTCCAGCTTATGCGCTATAAAGTCTGGACTGGGGGACAGTGGAACATTCATATTGTAGCTTTTAAATAAAATGACTAATTTTAAGTCCACTTAAAACTTGTTGAAAATAAAGCACAGTAGATGGGCTCTAGTCTGGATAACACAGTCTGTAGTCCCTCCTTTTTTAAACCAACACCACAGCACAATATGTAAAAATCATGATGTGAAATCTGAAAATTTGTAAGCAGTTTTGGTTTGGCTTCATTGTGTACAGCCCCATTAGACCACATCCTTCCTGCCTGCCTCATGCTTCCTGCTTCTGCCTCTATATTTTTCTTTCTTTTTTAAACTAAAAATCAAACCCACAACAATTAGATATTTTTTTAATTAAAAAAAATATCTAATTGTGCCTTGTGGTGGGTTTGATTTTTAGTTTAAAAAAGTATAGAGGCAGAAGCAGGAAGCATGAGGCAGGCATATCACAGTCTGCAATATCACAGCAGGTGCATCACTATTTTTTTTATTAAAATGTCCATGTCAAACTGAAAGATGACTCAAAATTGTCAATAAATAATAAATATCTCCTTCAATTTGTTAATAGTGGGAAGCCCAAACATGTCGTCTAAACAATAAATATTTTGTAGACAATTAAATGAATAAGCTTTATTGAGTCCCTGACTTTATTAAAAATGGAATTCTCTTTTTTGTGCAAACTGTGGTATATAATGGAGTAATTTATAGACTGTTTTAATTTATATTTACTGTTTTTATCATTAATATTTATAATTTTCATTTATCTTTTCATGTTTTAATTTTCATTAATCAATAATCATGTTTTTTTCAAAGCATTATTTTTTCCATTTTAATTCCTGCGTTAATGTATTTATTTGTTAATTTCATATAATATATTATCAATACATAATAAGCGGGTTAGTGAAACACGTTCTCAGCAGCCTCTCAACATTAAAACTACTTAGCGTTAGCATCCATAACAATCTTTCAGAAAGCAATTCTTAAAGTTTGAGCGACCTATAACGTTACCTTAGGTTTCTCACGTTTTCTTGACGATATCATCAGCAAGTTTGTTGATTTCCATTCATATAAATATAGTTAAATTTCCGCCAGTAAAAGTAAATCACTGCAGCAGACTCCTTAACTTAGTTTCTATGGATACTAGAAACAGTGGCACGTGCGCGAAACAGCCATTTGTTCATTGCGAGTTTAGAATGTTTCAATAACTGACATTAAAAGAGAATGTAAATTTAACAGCGCAACTATTTTCAGTCATCCATGTCGTTATGAAAGCATAAGTTTTCCTTTACCCTGTGCTGTATTATCATTATTATTATTAAACCGTATTAGTGGTGTCTGTCTCCCTCTGCCGTAAAAGATGCGAACTGTAAAGTTGATTTTTGGGATGTCCAGTCTTGCTCCTGAATTTTTTTTAAAATTAAAAATAAATCCCATATGACAAATGTTCAGCTGTTGTACATTTATTGATACAAACAAAAAAGTGCACAAAAACAACCATACAGTATATAGTAACAAAATTTAAAAATATATAAATTTGTCAATAATTATAAACCTTATCGGCTTCCGATGCAGTGTTGAATACAGCATTTAGCACATCAGGGTCACTGCATGTTAAAGACAATATTGGCAATCTGACATGCTAGTTATTGATACATGTTTACCACATCCGGACCAGCGTTTGAGTTGATTTGGATTATATTTCATATAGATCAAAAGAAAGTCACAGTCTCAAATAATCTTAAAACAAACAAAACCAAATAATTTACAAAATGATACGCAAAAGTTAATACAGAATCCAGTGTCTCCACTCAACCTGGAAAACTTTATTCAAGCAAGTACATTTCGATAGTATTTCATATCTTTTTCTTTTGCTTAATGCATGCAGAGCTATTTTTTTCTCATATGCTTGTTTTTTCATAAATACTGGTCTAGATACACATCCAATGTTTTATTTGACTTAGTCTTATTTCTCTTTGCTTACAATTTATCAGTGCTGCATTCAATGTAGATACATTTTCAAAGACACTTTAGCTTCCAAATAATGCTATACTTCACTTTTTTATTTATTTTACTCTTAAGTTTTAATTGAGATTTAGATCATATTTATTTTCACATTTATGTAAATTTTTCACTCCGCATCACAGCCTACTGATATTTCAAGGGATATAACTCCACTTGGCACATACATACACACACGGGCACCTTTGCTATTACATAACATAAATTACATGTTTTTTAACAAGAGGCGTATACTTAACATGTAAATCACATACTGCCCATTTCTTTTATTATTTTTTTTTTAAACTAGAGCTGTTGAAGCACACAATGAAAGCTTCAAGTACCGCAGAACTGATCTATGTCTCAAGAGTAGAAGTTAACACTCATCGCTCACAGAATGTCTTTCTATGTGTCTCCTCATCATCAGTTTTTAAAAATAATATATTGTGGGAAGGTTATGGAAGTGTAAGGCCATGCTGGGTTTGGATTGACTAGACATTTACACCGACCAGAAAAACAATGACAGTGGGTTATCGAGATCTTTTAGGTTTATCATGTTTGCTAAAAATGAAAATACTAGTGCTGTCAAATCAATTAATCACATCTAACATAAAGTTTATAAATATATAATATATATGTGTGCTTATATATATTTACACATACATATACATCCTAATAATACCCATCCACTGAATTGGCTCTATCACTCTCTCTCCTCTCCAACTATAGCTGGTGTGTGGTGAGCGCACTGGCGCCGTTGTACTGTGGCTGCCGTCGCATCATCCAAGTGGATGCTGCACACTGGTGGTGGTTGAGGAGAGACCCCTGGTATGATTGTAAAGCGCTTTGAATGTACAGTAGTACATATGAAAGCGCTATATAAATGCCTCATTCATTCATTCATATACTGTACTGTATATATATATATATATATATATATATATATATATATATATATATTTTTTTTTTTTTTTTTACACTCTAAAAAATGCTGGGTTGTTTGAACCCAACTTTGGGTCAAATATGGACAAACCCAGCCGTTGGGTTAAATTTTTTAATGACATTTTTAACCCAACGTTTGGGTTTGTCCATATTTGACCCAAAGTTGGGTTAAAACAACCCAGCATTTACTGTCAAATCGATTAATTGCGATTAATTGAATGAATTAAAAGTATGTGCGTGTATATATTATATTTATATATATATATATATATATATTATATATATATATATATATATATATATATATGTGTGTGTGTGTGCGAGCATGTATACACACACACACACACATACATATACATTATATATACATATTATGCACACATAAATGGGTGTACACACACAAATATACACTGTAAAAAATTATATGATCAATAAGTTCTGACAAGATGTTTTTACATTTACATTTTTACATTTTACATTGACAAACATCCATGTTGATTATACTTAAAAACTTAAGGCAGTAACTTTTTTTTACAGCATATATATATATATATATATATATATATATATATATATATATATATATATATATATATATATATATATATATATATATATATATATATATACATACACATACACACAGACACTCACCTAAATGATTATTAGGAACACCATACTAATACTGTGTTTGACCCCCTTTCGCCTTCAGAACTGCCTTAATTCTACGTGGCATTGATTCAACAAGGTGCTGAAAGCATTCTTTAGAAATGTTGGCCCATATTGATAGGATAGCATCTTGCAGTTGATGGAGATTTGTGGGATGCACATCCAGGGCACGAAGCTCCCGTTCCACCACATCCCAAAGATGCTCTATTGGGTTGAGATCTGGTGACTGTGGGGGCCATTTTAGTACAGTGAACTCATTGTCATGTTCAAGAAACCAATTTAAAATGATTCGAGCTTTGTGACATGGTGCATTATCCTGCTGGAAGTAGCCATCAGAGGATGGGTACATGGTAGCCATAAATGGATGGACATGGTCAGAAACAATGCTCAGGTAGGCCGTGGCATTTAAACGATGCCCAATTGGTACTAAGGGGCCTAAAGTGTGCCAAGAAAACATCCCCCACACCATTACACCACCACCACCACCAGCCTGCACAGTGGGAACAAGGCATGATGGATCCATGTTCTCATTCTGTTTACGCCAAATTCTGACTCTACCATCTGAATGTCTCAACAGAAATCGAGACTCATCAGACCAGGCAACATTTTTCCAGTCTTCAACTGTCCAATTTTGGTGAGCTCTTGCAAATTGTAGCCTCTTTTTCCTATTTGTAGTGGAGATGAGTGGTACCCGGTGGGGTCTTCTGCTGTTGTAGCCCATCTGCCTTAAGGTTGTGCGTGTTGTGGCTTCACAAATGCTTTGCTGCATACCTCGGTTGTAACGAGTGGTTATTTCAGTCAAAGTTGCTCTTCTATCAGCTTGAATCAGTCGGCCCATTCTCCTCTGACCTCTAGCATCAACAAGGCATTTTCGTCCACAGGACTGCCGCACACTGGATATTTTTCCCTTTTCACACCATTCTTTGTAAACCCTAGAAATGGTTGTGCGTGAAAATCCCAGTAACTGAGCAGATTGTGAAATACTCAGACCGGCCTGTCTGGCACCAACAACCATGCCACGCTCAAAATTGCTTAAATCATCTTTCTTTCCCATTCTGACATTCAGTTTGGAGTTCAGGAGATTGTCTTGACCAGGACCACACCCCTAAATGCATTGAAGCAACTGCCATGTGATTGGTTGATTAGATAATTGCATTAATGAGAAATTGAACAGGTGTTCCTAATAATCCTTTAGGTGAGTGTATATACATACATACATATACAAACAAAACTTTTATGTTAGATGCGATTAATCAATTTGACAGCACTAGAAAATACATAAAAACCCAAAGCTATTAAAATATAGAATTTGTACAGGTTGCATATCCTGTCAAAAGTTTTATATAATAAGTGAAAAAATCTAAAAGATTGCCGTTTTTTAGCCAGATGTCTCATATGTGTTTAAGAGATGGGATATTTGCTTTAGAAGGATCTCAGTGTCATCTACATTCAGCTCAGAAAAGCATGGACTCAATAATATGCCTCAGTTTCCTCCTATAGTATCCAGCTGCAGACCCGCAGCACCACCAGTTTCAGAACCCCAGTGCCAGAACCGGAAGTAAGGGGTGGAGCTTACGTTCTAACGCCAGCGCCAGTACCGGAAGTGAGGGGCTTACGAGCTTACGTTCTAAACCGAGTAACACCACCTAACGTTTTGGAGCGTAATTTGCTTAGACATGAAACGACATAATTACACACTAGTGCTGTCTTGCTCTTTATTTGTCACATACCAGTTATAGTTCATACAACGAGCAGTGAAATGTAAGTCTGGTATTCCTATAGACTCACTGTGTAATAAAAACATACCCTCAGAGCCGGATTAAATAAATGGACTACACTAGGCAGGCTGCATTTTTTGGGCCCCCCTCCACCCATGTTATTTATGAATTGAAATCTGAAACTTACCAAAGTTACTGATAAAAGTTAATTCACATTTTACATAGCCTAGTCTTTGGTTACAAATTGGTTGTTTGTATGCCAAAATAAGTCATGTGTTGTAAATTAAACAGTCTATCAGACTATTTTTTGATATTCATTATTTATACGTCATTACACGGCTCTATTAAATTATCCTCATCTTATCGATTGGGAGTGTCATTGTTAAGGCAGTAGTGCCAGTAAATAACCAATAGGTAAACTATGTAAACAGAGCAAATAAGTTTATCTTATTTGCTCTGTTTACATTTAATCAACACATTCAATTAAGATTTTCTGCAAAATGCAATAGCTTACAACATTTATAAATGTTATAATTAAGAAAAAGACAAACATGACCCCTTCACATTCATCAAAACCATTTAGAATCTGTCTAACAATAATAAATATAAGGATGGAGGATTTAAACTATGGAAAACTAAAGGTATTCAGACTATTAAAGACTTGTATATGGATGGAATACTTCTTACATTTCAAGAATTGTGTGATAAACACCAGATTCCCTCAAAACATTTTTTAAAAAATATTCACAGCTTAAAAGTTTTATGTCTTCCAGGTTTACAGATATTATGTACATTCCCAAACTGTCATTAATAGAGGAAATAATTGGTAAAAGAGGTGAAAAGGGCCAATTGTCAAAATATTATAATTTAATAATGTTTAACTCTAAAGAGTCTGCTGTAGACAAATTAAATGCATGGAGGAAAGACATTCAAGAAGAAATAGAGGAATTTGAATGGACTGAAGCATGTTTAAAGGCGCAAAAACAAATAAACACGCAGCTTAAATTATTACAGTATAAATGGTTGACAAGGGTTTATATAACACCTGAAAAACTCAATCATATGTCTAGCAATATTCCTAAAATGTACAAAATGCCAAAATTATAAAGGAACTCTAATTCACTGTCTATGGGAATGTTCTGATATACAGAAGTTCTGGAAGGATGTCATAAACTGTTTGTCAGCAGGGCCTGCATTTCATTTTGAAAAATGGAGGGGAAATCCCCCCTTAGGTGATTCTTTAATTTGAGGTGGGAGTTTAGACTTTTTTTTTTAAAATTAGGCCTACATTTATCTCCTAATGGGGTAATTTTGTTCTTAAGAATTTACGCAACACAAGGAAGCTTGATTTCAATCTTTGAATTAAATTGAAAAAAGTAGCACAAAAGTACAATAGAATAAAGATACCTATAAAGAGAAAAGATTTTGCTTATGTCTGACACCAGTATTCTGAAATAGTATACAGAGACTGAATAAAGTAGGCCTAATCAAATGCAAAATAACAGTGGGTAGTGTTTTAGTCCTGAGAACTAAATTAAATACAGGATATTAATCCTGATTCCTTAAAATGAAAGCTACGTTTTGTTGTTTTGACAACCAAATTAATGACAGACCACGGCTGCTGTCACTGTAAGAGCTCGTGCACAGATCCTGTAGCCACTAACATTATACGGTCACGTGCGATGTATGCTTATTGAAGACATAACCGACTGTGTTTAGAGGATACTCACCAAGACCGAAATTGACATAATTTTCGCATGTTTTTTACTGTTAAAGCGATTTAATCCACGAAAAATAACTGTTGTTACCCGCGAGCTTGTGAGGCGGCTTGT
The DNA here is from genome assembly GCA_030578255.1 of Tiaroga cobitis. NCBI lineage: Eukaryota > Metazoa > Chordata > Actinopteri > Cypriniformes > Leuciscidae > Tiaroga > Tiaroga cobitis. The sequence goes on from CM060611.1 coordinate 19,133,896, forward strand.
ATGTGTGCAGAAAAAAACATCTCTCAGACAGCGCGCAAAAACATCTCTCAGATAGCGCGCAAGTATAGCCTACCGAATAGTTCAAGATCGCGTGAATGTTTAAACTGGTAAGACTTAGCCTAAGACGTGCAAATGGTAACCTGTAGTTACTCATGATGCAATGCTGGCCCATGCAAATGACAATTCCGTCTATTCCGACTCCGAAACGCGAGTGTATTATCGCCGCCTGAACGAGATAGGACATTTGTACATTTTTTTTATTTTTGTCCCTCTGTCTGGGCCCCATCCCGCCAATCGGGCCCTAGGCACGTGCCTAGTTTGCCTTTGCGTTAATCCGGCTCTGCATACCCTAAATATTATTTAAAAGATGCAACAATTTTAAATATTTTTAAATACTTGCAAAACTAACCAGTGTCACTGTCAATAATTCCACCCCTCCCTCACTTCCGGTTCTGGCGCTGGGGTTCTGAAACTGGTGGTGCTGCGGGTCTGCAGCTGGATATATCTCGTTTCCTCAGCCAAAGGGCAAGAAAGATTTCAAACAAAAACATTCCTATATAACCACAATTATGATACATTCATAAACTTGCAATTTTAATCATACTTCATATGAGTAATCAAAACATTGTTCCTCCATAAATCTGACTATTCAAGTTTAAAAATGATGGATTGAAAGATTTTTTGAACAAATGAACAGTTATAATTAATGTTTTTCGCTCTTTATTAGGTTAACACTTTATCATACAACAAAAAATTTAGACAGTAATGAGCACCTTGTGACCAACACTGACTTGTTAGTACTACTAGAAATGGTGGAGAACTAGCCACCATAAAAAAGAAGAATGTACTGAAGGAAATTTTAAGACAGAAAAGGTCTCTTGGCAGTTTGGACGAAATCTGCCCAAGATATAAAGTCAAGGCCAAAGCATGAGTCTGTGATCTAGAAGTGCACAGAGCCTGGAAAATAGCACCTATTCACTAGAAACGAGTACCAGTACTGGTACCGTGATTAAATTTAACAAAGAGCGGAATGACCCCTGAAGAGGTCACATTCTAGTGGTGATTTAACTGCAATGGTGAACTATTGTAGAGACTTAAACACCGAAACAACATGAGAATAAGTGCTCCGAATTAAATTTAAAGTCAACCATCTTACCCTGTTTTCACATCCCGGAAATGTCCAAGCTATTTCCACACATTTAAATACGGTGTTGTTTATACAGATATCAGACACATTTCTTGAGGCTCTTAAGTGAAGTTTTAAGTGTTGTCTTAACCGCCAATGAACATTCATCAACTTTTTCCTTTAAATTTTGTTTGCTTATTATTTACATACTGTTGTATGGTGGATATAAAGAAAAAAGACTAATAATTAAAAATAAAAAGTGCAGAAGTCAACAAATGAATTATGCACAACCCCAAAGCCACAATATAGCACTGTTGCAACGAAAAAACAAATAAGTGCATTTAATCATGTAAACTTGTAAATAAAGCAGCAAAATGGAACATAATCAAAGAAAACGTTGACTAAATGTTGCTCAATGTGTGAAAAAGCAACAACCTGTAGTGGGCAGTCTGTCTCTTTGCACCCGCATTTCACGATCTGAAGACGTGCACGGCTCGAACCACGTACTGTCGGCAGATGGGACACTCGTTCATACGTTTCCCGCATTTGCTGCACGTGACCATGTGGCCGCACTCCAGCAGCACGCAGTCAATGGGGGAATCCATGCAGATCTTACACATGTTCTCCTCCTGGCCGCTGGGCTCAGCAGGATCAGCTGGAAGAACGGTGAGAGGTTCAATATGTAAAAATAGTATTATCACACACAAATTCAGGAATTGTATTTTTGATTTAGCATTTTGGGGGTAACTGCCATGGTATCCATAAAACATACCTGCTTCTGTTTTTGTATTTGACACTGAAAGTAAAAAAAGGATGTCAATTTCAGTACAGTTTGATGAACAACAAAAAATAGACTATGATGCTTTAAGTTACACTATCGTTCAAAAGATTGTGGTTGGTAAGATTTTTTTTTTAATAAGTCTCATTCTCACAAAGGCTGCATTTATTTGATCAAAAATACAGTAAAATCAGCAATCTAGTGACATATTTTTACAATTTAAAATGACTTTTTTATTTATTTTAAATTTAAAGGTGCTCTAAGCCAGTGTTTCCCAACCCTGTTCCTGGAGGCACACCAACACTACACATTTTCCAACTCTTCCTAATCGATCACACCTGAATCAACTCATCAGCTCGTTAGTAGAGACTCCAAGACCTGAAATATATGGGTCAGAAAAGGGAGACATCCAAAATGTGCACTGTTGGTGTGCCTCAAGGAGCAGGGTTGGGTGTAGTCACTTCTTGTTGACGTTCGAAGTGTTGTCAAACAAAACGGAGGCTAGCTAGACCCTCCCTCCTCCTCATCCCGTCCCCTCCCCCTCCCTTGTGTTGGTTAGGTGAACATGAATGTCCATTTAGGAAAACAAAAAAATGGATTTACCCACCTGTCCAGCAAAAACAGAGCTACCTGAATGTCGGATTGGAAGCCCTTCTGCCGGAGGAGTTCTCGCCACCTTTCAAAGGCTTTTCCAATGTAAATTCGGGACTTCGCGCGTTCCTTATCATTTTCCCTCTTCTTTGCAATTTGTTCATCGGAATGTCGTCTCTTTGGTCGTGTGTCGGGCATATCAAACTTAAAGAAAATATAATACTAACTTCCCTCTTCATGCTTCTCTCTCCTCCACACCCCCCTTCATGTGTACGGGCACTAAACCCCCAAATCCTTCTTGTCGGTTATTGGCTGGAACGGTTATTGGCTAAAAAACGTGTGACATCGCTTAGAGCACCTTTAAGATGTAATTTATTCCTGTGATGGCAAAGCTGAATTTTCAGCATCATTACTCCAGTCTTCAGTGTCACATGATCCTTCTGAAATGCTTCTAATATGCTGATTTGCTGCTCAAGAAACATTTCTTATTATTATCAATGTTGAAATTGGGATTGTGCTGCTTCATATTTTTGTGGAAAGTATGATAATTATTTTCAGGATTCCTAAATGAATAGAAAGTTCAAAAGAACAGCATTTATTTGAAATAGAAATCTTTTGTAAACATTATAAATGTCACTTTTGATCAATTGAATGCATCCTTGCTGAATAAAAGTAATATCTTAAGAAAAAAATCTTACTGACCCCAAACTTCTGAATGGTAGTGTAGCTATATTATAAACTGATGTTTTTTTTAGTTGTATTTATTATAAATTTATTCCAATCTTAGTTATCAATTTATTTGTTATTTCATAACAGAATATTTATGAAAAAAAAAAATGAAAAAAAAAAAAAAGCTAAACAATAACCAATAATATTTTTGTAAAACATTTTAATGCATTTTTGAATACCATTATAAATTAATTAAAACAAAACTCTTAATAATCAAAACTGAAATCTTTTGGTTGCCACCACTATAGTTTCAGGGCGTTCATATAGAAAAACGTACCCAGGTTATGAAGGTCTTTCTGATCATTAAAGAGGAGGGTGACCTTCTCCATTAGTTCCCATTTCTCACAGCAGCCCTGATAGTTCACAAAGTTGCGTGCCAGAATCTCTTTCAGCTGCCGCACGCTGAGGCCTTCGATGTCCTCCACCCTGCTCAGGTCAGACAGAGAGGCTCTTCTGCTGTGCACCAGCGTCTCCTCGCTGTCTGTGGACTAAGAACACGTTCACACAGCAACAGAATACAGTTTTCAGTCCTGTATTTGAGTCCTTAAAACAGTTATATTCACACACAGTTCAGTTATTTGTAGGAGTGACACCCACATTCAGTCTATGAACTCAGGACCCACAACCGCATTTAGGGGGGAAAAAGTGCTGTGTGAACGGAACCGGACTGGACAACTAGTTGTTTATCACGTCATACAGTGCACTAGATCTGCTCTGCACTGCACAAACGCGTATCTACTGTGTGTTGCGGGTTGTAATTTTGGTAACTTACAGTGACAGAGATTTGAGCTGTCTCTGTGTGTTATCTAAAGGTTTTAGATCCAGTCACTGTATTGCTCCCATCAATTTTGTGTTTTTCACACGACTCAAATGCTCCGCTCTCCACCCAGATCTAAGCTACTGTTGGTTAATGAAGATTTGACGAATGAACTCGCGTCTTGATTGGACTCTTGTCATGTCAAAAGTGATAAGACAGTTTTATATCACTTTAGTCACTGGTAAGAGTCCAATCGAGACGTGAGTCCCGTAGCACATTCATAATGCAGACAGTATATGAGACGGTACTGTTAGTTGCCGTTTGAAGTAAATGTGGTTGTCAATCCCAAAGATAAAACATGATTCTATCACGATGAGAGGCTACTAATACATTGAGAAATACAGTGATGACATAACGGAAATAGTTGTTCACATACCTCTTCCTCATCATCTTCATCTTCCTCACCCTCTTCTCCATCTCCTTCTTCCTCCTCCTCCTCTTCATCCTCCTCATCCTCCTCCTCCGTGAGGGGTTCAGATTCTGCAAGTGGACGGGAAGGTAGAGGAGGCGCAGGCGGCTGTGAGCGGGATTGGGCGCTGCCGCTTCCTCTGGGAGTCTGTTGAGCCAGCACCAGCTCCACCAGCTCCTCCTTCTCTCGACACATCTGCGTGGGGGTTTGGTGCAGGTGGAGATAGTCACGGAGGTCCTTCACCTTCAGCCTCATCAACTCTGCCCGCTCAAAGAAGGTGCAGTGGAGCCGCTGACAGGGGTGGCAGAGCCGCGGCCGGAGATCCATCTGCACCGAGCAGCGGCTGCAAAAGTTGTTCTTGCAGTCCACGCAGACATGCTAAGAAATGCAAAAAACATAATCTGTTATATCTAAACAGATTTAAGCATTTTTGCTGATTTCAATCCAAAGATATCTGTGAGAACAGTGGATTGAAATCAGCAAAAATGCTTAAATCTAATTAGATTTTTTTTTTTTTTTTTGCTTTAACAGCAGAATTTGAGGGATTTGAGTAGACTTAACCTGATTTACCGTTCTTGCGGCGTCAAACTGGCCTCCGCAGGCCTTGCACAAGTGTTCGGGTGGTGCTGGAAGGGGGCTGGTGCCCGAGTTTGTGTAGGCCTGGTGCCATGAGCTGCCGTTTTCTTCCACGGTGGCGGTGATGTCCACACAGAGCAAGCTATAACATAAGGTCTGCACAACCCATCCTGCACATACAACACAGGTATTACATAAAAAATATAGACATAAATAGGTATACTTATCAGTCAAAATGTTTGTTTGCTATCATTTAATATTTACCTATAGAAAATGTGGCTTTATGATGAAGGACTAGGGGAAGTGACCCTATCAAACTCAACCAACATACAAACTATCGAACTCAACCCAATGTTTAAAAAAACAAAACAAAAAACACTTCAATATTGATTAGCCAGCCTAACTAATAAAATAACTGCAGATTAAACTGGACAAATATAAGTTACAGTAATAGTATCTAAACATTTTCAGCATCCAAGAAACAAGTAAACATTTCTTCTTCATATTATGGTCATTCTAGCCTGTTCTTATCTTAACTTAAGAAAGTCTACAGTCTGTGATGCGCTCTTTTACCTGGCTGAGCATTTTTAATAGGGTTATCAACCAGTATTAATTATATACTATTAAATGTTTTATTAATATTTTTTTATTTTAACTTCTCCATCTAACACTTATTTCATATAACACTTATTATTACAAAACAATTTGTAATAGTTGTAATAGCAGTGCTATCAACGGCTTTGCTATTTTGAAATCAAACTAGTGAATGTATGTGTCACAATACATAGAAGAATGTATGGCTTCTTAAGGTCATTTAACAAAATCAAGTATGATAAAAAAAAGAAAGTAAAAAGGACAGTTCACTTTGGCCCTGCTCGTTATCCAAGGAATAAATCATGGTAAAGTGCAACAATACTGCGATTTCTATATTAAACATTATTGTGATGCAGTAAGACATTTGCAGGTATGCAAGAACCTAAGGAGCTGCCTACCAAGACAACTTTACTGGAATGGGCGCTTATGATGCCCAAAAATGCTGTCTAGGTAGGCAGCTCACTGGATTTTAAGAAACAGCCATAGACAGTATCTTGCAGAATATAATTAAGGTAACTGGATGCATTTGAAATCTTACCCAAAATATCCGTTCCAAAGTCCTATTACAGCCATAATATATGTGTTTAATCGGGAACGCATAAACGATAAAATACTATAGGAATGAAAACGCTCTGAAGAGAAATATAGCTAAAATCGCTCTGCAGTTCTCTCGACTAACGCAAAGAAGCATGACGTCAGAACGTGTAATCACGCGAGAAAAGCCGGAGCCTCTCTGAGTGAGGGGTACTCCAGTGTTGCCATGTTTGGTAATTTTGACTTTTTAAGAAAGCTCTTCAAATAACAAACAGCATTATCATTGTTAAAAACACCACAGTAAATCCAAGAAGCATACATTGAAAAATGAAAATAAAGTAAATAAATTACATAATAATTTAACAAATATAACAAATAAAACAAAATAATTACTTACAAATAATAAATTAAACTTAGGCCTAATGACTTTTACTAATATACATTGCAAGTAACTTATAAAGTTGCCAAAAAACTGAAATATGTTTCATGAACTACAATCTCAAATACAATCAATCTCGATTGTGGAGCATTCTATCTGTGTATTTGACAGACCACGGTGTTTATTTTACTAGCGAGATCTGGCAACACAGTTGTTTTTCCTCTCGCTTATGTACCGGTAGTTTAGTGATCTATACTGCCATCAACTGGGCTGATACTACAATGTTAGACATAATGTATATTTATAAAATATAAGAAATAAAATAAAATATAAAATAAAAACAGACAATGGCATGGATAAATATATATAGTAATAGTATATATTATATTATATTATATTATATTATATTATATTATATGAGTAATAATAAATAATATAGAGAACACTAAATATCAACAAATCGCATCTCATCAGTAACATTATATTATGATCATTACATTCAGATTACATTCAGATTCTATCTATCTATCTATCTATCTATCTATCTATCTATCTATCTATCTATCTATCTATCTATCTATTTATCAGCAAATCTCATCAGGGCCAATGCAAACTACTTGCTTTTACAAACACTTAACTTCATAATGCACCATGGATCAAAGGATTTATGAATAATCTGAAGCAGCAATAGATACTACCCTGTCATACAGAAAAACTACTGGGAAATAAAATGCTCATTTTTGCACTTTTTTCTTCTTTTTCTTTCTGCACCAGAAGAGTGCGCTGTTTACCAAACTTTGAGTAGCTGATCCCGTACTGTAGTAGTAGGTCCAGAGATCCAGAGCTGTTTACTGACCAAACAACCACTAGACTAATCCAGAGAGGTCAGTGGATCAGAGGTGAAGCCCTCAGTCATGGCTCTTCAGCAGAGCTGCTGGTTCGGACTAGCTCGTTAATCAGGTTACATCCAAATCCTATCTGAGGCGACTGTTGGGTGTAACAAGTGGATTGTGTCCGACACATAGCCCTACGTAACTGTGTGCTTAAGGGGGTTAAGAGTGGGCAGTTTTAGCAACAACCAAAATATTATAAACGAAAGCCATTTGTGGACTAGCGAACCCATTTATTTGCCCCTTTGATTTGTCTCTCAAATTAATTACTGGGGCACTCATGCTTTTGTTCATGTTCCATTGACTGTTATAGCAGACGCCTTGACAAGCTGAATTTATTCACCAAGTGAAGACAGGGGAATTATGTGATAATGTGAGACATTTTCTGCTGGTCATGTGATCTCGGCTGCATATGACAGCTCCCAAAAAGAAACAGAAAACGAAGGGATGGATTTTTTGGTTAGTAGCCTGCTGATATCTGGAGCCTTCATCTCAAGGGAGTGTACATAATCCGTGTGTCATTCGTTCAGTCGTTTTTTGATTTAATATTTAAAGTAGAAAAATGAGAAAACAGTTCCCTTTTTGTTTTTTTTCCCCCAAAAAAAAACAAAAACAAGAATTCAGCTTGATGTTTCGTTATCGTTCTGAGGTAGAAAAATGAATAAACCACTTGAATATTCGATTTCTACAGGTGGGCGGGAATGAAACACCCATTTCCTCTGATTTGTGAGCCGAAGATCAAACTGTCCCGTCATCAGTTCCTCCTCAGTTTCGCACAGCAGAATAAGAGTCCTCCGCTGCTGCAGTTGTGTGGATTCTTATCTCGTTTAATGCAACTACATTTCATCTTTTTCTCATCAGACAACCAGACTAACGAATGGCTCGACACAACCCGTACTGGGAAAGAGCCTAGACAGGCCTTATAATTTTAAAATATAAAAAATAATTTTGTATTTTCCTTTATTTTCCGGACTGTAAAGTTTGTATCATGAGGAGGCACGCTGTGATTTATTCCTAAGTGATTTAGGACTATATAATGCATTTTTTTTTTAAATAATCTAAATGTTGGCTTTCAAAAGTAGGCATCATGTTCAGCGCATCATGGTTTTTTCTTTATTCTATTCGCTGTATTTTGGTAAATTTTTTGTGTTCGCCAGAATGTTCAAGGAGACGGAGACGCGCTAAAGCAGCGCATGTTGTTTTCTTTATTTTTCAATGCAATGTAGTCATTTTGAATGTACACACATAAAACAACACTTTGTCGTTTAATACTCTGTCATTCGAAACAGTAAAATGTATAAAAGTTATTTCCCCAGCTGAGGAACAAATCCAAGTGATGGCGCCGGCGCATCGCACTCACACAACATTATCAGTTCACTTCTGGCATTGCTAACTTGACATCGCAGCCTGTTCAATATTAAAATAAAACAGTCAACCAAACATATAACAAGTTTTTCTGCTTAATTGAATTTGTCTTTTGTATAGGCTAATATAAAGGCTGTGCCGGTCAGTCATAACTTGCTTTTTCCAAACTCATTTCCCTTGCAGATGCTGATTTAGCCTTTGTGTAGGCTATAGGCTATTAGGACTAGCCTTCTTTACATTAATAGTTAGCAAACAAACGTGACCTACATTGTAAATATGAAAATGTTGGACCGAATGAGAAATGCGCGAACCCAACGTCGGTTAAATTTCAGTAAAGACTAAAATAAATTAGTTTAGGCTTGGCGTTTAAAATAGGCTAAATGTTGTTTGTAATAAAGGGCACAATAGGCTATTTTTATAGGCTACTATGTAGGCTATATTTTTATTATACGAGCCACTTATTTTTTTATTCTTGTTGTTGTCTGAATAGGCTACCATTCATTTAAGGATTAGACATAGGCCTATAGGCTACAGTAAGTAAATTACGCATATGTTATTAATAGTGTTTATAATGTTAATTTTTGTATTTTATTTACCGCTCTTTTACACTATTTCTATATAGGCTAATAATAAAATGCGTTTTTTACAATGATGAGACGCGCGTGTGTTTTACGCTCAACATGACCCGGTGCGCCACGCACAAGCGCGCATCCTTTAGATATAAATTATAGGCTAATACATTTTAATAAAACACAGTTCTCTGTTCTCCGTTTGTTAGATCAGTCTGAATTACAGTTCATGTGTGAACGTTAGGCATATTAGGCCTATATAGGCAAGTCAATGCATTATTCTTTCCTTTTTGTATTAGTGTTTAAAATATTTAATTTACAATTAATTATATTATTTTTTTAAACTTACTGGGCGAGGGAGACATGCTAACAGTCGTCATTTAGGCCTACCCTGCCATACCAAGCTGATGCGAGCAGTGGCGCAAAAAGTGGGTAGGCCTATGGGCTTTATGCGGCGCATAGGGGCGCAGCACCATGGGGGGCGCCAAAGCGATGGTAAAAATAAAAATAAAAATTTAATTAAAAAAATATATATATTATATTTTCTATATGTAGCTGCTGTTGTGCGTTTCTAAATCATTTCTGCATTTCAATAAAATCAAATAAAATTGTAGAGGACTAACAGGCTAGAGTAGGCGCCCTCATGGAGAAGGGGGGCGGGGTAATATCGCGAGCGGGCGGGGGCGCCGTGAGCGTTGAGCGAGCAGATGCGAGTAGCCTAGTGAGTTGTCGTCGAAAAAGATGTATAAAACAAAATGCTTGGGGGCTAAAAATAGAAAAAGAAAGAGGGAAAAGGAGATGGCATGTCAATTGATGGGACAGCAGCTAAATAAGTGCATGCTGAAAGCCAACAGGTAGGATTTAAAGTGTGACATCCAGGCACAGGCTATCTATAGCCTATCTCTTTGGCCATCGGGACTACCGGGAGATTCCCGGTGGGCCGACGTGCTTTTTCGGCCGATACATCTCATACTTTTTTTTCTTTTTTGTCTTAACGACCCATAAAACTCGTACATCGGCGGCCCATTCGTTTGTTTGTTTTTTTGCTTAATTGGCGGCGCTGGGTTAGTGCCGGTGTAATGCATTGGTCAAAAAAAGTCAGCGTTTTTTCTGACACACCGGCCCATGAAACATGTCATCGTGTGCTTATATCTTTCAAGTATAGAAATGAGTACAAAATTAATTATGAAAGTTTTCTTTATTTTTCAGTGCATCTGTTTTACAATATATGGCTATTACTATCATGGGATTAATATTATAACTATTATATTATGTAGTAGTGTAATGTAGACAGACACTAACTAAAAGAGGTTTGAAATTTTCTTTGTTTAATTTGCACCCTGAATATGGAGCTTTTAATTTTGAACTCTCAAAGTGCACCAGACTGCTGAATTTAACATTAAAGAACACAACATTTTCTTACGGGGGGCATAGCCCCGAACCCCCCTAGAGAAACAGAGGTCCACCTACCACCGTTTTGGGGCGCAAAAATTGTTGCTGCATACCCCCCTGACACTGGGTAGTTGCGCCCCTGGATGCGAGCGTAGGTGAATTTATATATAGGCTACAGAAGAAAGGCCTGTCTAGGCTCTTCCCCAGTACGGGTTGTGTCGAGCCAGTGTTTGATGAGAAAAAGATGAAATGTAGTTGCAATAAACGCGTTAAGAATCCTCCACACATCATCATCAGCAGCAGCGGAGGACTCTTATTCTGCTGTGCGAAACTGAGGAAGAACTGATGACGGAACAGTTTGATCTTCGGGTCACAAATCAGAGGTAAGGTGCGTTTCATTCCCGCCCACGTGTAGGCCCTAGTAATCAGGGTATCTTCCGTCCATTTCATTTCCAATTTGAAATGAAATAAGCAAAAACGAGAAAACGTGCCTTTATTCGTTTTTTCGTTTTTTATAAAAAACAAAAAAAAGAGATTTCGGCTTGATTTTTCGTTTTTTGGTTAACGGGTCAAAAACGGATAAATGACTTCAAAATCAGTTTTGCACATGTGGGCGGTCATGAGACGCCCCTTTCAGCCGATTGGTCAAGCAAATCCGAGCCTGTGACGTCATCAGTAATGTCCTAGGTCTTTTCAACAAAATAATAGTCCTATATGGCTCTGCGTACCGCTTCTTAAACTGTACAGGGCTGTGCAACTTAACGCGTTTCACAGAAATATTTATTTCAGAAATATTAAATATTAATCTGATTCTGCACCCAGCCGGTTTTATTTAGCTGTGCAGAGTTAAATCTGTGCAGTGCTGCACTAGACCGCACAGAGCGGGTGAAGCATAGACCAATGTTCTGTCAAGTGTAAATACGCAGCAGTCACAATAACTCTTCTTTTAGACAATACGCTCAGTTTTGGACAAGGGGTGGTCATTGCAAATACTGTAATGCAAAACTGCTGATGGTGGTGGTGGGTACCGATGATGGTAAATTAAAATGTAACTAATCATAGCCGCGAGAGTGAGACAGCGAGATGATTGACAGGACGATAGCGGAGGAAAAAACTCAAGATAGCCTAACATGTGTTGGTTAAAAAATATTTCTTTCTTTAATATAAGTGAGTTTGTATCTGAAAACAACAACAACAAAACAATAAAATAACAGTGTGAACCACAAACTGAGCGTTAATTTTAAAGGGAAATTTCCAAATATCTAATATTTATTTGTTATAATGTTGTTGTTTTATGCATTCCCTCTTAATCGTTTTGTTAATAAAAGTAGGCCTACTATGCTATTACTATACTATTTTATTGTAGCCTATATATACTGAGGCACTTCATAAATCCAATTAGAAAGCTAAACAGTTCTAAGCATGAACTCTAGCAAGATCAATTAACATTTTCATTTGGGTTTATGAAGTGCCTCGGTAAATATACATAGGCTACACATTACATTCTTTATGGGTATAGAGTTCATGGTAGCCTACTAATTGCATAATCTCCTGTGGTTTTGATGCAATACATTTTATTGACGCATGCATGTTTCTCATTTAATTTTTTTGATTATACAGCCATGATTATGAGTAATGCCACCAAATTTAAATAAACTGAGACCAATGCAACTGAGTTAATGTATCGTGTTTTTATGATATAATTATGTAATTGGCTTATAGCTGACTTGGCGCCACCACAATGCAGTATTGGCGGTCTTTCATATTGAAAGTATTGTTACATGTAACTTCATATTTTTCATCACTAGTGGACTGCCGAATCGCTTTCACCCCAAAATGGCGGAAGCGAAGGGCTGCTGCTGCTCGCTGGTGTTGCAATGGAACGTTCTATTGGCTTTCACTTCTTGTCAATATACGTTATTTGGTTTCGGTTCATTTATGAGAGGAGCTCCAGTTCACGCGCCGGCGCCTCCTGGTCGTGATTATCTACTGCTATATTTACTTCTTATTTATTAAATCCAGGCAATTGGTTGATAAAACATTGATTAAAATTAAGATACAATTAATACAAAACGAAATTCACTTTAAAAAAAGGCTTTGGGCTTTCTGTTTGAGGTCTCTGTAAACGTTTTAAAGTCTTTTAGTGCCGCTTTCAAGAGCGCTGACGTCCGTAACGGAGAACTGTCACGTCCGTAACATTGTTTTTTCCTCATAAATGCAAACACGAAAAATTTAATAAAATGAATATTTTATGTTCTGTGGAGAGCCCACCCTTCTTCATCCGGTGGGTAGTATTACTTTTGGTTTGCATTGTAAATCACAGAATTACTAAAACATATTTTGCCACCTAAAAGTTAAATATTTTTTGTGTCACGTCCATAACGCATGTGTATTTCATATTAAATATAAAACGCATGTGTAGACTGATATTTTCTAATGTCTGGACTCCTTTATTAAGGAGTAATAAAGTAATAAACATTTTTGTTTTGTTTTATTTGTAGGCTACTACAAAGAGTGTATATATTTGTTATTTCTTTTTGGTAGTGCTTAACAAGCATAACTTAATTTTGCCCAGTTGTGGTCTGTTGAGGGGCAATAAATATCAAAGGTCTCAAAACATCTTTTGTGTTAGCCTATTTGTATCGATCCACTATAAACATTATCTACATGGCATTTGATTGGAGGCTAGTCTCACTTTGTCCCACGGCAACATTAAAATAGTTTAGATTTGTGTACATTGTTTCTGTTGAGTGTTTCATTATAATATTCAGGTTTATCGTTAATAATTGAACATGCACATGTAGGCTATTTTAAGTTCCGTTAAAGAGGGGTGGAGGTGGGGTTACATTTGACCATTTAAAAATGTACTTGAAAGTAGGCCTAACGCAATAGTTACTTTCAGAAGTAACTAGTTACTTTTATAATTTGTAACTGAGTAATTAATTTAGTTACTTTTAGGAAGTAGTGCCTAGTAACTGTAAGTAATTACTTTTTTTAAAGTAACTTGCCCAACACTGATTATAACAAATAAATATTAGATATTTGGAAATTTCCCTTTAAAATTAACGCTCAGTTTGTGGTTCACACTGTTATTTTATTGTTTTGTTGTTGTTGTTTTCAGATACAAACTCACTTATATTAAAGAAAGAAATATTTTTTACCAACACATGTTAGGCTATCTTGAGTTTTTTCCTCCGCTATCGTCCTGTCAATCATCTCGCTGTCTCACTCTCGCGGCTATGATTAGTTACATTTTAATTTACCATCATCTGTACCCACCACCACCATCAGCAGTTTTGCATTACAGTATTTGCAATGACCACCCCTTGTCCAAAACTGAGCGTATTGTCTAAAAGAAGAGTTATTGTGACTGCTGCGTATTTACACTTGACAGAACATTGGTCTATGCTTCACCCGGTCTGTGCGGTCTAGTGTAGCACTACACAGATTTAACTCTGCACAGCTAAATAAAACCGGCTGGGTGCAGAATCAGATTAATATTTAATATTTCTGAAATAAATATTTCTGTGAAACGCGTTAAGTTGCACAGCCCTGTACAGTTTAAGAAGCGGTACGCAGAGCCATATAGGACTATTATTTTGTTGAAAAGACCTGGGACATTACTGATGACGTCATAGGCTCGGATTTGCTTGATCAAAATCAAAACTGATTTTGAAGTCATTTATCCGTTTTTGACCAAAAAACGAAAACCAAAAAACGTTAACCAAAAAACGAAAATTCATGCCGATAAAAGGCGCGTTTTCTCGTTTTTGCTTATTTCATTTCAAATTGGAAATGAAATGGACGGAAGATACCCTGATTCCTAGTAATCAAACATTCAAGCTTTTTATATTTATTTTTCTACCTCAGAACGATAAACGAAAAATCTGGCTGAATTCTTGTTTTTCGTTTCTTTGGAAAAAATGGAAAAACAAAAAAGGAACCGTTTTCTCGTTTTTCTATTTCAATATTAAATCAAAACACGACTGAACGAATGATACACGGATTGTACATGATTTTGTAAAGCATTGTTTATTTTTTATGTGTACAAATGCCTGAGTGCTTCTTCAAAGTATCCTTTTTTGTTTTCCATTTATATTCAACAATGAAACACAACAACACAAAATAAATAATAATAATTATATAGATAAAATCTATAATAAATGTCAAATCTACTTTCGAAACAATTAATTCATTTTAAAATGAAGACAACATACTGAATTTAAGAAGTGAGTTTTATTAATCACAAACATACTGTTCAAGAATTCACACAGGATTTGTACCGGTCCCAAACCAAGGGGACATTACATGAATTCAGTGAATGAAATATGTTTCATTTAAAATTCCAGCTGTCTCCAATACAACCACAAACTCCACGGAAAAAAAAAAAAAAAAAAACCCCATCTGAACTCAGCCTCCAAAACAATCTTTCTCAAGAGTTACAAACAAAATAAAAAAAGAAAGATCTGAGAGCAGAATAATACTGGAATTGTAGAAAATGCTCTTTTGGCAGTCAGTATTTGGTACAGCTCGCCCTGCTTTTTTCCCAAACCCACAAAATACCTTATTTTCTGTTCCTCTAACAGTACTCCATATGTAGGGATATATGACTGAATTGGGCTGTGACTCGAAATGTACCTCGCTTTCTAACTTTCTATATAAAATCAATTTTATATCGTATGATTCTAGTGAAACTATAAAACTCTGATTCCATCTGCTGAAATAACACTAGTGCTCTGTCCTCCTGAAACATTATTTCAATCTACATTTAGGCACTAATACATAATAGAATAGCTACGTCAAAAAGAAAAAAAAAAGAATTCCCCAAAATCAATTCACAACAACAGGTCTATTTACAAAAAAATGATCAGATATGTGTGACCAAAACAGTGGGTGAGCGCAGAACATTATCATTCCTCTCAAACACCTGATCTTTTCTAAATATTGACCTGATTTAAGAGTGATGAATTAGAAAAGTTGTTCTGCATATTCCAATTAACTGCTACAGCATTTAGTGATTGAAAACTGCATTATTGTCACTGTCTACACATGAAGGCACTTAAGAGGAATGATTTATGATTCTTTTCAGAAGTTAGCTGAACATTTCTGAGCATGTGGCAGGATAAAAAAAAAGAGGTTTTACTCATAAAACATTAACAAAATAATTCAGTTTCAGCTGATTGTACTCTTTAACATAATTTAGATCAAAATTATGTGTGAATAGTCCAAATATATCCATAATCATTGCTACGGAAGAAAAGTTAAGTTTACATGGTTCCAGGGTTTTTGTTTTAATAATGTATTTAATAAGGCAGATCCCCTCTCTACCATGACCAATTTAAGTTTTTTTAATGGAAAGAGTGTCATATTTGCCTCATTCAACGTTTAGTTAAACCAAAAACTTCTTATACACAGTGTAGCTCACAGTGGATCTATATACAACCAGTTAGTCAACATACACATTGAGAGCATTTCTCCCTTAATAAGAAAAAGAAAAATCACACAGAGAGAGAGAGAAGAAAGAATAATAAAAAAAAAATAAAACCTAGGCAGTATATTCACTATATACAAAATAAACAGCTAGCATAGAAGGACACTTAAAATCAAGAATACGCAGCACTGGTCTTTCAAAATATTCTCCAGCTTTTTTGCTGGTATTTTTCCAAAGATTCTAAGACTATCTACAAACATGAACATGGAACATCCTTTCACTATTAACATGAAACCCCAGCAGTATATTAAGTACATAAGACCTTTGATTGAAGCCGGTGTCGCTGGATATGCCGTTGAAAGGATTTGAAACAAAACGAAACATCCACAACGTCAAGTGGTCTGGTACATTATTTGCATGTCCAATTGCTAAAACCAAGGATGTGAAGTGGGTGGGAATGGTTTCTCACCCCCAAATTAGTCAAAAAAAAAACCCAACAAAAAAAAACTAGCTTCTATGTTAGTATTTTACAAATGTTTAAAAAAGTAAAACATTTTATTCTATAGGCAATAAAATATATTCCATCAAAAATAGTCTGACAAATTTAACTAGTACAAAACAAATGTTTTTTAAAAAACGACAGAAGATTACAAGGAAAACGTTTTCTTGCTGTATATCGGGTTCTGCCAAAATTTTACAACAGGCAACATTTTTGTCAGCTGTAAAAAGGGGCTGTAAAAGTTGAATTAAAGAAACAATAAATATCTAGTGTCTTTAAACAGTGATCAGACATGATTATTTGTCACCTTTGGCAAATACAAATTGTGTCGTTGCAAACGTGCCAAAAAGCAAGGCACGTGCCATGGCAGCTCCGACATCTG
Organism: Tiaroga cobitis; assembly: GCA_030578255.1. NCBI lineage: Eukaryota > Metazoa > Chordata > Actinopteri > Cypriniformes > Leuciscidae > Tiaroga > Tiaroga cobitis. The sequence goes on from CM060611.1 coordinate 19,150,957, forward strand.
TGTCCACATTTGGGGATTTGTGTCTGCGAGGTATAATAGTGCCAATAACTTTAAATGTAATTCTTCCATCATCCGTCTTCCTCCACTCAGATGACAAATGAGGATTTGTGTCGGAAATCCCCCTGAAAAAGAGAAGATTGGGTAAAGGAGGTTTAACTGATTCTTGAATTTTCTCAGAATTTCTTAAGCTCTTGGAAGCCTTAATAAATAAATATAAATCTCTTTATTTCCACCTACCTCATCTTCTGTTCTGACATAGTCCACTCCATCTCCTTTTGCTGGAGCTTTGTAACTAAGAAAAACAAACAAAAAAACATTAAGCAGTCAGTCACCACTATTTCATATTAGTATTTATTAATACTACATTTATTTCATATATCTGAACAAGCTAAATGTGATGACGTTAAGGATAAGCTGGGAACATTCAGGAGCTTCTTTGGTGACGAAATGGGTAAAAGCTATGAAACGGTGAGTCAAAACTGCTCTGGGAGCGAGTGTGACTCAGACGGAAGTCATGCGCTTACTTGTTTCCCGTCTGCTTCTGGCTGGTGAAGTAGCCTCGTTTATAGGCACAGAAGATGCCCACTGTTATACACAGAAGGACGGTCACCACAACCACTACGCCCAGGATAATTCCAGCAATGTTGATATCATCTAGAAAAAAAAGGCAAAGTGTGAGATCATGGATTTGAGGGGTGTCCTGTCCCCCATGTGAAAAGGCAATATAAATACGTACAAACTTCCATCAACTGCGGTCCACATTCAGAGAACCCAGCCTCATTCCTGGCTCTGCAGTAGTACTCTCCCGCATCCTCCTTCCTGACCGCACTGAATTTCTGAAGAACATAAATTACAGTTATTAAAATCATTTCGCATAATGACCTACAGTGTTGAAACTTAAAAAAAGTTTAAGGTCAGTAAGATATATTTTGTTAAAGAAATGTCTTTTATTCTGCAAGAACACATTGAATTGATCAAAAGTGAACTTTCTATTAATCAAAGGATCCTGGGGGAAAAAAATTAAGCAGCACAACTGTTTTCAATGTTGGTAATAAGAAGAAATGTTTCCTGAGCACCAAATCATGATTTCTGAAGGATCATGTTACACCGAAGACTGGAGTAATGATGCTGTAAATCCAGCTTTACCATCACAGGAATTACATTGAAATTATATTCAAATAGAAAATAGTTACAGTATTGTAAATTGTAATAACATTTCACAATATTACTGTTTTACAGTATTTTTGATCAAATAAATGCAGGCTTGGTGAGCATGAGAGACTTCAGTAACACTTTACAATAAGGTTCATTAGTTAACTACATTAGTTAGCATGAACTAATAATGAACGGCACTTATACAGCATTTAATAATCTTTGTTAATGTTAATTTCAACATTTACTAATACTTTATTAAAATCTTGTTAACATTAGTTAAAGGGTTAGTTCACCCAAAAATGAAAATTAAGTCATTAATTACTCACCCCCATGCTGTACCAACCCCGTAAGACCTTCGTTCGTCTTCGGAACACAAATGAAGATATTTATGATTAAATCTGAGAGGTTCATGACTGCTACATAGGCTCCCTAAGGGAATGAAACTTGACGGCCCAGAGAGTCATTAAAGAAAATGTTTAAATATTCCATGTCGCAACAGGGGCTCAACTATAAGTTTATCAAGCGACGAGAATACTTTTTGTGCGGAAATAAAACAAAAATAACGACTTTATTCGACTATTCCTTTTCTTCCTTGTAGGCCTGAAACGAGACTTCAAGAGATTTCCACGACGCGCACGCGCGAGAACTTAACTGAAGTAGTTGAAGGAGATCGCAATTCTCGCGCATGCGTCGTGGAAATCTCTTGAAGTCTCGTTTCAGGCCTACAAGGAAGAAAAGGAATAGTCGAATAAAGTCGTTATTTTTGTTTTATTTCCGCACAAAAAGTATTCTCGTCGCTTGATAAACTTATAGTTGAGCCACTGTTGTGACATGGAATATTTAAACATTTTCTTCATTGACTTTCTGGGACGTCAAGAGTCGTTCCCTTAGGGAGCCTATGGAGGAGTGATCCAGCTGTCACATTTAATCATAAATATCTTCATTTGTGTTCCGAAGACGAACGAAGGTCTTACGGGGTTGGTACAGCATGGGGGTGAGTAATTAATGACTTAATTTTCATTTTTGGGTGAACTAACCCTTTAATGCACTGTGAACTAACATGAACAAACAATGAACAGCTGTATTTTTTATTAACTAACGTTAACAAAGATTAATAAATTTACAGTAACAAATGTATTGCTCATGGTTAGATCATGTCAGTTAATACATTAACTATTGATAACAAATGAAAAATGATTGTAAAGTGTTACCGAGACTTTTTTAAAACATTAATAAATCTTACCAACTCTAAACTTTTGAGCAGTATATAGGGTGTGTTTCTAAGCAGCAGTGTTAACCTGTCAACAAAATACTGAAGGGTTAATAAAGTTTTTTTTGTGCATTATAGCAATAATTACACGTTGTTTATTTAAAATGCGCTGTTGAAAAAAACTGCATCGCAGGATATTAACAATGAACTAACAATGTTTTTTAAGGAAGAAAATATACTAAATGGTTTAAATATTTGGTTTCATTTTCAACTCTTGCATCAATTAAAATGTAATTTTGTCACCTAAAATTAGATTCCAAAAACTGATTAAACTGAATAAATATGACATGATGAAATGTTAACATTTTAAGGATCCTATCATCAAAAAACAAAAACTAGACTAAAACGAAAAAATCTGTGTGTAACCTGGAAGCATCTTTCTAATTGTGGTGTGATGTTATAAAAAGTAAGACAGAGGTGTCAAACGAGGTTCTGGCAAATCTTTAAGGACCCAGTCGGGCCTTCAGACGTTGCCTCCTTAGGGGGAAAAGAGGCTGTGCTGCAGCGCAGGTCAAACTTTAAAAAAGTGGTGTGAAGGTTGTCGAGGGCACCGAGTACAAATGGCGGAGAATGGCACTCTGGAATGTGCAAATGAGGGCAGCAGATTCCCCTCATGGCTGAGCCCATCACACATCAACTGGCTCCCCAAAAATATCCCTACGCCTACCCCATTGCCTCTTTTTCCGAACTCACCAGAGTGCCCATCTCTCCGTTCAGGGTGTAAGTGGAGTTTAAGAACTTTGGGCTGGTCTTGGGGTCTTCTGGGATTTCCTCTTTGTTACGGAACCATTGGTACTGGGACTTCGGGTAGCCCTCATCCTCCACACAATGCAGTTCTGCTGGTTTTCCCACTGGGACGGACTTGGGTACGGAACATCTGGGCACAACAGGCCTCACTGCATGGCACACAAGAGAATCATCTTAACGTAATTGCACAGACAATAGCATCCTCACACACATGCACCATAGTGACTCTGACTGCAAGCATCCTGGCTAACTGAACATGCTGCTCTTTCCCCTTTTAGATCCCTGATTAAACTCAGATGCAGTTTCAGAGGTTTCCTCATATAGCCCCGGACACGCCCTGTAGGGTTTGAGCAAGCATCCTCAAATGTGCGCCAAGGGTGGGTGCGTTGGCTCGCCGCTCCATCTCACGTTACATCGTAGCAGTTGGGAAGTACTAACAATGTCTACAACAGATTCAAAATTCCTCTAAAAAAATACCCATTTCAGCACAGGGCACAGTACTGTGGGGTTGTCAGACAATAATCAATAGATTGAGTGGAACCGCTCACCTCTTACAACGAGTGATATCAAAATCTCATCGAAGGATTTTTGGTCACTGGGGGCGGTGACTTCACAGCGGTAATCAGCAGTGTCAGATCTTGTTGCGTTGAGAATGACTAAGGTTGCAGGTTCTCGAATTTTCGCTCTCTTTTCCAGGTCACCTGGAGAAAATGAAAACGAGAGAAGGTACACAGTTGGTTGAAATAGGTGGACTGAAAGCTGTTCCCCTACATGCAATGTGATGTAAATTATACTCCAAGCCCAAATGCTTACTAAATACTGATGTAATGTGAGGAAATGCGTTTCAATTCATTGACACTGGTTGACGTATTAGGTTTCATGAGTTTCAATTTGATAACATTTACAGTAACATTTGGTACAATAGCTAACTTGAACTAACAATGAACAATACCTTTAAAGCATTTGTTAATCTATCTTAATGTTAATTTATAATAATAATAATATAACATTAATAATATATAATAATAGAACTACTCTATTATTCATTGTAAATTGGTGTTTGTTTAGAATATTTGACCAGATGTTCATTTATATCATTTTAAGTGTTAAAATGTATTAAGTTATGTAGAAATTAACCTAAATTAATAAATGCTGTATTGTTCATGGTTTGTTCAAGTAAGCGGTTGTTAACTGTTGACAAATTTAATTTTATTATAAAATGATTTTCCAAATTGTTTTTACAACATTAATCTGGGTGAATGTTTATGTATAAATATAGAATTGTTTTTTGTTCATTCATATTTATTTCTAGTACTTTAATTTATATTTCATTGAAATACGATGTTAAATGTAATGACACACAGACACACACTTATGTTAAAAAAAATTGGGGGGCATAAATTTTTTTTTTTTTGGAAAGAAAGTAATACATATTCTGCAAGCACAGATTAAATTGATCTTTGACATTAAAGACATTTTTCATCTTAAATAAGATTTCTAAATCCTGAAACAAATGCATCACAGTTTCCACAAAAATATTTAGCAGCACAACTGTTTTCAACATTGATAATAATAAATGTTTCTTGAGCAGCAAATCAGCATTTTTGAATGGTTTCTGAAGGATCATGTGACACTAAAGACTGGAGTAATGATGCTAAAATGTATATTTCCCAATCACAGGAATAAATTACATTTTAAAATAAATTAAAATAGAAAACTATTATTTTAAATGTAATCATGTTTCACAATATTGCTGTTTTCCTGTTTTAATTTGATCAAATAAATGCATCAGAAACTTCCTCAAAAAGAAAAAAAATCTTTCCGACCCCAAATTTTTGAACGGTAGCATATGTAGAATTAACAACTGATATGTTTACTATTGCATTAGCTTACCTTACAGTAAAATATTATGCATCAATGTGTTGTATGGCACAGTGTTCAGAAGAGTGTTGTATAGTTTACCTGCTATTTCCTTTTCAAAATATACATAACTGGGCTCTCCATTCTTAATCTTCTTCCATTCTATTCTGGGATTAGAAGTGGTGATCGACTCTATCATGCAGGACAGCTCGATTGCTGCATGGGAAGACAAAACGAGAGAGCTTGTGAGCAGTTCAAATGCCGAGTTTAATGTTAGAATCCGCAGCTAAAGACTGCAGGAGAGTAAATTACTCAGCCTTACATTCAAACTCATTGACCCATGGTTTTTCATTCGTCGTCTTGAGGATGACTGCCAAGCTGCTGATGTAGCCTGCAACGAGAAGATGAAGACAAACATCAGTTTTATGTTGAATTAACAACTTGAACATCGCCCACTGACATTTCAGGGGTGTCGTTGCGACCTAAACTACATGCGATATTGGTACCGCTCAACTCTTTTAAAGATTCATGAAACTCAATTAACAGTCGTCCCCCTCCACCCTGACAGCACACATTCTTCGCATCCCTGTGAGCTGTGAACGGATATGTTACCAGCCATTTTTAGTTTCACTCTCACAACAAACATCACTGATGTAAAGGTGTCCCAACACAGATAATTGTGGAGGCTGACTGGCAGTCTCCATTCTGTGTTATGAATAACAGCTGACTGCTTTAAAGTGAAGGCCAAAGGGGCTCACTAAGTTCACGTAGTCACTAATAAACATGTTAAATCAAAAAGGTCAACTTTGAAGTCCGTACTATTTTTAGCAGTGTGTGTCTCTTCGTTTTTGTCCCACATCAAGAAAATGGATTTAAATGAATCTAGTAATGCTGTTCAGTCGGTAGGTTCACAGAGGAAGAAAAACATTTGCTCTATTTGCATAGAACACGACCTATAAACCTCAACACTTTCTCTACCACTTTAAAAGGTTACAGGTTAACTCCCTATGAAAAGCTGGTCGGTTAAAAGCATTGGGTTCACCATGAATAAGCGATTGAACACCATCCATAAACAACCACTGGATGTCTGTGGTAGTTTTGTGTCATAATCTTCCATTCAAATATTTTTTTGATAGAGCATAATTATATTCAGGGCACTGAAATTTTAAATGGCCATCAATTGCTAGGGATCATTTTTATGAATCTTTGATGATTGTATTTTGGGCCAAGGCTCTTGAGAATTCATACATCTAACACAGAACAAGGCTAGTAATACAACAGACGTGGCTGCAAATCTGAGAGAGAAACCGCATCAGCGTGTTGGGGTTTAAATATGAGAAGGACAGTACAACAAAAATTGTTACTGTAAGAAATATTGGTGTTGATTAAAAAAACCCCAACTTATTAACAGCCTCTTTTTGTTCCCGAATACCATTATTAATTTATACAACTTAACTGTTGTGAATATGCATTTTTGTTAACTCTTTGTCATGTTAGCAACCAAGGAGTAAATAGAATTATGCAATTTTTAACAAATCTAAAATCTCTGTAACGATTCTCGGTTTATGTAGAATCAGACTCAGTGAGGGAGTCAGTTGTCAACTGAGTAATGGCTTAGGATGATTTACGAGTGAGCAAGTTGAATCTTTTTGACTAAATCATTCAAAAGAATCAGTTCATAAGAGTCATTTGATCACAAATCGGGACCTCGCTACTCACATTGTGCAGAAAACACTCCCTAGGATCCAGTGTTATTTTAGTATTACTTACTATAAAAGTATTATTCATATTTTAAATTGTTTTATTTTTATATTTTGTTTTCATTTGAAACTTTTAGTAATTGTAGTATGCACTTTTGTCTTTTTTATTTATTTTCTTTTTAAATGTTTCTATTTAACTCCAATTTATTTTATATCAGATTCAGTTTTATATTTATTTATATTTTATTGTATTTAATATAGTTATTTTATATTTTAATCAATATTTTATATTTGATTACGGAACATTTTTAGTAGTTTCAGTTAACAATAACAACACCGCAGGATCTGAAAAAGCACATGGACGCACACAAAGCTTCCCTGATTAGATTTCGGAATAATGTTCACACATTTTTAGTCGCATTTGTGACCACTCACAGCATGGGGCCTTACACCAAGCAGCTGAAGTACTGCTATTTATCTGTGCATACATCAGTATGAGGTGGATGTCAACAAACTTTAAAATATTACAAAAATGTCTTTTACAATTTAATTTCATAGTCAGATCAATTAGGCATGATTAAATTAGTGTAAATGATACTTAATCCAGAACTTTAAGGAAGAGGTGCCGATCAATGCAATGACATGGGAAAGGTTGCAGGATGTGCCCGAAAAAAACCCCCACACAGCTCACACACAAACACATCCACAGGTTTACATCCTCTTTTACAATCACATTCAGCCAGATGGAGGACACAAAGGCCATTGTCCACTCTGTGACTAGACGTCCAGGAAGCGGTGATGGCGTCTCTCGTCTCCTTTTCCCTGCCACATCCTGTCCTCTCATGTCATCAAATAGGAGGCTGGTGCTCAGCAGCACTACCAAAAGCGTAGCTTGTGTCAGTAATGTTTGCCTCTGTACACCTCACCCGATGATGTAGGGTCTGTCCTGTCGGGTGAAGTGTCTGTGGTTCGATGCCATTTGAGGGATAATTGAGCCCTCAAACAAGGCAGGTGCTCTATGGCCTACATATCCTGACCTCTCTCTTCCTGTTAGGAGAGCACAGCTGGATGAGATGTGACAATCCTAGCCGAGCTTTAATCTCCCACTTCTTCCTTTAGAGGCCTAACTGTTGGTTCTCTTCAGTAATCTTAATGTAATGCCTGGGTAAAATCCTGGGCATTACAGAACTGAATAATATAATAGAGAAACAAAAAGAGAGAGAGAGAGCTTTACTGACTTTGTATTTCCATATCTACATAAAGAATTTGTGTGATGTAATAATCAACAGAATTTGTGGCGTAATGTTGGTTACCACAATTTTTGTAAAGGGGCAGATTTACAGTGAGGCACAAAGGAAGTGAATGGGGCACCAAGTAAACACCAAAATAATCATTGTTTCAATAGGATAGCCACAAGACATAAACAATATGCACGTTAACATTATTTTAACTATTCTTTTCTGTTTTAAGTTATATTCAAATTCAACGTTGTCACCTTGACCATGTAACTTTACAGCACAAGTTTTAAACAGAAAAAAATGATGATACACTAGGTTTAAATTTACAATTTAAAACAAGTATTTTCTATTTAAATATATTTTAAAATGTATGCAATTTATTCCTGTGATGGTAAAGCTGAATTATTCCAGTCTTCAGTGTCACATGATCCTTCAGAAATCATTATCAATGCTGATATGATCGTTTGATGAACAAAGTTCAAAAGATCAGTATTTGATTGAAATAGATTTTTTTGTAACATTATAAATGTCTTTACTGTCACTTTTGCTCAATTTAATGCATTCTTGCTGAATAAAAGTATTACTTTACTTCAAGAAAAAATATCTTACTGACCTAAAACTTTTGAATGATAGTGTAAGTACTTTTATAAAATGATAAGCTTCACATTACTGCTCTTAGATCAGCCCCATTCACTTCTAAGTGTCTCACCTTAAACTCGATATTTGCCTCTCTATTTTTTTTAGAACGAGGAACACGTCCCAACTTACTGTTTGAGGTAATCAGCATTACGCTGTCTACTGAGCTTAACTTGTATTTAAAACGGCACGAATGGACCACCTTGGAATTGAACTCAGAATATTGCACGACGGTGAGGTCGCCCTATTCGAGGAGGCCATTTTCTAATCCTGTCTTCAACACCTAACTCAGCATGACGGCTTATGGAGAAACATTACACCACAGAGAAATGAGTTATACAGCCAGAATCATGGGGCTGTTTGGACAGCCTCCACAGTGCAACGTTTAAAAACCCACCACACCCTGCATCGTGATCTGCGACCAGTGTGCAGAAGAGCCCAAACTCATTCTGCTCCGACGCAGCCTGTCAGAGAGCATTCAACGCATTCGGTTCACTCAGCAATGCATGAAGTGGATAATATTCCTTGTTATTTTTAAACTGCTGCATTGATTCATTTCGCTAGGGGGGGAGGAGGCTGGGAGGTTGTTCACTGGCTGAGAAAGAGATGCCCACAGAGCCATTCATTACACATCCCGGGTCTACTTCACTGGGATTGGATTGGATGAGTCCCATAGCTCCCTATAAGCTGATCGTATCCAACTGGAATAGATTCTGAAGCTCAGAGTGATTTCACATCATAGAGAGTCACACTCGGGCTCTGCCCCCGCAGCTTTAAAAACGATCTGCATGTTTGTAGCCCTGAACAATTCATGATGTGCAAGAGGTCAGAAATCCTCCTCACATTGAGAACTGTACAGCAATATTCCCAGTGTGACTTCGCTGAGGAGTGTATTTCGTACACTACACCCTTCGAGCCTGTACGAACACTTGTGTAGACTCACAAGGGCAAAAGTGTTGAATTTCTCACCCATTGAGAAATAACAAAGGAGACCACGTGTTTTAAATTCACATTTTGTCTCATGGGCATTTTGGCATCTGTTTTTGTTTGATGCCGATGGGAGGAATACAAGCTCTCTTGTGAAATTTAGTGGGCTATCTACCGCCTACATAGACAGCTGTCTTCTAAGGGAGCATCCTAACCTCATAGTGAGTGATGTGGAGCACTTTAATTAGGCAATAACTTGATTTTTAAAACAGTTATTATTATAATTAACAATTATATTCATCATTAACATTTCTCTCGCTTCATCTGCGATTTTTGATTTTGTTTTTCACTGAGCCTATTGCAGTGCATTATGGGGTGGCATCCTTTTATAAAAGGAAACAAATGATGCTCAAATCAAGGTATCAAAGAAGGATAATTAAGTAGTAATTAAGCAAATGTAAATGAATTTCACAAAAATATGCCACAACTGCCACATCAGGGGAACTGAAATAATAATAATAATAATAATAATAATAATAATAATAATAATATCCAATTACTAAAATGACACATTTTGGACATTTTATTTTAAATTTCATCCAGAATTTTTTTTAAATTTTTTTTAATGCAAAATCCCATAATATTAACCACCTGCTGTCAATTTGACATATTTAGCTTTAAAAATGTGCATTTAGCTCACCATTTTTCCTCAATTTACAGCTAATAAACAGTTATGGATAAATAAATTGATCTCAAATAAATCAATAAATACAAAATAAAAGTTTAATAAAAGCCACTGGCAAAGAAACACCAGACACTTTTCCATCCAACCAAAAATAGTAATGCCCATACTAATGGATGTATTCCAATATACTCTAATGTGCATAAAAAAAATCCCATGTAAAAATGCATTTCTGTTGAGCTTCAGGCTTCTTGTGAAACCAGTCGCCTCAGTACTTGGCATGGCTGTGTTAAACCCCCCTCTACAAATAATCTCCGCGTTGGACATCCCACCTGCTACAGGGAAAGTAGCTTATAGCTGACCTCTCAGAACTCATGAAAACAACGGAATCAACAAAAGTGTAGCGGTTTAAGCTTTGAGTCAGTAATGGTGGTGTTTTTACAGCTGTGGACGGCTCTCACTCTCTTGACGCTGCCCAAATGGATGATCTCAATGGTCTAGTTTTATCTTCTTTAAACATATTTACACATTTAGGTCTGCCATAAGTTTATTTGCATGAGTGTTACAAGTCAGATAGGTTCAACAAAGACTCTTTTGCATAAGCACAGAATATTATAAAGAGAAAATGCTTGTTTTTAGAGGTCTAAAGTCGAATATTTATTCTCTTACAGTCTAAAAAGTCCCAAGTGGCTGGAGAAATGAAAAAAAATGACCTTTTGTTCTGCCCTCAGACTAATCTGTTTCATCCAATCTCAATTGAAGACGTCTAATAATGAAAGCTGAGAGGAAGGTACCTCAGGGAGCTAGACACAGTCATTATATTGGCTGTATATTTATTTTGTTCATTTACATGTAACCCTCATGTTGGATATATCTGTATGCTCTGATTTCTATTCAGTTGAGGAAAATTATTCTGTTATGTAACATATTCCCAAAGTCCCATTACTCTAAATGTTGTGAACTGCTAGATGAGTAGATTTCTATCATGGAAGAAATTCTTTTTTTTTCTTCTTCCACCAAGACTAAAAATAGTAGCATTCAGCAAAGATAAGGCAATCTCCACAACAAAAATACCTCTGATATTCCTTCAGCTGCTGAGCAAATGTCACTAGGCGTCACTTCAAAGTGCCAGTGTAGAACAAGCAGGCATTCCTCCTGAAGTGCACCTCTAACTAAAACACAACACTGACTTGCTATGGTCGACAATAGGAAGAATGTTCATTGTCTTTGTGAAGACGTGCTTTTTAAAATCTACACCTATAGGACGCATTCCTGTGTTCAAAAACAAGCAAAGCAGGGAATTGAGACCGATTTTTAAAAGTTTGACTATTTATTACTTGACAGAGCGTCTCAAAAACGCACCACCTTGAGACACTCAGAAAACGGCCAGTGTTAGACCGCATGCAACAGGGTTAGGGTTAGTCTGTATACATATATCCTATATGTGATATATCCCCAAAATAAGCAAAAAAAAAAAAAAAAAAAAAAAAAAAAAAAAAAAAAAAAAAAAAATATATATATATATATATAAATTATCCAAATTAAAGAATTGAAAGATTTTTTTTAGAAATAGATCATTTTCATTTTAGAAATTAAAGATGGAGAGTATCCTGTAGCATTTTATTTATTATCCAGGTAAACTAGACTATGTTGCACAGGATCACATGCAGGTTCATTTCCATTATTCCAAATTCGGTGCTCTGTGCCAGTTCACATTTAGCCAGAGGCTCTGCTCTTTGCATTTGTAATTTTTGCATTCACATGTGGATGCTATAGGGCCTCTTAGAGGTATTTGAGGGCTAGACTCCAGCCGAGCTCTGCTCTGATCGAGCCAGGTCAAAGACTAAGCTTGAGTTGAGCCAGTGAGAGAGGGGCAGCGGTGTCACAGAATGCCTGAGTACATGTCACTTTGCGTCAGCATTAGTTACTGCAGGAGGCCCCTTTTTCTTTTGTCCTCCAGCCGACTGGAGTTCACGGGACCGGTGGGCTCAGCGAGTATGCGTATCTCCCATTCCACATCTCTGTATCCCTTTACGCTCCTTCTGCATAGAGACAGGTTTCAAATGAGGTGAGATTTTCACAGTCAGCTGTGATTTATAGTGATGGAATATAAAAATAGCTGATTATGGCTTTATTTGATTGCATTTGGAAATACTATATTTTGGCACCAAAAAGCAGTACAGGGAAATTAATGTTACAGATATATCATATTAGGAGTACTTTTCACCCCACATTCCAGTCACATGAAATAACTGGGCTTGATTAGATCGCCTTCTCTTTTTTTCCCAATAAAAAGACCTCTTGTTTAGTGTCACACATCACATGGTTGAAGTCCACATGAACGCCAATCGAAACCTTTGTTTTGTGACACAGTTTCAGGCAGTGGGAGTGAATGAATACTAAATTAATCGGGACAGGGCCTGATGGCTACTGCGGCACAACAAAAGCATTCCAGATAGCAACAGTACAAAGGCGGAATACTTTTTAGTACCCCAATTTTAATTTAAAAATAATATACAAGAAAATATTTAAAATAAATGTGTTATTTATTAATAAATATTAATAGTAAAAAAAAATCTGTCCATGGCATTTCCCTGTCTATGGTTCAAGATGCTGGGACAGGCTCCAGTATCCCTGCAACCATAGGACAAGCGGTTTAGAGAGTGGATGGATGAAAATGGAAAAAGTTTGCATATGAAAAGCCTCGAAATATTACCCTGATATTAAGAACAAGAGACCTAGAACCGCATAGAATATGAGGGTTAAAATATAGGCTCAATTGACCAACATAACTTAACCTCTCCCAATGCAGGCCAGCGATTCTTCAGAGGGCAGTTGTACGTAGCAAGACCATGAGTTATTTTCCACAGGGGTGAGAACAGGTTACTGTTGGAGAAGTCTTTGCTATTTATAGCAGCTGTCAACAGCAGGCAGAGACCGTGCGATATACTAATTGGTTGCATTTGCAGGTAAATCAGAGCTCTGCATCTCTTCCTGTCCCATTTGTGGGCAGCTGGGAGCACTGACCACCCCCCGAGAAGATCTACTGGAGGCTTATTTTTGAGATGCCATTTCAACAACTGAAACTGATAATCAGAGATCTGCAATGCATTTGCATAAATGCACATAACATTTTGGCTATGCTTATCTCCTCTGTCAGCGATAAAAGGCCCTAATTTAGCTCACCAAATTGTTTTCGGCTGATTGGAGGATCACGTATTCGCCGTGAGACGGCTCCAACCCAAAATCTGTAAATCGTGTCGCACTCAGTTCCAGAATTAGCCGCTCACTGCTTTCAGCACAGATGGCGTCATCGCCGCTCACTGCAAATGCCTCACATACTAGCACAAGCACACTGACCTCTTCCATAATCCTAATTAATTTCTGCCAGAGCCTTCTTCAAGAGCAGTGGCAGTACAAGCGTACGCTTTGAAACATAAAGAGAAACCTTCTCTTCTCATGACATTAAACAATATGAGATGGTGATGTTTCTGGATTTCTGATGACGTCTTTACGATGATGGATTAGACCATGAAATACACACAAGCGTCATTGCAGCGGTGCTCCAGTCCTTGTGGACATTAACTCGTATATTCTCCCTGCTGCTCGAGCCTTAAAAGGTCCCAGTGCTGGAAACAGCATCTATTGTTGATAGCGTGAATTGTGTAGCAAAGCAATGAGGTACTGAAAGCTAAATAATACCACCCCACTGTCGCTGGAGACTTGTTGATTTAGCAGGGAAACGCTCATAATCCTTTTCACTTCCTGTTGAAAAGAAATGCCCCAGGATGCAACAGGGCAGGTGAAAACAGCACCCTGGGGGTGACTCTTTTTGAGAGGGAATATTGTTGCGTTTTACAACTTCTCTGTAGAATCACACATTAATAAACATTTGGTGGAAAAAACGTTTTTTTTCTGTACATTTAAAAAAAATTCTTTTGGAAATGTGACATGCTTATGTAATTTTAACAATATAATAACACAAAAGTAAAAAAAAAAAAAAAAAGTGATATACTAAACATAAGCTATATCTAATGTAATCTAATATAAATGTATAAAACAAAATAAAAGCCACACAATGGAGTTGTCAGTCTATTGGAGAGAACCAAGCTCTCACTGAACAGTGATTAAACCATCAGCAGGAAGCCTATAAACTGCATAATAGGTTCGGTCGCAGCATTCATTCCTCTCTTCAAGATACAATCAGTGGTAAAACAGCAAGCCAAGCAAAAACCCCTGAACTCTCATTGTCTATTGTACAGCGTTGGTCCCCCATAGCATCTCTCATTAATTGTCTTTTGTTTGCACTCTTGTACAAAAGCCATGTTGTGTAGCGCTACTCGCATTTCTGAACAGTTGGATCTGAAGTTGTTGCTACTTTTTGGAGTAGGCTTACAAATCTTTACCTCTGCCACATGCATTTGTTATAAAATAGGTTGCATTTAAAAATGAAATCAATACGTTTATTGGCTGAAGCATAAGTTAGTTTGTATTAGTAACTGTGGGTTGATTTCTTGTTATCATATACTGTATTTACAATATAGGGAATTCTAGAAAATGACAAGCAAAATGAGAATACTTTATTAGTTATCTTGAAGTATAAATTGCATTATATTTATTCTTTTTTTAAATATCCGAGTGCATATCATTCATTTATGTGTTGCACATTTTTTTATTAATTTAATTTTCTCTTTAAATCAAATTTTAATACAATCTAAAAAAAAAAAAAAAAAATGTTATATGGTGTTATATAAGTTCAATCTGCAAAAAGGTATGTTCCTACATGGCCAACTCTTTTCATTTGAAAATGTACACTACAAATACAGGCCGCATTCACTTCTGGCTCATAGCGACGCCATAAAACATGCCTTCCCTCTCCAGTACCTTGGCTTTGCTCAAGTACCAATGATGTACTAGCAGTTTTAAATCAGGACCACAAACCCAATCAATCCATGACCACAGTTCTGCAAATACTATATATAGCTGGTTGTGCAAGCCTTTCGTTTGGGAAATGGCCAAACACATAAACCTTGAGGTTTTCAGCAACACTAAAAAGCAGCAAAATCTAAATCTGCAGAAATGAATTAACATAACTGCATACTAAACTACGTAACAGCAGACACGAGTAATCAGGTCATCTTGTAACAGTCTGAGAAAGGCTTTTGGACCTGTTTTGAGGGACTGTAATTCACTGCTACTTTGATGTCAAATTAATGTATCCTCATGCCAGATCCACAGAGGTAACGCAGGCCAGCCAGGCACGAGGGTCACTGAGAATGTGTGACGGTCTGAGACAGCAGACAACAGGTGAGTCCGTGTTTGGACAGACACCGCAGGTGAGAGGTTAACCTGGAAAAGCTACTTTAAGACACGGATCAACTTTCTACTACTGTTGCAACTTTCCTTGTTTGCTTATTATAAGGGATAGTTCAGCCAAAAATGTTGTTTCAAACCTGTATGGCTATATACCGTATATATATATATATATATATATAATAAGAAAAATTTCTTCTTATTATCAATGTTGAAAACAGTGCTAATTATAACAATAATATTTTGTGGACATTGTGATATATTTTCAAAAAGAACAGCATTTATTTAAAATAGAAACATTTTGTAATATTATAAATGTCTTTACTGTAACTTGATTAATATACCGGTAATGCATCCATTATAAAAGTATTATTATTATTTAAAAAATATATATATTACTGATTCCAATTATCCTTTTGAATGGCAACATGACATCATGACTTTTGCGTAAACAGACACGCCACTTTCAAGTCAAGTTGCGTGTTATCTATACGCATTTTGAGATATCCGCGTGTATGCGTGTATGTCTACGCCATTAATGTCCAAGTGATTCCGCGTATATGTACACGCCATTAAATTTCCGAGCAAAACGAAGCAAAATGTAGATCTACATCTGGGGAGCGATATTTTTTTCCCCTAGGACGGTAGGGGAAGACTCATAAATGCTATTAACCCCAGTGACGGGTAGGTTTAGGGACGGGGTGGAGGTAGGTCATATATTTATATATACAGTAATAACGTTAAGTCAACTGCGTTCATAAACACGCTGAAAAGCGATTGTGCGTGTTGATAGCACCCCAAAAATGGAAATACGAATTGGCGTGTCATACACACGCAATTTTATGAGATCAGTCTGGGTAGTGTATAATTAGAAAATATATATAAAAACAACTAAATAATAAAACGGACAAGATGTAAAGATTTTTAAATAAAAACTTAAATTTCCATCTGTTTCTCACATAAAACACAAAGGATTCAGAAGACAAGACTTATATGTAACGTGTCGAACTACTTTTACAACATGTTTGTATTTGTGGACTTTAGATGCTTTAAATATCAAATCTCCATTCATTGAACTGCATGAAAAAATGAGCAGAAGATTCTTCAAAATATCTTCTTTTGTTTCACATATCTAATATATTATACATATAATATAAACAGACACATAAAATATTCATATAAATTCCATTATAAAACAGTGAGAATTTCCCAGCCTGTACTGAGATTCTGAGAATCTTTATGTATAAACATCTTCAATTTCATTTGCTAGACTGATCATTCCACAGACACTCAGCAGAGCGTCAACACCACTGCAAATTAAAACAGTGAGAATTTTGCATAAATCTACAAAATACAAAATATACTTATGCTTCACCTAAAAAAAGGCTGAGGAATTTAAAGAGAGCGAGTTAGGTTGAAACAACAAATGTTCACAAAGGCATGCCTCAGACTGGAATAGTTCGCATACGCCGTCTAAGTGGCCAGAGAGGGAATGTTGCAGTAAAACAGGTGGGGTGAGACTGGGGGGTTCATGGCTCGGGACGCACACCATCTGAGCACCACGCAAGGAGTGACCTCCGCAAAGGAACCACTTCATCACCTGCTCAGGAAGATCCCCTTCTTGTTTAGGAAACACTTTTCTCCTGCTCACTCGGCGAAAATGTGGAGCATTCGCTACCCATCCGCTGCCCGGTCATCTAAAACAAATGTGGACATTCCAGTGGACCGTGGGAGGATGCAAAAGGCTGACATCTTGATGCAAGTACAGGAAAGCACATGATATCATGTGGCTGTAGCAGCGTAGCGAGAGTGTGTAGATATATTCCGTCAGATTCTGTTGCTCTTTTCCCCATTTGCAGATTTGCCAGAAGCGTTAACACTTACAAAAACAGACGCAGCATATTTCAAATCATAAAATGTGCTTGGTTAGCCACAGAGGCAACATTAAAACTTGGACAGAGCTCTCGCAATCCTTCATGATTTATCAACAGTGACATTTCAACTGCTTTGGCGCTTCTTCAAGGCCCAGGAGGCTGCACTGATTACAGATTACAGACACATCTGATGTTAGCATGCTCGGTTTTAAAAAAAATAATAAAGGAAAGAACCGTGCTTACAAGTGGAGCTTGCCAGAAGTATTCAAATAAAGTGAAACCAGTTAAATCTCCATCCTTTTATGAAGCAACCTGAGACTTAATCGAAAAGTAGGGCTGGGCATTGATACACATTTCCTGATTCGATTCCGATTAATTTCGGTATATTTCAGTTACAATGTCCATTTAAAAGGTAATGGTGAGATAACGGTAACTTGATGTTGCTTCAGTGAGTTCATTCAGTGAATGATTCTAGGTTTGTGATTTTTTTTAATGATTCATTCAAATGACCTGCTCAAAAGAGTTATGTGTTTGTGAATCGAACTACACTGGTTGTGCTGCATGTTTTTGATTCACTGAACCAGTTCATAAGTATCATTAGTTTGTGAATCGGACTACACAGCCGCCCACAAGCACAACAGAAGACGTTTCAATTATCATGTCATTTTTATCTCATCACATTTGATTTGGAGTGCAAACTGAGGTAGAATATGTCCTGTGGGGCTGCAAATTCAGCAAAAAAAAGTGGAGCAGGAAACCCTGGCATAGAGTAAAAGATTGATTTAAAGACTCACATTGAGGATTCAACTGTTCTTATCAAGATCTCAATTATCATCATCAAACATCATAATTCAAGCTAATCCACAAATCTGGAGCAGAGAAAACTACACAAACTCCACCTTCACTGTTAGGATTTATACACGCTGCATATATTTTGCATCGGTTGATCCAGATGTGCGTGCCTGCCCATTTTTAATGTCCTGACTGACTGCATGATGCTTATCTGCTTTAAGCCTTTGCTGCCCAGAGAGAATACAATGTAAACTCACTAATGAGGGTTGTTTTACGAGGGGAATAGTATTTCCTCAACTGCTGAAAATATCTCCCACTTTGTCAACTCTATTGCCGTCATTTTGGAATCTCCAATTTGGATAGCAGATGATGTAATTAACCCCACCCATGATAAGTGTAACATATGCGATGTCTACTTATGATAGACAACTGCACTGCATTTTCCACATATGTGGCCAGCTCAAACATCCAGCATTGAGAGGAAACTGATATGAGAGCTTTAATGCTTTACCCTACATTTTCTAGCTCAGATTTGGAGATTCCATCACACTGATGGTCTTAAGCCAGTCCAAATATTCAACCCCAACCATAGGATGTTGCCCACAGACATATGAGGAGTGATCTTGAGTGGTGCTGATAAGAAATAAAGCTGCATGGTTGCCCACTTCTGCATGAATGACTCTGTAGCAGAGACTTTATTTCACTGTGCGTCTGTGGCAGTTTCATCCGTTCAAAAATGTGAAAATTCCATGAATGTGCACAGAACCATAAGATCAGTGGAGAACGGAAAGAAAAAAAGCTTTCCCTCAACTTTGGGGAAAACTTTTACTTCTGAGGAGTGCAATGGCTATATAGGCCCTGTACTTTCAAGGGACCACGCTAAAAGGCATTATTTGAGTGTCTTCTTGGGCCTTATTTTTGCCATAAATTATTTGTCTCCTTTCTTTCTCTACTGTTTTATGTTTTTAATATTTCAAGAACCTACACATCAGCATTCTCTTTGTTCTTCAATACACAGAACAACAAAGGGAAGCTGTAATTTAAGGTACAACACAACACGTCCTCAGACAATAGTGGTTTCCAGCCTCTGTGAGATCAGTGCTGTTAGTTTAAACACAATAAACCTGACTAATCCACAGTTAGTGCACTGCATCATAGAAAAGTATTGAAAAAGTATTTTTACTACATTATTTAAACTTGTTCAAATCTTTAAGAACTCCTTTAAAAAAAAAGAAATCGTTTTTTCCCCCCAAAACATTGTGGTAAACGAGCAGAAAATGCTAAACAAATGAAAGAAGAAAACAAGTGTCCCCTGAGTTCAAAGGCAAATGGTTGAAACTAACATCAGTATAATTGTATATTAGAAATATTCTGTCCTCTAAAGAGACAATTTACGCAAATACCAATTCAATTCAATACTTTTAGAAGACAAAAATTTTCATAGAGCATTAGGAAAAAAGTTGCTACAGCAAATCATTACTTGTTATGAGAACATCCCCCAGGCCATGAACACTCAAGAGCTTTGACAATGAACAGAACAAGTACAACAGAGACTGTTAATGTAGTGCAATAATGCTAGCAAATACACATCACACTTTTTATATCAAATACTAAATGAAGGTATAAACAAAATTATAATCCAGAGCCAAAAGGACCTTGCCTGACCACTGCTATTTTGATACTGGAACATGAAACTATATTCAATATTTTGACAGCCTATAAAAGGTATATATGGAAAACCGCAATTTCCTTAATCTTATACTCAAATAAAATTTTTACATTAGAGCTGCACAATTAATCGCTAAAAGATCGCAATCTCGATCCAAACACCCATGTGATTCCATTCCTAAATGACAATTTAACTATATCATTTAAACCTTTGAAGTACGATCACAGTGAACATTCAGGATAACATTAGGATAAGTACTAGGATAATAGTTTATATTTCAGATATAAACACTGATGTCTATGGAAGCGATTAAAATAGAGCAAATCACCTTTTTGATGCTTCAAAGAAAGTTTTACATCAAAGTTATACAAACAAAGCTTCAACTTTACATTCCCTCTGCATTTGTCTTTGCACTCTGCTTTGCTGTGATGTTCCGGAAAACATCAATAACAGCACTTGGGTTAGTTACAGTAGGATCTTTTAATTACATCCAGTGTTCTGGCATTGTCTTCGTATCTCTGCACGTTATTAGGACGTCTTAAGTCTCAGCAAATCTTCTTAAAGGCTACTGACTGATTAGTTTCCTTCAGGAAGCGTCTCATGCGGCCTATCTTAGCGACTCCTTTTAAGGTCATCTTAGTAAATGCTGATTTGCAGCCGTGATGTAAACCCATAGCCTGTGTTGTCTGCTATTGGGCAAATCTCTGAGATAATGTGTTCGCCTTGGGACACCCCTAACAAACTGCTGTGTATAACCGTCACATATCTCAGCTTTTTGCCATGATACTTAGGCTATAGAACCATAGACGAAAAATGAATTGCAAAGTAGGTTTCCATTAAGTATCACTCAACACAAAATAAACAGATGAATGTTTCAACCATTGTTCCCCCCATACAGTAAAAGTCAATGGGATCCAAAACAACAGTCAATTGGACCCCATTGACATTCACTGTATGGAAAAGGAAAACTTTTTTCGGTTTTACAGAAGAAAGAAAATCATACAGGTTAGGAATGAATGTCAGTGAATGATGACAATATTTGAGTGATCTATACCTTTAATTTACTTTATTAATGGGAAACCACTAGCCTATACTAAAATTCCCAAGCCTTTCGCTTTGGCCTACAAATTGACGTCATGACTGAACTGCATTATTGTCAGCAAAATGTTTACTGCTTAACAGCCTTATATATAAAACAACCAGTCAAAAACCTATTTGCCTATTAAATATACTGTACATAGGCTTATATACACACCTCAGGGCCACCGGGTAGAACGATCTTGACCAGTGTCTGGCTTAATGACAAAAATCCCAGGCACTTACTTGTTCAGGGCACGCTCACAAACCCACAGCAGCTGTACTCAGCGCATACTATTACAAAGTTCACTTATACCCCTTTTCCACCAACAAGAACCAGGTGCTGGTTCAGAGCAAGAGCTAGTGCTGGTTCGGAGTTGGTTCGACTGACGAGCTTTCAAAGAACCGGTTTGCCTTTCCACAGGCTAGAGAGCCATCACAGAGCCAGATCTTACGTCACTGTATACATCTCATGTTGCCCAGCAACGCTAGCGCGGCACACACAAACACACCAGGCTTGTTCGAGATGGTTTGGCACTGCGAATCTCGAACTGCGAGAGCGATCCAAAAGCAGAAGGAGTCGTATGCTCTCCAAACACTCCCGCAGCTCCGATCAGTCCACGCCGCTCCGATGCATCTCGAACAAGCCTTCCATCAACAATGCCGGTCGTTGTGTTACTCATGGCTTTGCAAACCTACATCGGTATCCAAACATGGCGAATCCAGCACATTTGTGCAGCTCGCCGTAACTTGCTTTAACGGAGATAACAATCAAGCTGCTATTAGCATGATTAGCTGCTATTTAAGAAATGGCGGTCACAAGTTTCTGTTCGTCGGTAACCCCGCCCCCAGCCGCTGACGTAAGCGGTTCTTACTTTTAGACCAGCAATTATTTGGTGCTACTTAAGAACCACTTTTACTGGTTCGGAGCTGGTGCTTTGGTGGTCGAAAAACAAAGAACCGATTTGAAACTAGGCTCTCTGGCTCCGAACCAGCACCAGCTCTGCCTTGGTGGAAAAGGGGTATTAAAGGGTCGGTTCACCCAAAAATGAAAATTATCCCATAATTTACTCACCCTCAAGCCATCCTAGCGTTTATGACTTTCTTCTTTCAGCCAAACACAATCAGAGTTATATTAAAAAATATCATTGCACTTCCCAGCTTTATAATGGGAGTGAACTGTACCCTAGATTTTGAAGCCCAAAAAAGCACATCCATCCATCATTAAAGTAATCGATACGGCTCCAGGGGGTAAATAAAGGCCTTCTGAAGTGAAGCGATGCATTTTTGTAAGAAAACTATCCATATCTTTAACTTTATAAACTATAATCACTGGCTTATAGGATAAGTTGAATTTTTGGGTGAACTAAACCTTTATGTTCTGAGGCCACTGGAGGAATCAAACTTTTCAAATCACAGGCAAGCCATTAAACTCATATTTAAGAGTATTCCAGGTAATTCCCTCTGATTTTGCCCAACTGCTCTGTTTAATGTCTATTGGGGAGCTACATCGATGGTAATCTGACTTTTAAATTCTGTATTATTAATCTAAAAATAAAGAAGCTCAGATTTAATCATGTTTTGTGAATCAGATAGAATCTTGAAATAGATCTAATACATCTATGGTTATAATAAGAGAGTCAAACTCAGCTTTAAGGGTTGCCTGGTTTTCAAATTCTTCCCTGCTAACTTAGCAAGTAAGTGAGAGAAGCGTTATGAGGTGGCCTTAACGCCGGCCCGCCAGATGGTCTGGCTGCAATCTGTCAGTGCAATCTGACCAGTCGGCTAAACGCACACAACAAAGCTGGTGCTAATGATGGATTTTAACCCAGAGAGGAGTCACACTCCAAATAAGATTCTCATTAAGGTTGCTCCGTTTCTGTTCCCTTAACTTATCAACTGCTAATCATTCTTTGATAGGCAACAGCACATACGATAAAGCTCAGAGGCAGTGGGGCACTATTTTAAGCGAGGTATTTTGCAGCTATTGCTCTTTAAAACATATAGGCTTAAAGGCGCTACAAATGGAAATAGTTTAAAAATTACATGAAATAGGCTAGGGTAATACATTTTCTCCCAAATGAAAAAGTGGGCCGTCGAGCAAGTGATAAATTGTCTCTATGATTGACTGTATGGGGGTCTGACTTGAGTCGTAAAAATGACAAAGTGTAATTCGATGGAGAGATAATAAATCCAAATGGATGAGCTGGTTGTTGATGGAGCTTCGCATCGTGTATCGGAGTTTCTTGTACAGCCACACATCATCTCCCTCGTTCACAACACAAACCTCAAAAAAAAAACCTGTGTGAAAAATCTTCTCAGTATTTGGAAATGTGAAAGTCTGTCACGCTCATCATCTTATCCCTTCAAAACCTCTGCTGGAACAGTCAAGAAATATATTTGCGGGTCTTTTTTTATCACCATGCCGGAGTCATCTGCTCTTCATAGCAGTCGCTTTAGAACTTGATATCTGCTGCGAGAGATTCAAATCATCATCACCAAGGTGAATCATGGGAGTTCTAGCTGTCAACATTTGTACTTGTGAGAGGGAATTTCAAACACTAGGAGTGCAAATGGCAGATGTTTCAACTCAATGAAGATGACATTTCTCGACGAGATGAAGGTGTTATATCCCATTTGTTTTCTGTCCTTACACCTCATTAGAGGACTTTTAAAACTATAAGATGCAGGGCAATTAAATGAAAAAGAGACATGTGTAGAGACGCGTTTTTAAAAGTTAAACTTCTTTTAACTTGAGCGCTGCACTTTAAGAATATTGTGTCATGCGACAGGCATATCGAAAGATGTGAGCACAACGGTCAAAGACGTTTGTGTAGTGCATGTTTATATGAAAAAAAAAATGGAAAAATCAGAGCAGAGGAATGCAAAAATGTCTGTATGCCTTACGTATAGTCTGCATATGTAACTAATATGTAAAATCGACAGAAAATGTTGTGATTAGAATTTTAATTAATACCATGTTAGTTCTGTTCAAACTATTACTGTTGTATGCATTTCTGAGCTTATTATCAGGGCACACTATGGCTTGTTTCCATAGAGAGAGCAGCATTTGATTCCAGCGGCTGTCAGATGATCTGTTGCATTTCTATTTTTAGCAATAATAATTACCCTTGTGATTAAATTAAAAATCAAGGTTCAATTTTAATTTCGCTCCAAACAATTATATTTGAAAATGAAAACTGAACTGGAAAGAAAAACTCATTATATCAGTCTCTGATATCAGCTAATAAGTAATTATTGCATGAAGCTGACAGTATTCAACTGATTCACTCCAGAGCTATTCACCTTCTCTAACAAGCAGCTGGCAAAGACAAAGTTGAGGAAGACTGCACAGGCATAATCCTTTATTTTGAAAGCATGTGAGAATATGGAAATCATCTAAACAGTCTTTGTTGTTCAAAAATTATCACCTAAACTTGGAACAAACACAGAAGAATTGTATATTGAGTAGGTTAAAAAACACTAATTATGTATTATTATGATAACGCTACATGAAGATTGTTAAAAAAATAGTGGATAATTCACTCAAAAACTACTTTCTTCCTTCAATGGAAAAGAAAAATTGGGAATTGTTTCAGTGTGGTTTTTTTTTGTGTGTGTTTTTGTCCATGCAATGAAAGTCAAAGGGTCCAGTGATGTTTTGAACCCCATTGTCTTTCATTGTATAGACAAAAACAGCTGAAACATTCTTCAAAATATCTTATTTTGCTCCATAGAAGAAAGTCAGTCATACAGGTTTGGAACGACATGAAATAAAAATAAAAATGGGGTCTGTCCTAATCCTGCTCCTTTGCATAGGCTCCAGGATATCCAGCCCTGCAGTCAGGAACTATTTTGATCAATGCCAATCTTACACATGGAAGTCTTATTGACATTTAGAGAATGCGCATGCTTGCCATTCCTGAACTGGGAATCTGTTAGTTCTAGGCTTTCCCTTCCACATCTGTCACTGCTCACCAAAAAATACAAAGTAATACAACCAGGATAAACATGGGAAAAAACACCTTTCATGTTTCTTTCAGAGACTTCAGAGGGATTTCCATTTTCATAAGAAACTCTCAGATTTCCTTCAAACACTTTTATTTAAATGGCTGTTTTTAATGTTGAAAATGCAAAATGTTTCTTACTCAACTGACACTTTTATACGATCTTCATCTCTGCGTCCCCGTTATTACGGATATGAAGTGAATGAATTCGAGGCTTCTGTTTGTGTGTGAGCATTTCACATTTGTTCTCAATGCCGAGTATATGTGGTGGGCTGAGTGGGACATATTTCAGCTCCGTGTCAGGGGGGGGGTCCTCCATTCACTCGCACCCACAGCCGCTCAGCTGTTTCTTCACGTTACTCCGGGATACTCCGGCTGGTCGGCCGGACATGTGCCGTTCTCCTGTTGCTCAAAGACTCAGCATGTTTCATCCCACAGCCTGCCTGTCATGGTACCCATGCGGATTAAGCTGGGACCCCCCGTATGGAATTTTTCCCATCACTATACAGTGACAATAAACAGCCTTTAGGAATACTAGATTACAACATACTTTTCTCATTTGGTACCTTCCAGCTAAAACGAACGAGCACGTGCGGAAGGGCAACGTGTCTTTGTCCGCAACAGCCCTAAGTAAAGCACACAGAGAACGGCTATCTTTTCTGAGCTTATTTTTCTCCGTCGCTTACTGAACACATCAAAAATGTCAGCCAGTAACTGATGGACATGCCCAGAAGCTCCAGCATGCTTTTCATGAACCCCCAGAAAGCCATTTGCTGGGAAGCAGCGGGTGGAAGAGAAAGCACACTCAGCCTTCAAGGGACAAGCTATCACTTTCACTGTTTTTCACTTTAAGCTGTATTTAATCACATCTGAAGTATTCATCTCGACAACAGACAATTTTCAGCATTTTCATAGGCAACATAATGGTAAACAACATTATCTCAGAATATTGTTCCACGACACCACATTTCTTCAAAGTCCAAAGCATTCGGTGTGGACTAAAATGGAAGGCTGCCACTCATCCAAGTATTCATCTAAAATATGGGGTGTGATCTCAACCTTTGTACTATTCCTGAATCTATTTTATCCTATCCAGTAAAGCATAACTTGGCACCAAATGTGCTGGCAAAAGACACCGGAGAGTTTCCACTCTACAAATGCACTCTAAACATAAGGTATAACAAACCACGGAGAAACTGCTTTTGGAGTAGGCCGACATTCATTTTACATTCAGCTGTAACTTTACTTTTAATAGAAATTTCATTACACTGATTAATAAATTCTAGGAAACTCGTATATTTTTTCTTAAAATCACACTTTACATTAGTATGGGGGAATTTTTTTTTTACAAGTAATAAATGTAACATGGCCAGCTAGCTTTTTAATTTATAGTCAGTAAAAGTGACTACTGAATTTGCAGAATCTATTTGCAAACAGATTTCCTTTTTTTTTTTAAACAAGCGAAACAAAATGAATAAATTAATTTTAATAAATGAGGGGATAAAAAGTCATAAGTAAACAGAAATTGAAAAAGAGAGAAATGGTACATTTAGAGGACATACATCACAACACAGATTAAGCAGCAGTATTTAGTGCTGTAGTCTGTAATTAAGCCAATCAGCACACTTGAATAATCACAGGAGATGAGCAGTTTCAGCCTACATGAGTCCCTACAACTACAATTACAGTTAACCTTTAAAAGGGTCATCAAATGTTCATTTTATCATTCAAACAAAAGCAACTGAGATAAAAAGGTGAAAAAACACGGTAACACTACAATAAGATTTCATAAACTAATAATGAACTGCACGTCTACAGTAATTTTTGTTCATGTTAATTTCAACATTTTCTAATACATTATTAAAATCCAAAGTTGTATTTGTTAACATTAGTTAATGCACTGTGAGTGCATGAACAAAGAATGAACAACTTTTTTTTAACTAACATTAACAAAGATTAACATAGGCTACAGTAACAAATATATAATGATTAGATCGTTAGTTAATTCATTAACTAATATTAACAAATGAACCCCTTATTGTAAAGTGTTACCAAAAACACATAGGCTATAGCCTAAATAGCAAATTTAAAGAGTTAAGGCCTATATATCAAACCGATTTAACAAATATAAATGATCTATAACAGCGAAGCTAATGATTATTTCCAGTCAACCGTAAGAAACGAAATCTTTATCTTCTGACTGAATAATTTAATTAAGCTAGGCCTATTGGTCTAGACTAAAAGTATTTAATTAAATTACAACCGACTGTTCAAACGATCCAGGACAAAAACATGCCACCTTTTTTAATTATTTCCCTGAGCTCAAAACATAAGACTTAAATATATTGTGAATATTGAAGGTAAAATGCTGTAAATGTTGATATCACTCACAGCCTGTGCTAATGCCTGGCGCGCGCTGCCTGATCCCCTCTCTCTCGTGAACACTTGAGTCGGAAAACCGTTATCTCGCAATAAACATGCCCAGTTTCCATAGAAATAGTTTCAAATCGTTAAAACACACTGAAACCAAACACACACGCGACCGTTTTGAGAAAGCAAAATGAAAATCAACAACAACACTAACCACTCAGTCCAAATTTGTTTGCTTATTTCGTTTCAAAAACTTTTAAAGCGTGAACAAAGAACTGAGCCGAGTGATCCAGCGGAGCAAACACGCACGAAAACAAGTTTTATGGCATAATAAAGTCTGAGTTAAAAACAATACCAACAAAACAAGTATAATATTCCCGTAAGCAACCAATGTAACCTGTAGAATAAGGGAATTACAGAGGCGAGCGGGTTTGTGTATGGTTAGTTGGACAAACACGGATCACGGATGCGAGTGAGTCTCCAGCCCGCGATGAGAAACATTTCAGCGCGAGACAACTAAAACCTGAAGCTCGTGTGAAGAAACACGACACATCCACCCCAACATGTTACTTTTATCTCAGTTTAGATTCAACGTCCACGTCTAACATCTCATCTAAAAGAGCTAACGGGTTAGCTCAATAGTTTAGTTGGCTTAAAGAGACAAGCACTTTAGTGAAACAGGACGCTCATTGAAACACATTTCAAGAACTTCGAAAAATTATTCACCACAGTTTGTATCACTTTTGCTTCTTCTACAAAGAAAGTATAAATGTGCGGTGATGTATAGCCTACTCACATTGCATGGAAAGGAGAAGCAGAACGCAAGCCAGTGGTGTTAACGCCATCTTGGAGTCGATGAAATGTTCAGTTTGGCTGAACATGCGCAAAGTAAAGGGCTTTAGGAGAGGATGGAGCTCAGAGCTCAGCTCGCGCTCACCGACCGAAGTGAGAGAGAGGCACGTCGGGCTATTGTGAGGAGTTTCCATGACTACAAACAGCATCATCGTCATGAATATTCAGGGTTTTTTATTTATGGATTTTTTTTTTGCATGCCACGCCAGTGAAGTTGCTTAAGTTCCACTAATACAAAAACTGCATTATATTGGAACATAATAACAAATTATCTAAGGATGGATCATGGATGTTTTTACAAACTTTGTATATTACTTTGAAATATTTCCATATTTCCATTGAACAAGCAAAGTAAAAAAAAAAAAATCATTATGTTTCAATAATCATTTGTTGTGCTTTAAAGTACACTTATTTTGTTGTGCTGACTGACAGACTAAAAAGCACATGTAGGCGAAAGTAGGCCTATTGATTGATTTGACTGTTATATTAGGGTATTTAAAGTAAATATTGTAAATGTAGCTACTAAATTGCAACTTTGTAATTACAAATGTGTAATTATAATCTACTTAAATATATGACATACAAGGTTAAAAAGAAACGGTTCAAAAGAAACTACATAAAAGTGTATTTTAAATGACCATATTAATCTATTTATAGATAGATAGATAGATAGATAGATAGATAGATAGATAGATAGATTTTCAGGATAGGGTTTTCAGGATTTTGAATTTCAGGATTTCAATCTGCAGAAATGCCGCAGCATTAGAGATAATAATTGATGTTATCACACTCTGTTTATGTGAATTTGTCTGATGGCAAGGTTAGAATGTGTGTGGGACCGTTTCAGCACAAAGACCATTCCAGTGTCTGACAACAGGAGATAAGCGCAAATCCAGAAGGCTTAGGGCACATTATGTTTTTCCAATTCCAGACATTATCAACAACAAGGACGTTCAAAGCAAGAGTCTCTCGCTTCGCCAACCACTTGCAGCACTTGAGCACTATAAGAGAAGTCCATAATCAGAGCATCAAGTAAGTGTATTTATATCTTGATGTTTTATTTGAAGGGTTCACCAGTCAAGGCCATTCACATTCAATCTCACTCTTGTTCGACAAGAAATATAAATAAATAATACAAATTAATAAATAAAAATACAGGGGGCAATGACATTTACATGACAACCGCATGCTGAAAAAGGACATGGACTAAGCATCATTGTATTAAATATATATATTGTTTCCACACATTCTCTACTTACTATTTCTTGTTGCAAGCTCCAGAAACTGGATGTCAAAAAAAATAAAATTTTTATTTATTTAGCAAAGCCTTATTTCTCAAAAATTATAGGCCTAATTAAATTATATCAGTATAGTTTGAAGCCAAAACACAGCACCCAATGGATCTCTGTTAGGTAAATAAATAGTGATGTCCTATAATATTTTAATTCAAAATTAATTCAAACTATCTTAACCATTAGACAACAGCCATGTAAAATATATTTGTGTGTCTCACTATGATAATACTAAAATTAGCAATAAATGCATGGGGGGAATAGAAATATAAAATTTTTCCATTTGGGTCAGTTTCACCATTTGCACCTTAGGCTTTTAATGTGATTTGTTTTCGCACCACAAACAGAGAAAATGAACAGTGAAAGCTGTCTGTTGAGAGAAGAGAGCCAGATGGTGCTGTGTAAGGTGGACAGTGTGTTGAGCTCAGGGGAAATGAATGGATTCAGGCAGACATCCCGGCATCTTTCACATTCACACTCGCACTCATGGCAACCCCTGGCCGCTGAACACAGGAGAGCAGGAGCAGTTATAGTGTGTGAAGATGTACATGATATTCTGGGAGGCAACCGAGCTTAGATCTGTCAAAGGAATTTTATAATTTTGCATGGACATTTCTGAAGAACTTCATGTGATTACAACATCGGACACTGCTTGAATTGCTTATGGGCATTACACATGGTTTACTGGAAAACCGCAGGCACCTGACAGACTCATTAGTCATGTCTGATAAAACAGGCTAACTGTAGACTAAAGTATAAATTAAATACATCAACATACATTCTACATTAGAATAAACAATTAAAATAATGCTTTGTAAAACATGCATGAGCAAGATCACACTGCACACTTATGCCTTCATTTCTGTTGAACAAGTTCTTTCCACAATAACACCAGATATTGTAAATACCAAGGTATTTGCAAACATGCCTATGCAGTTACTCATTTTACTCTTGTACCAGTAATGCAGCATTCCTTTGACTTCCTGAGTTAACACACTTCCCGTCTTGCACTTAAGTTAAACAAAATTCCCTACTTCCATATTGGCGTCGATCAGAGCTATTGCTCATGTACCATAACAACATATTTCCTCCTCCTAAGGAAGAATGTGTTCATTAACATCACAAAATATTGTGTTATGCATCATTTACATTCAAAGGTTGCCATACAATTGTTGTTGTTATAGCAAATTAGCTCTATGAAATATTAATAATCAATCATAACTTGTTATAATTGATTATGAATATTTGGATCAGTTTTTTTTATTTGTATTTTTTATTATGTAATCCAATAAGTAACTGACACAACAAAAAACATAAAGGTCTCATACATAGACATTAACATGTAAACTTGAAAATAACATACATAAACGTGTGTGTGTGCATATTACTGGGTGTGTAAGTGGAAATAACTTAACAGAAGAAAATCTTACAGATACAACAGACATGATAAAAATGAACTAAATAGTCATAATAATAATAATAATAATAAAAAATAATAATAAATAAAATAAAATAAAAAAATGAAAAAGAATTAAGGCTAATATGGAAAAAAAAAATTGTTGCTCGTGATGGATGTATTTGCATGTCAGCTAGTGTGTTGCATTAAAAGAAAAAAACGAGACGTGTAGCGTGGAACCAGCTCCATGCAAACCCAGGTCACCACGATCATGCCTCACTTATCCTGCTTAGGCCTATGTGTTTTTTTTGTTTTTTGTTTTTCCTCATTCCTTGTTTTAAGCAACCAATTAAATGAGTATGTATCTCGAAATGTAATGCATTAAGAAAGGTAAGACATGTGGTGCTTAACCTGACAGAAAACGTCTCAGGTTACGTATGTAACCCTGGTTCCCTGATAGGGAACGAGACGCTGCGTTTGAGACGCGGTGGGAACGCTCTGCGTGATTGCGTCATGAAGCACGTGTAAAATCAGTCCAATGGAAGTCCGATACGTCATAGGTGACGTCATAGACCAGGAAACTATAAAGCACCCTTGCAAACAGACCGCGCCAGCTTCTGAAAAGTCTGAAGCAAGTCGATCAGGGTGTGCAGGAAGTATGGCAGGCAAACGCAGCGTCTCGTTCCCTATCAGGGAACCAGGGTTACATACGTAACCTGAGACGTTCCCTTTCAAGGGAACTCGAGCTGCGTTTGAGACGCGGTGGGAACCCCATACCCACTACGCCATAGTGACAAATGCCCGTTCTGTGTGAAGTCCTTGCGCACACTAAGAAGCAAGCAACCTAGCCCCTGGAGTGGAGAGGTCAAGGTCATAAAACCTGACAAATGTATGCGGAGAGGACCATCCTGCCGCATTACAAATATCAGGAAGGGAAACCCCCGAAATTAAGGCCGTAGAGGCCGCCATACTCAAGTCAAGTCAAGTCATCTTCATTTATATAGCGCTTTTAACAATGGATTGTTTCAAAGCAGCTTTACAGAGATAAACATATAATTTAAGGTAACAGATTGTTTTGGCATTATAGCGGTTCTTGAATAATGTTATTTCCAGCTAAAGTTAACTTTGATTGATTCACCTCCGTCGAAATGATCAGACTTTTAAACGCGAACCTGTGATTAACGCTGACGGCGTTCACATGCTCATTCAGAATTGATTCTATAGTTATGTGCTTTTTAAAATATGTGCGCAGGTTTATAATTCATACAACCCAGCCTAAACAAACTACTTTTCTTGCCTATAAATTTTGATACAGAATTTTGTTTTATTTTATCACTTCGGGGTACGCGAGCCAGAATTCACAACGCTTTATCTGTAGAGTGGGAAAGGGATCCTCCATAGGGAGAGGATAGTGGATACTTCAGCGCTGCATTGTCATCGGGTCCAGGCGGATCTCCTTCGTCAGATCTGGACACGGCCTGGATCCGGCAGGCTGCGGGAAAACCTCGGGATAAACAAAGACACTAATATTAGCGTAGATGCCATTCTTCTTATGATGTAGCGAGTACATCAAGATTTAAGGGAAGTGTTCCCAGTTCCGGCTGACCTAATCTATGCAGCCTAACATTAAATTTATAGAAGTCTATAGTGTGTTATGTGTATGCTAGGTCAAAGAGATGTGTTTTTAGTCTAGCTTTGAACTGACAGAGTGTGTCTGCTTCCCGGACAATGGTAGGAAGACTGTTCCAAAGTTTTGGTGCTAAATAGGAAAAGGATCTACCGCCTGCAGTCGATTTAGATATTCTAGGTATTATCAACTGGCCGGAATTTTGAGATCGCAATAGACGTGAAGGACTATAATACGTTAAGAGCTCGCTCAAGTACTGCGGAGCTAAACCATTTAGTGCTTTGTAGGTAATCAACAATATTTTAAAATTTATACGATGTTTAATAGGGAGCCAATGCAGTGTTGACAGAACCGGGCTAATATGGTCATATTTCCTGGTTCTGGTAAGAACTCGAGCTGCGGCGTTTTGAACTAGCTGTAGTTTATTTATTAAGCGTGCAGGGCAACCACCCAGTAGAGCATTACAATAATCTAGCCTTGAGGTCATGAACGCATGGACTAATTGTTCCGCATTTCCCAATGAGAGCATATGGCGTATTTTAGATATATTTTTAAGATGGAAAAATGCAGTTTTACAGATACTAGACACGTGGCTTTCAAAAGAAAGGTTGGTATCAAAGAGCACACCCAGGTTCCTAACCGACGACGAAGACTTGACAGAGCAGCCATCAAGTGTTAGACAGTATTCTGGGTTATTACGTGTGGAAGTTTTTTGTCCAATAATTAGAATCTCTGTCTTTTCAGAATTTAGTAGTAGGAAATTACTAGTCATCCAATTTTTTATATCAGCTATGCATTCCGTTAATTTTGTGAATTGGTACGTTTCGTTGGGTTTTGAAGAAATATACAGCTGAGTATCATCGGCATAACAGTGAAAGCTAACTCCATGTTTCCTAATGATATCTCCTAATGGTAGCATGTACAGAGTGAACAGCAGCGGTCCTAGTACTGAGCCTTGTGGTACGCCATACTGAACTTGTGATCGATAAGACATCTCTTCATTTACTGCTACAAACTGATAACGGTCAGATAAGTATGATTTAAACCATGCTAGTGCAAT
The DNA here is from genome assembly GCA_030578255.1 of Tiaroga cobitis. Taxonomy (NCBI): domain Eukaryota; kingdom Metazoa; phylum Chordata; class Actinopteri; order Cypriniformes; family Leuciscidae; genus Tiaroga; species Tiaroga cobitis. The sequence continues at coordinate 19,184,501 of CM060611.1, forward strand.
TCCACTAATGCCCACATAGTTTTCTAGTCTATTTAAAAGAATGTTGTGGTCAATTGTGTCAAATGCAGCACTAAGATCGAGTAACACTAATAGAGAGATACAACCACGATCGGATGATAAGAGCAAATCATTTGTGACTCTAATGAGAGCGGTCTCAGTACTATGGTACGGTCTAAATCCGGACTGAAAATCCTCGCAGATATCATTTCTTTCTAGAAAGGAACACAGTTGTGAAGATACTGCTTTTTCTAATATCTTTGACAGAAAAGGCAGATTCGAGATCGGCCTGTAATTGACTAATTCTGTAGGATCAAGTTGTGTTTTTTTAACAAGCGGTTTTATCATAGCCAGTTTAAAGGTTTTTGGTACGTATCCTAGAGACAAAGATGAATTAATGATATTAAGAAGAGGATATATGACCTCTGGAAACATCTCTTTCAGTAGCTTAGTCGGTATAGGATCTAACATACAAGTTGTCGATTTAGATGAATTAACGAGTTTGCAGAATTCTTCCTCTCCTATAGCAACAAATGAATCAAATTTTTCCTCAGGGAGACTACAATGCACTTCCTGATGCGATACTGTGGTAGACGGTTGCATAGTTATAATTTTGTCCCTGATATTATCAATCTTATAAGTGAAGAAGTTCATAAAGTCATCACTGCTGTGTTGCTTGGACACTTCTGAGCTTGAAGCTTTCTTTTTCGTTAGTTTAGCCACTGTTTCAAATAAATACCTTGGATTATGTTTATTTTCTTCTAATAGGTTTGAAAAATAAGCAGATCTAGCAGCTTTTAAAGCCTCTCTGTAAGCAATCGAGCTCTCTTTCCACGAAATCCGAAATACCTCTAGTTTAGTTTTCTTCCAGTTGCGCTCCATTTTTCTGGCTGCTCTCTTAAGGGCCTGGGTGTGCTCGCTGTACCACGGCGTTGGGCTATTTTCTTTAATCTTCTTTAAGCGCAACGGAGCAACTGCGTCTAAAGTGCTGGAAAAGAGAGAGTTAAACGTTTCTGTTGCAATATCAAGTTCTTCTAAGCTATCCGGGATGCTGAGATGATGAAACTGATTAGGAAGATTATTGATAAAGCAATCTTTAGTGGCAGAAGTTATAGGTCTAACGTATTTATAACACGGAGTCGGCTTTGCAGCCTTGGCTAAATGTAATTTACATGAGACTAGATAATGATCTGAGATATCATCGCTCTGCTGCAGAATTTCAACGGCATCAACATCTATTCCATGTGATAATATTAGATCTAGAGTATGATTACGACGATGAGTAGGTCCTGACACGTGTTGTCTAACTCCAATTGAGTTTACAATGTCTTTAAATGCCAATCCCAATGCATCTTTTTCATTATCTACATGTATATTAAAATCACCAACAATTAGTACTTTATCTGCAGCCAATACTAATTCTGATAGAAAGTCCGCAAATTCTTTGATAAAATCTTTATGGTGCCCTGGTGGCCTGTATACAGTAGCCAGCATAATTCTCAAATGTGATTTATCGTTTACACTATATATTTTTACATTAAGCACCAATACTTCAAAAGAAGTATATTTAAAGCTAGATTTCTTAGTGGTTTTGAAAATATTACTATAAATTACAGCAACACCTCCCCCTTTGCCTTTCAGACGAGGTTCATGTTTATAACTGTAATCTTGTGGGGTTGACTCATTTAAAATAATGTAATCGTTTGGTTTTAGCCAGGTTTCTGTCAAACACAGCATATCAAGATTATAATCTGAAATCATATCATTAACTATGAGAGATTTTGAAGTAAGGGATCGAATATTCAGCAACCCAAGCTTTATCATTTGCTCATCTGTATTATATCTGTTTTTTATTTGTTGAACATCAATTAAATTTTTAACCTGACGTTTTTTGGATTTCCAAATTCGGGGAACAGACACAGTCTCTATATGATGACATCTAGGTGAAAGAGACTCTATGTGATGGGATTTATCTGACCTTGGTGACGTGAGGCCGCTAGCAGACGGTCGGTTTAGCCAGTCTGTCTGCTTCCTGACCTGAGCCCCAGATTGTCATGTTTTATCTCTAAGACTATGAGCCAAATTACTAGAGAGAAGAGCAGCACCAGCCCAGGAGGGATGGATACCATCTCTTTTCAACAGATCAGGCTTGCCCCAAAAACTTTTCCAATTGTCAATGAATTTTATATTATTCTGCGGACACCACTTCGACAGCCAACCGTTCAGTGAGGCCAATCGGCTAACTATCTCATCACTCCTGCGTACAGGAAGGGGGCCAGAGTAAATTACAGTGCCTGACATCGTACTTGCGAGTTCACACACCTCTTTAATATTAATTTTGGTGATCTCCGACTGGCGGAGTCGAACATCATTAGTGCCGACATGAATAATGATCTTAGAGAATTTACGATTAGCATTAGCCAGCACTTTTAAATTTGCTTTGATGTCAGGCGCTCTGGCTCCCGGCAAACATGTGACTATGGTGGCTGGTGTCTCTATTTTCACGTTCCGTGTGATCGAATCACCAATTACCAGGGCACAATCAACAGAATTCTCAGTGGGTGTTTCACTGAGTGGGGCAAATCGGTTTGTTATGGGAATCGGAACGGAAGAGTGGTTCTTTGATCCGCGACTAGAACGATCTCTCACGGTCACCCATCTGCCCTGCTGCACGGGCTCTACTTCAGCCGGAACCGAATCATGTAAAGAGTTCACTATGCTAGGCGCATCCAAAACACTATCTAAAGATCTAGCATTCTTACCATCCTCAATTAAAGTTTGGATGCGTGTCTCTAGTTCTGAAATCTTCTCCGTCAGCCTGACTGTCTCCTTGCATTTATCACATATAAATCCTATATTGCCATCGGAGAAGGCTATACTAAACATATGACATGTGACACAGGTGACAATAACAGGACAAGAAGACATTACTCACCGTGTTTGTTGACTGATTTCTTACTTACCTGGACTTTATGAACTCAAAGGCGCGGGCGCGCGAGAGAAAATAAATAAATAAATGAGCGCACGGGTGGCGCGTTAGCAGGCTAACGTTAGCGAGTTACTAGCGTGCTGTGTTAACAATAACGGAAGCTAGAGATGTAAGGTTAATCTGAGATGTTGGGTAAGCTGTATTTAGTAGTATAAACAACTAGATAGTAAATGATGGCTCAAAACATAAAGAAATACGAGGCTCAGGCGAAGCTTACAGCCTCGAAGCAAACAAACACACAGCAGGCAGCGAGGCAGACAGGAGCAATCGATCAGCGATCAGGATCGATTGATCACGATCTACTCCTAGTAGAATGGGCCCGTACAGCCATAGGTGAAGGCTGACCGGCCGCTTCATAAGCTAGTGAAATAGCCTCGACTATCCACTTGCTCATAACCTGTTTAGATGCAGGGCACCCTCTTCTGAGTGACCCAAAACATACAAATAATTGCTCTGACTTACGCCACAGGGCAGCTCTGTGAACGTAGGCATCCAATGCCCGAACTGGACATAACAGGTTCAATTGTTCCTGATCTGGGGTATTAAAAGGTGGAGGATAAAAGGCCTGCAGCACTATTGGGCCCCCAACATTGAATGGGACCTTAGGAATATAACCCGGTCTAGGGTATAGAAATGCTTTCACCATACCAGGTGCAAATTCCAAACATGACGGAGCAACCGACAGGGCGTGTAAATCTCCAATTCTCTTGATAGATGAAATAGCAAGGAGAAATAAAGCTTTCAAAGTGAGGAATTTTTCTGAAACCTCTTCAATGGGCTCGAACGGAGCCAGAGCCAGACCCTCAAGTATAATGGCTAAATCCCAAGCCGGTGCTCTGGAGTGCAGTGCAGGTCTCAACCTCAATGTACCACGGAGAAAACGAGTAATCAGAGGATCTCTCCCAATAGAAGTACCCCCCAGAGGGGTATGGTAGGCCGATATAGCCGCCACATAAACTTTTAAGGTGGAAGGAGATAATCCAGCAGAGAAACGGTCTTGCAGAAAATCGAGAACTGAACCAACAGGGCAGTTAACAGGATCTAACTGACGCTCACCACACCAGGTGGAGAATAATTTCCATTTCAGCGCATACAGTTTTCTCGTGGAAGGGGCTCTGGAATGGAGAATGGTCTCAACGACCTCAGTCGAGAGACCGGATTCTATGAGCCTGGCCCCCTCAGAGGCCAGGCCCACAGTTTCCACAACTCCGGTCGAGGGTGAAATATCGTGCCCTCTACCTGGGACAGCAGGTCCCTCCTGATTGGAATCTCCATAGGAGAGCCGCTCAGAAGAGACACCAAGTCTGAGAACCAAACTCGAGTCGGCCAGTAAGGGGCTATTAGTAACAGACGGGCCCCTTCCCGGCGAACCCTCTCCAGAACCCCCGGGAGCAACGATATCGGGGGGAAAGCATACAGGTAAAGCCTCGGCCAAACCTGCACCATCGCATCCAGTCCGAGAGGAGCTGGGTGCGTGAGAGAGAACCACATGGGACAATGGGTTGTATTTGAGGATGCGAAAAGATCTATCTGAGCACGACCAAATTTCTCCCAAAGGAGCTCCACCACCTCGGGGTGAAGTCTCCACTCCCCGGGCCTCAGCCCCTGCCTTGACAGTATATCTGCTCCCACATTCTGACGCCCCGGAATGTAAACTGCTCTGAGAGATAGCAACTTTCCCTGGGCCCATAGGAGGATCTGATGGGCCTGCTTGCAAAGGTGACGTGACCTCAAACCCCCCTGATGGTTGATATAAGACACCACCGACGTGTTGTCCATACGGACCAACACATGATGGCCTCTCAGGTCTGGCAGGAAATATTTGAGAGCTCGAAATACCGCCATCATCTCCAAGCGATTTATGTGCCATGACAGATGATGGTCCTGCCAAAGACCTTGCGCCGAGCGGCCACTCATGACCGCCCCCCATCCCGTGAGGGAAGCATCCGTCGAAAGCGTGACGCGTCGACAAGAAGCCCCCAGCACTGGGCCCTGGGCGAGGAACCAAGGTTTCTTCCACATGACCAAGGCACGAAGGCATAGCCGCGTGACCTTGATCTTGCGGAACGGATTTCCCCTCGGAGAAAACCCCTTGGTTCTGAGCCACCACTGCAGGGGTCTCATGTACAGCAGGCCAAAAGTAATCACGTTGGACGCTGCTGCCATGAGCCCCAACAGTCTCTGAAACTGTTTCACAGTGAGTGACTGGCCTAGTTTTACATTTTTTACGGCTGTGAGAATCGCAGAAATCCGAGCAGGAGATAGACGTGCCTGCATTGTGGTCGAATCCCAAATTACACCTAAAAAAGTGGTCCTCTGAGCAGGGAGGAGAACACTCTTCTTGATGTTGAGCCGCAACCCCAACTCCTTTATGTGAGACAGAACGACATCTCGATGCCGAACTGCCAACTGCTCTGACTGAGCTAAAATCAACCAATCGTCGATATAATTTAATACGCGAATGCCCTGGAGTTTTAAAGGAGCCAGAGCTGCATCCACGCATTTTGTAAAGGTGCGGGGTGATAAACCTAGGCCAAACGGTAGAACCCGATACTGGTAAGCTTCGCCCCCGAAAGCGAACCTCAGGAACTTCCTGTGATGAGGATGGATGGATACATGAAAGTAAGCGTCTTTCAGGTCTATTGTGACAAACCAGTCCTCGGACTGAATCTGTGATACAATTTGCTTGAGTGTGAGCATCCTGAACTTGAGTTTCTGAACTCTGCTGTTTAATTGGCGCAGATCTAGAATAGGACGCAACCCTCCATCCTTTTTCGGAACAATGAAGTAACGGCTGTAAAACCCTGACTCTCTGCTGGGAGGAGGCACCCCCTCTATCGCTCCTTTTTGAAGAAGTGTCAGAACTTCCTGCTCCATAACCAGAGCCTGCTGTGGGTCCACCACTGTGGGAAGGACCCCTTGAAATCTGGGCGGACGAAAACCGAACTGAATTCTGTAACCCTTTTCTATTATATGCAGGACCCATAAAGAAATATTTGGCAGAAGTTTCCACGCTGCCAGAAATTCTGATAAGGGAACCAGTCTCTCGAGACTGGCCTCTGGATTTGATTGAACAATCATTTTGGCGCCCTGAAGCGGCGAACCGGCAGGGAACAACCGAACTGACCGTTCTACAATCCTCCTCAGAGGATTGCATGGGGACGCTGACACCTCGGTGCCCTGAAACGGCGAACCGGCAGGGAACAACCGATGTGGCAACGCTGCGACTCTCCTCGGAGAACCGCCCCCCGGAGGGCGCCAAAGAGAAACGGTTCCTCGGAATCGTTCCTCCCTGGAGGGGACCACCCTCAGAAGCCTGGCACACAGACAACAATAAATAGACAAGGACAGAATCACAGAGAGCGCTTGCTGAAGACAACAGAAGCTGGCGCGGTCTGTTTGCAAGGGTGCTTTATAGTTTCCTGGTCTATGACGTCACCTATGACGTATCGGACTTCCATTGGACTGATTTTACACGTGCTTCATGACGCAATCACGCAGAGCGTTCCCACCGCGTCTCAAACGCAGCTCGAGTTCCCTTGAAAGGGTACCAGAAATGCAGGGCAAAAGAGTACAGGCAGACGGAGTGAAGGTACTATCTCAAGGCCCCAGGCTCCACACTTGCCCAGAACTAATGACAACTGCATAGGGATCAAGAAACAGTATACAAAAAAATAAAGTATAGTAAGTATATATAAAAAAATAAAAAAAATAAAAATAAAAAAAATAAAAGGGATTTAGCTAGTCAATAAGTGGTGTAACTGTATGATAATAGTTATGTAATGTGACTGTGTAGAGTAAAAGAGAGAAAAGAGAGAGAGAGAGAGACAAAAAAAAGTAAAAAAGAGAACCAGATGATTAGAGGGTATTTTGTGTCTTAAAATAATAAGAGAAAATCAAAGTTTATAGTGGATAAGTTAATATTTGGATCAGTTAGTCAACTTCATGTAGCATTAACATTACAACCAATTACTCGGTTCATCCCGTGAACACTCAATGTTGGTTATTAATTGATTAATAGAAATATACATTCCAGTAGTGTTATCATAAACGTTGTGTCACTTTTTATGATTTATGATGTAATTTATGGCCCTAAGTTGGTGCATGTCGGTCAAGACTGTATCAAGTAAAAAAGTGTTTCTGATTTACGGCTTGTGCTGGCGGCAGCGTGTCTCGTCAGCTTGGCGCCCCAATGCAGCGTCATCCGGGGGGATTTTTAAAGGTGTTTGGCCATATGTTTCCGTGTTCTATTGTATCTTTAGGTATTATTGGCTATAGGTGTTATAAATGTGTGTTAATTATGTCGGCGGCTGTGTGTCTCGCCGGAGTTCACACTTTTGACCAAAAGTTACCGAACAGATAAGCCTACGTGCATCTCTGCGGATTATCTTAGTTCTCAAACAAAAACGGCCACAAAGTTGCATATTATATAGCCAGTGTTGGGAAAGTTCACTTATACACGAACTAGTTCAAAGTGCAGTTCACAAATTTTAAAATGAACTAGTTCATACTTCTCAATTTTGAACTAAGTTCACAAGTTCCAAAAATGAACTATTTTTTTTCCAGATGTTGCTGCGAGCTATTTTTTTATTATTGCCACATACAACCACAGACAGCAATTATTTTAACGTCGGGCAAAGTTTGCACAGAAATGTAAGATTTTTTTCTCATCCTCACCAACCTTGTCATAAAACTCGTTTAAATAATCATACGACGCCTCCTCGATGCTTTGTCGACTACATGCATGCTGCTTTTTGTTTTGATGACTCAAGCGGCGGCCGCAGTGCATAGTCGCTTGTGTTGCCAGGTTGGGTGTTTTTTCGCTACATATTAAGGCCTGTTTACGTGTGTTTTAGGCGGTGTTTCGCCTGGAAGGTTCTATAGAAATCTGGCACCCTATTGAACGAAGTTAAACTGAGAGAGAGCGTGCGTTCACAGACAACAGAATGAACGAGATCACAGTAACGTTCATCAGGCAGTAACACAGTACGTTTAGTTCACGTTCGCCTAAATTATCAACGAGTTCATGAACTATCGTTCAACGAATGCGTTCAGGCACAACACAGTGTATATAGCCCCACTCTTATCCATCGATTGTTATGATAAGATAAATCGTCCTGACTTCCTGAGGGAGTTCCCTCCCCCCATCCTTTTTTTCTTGGAGAAAGCATAGGCAACCCCAAAATGACACCTCAATCAATGACACCTCCTTTTGAAGAGCTGATTTCATGTATTTTTCTAACATTTAGAACACCATCTGACTTTATGAATACACATAAATAACAGCTTAATGATTCTATATTTGTGTGCATTTAAAGTCTGCATGTGGGCCTACCATTTCTGACACTAGTGTTACCTTATTTCTTTGATAATATTATAGTGTTTCAGCACATGTAGTCAGAGTTACAGAAAATAATAATAGTGCAGCAAATAAGGAGATTATGTTTTATTTATTTTAATCAGGTTTGTTAACCTGTATACCTGAATGATGTTAGTTTAATCTGCAATGACATGTATTTGGTATAACAATGAACATATTTGAAAAAAACCTGTTAAAATCAAGTAATGATGCAATCCTTTAAATCTTAACTTTGAGTGCAACATAATTAAATGGATGTAGAATTATTATCATGTCACAGGTGACATTAAGGTGCCAGAAAAGACTGTAGCACCAATGACACAATGAATCACCAAGGCCACACATAAGACCATAATAATTAGAGGAGACTAAATTGTTACATTTTGCATACAATCTAAATGAATAGCTTTGAATAAAGTCTATCTTTAAATGGGTCACCTGGGGTTATCCCATAAGAAAAAGTGACATCAGTGACATTTTCATGAAATTTCCCTTACAAAATAAATGATACAGATGTCAGACCACATCTTGTCAATCGTAGTATAATAAACAAATAAAGTAGTTTAATCCATAAGTGTTCTAGTTTATTATTTTTAAATATCATTTACATAATAGATTTGATAGTTTCCATAGAATGACCCATGATTTTGTATTAATTTTAACCTAAGGTATTATTTTACTTATCAACATGTGTTCAAAAACTTTTATAATTTTAAAGCAAAAACTGTGCTTAGTCGTCTTAGATCTGATATGCCTGCAGTATTTTGTCCACCGACACACAACATCAAGCAGTCTTCCTGTTACCGTAACCGTTTAACCTTTTGCACTATCAAAAACATTTCAAATTGCACCATTCGACAATATACGGCTTATTACGGTAATTTCAGGCTTTCCTTCAGCAAATGACGACAGCTTTCTGGCAGAGCGGTGTCGCGGAAGGATTTGAATGTTGAACAGAGAGAGAGATACGGAGCGCAACAGGATAGGGTTTTTGGACAGCATAAATAATAAAAGATAAAACAAACAAAAACACTGCGATTCAATGCGGGAGACAACAGGTGATGCGTTTGGGGTGATTTTTTATGAAAGTTGGGAGGTGGATGGCGAATACTCTTTCACGTAGCCTATCTTAGCATGTGTAGTCGTGCGTAAACGTTTCTGTATGTAAAGTTATGTATGTAGACTATTTGTATATGAGTGCGTGTATGAAAAAAGAAAAAAAAGTATCCTAAATGAAAACTGTGCAACCCCATGTCACACACAGAAATACTTGTATATACGCATTACAGTTAATTTTCAACTTAAAAGTGTTAGCTTTTATTATTATTATTATTATTTTTATTTCTTTATTTAAAAAAATAATAAAAATCAGTAATTTATTAAAGTTTCTATTATTTGTCTATTTAAATTAAAAATTTAAATACATTTACAAACACAACACATACACACACACCAATGGCCAATAACTGTAATTTATTGAAAGTCATATTTTTCTGAAAAAATAATTCCTAGCGCTTGAAGATAGCACAATGGTTTATAATTTTAAAGTCAAATCAAAATATGTGTAAATCACCCATTTTAGTTCTTCAGGTTCTAAAGGGGTAAGTTGTATCTTTCAGAAATTGCACACATTTTCAGAGACAAGATATGTAGCCATTGGTTCTTTTTGAACAAGAGAATAATGATACCAAATACGTCTGACACAATGTTTTGAGAAAAGCAGTGTTTAAAATATAGATGATTTTTCTTTTGACAAACATACATTTTAAATTATATCCCGTGGTGTTTAACATCAATACGTGGGTTTTTATGCAAAGACGAATTAATTAAAAGACAACAACAATGCAAATAGTTTAAGTAGACATAACACGATAATAAACAAAACACTTCCAGATCCTTCCATAGCCGTAGTAAACATTTACAATATGTAAATAGATTCTGACAGATTTGTTAAGAGCGCCTGTAACACATTATTGTAATGCATTCACATATGAGGACTAACGTTACCCGTCCCTTGTAAAGGCTATGGATACAATTCAAGCATAATCTTTATGCAACAATCACGTGTGCACAATTTACTACAACAGTGTGTACGGGGTATAAGAAAAAGGGTTGAAAAGCTCTGTTTATAATAAACTCACAAAAGTGTGCAAATGACGGGTTTATTACTCTGATAGGTTTAGTCATCTTGTTCAGACAGCAGATGATACTGTTTTCACATTATGTATGTTGGACCGTATGTGTTTTAGGTGAAGATTTTTCTTAAAGAGCTGTCAACATTCTGCGTTTTATAGGAATAAATGACAATTAATTTAAGGAATAGTCTTTCTGTTTGAGAATATTTGACTAAGCTGATACTTTTGTTTAGGTCAACTCCCCCATCTATCTCTGATGAATCACAGTAAATACAACATAAGACATTTAAAACAAATACTTGCCCAACATGAAAAATGAGGCTTGATGCTTTTCTGTTACATTTACTGTTACACTTAAAACAAACCTAGCAATTAAGTTACGCATTACGAGTGTCACAGATAGCTTAAAATAATTGCTGTCTGTGGTTGTATATGGGCTGTGGCAATAATAAAAAAATAGCTCGCAGCAACATCTGGAAAAAAACTAGTTCATTTTTGGAACTTGTGAACTTAGTTAAAAATTGAGAAGTATGAACTAGTTAATTTTAAAATTTGTGAACTGCACTTTGAACTAGTTCGTGTATAAGTGAACTTTCCCAACACTGGCTATATAATATGCAACTTTGTGGCCGTTTTTGTTTGAGAACTAAGATAATCCGCAGAGATGCACGTAGGCTTATCTGTTCGGTAACTTTTTGGTCAAAAGTGTGAACTCCGGCGAGACACACAGCCGCCGACATAATTAACACACATTTATAACACCTATAGCCAATACCTAAAGATACAATAGAACACGGAAACATATGGCCAAACACCTTTAAAAATCCCCCCGGATGACGCTGCATTGGGGTGCCAAGCTGACGAGACACGCTGCCGCCAGCACAAGCCGTAAATCAGAAACACTTTTTTACTTGATACAGTCTTGACCGACATGCACCAACTTAGGGCCATAAATTACATCATAAATCATAAAAAGTGACACAACGTTTATGATAACACTACTCATTCCCTTTCGTAGTCACTCCGAGTTACGTCGGATGACGGAGAATGGGGGTTTCGCCTAGAAGCCAATCTTCTTCGAGTATTAAAAAACGAGCCAATGGCAAGAAAATGTCATGGGTCTGCGGAATTTGCATTACGTATCCCCGCATCACCACGTGGGTATAAAGGGAGGATGCGGACGCAAACGCAGCATGCTTTCGCTTCGGAGCCAAGAGAATCTCTTCACTCCACAGCCACAAACTGAGTTTACAAGTGACTCACCTCTTCGAGACGAGCGATCTCTCCAGTGTTGGTGTGACGGCGGTTTCCAGCGAGTCTTCACATTGCCTGCGATCTGTGCAGTGGTCTGCCAGACTTTGTGCTTTCTCCCTGGTCGCCTCAGCATTGCAGAGTTTTTTCCTCTCCTAAAAGAGCTGCACGTGGCACGTCTTTTTAAAGATGTCTCGCCCGTGTTCTTCTGGTTGCGGTCGATATCTGTCATCTTCTGATGGGCACGAGCGCTGCTTTGTGTGTCTGGGCTTTGAGCACGCTAAAGCAGCGCTCGTGGATGACTCATGTTCCTTCTGTGGGAACATGGCCATCGCAACACTTAGATTGAGACTCAATGATCTATCAGTGAGAGTCCCCACGTCCACCACCCGTCCTGCTTCCTCCACGAGAGGTGGTAGTTCGGCTGGGGGACAGGGTGATCTGAGGGTGACGGTGTGGAGCAATCCGACGATGCGTCCTCGGACCACACCCCCCTCCGCTGTGTTGCAACCCGCGAGTGCCGCGGTGATTCAGGCGGGTACTTCTTCGGAGGTCCCGCGTGTTTCAGTCGGCGCTCCAGAGGAGGACGCGATGTCGATCGCGGCATCACAAGGTGGGCTAGAGTCTTCGGGAAGTGAGGATGCGGCTGCGTTGCCTCCTTCGGGAGTCCCAGCGTTGCCCGTGTCGGATCCCGAGATGACGGCCATGCTGTCCCGGGCAGCCGCGAGCATCGGCTAGAGTGGAACCCTCCGCCCTGCCCCGAGCGCTCGCGGCTGGACGATTGGTTTTTGGGTGCGGCTGCCGCCTCACGGCCTCAGCCAACCCCAATTCCTTTCTTCCCGGAGCTGCATGAGGAGCTGTCGAGATCATGGAAGGCTCCCTTGACCTCCCGTGAACGCTCGTCAGCTTTCTCCGCCTTTCCTCCCCTTGATGGCGCGGCTGCCCATGGGTACACTGGGATTCCCCCGGTGGAGCGCTCTGTTGCGATGCAACTGTGTCCTCAGAGTGCCTCCTCTCGTGGTAATCCTAAGCATCCGTCCAAGGCCTGTAGGTTCTCGTCATCTATGGTGGCGAGGTCTCACAGAGCTGCAGGACAGGCGGCTGCTGCTTTGCATGCTATGAGCACCTTGCAGGTCTACCAGGCCCAGCTGCTCTGAGACATGCACGAGGGCAGGACTGACCCAGGGACGTTCGACGAACTGCGTGCCGCCACTGACCTCGCTCTCCGGGCGACGAAAGTGGCCTCACGCTCCCTGGGTCAGGTGATGGCCACTAACGTGGTCCAGGAGCGTCACCTATGGCTCAACCTGGCCGATATGCGGGACACCGAGCGGACTCGTCTGCTCGATGCCCCCATATCCCAGGCTGGCCTTTTCAGCAGTGCGGTTGAGGACTTTGCCCAGCAGTTCTCAACCGCCCAGAAGCAGTCTGAGGCGATTAAACATATTCTGCCCCGACGGCCAGCTGCTGCCTCCACCCAGCCGTCGGTGCAGACGCCTCAGCCTGCTCGCCGCCGAGGGCGCCCTCCTGTGGCTCCCGCCCCTCCTGCACGCCCCCAGCAGCAGCCTTCACCCGGGCCGCGTCGTGGAGGAAGCCGCAGGAAGGCGCCGCAGCCCCCTCAGGCCCCGCGCCCGCTAAACGCCAGGCCAAGCGGCGTTCCTGAGACGGGCTGCTCAGTGATGGCATCGGATCTTTCTCAGGAGGCGGTAGCAGGCCCCCTCCTTCCCCCGGGCCGGGGGAGAATCTTTGGTTCTCCACTCCCCGCTGCTCACCCACGGGTGGGCAGCACCCTATTGTGGTTAAAGAAAGATTTGACACCATCACTGAGCACACAGAGCTGGATGGCAGTGCGAGACGCCCCCGTGCCTCGCCACTCTCGTCCTCCTCTGTCCCTGAGGGCGAGGATGACAGTGCGTGCCGTCCCCGGACCACACCGCTCTCATCCCCCTCTATTGCCAGACCCCTGGCAGAGCAGACCCCCGTGGAACGCTGGTCCTTCCCTGGTCTCCTCTGTCAGGGCGCGAAGCATGACTGTGCACGCACGCAGGGTCGCTATGCCACCCTCGCCTGTGCCGGTCACTCCGCTCCGCTGCCCCTCCGGGGGGGCGCCTGTGGCTCGGATGATTCCACTGGATCAGTTTTTGGGGGCTTGGTTAGAGCTCCCCAATCTGTCCCGTTGGGTCACCCGAACTATCAGGCTCGGCTATGCGATTCAGTTCGCACGGTCTCCTCCCCGCTTCAGGGGAGTCCGCTTTACTATGGTCGGTGGCAACGCCCCGGTCATGAGAGCGGAGGTTGCTACCCTGCTGGCGAAGGGTGCAATCGAGGCTGTCCCTCCAGCCGAGATGAGGTCAGGGTTTTACAGCCCCTACTTCATTGTCCCCAAGAAAACCGGTGGGTTACGGCCAATCCTGGACCTGCGCGTCTTGAACCGCTCCCTTCACAGGCTGCCGTTCAAGATGCTCACGGCCAAACGCATTTTCGAATGCGTGCGGCCACAGGATTGGTTTGCAGCGATAGACCTGAAGGACGCCTACTTTCATGTCTCCATTTTACCTCGACACAGACCGTTTCTTCGGTTTGCTTTCGAGGGGCAGGCATACCAGTACGCGGTTCTCCCATTCGGGTTGGCTCTGTCTCCTCGCGCCTTCACGAAAGTCGTCGAGGCAGCCCTTGTTCCCCTGCGCGAACATGGGGTTCGCATCCTGAATTATCTCGACGACTGGCTAATATTAGCTCACTCTCGAGTCCAGGTTTGCGAACACAGAGACCTAGTGCTCCGGCACCTAGCCCGTCTGGGCCTTCGGGTCAACTGGGAGAAGAGCAAACTTTGCCCTGTGCAGAAGATCTCTTTTCTCGGTATGGAGATAGACTAGAGCTGTGTTGAAAAAATCGATTCACCAATTCTGAATCGATTCTCATATAAATTTCTAAAGATCGATCCGTAACTCAGAGGATCGATTTAATAATAGGCTTACATTTTCCCTGTGAACTTTAACTTGCTGCGACTGGGAGATCCCTATGCGCATTGAAAGGCTTTCACTCGGCGCGCACATTGTTACGATAACGGACTTTGAGTGAGTCACTAAACCGTTCATTCAACAAACACGTTCAGAAAAGCTGATTCATTAAAAGAGATAATGAAACAAGGTGTTAATTATTTTTAACTTTGAATTTTACTTTTCAAGGCTCAGCTAAGCAGCAATGCGTCGCATGGGTAACGCTGAAAATGCTTCATTAAAGACCAATATGGAATTGATTCAATGCGCGACTCGCTTATTTTATTTCCCCGCGGCTTCCTCGCGCTGTGGGAAGCTGACCAGCGCTGCTGCTGACGCGCATTTCTGTGACGTGAACGTTAAAAGGACTATACGACAAATATTTCGCTTTCCTTTTACACGGCAACCTTTCTACGAATATGACTTCAAAGACAGACGCAGGTAATCGCACGCGCTCTGCCGATCTCTCTCATTCACTGTCTGTGGGAAGCCGTAGGCTACAATCAGAAATCACCATGATAAACAGTCTTGTTATCATTATGAACTTGTTCAACATTCAATACACATGCATGAAGTTCAAAACAAGAAGGGTATAGCCTTATAAAAAAAACGTGAATATTGCTGCGGTTACTTGCAATCCTCTGCGGTTGACTTGTCAGTGTGTGGTACTATAAGATTGCGGATATCGCGTCAGCCCTACTACTGCTGCTGATATACTGCGTCCTCTGTCGTCTACACCAGTGGAAGTTTATGAAAGCAGTTGTATCAACACTCTGGAAGGGGGATTGTTCTTTACAACCATCCATACTCAGTTGAATGTCTATAATAATAGTATCAATATGTTGCATACAGTCCTTCAGGTAACAGCTGAAAAAAAATGCTTTTTTCAAAAACACTGATCTAAACCTCGAAGATCAGATCGGATCGAATCGAATCGAATGTTGATAATCGATTCAAGATCTTGAGAATCGGAATCGAATCGATTCTTGAAATTTGAATCGAAACCCAGCCATAAGATAGACTCGGTCGCCATGTCCGCGCAGCTTACGAGCGAGCGCGCACACTCACTGCTGACTTGTCTTCGACAGTTCGAGGGCAAGAGTGCGGTCCCACTGAAACTTTTTCAGAGGCTCCTGGGGCATATGGCATCCGCAGCCGCGACAACGCCACTCGGATTCCTTCATATGAGACCGCTTCAGCTGTGGCTTCGCGATCGAGTCCCGAGGTGGGCATGGCATCGCGGTACGCTCAGAGTCCCAGTGACTCCGACCTGCCGTCAGACCTTCACCCCGTGGCGGAACCTCAGCTTTCTACGGGCCGGAGTTCCCCTAGAACGAGTTTCCAGGCATGTTGTTGTCTCCACAGATGCCTCTGCCACGGGCTGGGGCGCCATGTGCAATGGTCATGCAGCCGCGGGCTCCTGGACAGGACCCCAGCGCCTCATGCATGTCAATTGCCTCGAGTTGCTGGCAGTACGCCTTGCCCTGCACCGCTTCCATGCGTTGCTCCAGGGTCAACACGTACTAGTCCGTTCAGACAATACCGCGACAGTAGCGTACATCAACCGTCAGGGTGGTCTACGCTCTCGCCGTATGTCGCAACTCGCACGCCACCTCCTCCTATGGAGTCAGAAGCACCTGAGGCCCCTTCGTGCTATTTACATTCCAGGAGTGTGGAACCTTGCAGCCGACGAGCTGTCACGGCTCCGACCAACCTCTGGCGAATGGCGACTCCATCCCCAGTCGGTCCAGCTGATATGGCACCAGTTCGGGGACGCACAGATAGATCTGTTTGCCTCCCACGACTCATCCCATTGCGCCCTGTATTACTCCCTGTCCGAGGGCACGCTCGGCACAGACGCACTGGTGCACAGCTGGCCGCAGGGCCTACGCAAATATGCGTTTCCCCCAGTGAGCCTTCTCGCACGGACTCTGTGCAAGATCAAGGAGGACGAGGAGCAGGTCATTTTGGTCGCCCCATACTGGCCCACCAAGACCTGGTTCTCCGAACTGATACTCCTCGCGACAGCACCTCCTTGGCCAATTCCTCTGAGGAAGGACCTCCTTTCTCAGAGACGGGGCACCCTATGGCACCCTCGTCCCAATCTTTGGAGACTCCACGTGTGGCTCCTGGACGGGACGAGGCAGGTTTGAGTACCCTGCCACCAGCGGTGGCGGCTACCATCACTTCCGCTAGAGCATCGTCCACGAGACATGTCTATGCGTTGAAGTGGAATCTCTTCGTCAACTGGTGCTCTTCTCGCCGAGAAGACCCCAGGAGATGCTCGATCAGTGTCGTGCTTTCCTTCCTGCAAGACGGGTTGGAGCGAAGGCTGTCTCCCTCCACCCTGAAGGTGTATGTGGCCGCTATCGCCGCTTATCACGAAGCAGTTGAAGGTAAGTCTCTAAATGGAAAGCACGACCTGGTCATCAGGTTCCTGAGAGGAGCGAGGAGACTGAATCCTCCTCGCCCTCCTCTCGTTCCCTCTTGGGACCTCTCAGTGGTGTTAAATGCCCTGCAGAGGGCTCCCTTTGAGCCTCTGCAATCAGAGATTAAATTCCTGTCAATGAAGACAGCGCTCCTGGTTGCACTGGCCTCTATCAAGAGGGTAGGGGACCTGCACGCATTCTCCGTTGACGAAGCGTGCCTGGAGTTCGGGCCGGCTCACTCTCACGTGATCCTGAGACCCCGGCCTGGATATGTGCCCAAGTTTCCTACCACTCCCTTCCGGGACCAGGTGGTGAACCTGCAAGCGCTGCCCCGGGAGGAGGCAGACCCAGCCTTGGCATTGCTCTGTCCAGTACGCGCTCTCCGTGCTTACGTAGACAGGACGCAGTGTTTCAGGACCTCAGACCAGCTCTTTGTCTGTTATGGTGGGAAGCTGAAGGGAAAGGCTCTCTCCAAGCAAAGGTTGTCTCACTGGATAGTGGACGCCATTGCTTTGGCATACCAGCAGCAAGGTCGACCATGCCCCCTTGGTGTGACCGCCCACTCCACCCGGAGTGTGGCGTCCTCTTGGGCTTTAGCGCATGGCGCCTCGCTAACAGACATCTGCAGAGCTGCAGGCTGGGCGACACCTAACACATTCGCCAGATTTTACAATCTCCGAGTGGAGCCAGTCTCCTCCCATGTACTGTCTTTTTCAAGCTAACATGGGAGCCGTTCAGGTGTCTTCGCTTGCTCGCCATTCCACTCCACGGACTGGATACGTGCAATATTTCCTCAGGTGAGCCTTCCTCTCTGAAGCCCTGAGTTCCTCCAGCACTGTTGACGCTGGCGCCAGTGTCTATTGCCTGTGCGTCGGCTAGGTGCCTCCGTGTGCATGGTTCCTCCCCTGAGTAACCCCCACATGTGTATTTCCACTGTAAGCCTCTTTCAGCATGTGTCTTTCCCTTGGCAAGCCACCTTGCCACTCCTGGAGTTGACATTCTAGCCACCCTACGGGTTGGTACTCCAGTGTTCCTCCATATGTAGCCCCCTTGGGCCATATGTGTATTCGTAAGTCCTGCCTACAGGTAGGCATACTGCGGCATATCTCCTCTGAGATATGCTCCCCAGTGTACCTTGGTTTTCCTGTGGGACTCCTCGTCCGTGCTAAGTTCACGACAGGGGATCAGACTTTCGCAGGGCACTGGAAGACAGCTGTGAAGGTGGCGTGATTTCACGGGGACCCCCATTCTCCGTCATCCGACGTAACTCGCAGTGACTACGAAAGGGAACGTCTCAGTTACGGATGTAACCCTCGTTCCCTGAGTAGGGAACGGAGACGTTACGTCTCCCTGCCACTTCCGCTGTACCGCTGGGTAGACGCCTGAGTTCAGTCTCGGCTCCTCAGCGAAGACATGCTGCGTTTGCGTCCGCATCCTCCCTTTATACCCACGTGGTGAGGCGGGGATACGTTATGCAAATTCCGCAGACCCATGGCATTTTCTTGCCATTGGCTCGTTTTTTAATACTCGAAGAGGATTGGCTTCTAGGCGAAACCCCCATTCTCCATCATCCGACGTAACGTATCCGTTCCCTACTCAGGGAACGAGGGTTACATCCGTAACCGAGACGTTTCCAGGGCATGGGAAATGTCTTTCTTACTAAGTACTACTAAGAGCAAGTAGTCAAGATCTATGATTAGTGACTCCAGATATGAGCTTGAGACACGGACAACTTTATGTGTGACATGAACAAGATTTTATTAACTAGAACTACTCTAACATACACAAACATACATGCATACAGTTTACCAAGGGAAAGAGAGCTAAGAGCAAGTGGACAAGAGCGCTAATGTTGTGATCAGTGATTTTTAAAGCGTGAAGATGTCACACCCTCTGGAGGTGCGTGAGCCAATACGAAGCCGTCCCTTTGGAGGGAGTTTTTTACGACTCTTTGTTTTCTAGCAGGGCATTTGAATGTTTAATTTCATTGGGTGTTTATGAAAAGAATCTTCAAGATTCTTATAATACTAATGCGTCATAAAGTTAGCAAAATGTAATGTAAATTAACAAATGGGGGACGAAGATTGGAGTTTATAGAGACTAAACATGCTACACATATGATTTTGGTTAACCATAAAGTCATGTTCCAAACCAAAATAGTTTAGAAGAGAGAATGAAGACATAGGCTAAACCACATAAAAGGAAAATCATGAGATGGAAAATTAGATAGATACATGTTAATACATTTATCACATGGTTATATATATAGAATTAAAAGGGTTAATTTCTCCTTCTCAGCAAGAATTAAGAGAGTGTCACAGCCCTCTGCACATTCCTTTTTTTGGGTTGTAACTCTTATCATTCTTAAGGTGTCCTGTAACACATTGGGTTCTGCCCGTGTTAGCTTCATTTGTGGGGGAAGTTTTATAGAACTTTGTTGGGAGAGTGAGTTTGTTGGATTATTCATTAAATATAATGAATAATTTGTGTGTGTCTGATTGGTCCAGAAGCTACATTGTTGATGATAATGACTATTACTGTAGTAATATTATCAATAAACAACAACCAAATAATTTCTTGAGACAAAGGCTTGGGACTAAAAAGGCAATTTCATGATGACACCTATTGTAATGATTCAGCAGACACAAGGGGATCCATATGCAGCTTTTATTAGAGTTGTCAGAAAGGCAGGGATCAACACCAGCAACCAGGGCAATGGAGAAAAGGCAGAGACAAACCAGATAACAAGCAATAGTCGAGGCAGGCGGCGAGAAGCAAGGTCCAGTAACAATCCAAGTCGAGGTAGGCAGAGAACAATCAGAAACGGGGTACACAGTCCAGGCACAACAATAATTGAATCTTTGATGACTGAAAAAGAGCAATTCACCTTTATTCCACATGGTGTGAATGTCTAAAACACAATGATGAAGTTTCACTGATCATTGTTATCGCGCAGACAGAAAACAAAAGAATAGGAAGTAGCCTATACTTAGTACTGAACTCAATTAAACATTAGTGTCACTGTCACTTGATGGTGGATCTGGTGAAGAAGCTGTCAGTGATATATTGATTTACAGCTGAAATATTGATTTATATGTTGAAAATGATAGTTTTGAGAATATGTTCGATATCGCGAATATGAGCCAGATGCTGAATGTACTGGGAAATGAGCTCTGACGAGTGATGATGGTATAAAACATTTGGTTAAACTGAACTCTTCCAAGTTCTAAAAGGTAACAAAATATGCTTTAGGCATATATTCTTTACTTTATTTTATTCTTCTGTCATTATTACTCTATCGGGAGAGATAACACGATAGGCTATCTAATACGACGGTAGAGATCGATCCATCCGTGTTAGATATCCGGGTTCGCTAAAAACTCGAATGTAATAATGACTGGCGAAACATTCATGCATTAAGGGTTGATATGTTCTTTGTCTGATTGCAAGCAGTTGTAATTTGTTACATTCAATTACAGAGAGAAAACATCTGCAGTTTATTTGAGGAATGGTGAAAAACAGTTCAGTTCAGGATTTTTGTTGTTGTTTCACTCGTTTGATGAGTCACACTGAAGATGACACATTAAGTCAAGCTGCCAAAAAATGACTTCAGCCAAAAATGATGAAAACTGATCCAGTCCTCATGCAGCTTAAAAGGCCCATGTTAAAGGCTTCAGTTTTTAAAGAACATTATAAAATCCCTTTTGAAAATGTGGATTTCACCTCAAGTGGGCTGCACCTTGCAATACTGACAACCAACCCCCCTTTGTTGGGGAGGAAATGTCTTTTAGAGGATCAACAATCTCACAATATCAACCCACATACACTGATATATGTAGTGCACATCAGATCCTTTCACTAATTTGGGTGGAAATTGTGTGACTTGAACCAAATTAAAATACATTATCAGGTTTCTAAACCAGTTGTTAACCATTTTTACAAAGCCCTTTTGCCAAGACAATATTCAAATGCTCTCCTGTCTAAGCTTCTTTTGTAATATAAATAAATAAACAAACTCAAAAAATGATGTCAGTTTAATGTTGTACATCTTTATTGTTTTATTAAAGGGACAATATGTAAGAATTTTATAATAAAATATCCAAAAATCACTTGCACAGTGTGATATATTTCCTGCAGTTGTGTACTTACAATATCCCAAAAGTCTCCAAAGATTTTTTATTTCAGAGAAATTCCCATTTTAAATAAGTGGTCGTCGCGGAAAAAAAATGTCGCCTGTCAATGACGGAATATCCGCGCTATCCTCGGTTTCCGTTCATACTGCCATAGCCATGACGTAACCATGGCGACAGACGTGGATAACTGTGTAGTGCGTAACTTTTAGCGGCACGCAGTTCTTGTTTCTTGTTTCTCTGAATTAGCTCGTTAAATCTACCCAAGTTTAACTAATACTAAAAATATTTAAGTTGAGATTATGACAATTTTAAGTGAAATGTTTGAATTATCTTACTCAAATATTTCAAGTTAAGAGCAATTAAAATGTACAGTATGCATACAAAATAGAAATCAGCTAGTTCTGCTTACTTAAACTTTGAATTTCTTAACTTTAAAATTTTGATGTAACTGATTGGCTAAATTTTTTTGGCTCAAATTCAGGTTAACAAAAATTCAAATTCAGTGTGCGGTTTTGTTCCATACAGGAGGCGAACACTAATGGACATTATTTTTTATAATTGTTCAGTATGGCTCTTGTAAGCTGTCCTATGGGAACTGCTTGAAACAGGAAGTATGCTTATTAAGTTAGCAACTCCCTGCCCTACAGATTTTTAACTTCAAATTCTATAGACCTGAACCCTTGTGGTGAAGCTAAATAAGAGTCATTGTGGATGCTGCACACTGATTCAGATTCAGATTTACAGTACAGTCATTCAAATTCCAACTGTTTCTATTATGAACCAATGACACAACTTGCAGTTGATAGGATTGTGACATTTGTGGGGTGTGGTTGTTATTCTCCTCCACATAATATTTTGAAAGACAGCTGCATGATAAAGCACATCGTAACTCTTCGCTCGCTTAAACATTTCATGTTGCATAAGAGAGCTTCGCACAGCTTCAGTGTTTACATTAAATGCCGTTGCTATACCCCTTCATTGTCACTACCTTTCATCGCAGAGGGATTGTCGGACGCCTTTAAAGTTTACAACACGCAGCATCTGTGTGAGGCTGAGCGAGGCATGCCACGCAGGAAACACGGGACAGCTGCATTTCAACTCCAATTAGGTAATGGAAGCTGACAGTGTTGGTGCCTTCAGCCTCGGTTCAAGGGGAGAGAGAGAGAGAGAGAGAGAGAGAGAGAGGGGGGCTGAAGCTCTTACCCTACACCCCTTGAATCCCTTTGGGCCAGGAGGCTGGAGATATGATGCAGGCGGACCCTGCCAGCAACAAAAAACAATTGCTGGAAGTAACCGAAGGTTTGAAGATGTCACGATGAAATCATAGCGTAGACTCAGTGCAGCACAGCATAAGGGAATTAATTGCTTAATTCACTTGGGTGAAGTGTGCACTGCTGGTTTGCACCTAAATTAAGAGGGATTAAGATTCGCTGAATCCATTTGATGTAAAGCTCTCAATCGGAGTCAAGCTTCTTACAAGGACATTAGAGGAGCTTTCTAGAAGGTATTAAGTCCTAAACCTCTTACACCTTTCTTTTCAAACTGTAATATGATGTTGGATTGTGCCGTTGGATTGTAAATGTCCATGAAATGTAACAAAAGGAAAAATCTCTACTTTTGTTTAGGAAAAGGGAGGCTGTCGGCACTGTAGACACCAACAACTTTCATTCCTTTCATATACATTTTTGATTACAAGGCCCTTGTAGATTATTGATTAATAAAGATGTAGTTTTGCACAATCCCTTGCACAATATTGTGTTTTGACCTCAAAACACTTTAGTGCATGATTTGTAAACTAATACATTTTGACATAACCATTTTGTTACATAACCAGCTCTATATGCGTGGCTTTTTTAATGTATTAAACTTGCTCGGTTTAGCTCACTTGGTTCAACATTGCACTTGAGATGCAGTCCTGATAAAAGAGCTGAAAGATTTGAGCGAAAAAGGTATGATTGTTTTATAAAATGTGTTTTATGTCATGTTTGCTTTTGTTAACACTATCGGTTAAAGTCCCCATGTAGTCAATATCCCTTAAAACTCCTCTTTGATCACCAAAATAACATATTTAAATGTTTTTTTCCCTTTCCTTTATTTATTTATTAGCTTCTAGGACAGGTCATGTTGTGACTCCATTCTAGTGTCACGAAACATGCAAGAAGCACGTTTAATATGTTTTTGCAGAAATTTCTGCATTTTTTTCCAATTAGCCTGCATGCATTTGCGATAAGTGATTTAAATGATTCAGCGCTTACAATGCTAATTAAATAAATTCACACACTGCCAAAACATCAGGTTTTACTTTAAAAGAGCCCGAGATTGCGCAACGTGGAGCTTTTCACAGCTCCATGTTTACTCTTTCCAGGTATTAGTCACAAATAGATTAAGTCACTTGAACACCGATGCCTCACATTCCTGGCACGTGATATAGGTGTGCCCTTGGCCAACCCCATGCACAGATGGGTCTGCTAGCGCGGTTTCTTATCCACCTGTTAGCTTCGTCCTGCCAATATTCAGGCACTGTCACTGTTTGGCCCTCCACAGTTACAGCTGTCACGAGCCTCCAGCATGTCAGGCGTGCATGTGGTCAGAGGAGCTAAAGAGGGCAGAGCCTGAGCTGGCCGAAACAGAGAGACGGCGTATCCCACTGATGGAACGCAGCCTGGCTGTAGTCACCGCTCTAATAGGACAGAAGGAAACATCTGCAGAGGAGTAGACCAACGAGATGAGCAAGAAGAGCAGGGATGTGAATCATAAAAAATTCCCTTTAATGATGTTTTATTAACAAAGTTTGGGAGGAGCACGTTCAGATAATCAGTGCAAGGAGGCACGACAGTTTTCCTACATTCCTCCTCCACCCCAACTCCCCACTCTCAACTAAACTACACCAACTCTGGGTTTGGGAAAAATTCCAAGCTCAGAGTCAAAAGGCTCCAATACAAACTTTTAATAACAAAACAAACAGGTACGTGCAGGCAGGCAGAGGGTACACACAAAGGTAATATTCACAAGAACCAACCAGGACTGACAGAACAGAGGGAAACTAAATACAGAGACCAATGAACACTAACGAGGCGAGGACAGGTGACACAGATGATGATGACGAAGAACAGGTGGGTGATTGAGGGAGTGAGTTCAGGAATGGAGACAAGGAGGATTCTGGGAAGTGTAGTGAAGACGAAGACAGGATGGTGCAAGACGATGACTGTGACATAGTGTGATAAATTGTACAGAATATTTTCAAATTTTATTAAATATTGACAAAATTAACGACAAATAATGTTTTTTTTTCTGTCAAAAATTGAGATGCATAAGCTCAGATTAATGAGGCCTATGATAAAGCAAATACAAAAAATCTGTGCTAATTGAAAGAAAACAAGCTGAGAAAAAGATTAAATCCAATATTTAGTTATAATATAGTGTAATGAGAGACTTAGCAGTTGAAAGGCTGGTCATTTTTGACAGGGAACACTAGGTAAAGGGTTTTAAACACAGCACAAGGGTTAAATCTATGTGTTTGATTCACTAAGGATTTCAAAATTGGAGTAATTCGTCCAATAAGTGGACTACTATGGACTTACACTGCATTTTTTATTTTATTTTCTAAAAACAACCCATTCATGAGTCATTAGCCAGAGAATTTGACTACAGGTTGTGCTGAATATCTTTGATCCACAAAAAAGAGACAACTCATGAGAGGAATTCGACCGGAAATAGTCTAAAAAAATTAAAAGTACCGACTCATTAGATTCATTTGCTACACTGGTTACACCGTATATTTGAAATCACTAAAAAAATTCATTAGAGTAATTTGTTTGAGAATTGGACTATACATTGCTTGCATTTTGATTCACCTAAAAGAACAATTTATAAGAGTGATTCATTCAAGAATCAGACTACATAGGTTGCACTGAATGTTTCTGATTCACTAAAAATAACCGACACATTTGGAATACTACTACAATGATTTCTCTGCATGTTTTTGATTCACTAAATAGGCCCAGTTTATCAGCGTCATTCGTTTGGGAATCAGAAGATGTCCGTTTTGCGATGTTGGTTCATTTTCAGTGTTGCCGTGCCTTTGAATAAGCAGTGTGGTAAATGCTGCCAGCCTGCCAGGGTATTGGTACAGTGCAATACTCCCTTGGCAATAGGATGGAAAAACGGAAGCGGTTCTAAACAAGACCCGGATCTCCATTCCCAACCCTAAAAAAGAGACAGAAAAAGAGAGCGTGGGGAGAGAGATGGGACTCTGGATGTCTGCCATGCGAGCAGATGCTGCACACAGGAACACCTGGGTCTTCAGTCTAACCTTCCCGTGGACAGATGAGCCAAAGAATCACACTTCTGAAAACCCCCTGAACCAATGATAATTATCCTATATCGTATTTATATCCCTTTTTGTTCATTGGCATGCAGCTTCCAAGGTAATTTCCATTGTGGGAGGAAATTTATACCTGTGTTGCATGGCACTGTGTTAAGCAGTGGGAGGCATTTCTTGTAGACCTTTGATTACAGCTGGAGGGCTGAGTTGAAACACCCTGATAGCACAAGTACATCTCGTAGATGTCTATTTGATGTCTGCATTTACATATGCAAGATGTATTTTTTAGAGTGTTTGCTCATCTGCAATACGTCTCTAGCTACATCTCTTCCTGTAAGATGTAGACATTTAGAATATGTCTTTAAGATGTTTATGTATGTAAAACTTCCTTTTTGTAAGAAGTTTATCGGATGTTTATACACAACAGATGCTTTCCAGATTAACAGATCTTTAGCAGACATCTTACAGACGTACCAGAGAGTTTAACCAGTTAGAAATTTGCTACAGGATTAAAATCTCTATCCAACATTCCCACCATCCACCTGAGGTGACAGTAGAAGTAAGTTTCTGTGTACAAATATGAAGAATTTGCAGAACAAAACTTGAAAAATAATATTAATAATACAAAATTGAGGTAGAAAAAAACACTTTAGTCTTCTGGTTTACAATTTGATTTGAAATCATGGTTATCGGACAAGACAATGATCTTATTCAGTAAATTGTCTTGTGTGATCTGATTTACTTCGAATTTTTGATTAATTGCCTAATAAACAAGCAAATGAAAGAAAAAGAATGAAAGAAAGTCTAGGAATATCATCCCTAAGAAGACAGGGAAGGTTGTAACATCGCTTTCGCTATATTTACTTCTGCTGGAACCACAAAGATAAAAAAAAAGAGGACAATGTATAAAATATAGTTTACGGATACATTGCATATTTCAAAAAATCCTTCATTCGTAGCCAAAAAACAGACAGCAAAAAAGCCAGCTCCAATCTCCCTTATATTTCGACCACAATTTGCGCTTAACATTGTAAATTATCATACTTTAATTCTCTATGATTCTGATTAGTCAGTCACTCATAATGTTTCACATAGGCTACTGCATGATTCAAATTCACCACTGTGTGTATATGCACAAGGTGTGTTTGCTGTAAAAGAGCCTCTCAGTAGAAGGATTTTAGTGTTTCCCAAAGTTTGTTCAAATTCCAGGTTTGGTTGTCCAGCTTGCCTGGCCTTTTAAGATGCTGCCAGCTCTCAAACCCTCAATGCCCTTGGCAAAGTGAAATTCTCAGAGCAGAAGCAATAATACAGTGTGCAGATGATGAATTCATAACACCTGTTTCACTGGTGTCTTTCAAAACAACCCCCACCATGTTTGAGGCTAGCAGGCTAACTTACTCAGGGTGTTCTTTTGAAAGAGAATCTGGTCACATCTGGAGCTGGTTAGCTTCTTAACGTCATACGCAAATTAACTTCATACGGTGTAATTTGAATCCTTTGAAAATACACGTACATTTATTAGCAGATATTGCACTAGTGATTCATACAGGGAGAAAACATACTGTGTTATAAATATTATGTAACTTAATCTCATAAGCAAATGCATTCGTATGTATAATGTTCAAAAATGCAGTCAGTAGATTTTTTTTAATTGGTACTTTTATTGCAAGGACACATTAAATTGACCAAAATTAGACTTGCATCCTGAAAAAATCATTAAATCTTAAAAAAGGTGAATCAGAATGATTTTTGAAGGATCATGTGACACTGAAGACGAGTAATAATGCTGAAAAGTTAGCTTTGCCATGAAAAAATTACGTTTTAAAATCTATTCAAATAGAAAAAAAAGTTCTTCAATCATTTCACAACATTTTATTTTTCAAAGATTACTTTATTACAATATATTCAATGCCATGACATTTATTTATTGCATTTGAATTGAAATAATTTGACATGACTCAAACCAAAAATATCTATAGCTACAAAAGTGAAACGCAACTGCAAAAAAAAAAATTATAATAATTATGTAAATATAATATAACATTTACATTTTAGATGCTGTCAGTCCATCCAAATAGGAAGTTCCAGCATATTGTTACGGATGGTGTATGGCTGGAAGCACGAGGAGACGAGGAATAACTAGTAACAGGATTTAATTACAAAAACTCAGGAGCACATACACTTGACATAAACGCACCATATACAAACGTTACATAAACGAGAACCGACCAGGAGTGAGGGAGAACACAGGGTTTACATACACAGAGAACGGATCATGGGAACAAGACACAGCTGGGGCAAATTAACTAGACACAGGTGAAGGAACTGAACAGAAACGAGGAGCGGGAAAACTAACACAGGACTAAACCAAATCACAATGACGGGGGAAAACACAGGAATACAGACACAAGACAGACATAACTGTAACATTACGCCCCTCCTCGAAAAGGCGTGTCCCCACGCCGTATAAACATCAAATAGGGGCGGGAGGGTGGGCGCCCTGGAGGCTGACGAGGGCGTGGCTTTCCCGGAACAGGAAGCCTCCAGGGCGGAGCAGGCCGTGCTGATAGCCAGGGTGAAGACGCCTCTTCAGGTGGCCAGGGTGGAGACGCCCCTTCAGGTGGCCAGGGCGGAGAGACCCCCTCGGGTGGCCAAGGCGGAGCAAGCTGGTCAGGGGTACATGGCGGATACGCCCCTTCAGGTGGCCAGGGTGGAGACGCCTCTTCCGGTGGCCAGGGCGGAGCAAGCTGGTCAGGGGGCCATGGCGGAGACGCACCATCAGGTGGCCTATATCCCCCCCCCCAAAACTTTCTTGGGGGGAATCACAGGCTCTGGGACAGGCTCTGGGTGGGCAGACGGGACGTGGAAAGTCTCTGGCTGGGCTAGCGGTGAAGGCCCGGCTATGCTGGATGGAACCAGCGGTGAAGGCTCAGAAGGGCTGGACGGGACCAGCGGAGAAGGCTCTGAAGGGCTGGACGGGACCAGCGGAGAAGGCTCTGAAGGGCTGGACGGGACCAGCGGAGAAGGCTCTGAAGGGCTGGACGGGACCAGCGGAGAAGGCTCTGAAGGGCTGGACGGGACCAGCGGAGAAGGCTCTGAAGGGCTGGTTTGAAGCTCAGGCTCTGGCGGGCAGGCGACGGGCTCAGGCTCAGGCGGGCAGGCGACGGGCTCAGGCTCAGGCGGGCAGGCGACGGGCTCAGGCTCTGGCGGGCAGGCGACGGGCTCAGGCTCTGGCGGGCAGGCGACGGGCTCAGGCTCTGGCGGGCAGGCGACGGGCTCAGGCTCTGGCGGGCAGGCGACGGGCTCAGGCTCTGGCGGGCAGGCGACGGGCTCAGGCTCTGGCGGGCAGGCGACGGGCTCAGGCTCTGGCGGGCAGGCGACGGGCTCAGGCTCTGGCGGGCAGGCGACGGGCTCAGGCTCTGGCGGGCAGGCGACGGGCTCAGGCTCTGGCGGGCAGGCGACGGGCTCAGGCTCTGGCGGGCAGGCGACGGGCTCAGGCTCTGGCGGGCAGGCGACGGGCTCAGGCTCTGGCGGGCAGGCGACGGGCTCAGGCTCTGGCGGGCAGGCGACGGGCTCAGGCTCTGGCGGGCAGGCGACGGGCTCAGGCTCTGGCGGGCAGGCGACGGGCTCAGGCTCTGGCGGGCAGGCGACGGGCTCAGGCCCGGCAGGGCTGCAGGGAAGCTCAGGCCCGGCAGGGCTGCAGGGAAGCTCAGGCCCGGCAGGGCTGCAGGGAAGCTCAGGCCCGGCAGGGCTGCAGGGAAGCTCAGGCTCGGCAGGGCTGCAGGGAGGCTCAGGCTCGGCAGGGCTGCACGGAACCAGCTGTGAAGGCTTGGCTGGGCTGGCTGGGATCAGTGGCGGAAGCTCTGTGTCCCAGTCAATAAGCTCCTCCTCTTCTCCTGGACCGATGGTGAAGGGAGAGCCACAGCTCGCCAATACCCACTCAACAAAGGCCTCGAAGTTCCCCCGAGGCCCATCTCCGGGCAGGCGTGCTGTGGTCTCGGCGTTGAGACCTGCCCGGAAGAACACACAGAGGCTGGTGTCATCATAATGGACAAAGGGTACCAAGTCCAAATACCTCTGTGTGTGGGCCTCGAGGGAAAGATCCTCTTGGGAAAGCAGCATGATCTTTACTGCTGCCAAATCCATATTTTCGGTTGGTTCTTCTGTTACGGATGGTGTATGGCTGGAAGCACGAGGAGACGAGGAATAACTAGTAACAGGATTTAATTACAAAAACTCAGGAGCACATACACACACACTTGACATAAACACACCATATACAAACATTACATAAACGAGAACCGACCAGGAGTGAGGGAGAACACAGGGTTTACATACACAGAGAACGGATCATGGGAACAAGACACAGTTGGGGCAAATTAACTAGACACAGGTGAAGGAACTGAACAGAAACGATGATTTATGGTACCATGAGCCTCAGATCTACAAATCATTAGAGAGGTGCATCAAAAAGTGTCAAGAAAAGGAACAGTCAATGTTTCATGAAGGAGTCTTCTGCATTATTCACTACTTTCATCTTTTATGGAAATATCTCATCATATGCTCAAAGATTTAAAAGAAGTTGTCAGTGAGGTTTGTGAGAAGCTTCGGTCACACCGAGCGCCATCTTGTGACCTTCTGATAAAAGGAGCCCTTTATTCGTTTGGACTGGTCTCTAATGAGATTGTGAGAGGTTGTCACATTTGTCAGATTTAAGCGCAGATGTTTCATCAGGGCTCATGCTAAAAGCTTTCACGCAAACAAGCTTGTGTATATATTATTGAAAATCCTTTCTGTGACTTGCATGCTTCTTTGTGGGTTATGTCATCCATTTGTTTTAGAAAACAAGTCACATATTACCCTTGGTCTAAGAACATTCTAGTGTTTCTCTGAGAAAGCAACGTGAAAAGTGAAAATAACCTCACTAAAAATAACCACAGAAAAGACAAGGCAAGTTATTTGACTGCACATTTCATGCATAATGGTAAAGGGAAGTGCTCAACTGAGACATAGTGAAGAAAAAGAGAAATAAATATATCAAGAAATAAAGATTAAACTAATTTAAGGACATAAAATGATTAAATAAATAAATAAAAGGGAAAGTAAATAAGTATATAATTTATAATATTTTGTTTTATATACAGAATTAAATATAATGTAATATATATATATCTATAAATATAATATAAAAATAATTTGTTTCAATAAAGATAAATAAAGCATAAAAGAACTATAAAACTCAACAAAATGTTTAATCTTTAAAATGAAAAGATTGTGGTAAAATTGGACAAAATTATAAAAAAGGATAAAAAAGGATAAATAAAACACATAAATTGAAACAAAATACGTGCAGCTGAATTGTTTACCCCAGGAGCAAATACTGACACCAGAGGGATTTCAACTTCTATGGCTCCACACTGTATGAAAACAGACATTGCATAGCTTCCATAGCAAGGACAATTGTTTAGCAGCGCGTCATAAAGGCTCCAGACTGTCAGTTGCTGTCATTTTGTGATCTGCCAAATGCTTTCTAATGTTGTAAATGAAACACTAGAGAAAGAATGTCATCAGAATGTACAGTTGACATCAAAGTGTGTTAACATCAGCCAGAGTCTAGCGGAGCTGTGATGACAGATGAGTGGGCCACTCCGCTATGGGATGTTCCCTCTGCCAAGTCACAAAAGCCTCTTGGCACAGGCACAACTAAAGATGCCCTAAAAGATGAAGAGATAGTCCTCTCAATCACTGTTTGTTGTCAGAGAAGCAAACTTTGTAAAGTAGGTTATATGATGGAAAGTCATGAGAGATCGTTTGTAATTATTGATCTGTCTATCATTCTGTCTATCTGTCAATCTGTCTGTCTGTCTATCTATTCGGTAAAAAATCGTTCTCCACCCACGGTTCGGCATGCACCTGCACCACGGTTCATCTCAAATCTGACGACACATAAGCATTTAATATGGTTTGTTAAAAATAACAACGCAATAAAACAGACAGACAGAGTTAGGCTAATGAATGTTTCTGTTGATGGATAAGCATTCTGGATTCTCCTAAACTTTGTTCAATGCGAGTGCTGTATGGTCTAATATAACAAGTCATTTATGCCGTCATCATCCGAGTGTTGATAGGTCACAAGCACAGGTGAGACCTGAACAGCACACGTTGCTATCTGTGTTTAAACTAAACTCATTTAACCCTTGCCAATTTAAACATTCAAATAAGATGCTAAAGAGAATTCGGGCGCATTCTGTGAGAAGATTTGTGTGCGCACTCATCCGAAGCGCGCACACGGAAAGCCGCGTCTCATACAGCGCACAGATATTGAGCTCTCTTTCAAGTCTTGCGCTTAAATTAACAAATTCACACAAAAACATGCCCCCCTTGGCGAGAATCCTAGCAAACATAGAAGGTTATGTCTTAAGTGAATGTAAACAGTAGAGAAAAACGGCGCATGTGTACAGTATCAGTATATTGGATCAGCGGCAGATCAGTGACAACAGCCTAATATTCCTGCTGTCTGTGTTTTTAAAGTTAATCAAACAACAAAAGACAAGGAAATCACTCACTGCTCTTGACTAAATAGCTTTTGTAACTTTAATAATGACTAATCTTTATGTAATTTATACAGTGAAGAGTATATGCAATGTTGTTTTACATTTGATTACTTTATTCAATTTCTGTACCTGAAAACTATAATGTTACTGTAGATACATGATAAAACCTCAAAAGCACTGTTTATTTTAGTTGTATCTTTGCTCTAATGTATTTATTTGTGCCGTTGCTTGTAGCTAGATTATTTGTTCTTGGTATTTTCTTTATTTTTTTGACAGTAGTCCTTTTTTCCCTGAACATAGCACCGAACTGGTGTGCGTTTCCCGAAAGCATCGTTATCCAACTATGATCGCAATTTCCATTGAACTCTATTGGTAACAACGGAACTTGCAACCAGTTGGCTAACGATGCTTTCGGGAAACGCACCCCTGCGAAACCATGACCCTAAAACCACGATACAAACCGAACCATGAGTAATTTGAACCATTACACAACCCTACTATATATCCATCCATCTTTCTACAGCCTAATATTACGCATGAATTTAATGAATGAAGCCATTTGGAATATTGAACAGAATGGCAAATGTGCTATACTGTGACTCTGACATCCCAGGCCATTTCCATGCTAAATGTTCACGCGGCAGGTCCGCCTGAGGCAGCAGAGCACCGTGAGAAGGCCTTAAATGTCTTGTCAGATTCAAGGAATCTCATCGTGAACCTTTTAGTAGAAACACCTGCCCACAGCAAAGTCACTTCAAGTGTCTCCTCAAAAAAAAAAAAAAAAGGCCTGTTCCAAGACCGCCAGCAGGCGCACTGAGGAAAAACAGCTTTGACAGCATAGGAATACAAGGTAAAGCACACTGAAATGCACTTTGACCTTTGTCCCAGTCTTTGGAGCTCTATAAATGCAACAGAGCTCAATTAATTTCTTGTAATGTAACCTGTTTTTTGCTCTGTAAATGTGTGCTGTAAGAAAATAATGACAACACAAGTAATGTTGCAATAGCCTGTAAATTTTAGGCTTAAGTAAGAATAGTTTTCATTCCCTTTTTACCATATTCTCGTGATGACTTCAAAATCAACTGCTGCAGAAGAACCATTAATAGTATTTTTTATTGTCTATAATACTTTTATACAACCTAATTAGTATTTTCCAAAATCCACAATGCGGTCAATCAACAGACAACAGTAGCCTACAATATTGACAAGTTGGCACTCTATTAACTTTTATAAGAAATTGATAACGAATATTGAAACATGACTGAAATACTTATTTCTAGATGTTAAGTCCTAGAAACATAACATGAAGACAGAAAACTATGGTTCATGACTGACATCTAGCGGTTGAAATGAGACCTAGATTTATTTCTCAAAATAAAAGCGTTTTTGTCTTCTGAATTTATGCTTTGAGCTAGGCTATGCCCAAATGAAAACATTATAAAAAATAAAATAAAAATATAAAATACAAATCATTACTACCTTTTAATAAGTATTTAATAATTTAATTGAATAACTAACCATTATTAATTACATTAATTACATAATACAAGATCAACATCACACGTGATTTTTTTTTCATTGCTGTATCCTGTCGGTAGCTAATAAATGACTATAGGTGGCACCATTTCACCAAGAATTTAGCTGGACTAACAAGTGATCAATTATAAATTTCAATCAAAGTTAAATTAGGGATTTAAGTTAATGGTTTTGATGAAGTTGTGTTGTGCATGCATGTGCTCTCAAAATATGTATCACATTTTTTTAAAGTAAACTTATACCAACTTATAAATCAGTATTCATTTATACTTGACTAAAAAATGTCTACAGAGACCTTGTTGAAAGTATCCTCACCAGTCGTATCACAGTGTGGTATGTGGGTAACACCACCCTGGCTGAGAGGAAATCACTGCAATCACTGGCTCTAACCTCCCCTCCATGGATATTATACACACCCAGCGCTGTAGAAGGAAAGCACAGAGCATCCTTAAGGACAAACGCCACCCAGCGTATGCTTTGTTTAAGTGGGTGGACACAGGCTCACCTGAGACACCGCAGGCCTGTGAGCATTAGTACCCACAAGTCCCGTCTGTTTGACAGCTTCTTTCCAGCCACTGTTAGGCTAGTGGCACAGGACATTAAGGAGGGCAAAAAGTACCCCATTCCATGTTTTTAAACATTGTAATGATTAGTGCAAGAGTATTTCATTCTATTTAGAGTATTTCTTTTGTACGTGCAATATTTTTATTATTTATTATAATGTGTATCTATTTAAATTATTTATATACAGTTTTTGCATTTTTAAAATGTTTTGTTGCTCTCTGCTCTACCTTAAAGGGTTAGTTCACCCAAAAATGAAAATTAAGTCATTAATTACTCACCCCCATGCTGTACCAACCCCGTAAGACCTTCGTTCGTCTTCGGAACACAAATGAAGATATTTTTGATTAAATGTGACAGCTGGATCACTCCTCCATAGGCTGCCTAAGGGATTGAAACCTGACGGCCCAGAAAGTCAATGAAGAAAATGTTTAAATATTCCATGTCACAACAGTGGCTCAACTATAAGTTTATCAAGCGACGAGAATATTTTTTGTGCGAAAAAACAAACAAAAATAACGACTTTATTCGACTATTCCTTTTCTTCCTCGTAGGCCTGAAACGAGACTTCTAGAGATTTCCACGACGCATGCGCGAGAATTGCGATCTCCTTCAACTACTTCAGTTAAGTTCTCGCGCGTGCGCGTCGTGGAAATCTCTTGAAGTCTCATTTCAGTCTCGTACATTGTAAATATATATATTTTTAAATATTAAAATGATACATACATACATATTCAAAATATATTGCAGTTAGGCCTAAGTGTTTATAAAGTTCACATATTTTAAACACACTAAAAGCTTAATCATTTTGCTATGTTCTTACACAAAGTACTCCAAAAATGTATTGTAAGTAAGAGCAACATAAGTATGTTTCTTTAAATGCACTAAAACTTCACTAAATGTATTCTTGTGTTTAGCATATTTCTTAAAAATGTAACTAAGCATATTATTATTACCAAAGTACTTATAGTGCACTTTTTTAGAAATATGTTAAAATTATGCTTGTTTTTTAGCATATTTTTAAAAGTATAATTAAGCATGTATTTATTACCAATGTACTTCTAGTGCACTTGTTAGAAATATATTAAAAGTATACTTGTGTTTAGCATATTTCTTAAAAGTGTAACAAAGCATATATTTTTAACCAATGTACTTATAGTGGACTTTTTAGAAATATGTTAAAAGGAAACTTGTTTTTCAATATACTTTTAGAAAATATACTAATATACTACTTTTTTTCCACTTGGGTAAAGCTTCAAACGGATTTGTAAAAATCGCATTTCAAGTGATTTTTTGCCGTTCACACTAGCTAAATATGATCGGATTTCAATCGGATATGCACAAAAATCTGATTCTGACAGTGTGAACGTAGCCTGAGAGAAACTAACTAAGGCTCTGTTTACATAGTGCATTTTTGTTTTATACTGGCGTTTTATACTGGCGTTTCCACTGTGTTTCAGAAACAATCTCTGTCCACACTACACGACCGAAAACACATGTCACATGACACGTTCATGCACACTGTGCGCGTACAAGTGTAAACAGTTGCCTCTTGCGCAAGGCATCTGTAGTATTATAAAATGCAAAACACACAGAGATGTAAATTATATCTCTTGTCAGGGGTCCTATGCTGTGGAGTGGTTGTGTCACAACCAGGAGAGGCTGTAACCAACAAAAGTTGCTAAGCGATCCTTATCCCCATGGATAAGAATATGAAGGCCTCTCCCCTGAGATGCCCATGTCTTACATGCAGCAGTGAACCCCACGTTACTGGAGAGAGGATAAGAATGAAGGCTCCTGGATTGTTTTTCACATCATATGCTTCTCCTCATGGGACTCTTCCATCAGTGTACAGTATAGGCTATAGCCATGTGCTCTGTTCTGTTTTTGTCACCTCCAAGATAAGAATTGTGTGAATGCTGTATATCAGTGTTTCATAACTTTTCTTGTCTTATTTCCACAGGGCCATCAGAAACACTTAAACAACTTTACTAATGCAAACCATATATAGAAATGAGCTCCCGTTAACTCACATTTGTCACAGTCTCACTTTGGACTTTGTTTTCAGTGTGCACCGTTTTCCACTGTTAAGTTAGTTGTCATGGTTTCTGATTAGTTCTCATTTAGTTCAGTTGTGTGTTTAATAATTATTCTCACTTTCTTGTATACTTAAAGCTGCTGTAGGTAACTTGTAAAAATTTTTTTTTTACATATTTGTTAAAACGGTCATTATGTCCTGACAGTAGAATATGAGACAGATAATCTGAAAAAATCAAGCTCCTCTGGCTCCTCCCAGTGGTCCTATTGCCATTTGCAGAGATACACCGCTCCCGGTCAGAAACAACCAATCAGAGCCAGGAGGAATGTCTTAGCAGTGTCAATCACGCTCGTGTACGCGCTGATCACACCCACCTCTTGCACAGTGCGTACCGTCGTTCAAACCGAACTCAAGATTGCCGGTGTGCCGCAGCTGTGCTAATGGCGGAGAAACAACCTAAACTGCCAATTTCTCGAGTGGCACCTGCTCATAAAACAAAGACGGGTAAAAGGAAAAAGACCGATGACGATAAACAAGCGAAAAAGAAAGAATAAGACAGAGAGCCCATTGACTCGGTGTCAAAACTCTAGCCGTGTAACATGTAGATAAAAAGTCACGCACTGTGCAAAGCAACAATTGAAACCTGCTAATTCACTGGCTTGTCATGTTGCTGAAATAATGTTGTGGCGAGCAGGACGAGGCCGAGGGATGTGAGAGCGGCGCGAGGCCGGTGGCGTGAATGATAATGAGCGACACCTGTGCTGTGAGACGCACCGGTCTCGCATCTCTCAAGGAGGAGCGGAAGCATAAAGGAGGAGCGACGACAGTGGAGAGAGGAACAGGCCTGATTTTACGTTGTGATTTTATGTTCTGTTTTGTGTGTTGTCCGTGAGGGGCCGCTGGCTTATACTTTCAGGTTGTATTTGTTTATTTATTATTAAACTTGTTAATCGTTCGCCGCTTCCCGCCTCCTTCTTCCCATAACAACTGAACCCCGTTACAAATGTACTAGCAAACCTTATCTAGCATTAGGCCTACATATCGCTAGAATAATTACTTGAATTATATTATATGTGTTACGTTAGTTACCGTTATATTATCTTACTAGCTATATAACTTATAGAAAGGGTGCAACGTTATAAAGTTACATTACATGTATTGCAAAATACGTAATGATTTGAGGACCAAGTTTGTAGTCAAAGTATGGGCAGGCCTTAGTCAATGTAAAGCATATTGTTGGTGTTTCGTCCCTACTAGTAAATGTGCCATAACTGTTTATCCGCCATCATTGGTGGCCCTGCTTACTAGCCTGCGCGTTCACGGCAGGCTCCGCTGTGGGGGAGGAGCTGTGGAGGGAGGGCTGTAGCGCAGCAGAGAGCAAGGGGATGGGACCTGTAAGCTGTGCTTGTTCAAATTTTCAGGCTAAGGCTATGTTTACACGGAAACGATCTGAAGAGAGAACGCAAAAGTGGCGTTGCGTTAAACTGTGTTATTCTGCGTTTAGACGAGCATTATGGTTGGGAAATCCGCGTGCATATGGTGACGCAAAAGTGTGTGAAATTCGATGTAGTATGCACTCCAGGCGGCTAGGTGGCACTGCCACACAACAACACCAATATCTTAGAATATTTTGTACAACTGCTGTAAAGACTCTTGTATGTTTTTCAGAGCTGCTAGGGCAACTTGAAGGTCCGACGTATGGAAATAATCTGACATGTTGGTTGTTATTTTCCTGTACTGGCGCATGCATGTGACCTAAACGCGTACGGGGCGAGAGCCACCGTGAGCAGATTTGCGTTTTTACCGTTTAAACGGGAATGCGACGGTGAAGCGTTTTTAAGATTTCCACTCTGGAGGGTGGTTTAACTTTTTTGCGTTTTTAAGTCCCCAAAACGCCGTTGCCGTGTAAACGAAAGGCACATCCGATAAAATATTTTTGCGTTTTCACCCGGAATCAGTCTCGTGTAAACGGGGCCTAAGTCAAGGTTTTCTCAAAACTCCCTACTGCAGCTTTAAGTCCTCTGTGTCTGTTCATTTGCTGTCGGGTCTCGTGTTGTAAGCCATTATCTCTGTTTGGATTTATCTGCCTGAGGTTTATGAGTGTTTGTGAGTATCCTACAACACAGCTGTGTGACAACATTATGATGGATATAATATAAATAATAATTAATATAAAACAGGAAAAACCCCCAGATAAAACCCCCAGATAAAATCACTAATCATACAGTCCCGTTCAAAGTTTGGGGTCGGGGAGTTTTTTTTAAATGTTTTTGAAAGAAGTCTGTGATGCTCACCAAGGCTGCATTTGTTTGATCAAAAATACTGTAAGACAGTAATATTGTGAAATATTATTACAATATAAAATTAACTGTTCTGTTTGAATATATGTTTTATGTAATTTATTCCTGTGATGGTTAAGCTGAATTTTCAACATCATTACTCCAGTCTCCAGTCACATGATCCTTCAGAAATTATTCTGATATGCTGATTTGATGCTCAGGAAACATTTCTTATTTTCATCAATGTTGAAAACAGTTGCTGCTGCTTAATATTTTTGTGGAAACCAAGACACATTTTTTCAAAGTTCAAACAACACTGATTTGAAACATAAATCTTTTGTAACATTAGAAATGTATGTCACTTTTGATCAGTTTAATGTGTCCCTGCTGAATACAAATATATATATATTTTTTTTAAAGGCTTATAAAGGCTATTCTGACCTGACTAATATTCACTGGCTGACTTGAAACTACCGTATTCCCTCCCCTTCACTTTAACATGCAGGGAGACGCACGCAATACACTGTGACAAATGAGCTTGGAACCATGGCAACAGCAGGGAACAAGCGGGTTGCCATTCTTCAGCTGTACGGTCAGAACGACAGTTTGGTTGACCAGCAATGTGCTGACGGTGGGCCGGCATCTTGATTCATTGTTGTGAATCATCTCTGCAGGCCTAATGAGCGTGTTCATTTCAACACCTCCTTAGAACATGAGAAGGAGTCCGGTACAAGGAGGGGAGGGGTGGCTTTCTGTGACTAACGCCGTATACGGAGGAACCGAAAAAAGGTAGCTAACTTGGCTGAAGGTTTATCAGTCATCCCCATCCCGTCACTATCAGACCGCTATGAGAAGATGTATCTTTCTGACTCATGGTGAAGTGTACTTAATGTACCAAGGGCAGCACGTATCAGCGCAGGGACGCTTAAACAATGACGATACAGTGGGATAAGTTGCACGAGGCATGAGTATCAGGTGTGGGTTGTTTGTGGGCGGCAGCAAAGAGGAACATGTCATTCAAATAGGAATGTGAGGCCTTTTATACTATATTACAAATGTGCTGATGCTTTAAAAGGTTATAGATGATCATCCTACACACTGCACATTCACTCCTGACAATGAAATAATGTTTCAGTTGTGGAAATTAAACTGGGGAAAAAAGCCACTGATTTTCACTTTCTTCAACTTTTCGAAATTGTAAATAAAACATGGACTATTGCTGTACATTTTACAAGAAAACATTTCAGTTCTACTTCAAAATTTCCCTTTTAATTCAGTGTGTTACTTGGGTGATTCTATTATTGCAGGTACATTTGGTGTCTTTTTTCAAATGGTTTTAATTATTTTAATAATTTGTTACTCATTGTCATGGATCACAAGATGTTACAGGCCATGACAATATAATATTTTCTGTAAAAAGTGTCTTACATGTAAATAGCTGAAAATCATGATTTCTTGTTGTCCAAATTAGTCAGTGCATTTTATTTTACTTTTCTTTTGGTAATATTTCATTTATTTTATAAAAGCCCTAAATAGTAATTTTCCTAATTTTACATGAAATTGTTTAAAACTAACTTTTAACTGAATTATTAAAATGTAATATGTTTTCAGTAAGATATTGGAAAGAATGTATGTTAGTGAACAGTTTTTTTTCCCTTAACTTGGATCTCCAATACAATGTATTTGCAATTGTAGAATCATTCACTTTCTTTTTCTTTGTAATTGTTTTGTGAAATTGACTAGCTAGAGTGAAAATTCTTTGTTAGACACTGTTATCAAATTTGTTGTCAATTTGGAGTGAAAGCTAATTTTAAAGCAATATTCCACACATTGGGATCCAAATTAGGACATTTTCTCTGATAAAACTGGAATCTAATGTTCAACAGTAACCAGTGACTGGCTTTTGGAAGTATTTTTTACTATCCACTTGTTAAGTCTGACGTCATTCGTTGCTAATAAACTCACGGGGTGCTGTAGATCAAATCATTATCTTTATTTCCATAACAAAATCTCAGTTGGCCAGACAGTGATTCTGTCATGCCGGTGAACAGAACACAGGAAGCAAAAGCGAGTTACTCAATTTATTGAAGATATATATCAGGATATAGACACTGCGTGGAACGATGGCGCAGGGACTCAGATGGTCAGAGGTGAAGACAGGAACCGTGACGAGGTGAAACACAGATGACGGAATCCACACAAACACGACGACATTCCAAACCAACGATGAATCTACGGAATACACGAACACTGGACGAGCGGGAAGACAGGACTGGAACACCGACACAGGAGACATCAAACAACGATCTGACAAAGAGGACAAAAACCGGTGAGTATATATAAGGTGAGGAAATGGGCTGCAGCTGGTGATGATATGATGATCAGCTGGAGCGGATCAGGTAATGACACAACACTCTCACGCCCACTACGCACGTGCATTCATACAACAACATAAACACAAGACGAGAAGGAACCAGAGAATAGTATACCGTGACAGTACCCCTCCTCCTAAGAACGCCTCCTGGCGTTCTCAGACTCCCTTACCTGTCGATTGTAATCATCGATAAGGGAGTGATCCAGGATGTCTTTTGCAGGTACCCAACTTCTCTCCTCCGGACCGTAACCTTCCCAGTCCACCAAGTACTGGAATCCGCGTCCCCTCCGCCTAGAGTCCAGAATACGGTTGACCGAATAAGTGGTCTCCCCATCTACGAGTCGCGACGGGGGGGGGGGGGGGGGAACCGGGACTGGCGGATTAATGTGCGAATGAAACACAGGCTTAATTTTGGACACGTGAAAGACGGGATGAATCCTCCTGTACGCCGGAGGTAAATTGAGGCGGACTGCCACCGGACTAATGATCTTGGTGACAGTGAACGGGCCAATGAATTTGGGAGCAAGCTTATTGTAGACGGAGCGGAGAGGAATGTTTCTAGTAGAAAGCCACACTTTTTGACCGACGATATATACGGGAGGCCTTGACCGATCTACAAAATCTACAAAACTCTCGCCAATATTTGGACACAAACTGGGGACCCCTGTCAGAAACCACGTTTATCGGGAGGCCATGTAAGCGAAAGACGTGATCTACGACGGTCAACGCTGTCTCCTTAGTTGAGGGTAATTTGGGTAAGGGAATAAAGTGAGCCGCCTTCGAGAACCGGTCCACCACGGTCAAAACGACTGTGTTGCCCTGGGAGGGCGGACCAGGGTCTCGAAGGGACTGGCAGCGGTTGGAGTAACCCATCTGGGGGTCGATTGGAAGTCTTACCAGTGGCACAAACTGAGCAAGCCAAAACAAAATTGTGAATGTCACGAGCCATAAGTGGCCACCAGAAACGTTGCTTAACCAAGAAACTGGTTCGATTGACTCCTGGATGGCAAGCCACGTTGGAGCAATGACCCCACTGAATAAAGTCGGACCGTAATCCCTCCGGCACAAATAAGCGATTCGTTGGGCAACTGGGCGGAGGCGTTACCTCTTCTAAGGCCGTCTTGACCTTCGATTCGACCTCCCATGTGAGTGTGGAAACAAATAGGGTTTCAGGTAAAATGCACTCGGGAGTAGACGGGCGTTCGGAATGATCAAAAATACGAGATAAAGAATCAGGTTTGATGTTCTTAGAACCCGGGCGGTACGAGAGAGTAAAATCAAAACGACCGAAAAAAAGTGCCCACCGAGCCTGCCTGGAGTTCAATCTTTTGGCAGTTCTTATGTATTCTAGATTCTTATGATCAGGCCATAAAAGGTACCCCCGACCCCTCTAACCAGTGACGCCACTCCTCCAACGCTACTTTGACTGCCAACAACTCCCTGTTACTGATGTCGTAATTATGTTCGGCTGGAGACAAGCGATGAGACAAAAACGCGCAGGGATGCATCTTGCCGTCTGTAGAAGAGCCTTGGGATAGCACTGCCCCTACCCCCACCTCTGACGCATCAACCTCCACTACGAACTGACGTGAAGAATCAGGGACAATAAGGATGGGGGCTGAAACAAAGCGGCCTTTCAGTTTGGCAAACACAGCTTCCGCTGTGTCTGGCCACCTGAACGTAGTTCTGGGGGAGGTCAAGGCAGTCAGAGGTGCGGCTAGTTGGCTGAAGTTGTGAATAAAACGGCGGTAGAAATTGGCGAAACCCAGAAACCTCTGTAGGGCCTTACGGGAATCTGGGCTTGGCCACTCAACCACAGCCTTAACCTTTTCAGGATCCATACGCATTCCTTCAGACGAGATGATGTACCCTAGGAAAGGAACAGACTGTGCATGAAAGTCGCATTTCTCCGCCTTGACAAAAAGCCCATTCTCTAGCAACCTCTGAAGCACTTGTCGGACGTGCTGCACATGTTCCTGGAGAGAAGATGAAAAAATCAATATGTCGTCCAGGTAGACATAAATGAACTGATCTATCATGTCTCGCAGCACATCATTGACAAGTGCCTGGAAGACCGCAGGGGAGTTGGAGAGCCCGAACGGAATGACCAAGTATTCAAAGTGCCCCCTGGGGGTGTTAAACGCAGTCTTTCACTCATCCCCCTCCCTAATGCGAACCAAATGGTATGCGTTACGTAAGTCCAATTTCGTGAAGACGGAGGCTCCCTGTAACCTCTCGAAAGCTGAAGACATCAACGGCAAAGGATAAGTATTCTTTACCATGATGTTGTTCAACCCCCGGTAATCGATACAAGGTCGCAGAGGACCATCCTTCTTCCCCACAAAAAAGAACCCCGCCCCCACTGGAGAAGAGGAAGGGCGAATGAACTTGGTTGCTAGAGAATCAGAAATATATTTCTCCATGGCCTCCCTCTCTGGGACAGAAAGTGAATATAACTTGCCCTTAGGCGGAGACTTACCTGGCAGTAAATCTATGGCACAGTCATAGGGACGATGCGGAGGAAGAGAAGCAGCACGAGACTTACTAAACACTTCCTTCAGGTCCAGGTACTCCATGGGCACGTTAGACAAATCCCCTGCTTCCTCCTGAAACATAGAAACAGGCACAGACGGACAAGCAGACACAAGACAAGACTTATGACATTCCTTGCTCCACTCCAGCACAGCTCTTTGATGCCAGTCTACTCGAGGGTTGTGGTGGATGAGCCAGGGGTGTCCAAGAACGATGGGTGCGAGGGGTGAATCCAGTATGTAAAAAAAAAAATAGTCTCAGAGTGGTTGCCTGATGTGATGAGGGTAATGTCTTCAGTGGTGAATGAAATAGTGGGGAGTTCTTGACCGTTAAGTGCGTGTATTGCGATCCTGTGAGTGAGGGGTTTGAGGGGAATCTGAAACTTGAGTGGGAATGATTTGTCCATGAAATTACCTTCAGCCCCGGAATCCAAAAGTGCTCTACAGTCGTGCTGGTGGACTGACCATCTTAGGAAGGTGGATGTGGATGAGGTCTTCTTGGCGGAGAACCCACCCGATAGTAGTCTCATACTTACTATCGGGCTTGACCTTTTACCGGGCAGTTGTATGCGAAATGTCCCGTTCCACCGCAGTAGAGGCAAAGGCCCTGGGACCTCCGCCGCTCCCTCTCCTCCCGGGAAAGCCGAGCTCGCCCCACCTGCATGGGTTCGTGATCGTAGACGGGGCTGACCACTTCCCTGCCGCTGGACCGTGGACCCTCGGCTCCTTCCGGTGTGCGGGTGAACGCAACTCTTCGCGTCCACCCGCAGTGCCAACTCGACAAGTCCATTTAAAGATGTTGGGAGGTCCAGGGCGTAGATCTCCCTCTGGACGCGGTCAGCCAACCCATGCAGGAACATGTCCCACTGCGCCTGCGCCACCAAAGATTGTACCGCATGACCCGTGTCATTTAAATTCCTCTCTTAGGAATCCATCCTTCGTATGCTGTGAAGAATGAAATCCTCCAATGACGT
Source organism: Tiaroga cobitis (assembly GCA_030578255.1). Taxonomy (NCBI): domain Eukaryota; kingdom Metazoa; phylum Chordata; class Actinopteri; order Cypriniformes; family Leuciscidae; genus Tiaroga; species Tiaroga cobitis. The sequence continues at coordinate 19,228,964 of CM060611.1, forward strand.
AGATGACGCACTCGCTGCTTCCATGGTCTGGTCAGATCGTTCTGTCATGCGAATTATGACCATGCCATTGTTCATGCCATTGAACAGAACACAGGAAGCAAAAGCAAGTTACTCAATTTATTGAAGATATATATCAGGATATAGACACGGGCGTGGAACGATGGCGCAGGGACTCAGATGGTCAGATGTGAAGACAGGAACCGTGACGAGGTGAAACACAGATGACGGAATCCACACAAACACGATGACAATCCAAACCAACGACGAATCCACGGAATACACGAACACTGGACGAGCGGGAAGACAGGACTGGAACACCGACACAGGAGACATCAAACAACGATCTGACAAAGAGGACAAAAGCCGGTGAGTATATATAAGGTGAGGAAATGGGCTGCAGCTGGTGATGATATGATGATCAGCTGGAGCGGATCAGGTAATGACACAACACTCTCACGCCCACTACGCACGTGCATTCATACAACAACATAAACACAAGACGAGAAGGAACCAGAGAATAGTATACCGTGACAGATTAATCTTTTCTGTATTGTTAAAATATTGGTGTCTGAGACTGCATGGGCCTGGAGACTAGTGTAGGCCTACACAGGGAGTTTTTAAATGCTTATCTTAAATGTGCACTATAAATAAATAGTTTTGTTGAAGATAGTATCCTCAATTGAAATTACAGTGGATGCTTGGACCCAGAAACAGTATTTGATACGTTACGATGTAATAACATGTGGATAGGGATTCCATAAATATTCTTCTATAGATGTTATGCAGCAGAGAAACGGGCACGCAGCTGTCTTTAAAATTTTGTTTAAACTTCTGTTTTTGCAGGAGCTCTGTATATTTCTATGGCATCGCTGTCAAAGAGTAGCCTAATTGAAGTGTATTTTGGTCCTTGGTTCAAAAAAGTCTTGCAGAAAAGAAGTCCTGCATTAAGGCATTATGTGCTCTTTTTTTCAGTGAGCAGAATTAAACTAGCTTCTCACATCTACGTTTTGTGTGCATAAAGAAGTCCTCTTATAGAGGGTATGCGCATGTCGTCACCGTCGGCCGGAGTGAATGCGGTCACGCCCACAAGTGGCAAAAAGACTGAGCGGCAGCATTTGTTTTCAGCGTGAATGCCATGAAAAACACACAAAACACATCTAAAACTGGAAAGAGCTTTGCGATTGACTGTACAACCAGATTTGAGCAGAAATCTGAGGTACTGTATATTTTTACAGACTGCAAAAAGCTACAGAACAGACTATATTCTGCATAATTGGAACTGCATTTTTAAATAAACACTGACAAAAAACTATACAAGTTTTAGGGCTGGACGATATGATGATATACAGTATAAGATTAATGTAAGTGATCACTCGGATTTAGACCTATCTATATTGTATTTATATAAAACGTTTACAGGCAAATTTTCTTAATTTATTTCCCCGGCGTAGAAATCAGGCACATATAAATGTCAGGAAACACGATTCCTGGCTGCATGTCAATATCCATGGATCACTGGATCTTTGATAAGTTGTAAGGAACACTATATCGAGTCCAACTTTTAGTTTAAACTGATAATAGTTTGTTTTACTCGCGTTTTCGCAGTTTCCCCTATTAACTCCAGCCACGCACCAGCTCTTTTGCCACTCAGTCCGGCTGAGGGGGGCGTGTTCTGGCGGGAAAGTGACGTTAATGCATTCCCTCTATAGACCCCACTGTGAGAGGTCATATCTGTGGGCAGAGAAGTACATGGACAGTACAGTCATTCAGTGAGTCACCAAGACCCCCTAATGTCCATTACGTCTTCTAACAGATTACAAACACTCCCCAACTCCACCGCCCACAACAGAAAAGACTACATTCAAGAACACAATGACAGTACATGACAAGGGTGACATTTTAGAGCTTAGTTTTGCCAAAACAGGTTTTTATGAGTAAAATAAATGCAATGTTACTGAAATACTACAGTTTTAACAAAAATATCAAAATCACGGCACAACGTTGCAGTCTATGGGAGGTCAGAAAGCTTTCTGATTTCATCAAAAATATCTTAATTTGTGTTCTGAAGTTGAATGAAGGTCTTATGGGTTTAGAACGACATGAGGGTGAGTAATTAATGACATAATTTTCATTTTTGGGTGAACTATCCCTTTAACATTATGTTGTGTATGCTATTACATGTCTACTCACCAAGTAAATAAATAGGCTACGTGGACAGAAAAAAATAGTAAAAAATACAACATACAAAACAATTGACTGGAACAATATTACAGTCCTCTGAGGTAATTTTCACTACAATCGATAACCGGAAAACAGGTGGCAATTCTGTTTGTATGGAACGAAAGTGCGAGTCCGCGGTGATACATGAAAGTAGCACCGGTTCAGTTCAGATGAGCCATCTGATATCAAGAGCGAATATTAGGAAATGTATGACCATTAGATGGCTAATAAAAAGTATTCTAGAGATTTTTGTAATAAGAGTCCAAAGTTGCATTCCATTTGACTGGCTAAATGCTCTGCAAAGTGGACTTTATAGGGTATTCCACCAGGTGAGATTTAAATTCAAAGGGAACAAACATGTTCAGAAGGCACTGCGAATGGCATGTGGAATAAGGGAGCATCGATACATAATAAGGACATTTAGCCATGATTGAGGCATTGTGTATCACCCCATTACTGCAAGAAGTTTGACTAAAATTAAAATTGAGATGAGGCTCCAGCATTTTTCATGAGTTTAAATAGTCCCAGTGTAGTATGGGGTTGTTCGTGAGAATAAAGGGCGCGGGATGTGATAGTTACAGTGCATTATCGGTTAAATAAGATTAAGAAGTTTCGAATGTAACCAGATTATGTTTTCATATTAAGCAGCACAACAAACATTTATCACTCAGATTAGCACTTGAAAATATGACAATCTATATCAATTAAATTAAAAACTTAAAGGGGTAGTTCACCCAAAAATGAAAAAAATTCTCATCATTTACCCTCATGTCGTTCCAAACCTATAAGACTTTCGTTCATCTTCTGAACACAAATGAAGATCTTTTGGTTTCACTTTATTTTGACGGTCCCTTTAACACATTCTGTTGACTATAAGTAACGTCAGTCAGTCATCTTCATTTATATAGCGCAATGGATTGTTCCAAAGCAGCTTTACAGAGATAAACATATAATTTAAGGTAACAGAGATTGTTTTGGCTTTACGTTGCACTTACATGTCTACTAACTCTCACTAGAGTGTTAGTAGAGTATTAGTAGACTGTTAGGGTAGGAGTTAGAATAAGTTGACATGTACTTGCAAAGTTACTTTTAGTCAGTAGAAAGTCTGTTGGAGGACCAACACAATAAAGAGTTGGCAGATATTAGGTAGACAGTCTACTCATACTCTAATGAGAGTTAGTTAACATGTAGTTGCAAAGTTACTTATAGTCCACAGAATGTTCAAAAGGGACCACGAAAATAAAGTGTTACCCATTTTTTTGATGAAATCTGAGAGCTGTCCCTCCATTAACAGCTACACTACACATCTACACTTCAACGCTTCAAAAAGTTCATAAAGAGATCGTAAAACTAATCCATATGAATTGAGTGGTTTAGTACAAATTTTCTGAAGAGACATGATGGCTTTTATTTACATATAAACATTAACCAACACACTCATCAGTTGTGGTAAACGAAAGCTCAAGCATGTACCCTTGATGTGCAAGAACCTATGAGGTTCATTCTCGTGTTACGCAGTATGTTTGAGCTTCTGCAAGAACCAATAAGGTTTGTTCTCACACGTCAAGCAGGTTCAGTTAAATGGGAAGAAAAGCCTAAAATAAATCTGTTCATCATATAAAGCGATCGTGTCTCTTCAGGAAATTTGTTCTAACCACTCAATTCATATGGAATAGTTTTACGATCTCTTTGAACTTTTTGAAGCGTCAAAGTGTCAGTTGCGTAGCTGTCTATGGAGAGTACAGAAAGCTCTCAGATTTCATCAAAAATATCCTCAGTTCCAAAGACGAACGAAAGTCGTATGGGTTTGGAGTGACATGAGGGTGAGTAATTATTAGAGAATTTTCATTTTTGGGTGAACTATCCCTTTAATTTTTATATAAATACACATGGATGTATTATATGCACATGTATAAGAGTATGGTAATTTATATTGTATGCATTTACAGAAGTACATTATGCCATTATACCTCAAACTCGTTTTAATATCCGCAACTCAAGGTTCGTTGTGTGTGATGACGTTTCAGAGTTGTTCTGAATGAACCTATTTTATCAAGTGAAGTAGACTTATCCATTGATATCCCTTGCGCAGGGTCTAGGGAGCACTAAAGACCATAAAGGGACCTTGTCGATTGGAACACAGCTCTTTAGCTATCGTTTAAATGCCGCATACAAAACAGAGTTTTTCCCCATGTGTAGCAACATTGAGGTTTGCCTTAATTAGCTCAAATTATTCATAGGGAATTTTCATAATTAATCATGACTATGATTATTATCTTGCATGTTGCAGTTAAATTATCGAAATTGAAAATAGATCGATCGAATATATGAATGATAAATCATAACGAATTATAATTCCTCATTCATACATCAATGGTCTCATTACAGATCGATTATATGAGATAACTTTAAGGGAATTAATTTAGTTATCAAACACTCGGTTTGTCCAGCAAACAGCCGTAAGATTAACTTACCAACTTCTCAACAAAGTTATCCCTTTTTATAAACTGCAAGAAATCTCAATGTTCCGGCCTTGAACATTAATTTTCTTGTGCTTATAAAATTTACGTTACTGAAATCGTAACAACTTGTAAAGCTTTGTAGCTATAAGATCATCATTTCATTGACTTGTAATATAAGCTCTTAGACAGAAAGCAATCAAGAATATGGTTTTAATAATTGAAACTACGGATACAGAATTCTACATTAAAAACCCCGGGATACATATATGTACATTAACAGTAAAACTAACGAAACAAACAAATAACAACACGAGAGAGAGAGAGAGAGAGAGAGAGAGAGATTGAGAGAGAGAGAGAGAGAGAGAGAGAGAGAGAGTGGTCTGATCGAAAGATCATGTGAGCTAGATAGAGAGGGAGAAATAAAGCAGACCTGGAAAGATCATGAGTTTTGCAAAATTCATCACCGACACAGAACATTTGAGACAACAAAAATCAACAAATCTTAACCCTTGAAAGCATAGTAAAACGGGTACTTGCACCGGTAAAGCTCCTTTGGATGGGTGATGTGAAGCAGGCGTGTGTCAGGGAAAAAGCTCTCTAGCAACGTAAGCGCTCTGTGTCAGTCTTTTATGGAGAGGAGGGGTTCACTCTGCTTCACGTACGTGAACCAATTATCTTAGAGTGTCTCGAGCGGGAAAAGTTCTTCTTTGTCTTGTGGGGGGATTCCCACTTCAGTCATGAGGAGATGGTATTTGAGCCGTTCGGCTCCTGAAATATGAAATGTGTAAAATAATGCACCTTACTTCATTATGCTATCGGAATTCGGCTCCGTTAGATTGAGGGAATTACAGACATATCAAACACGTCACACGAAGATTATCGGAATACAGAGATATGCATATTATAAGCATTTAGTTCCTTCAAAGCAAGTTCATTCCTTCAAACACACGTCATACACAAAGTGACTATAAACTGGGAAACACACGTGAAATATGACATGCTTATATGCTAAGTTTTAATATTCAAAGTTCGTGTATGAGTGTACGTTAAAGCATGTGTGTGTGTATGTGATTGTTCTTCAGAGTTCAGGCTGCTTTATGAATTGACTCATTACACAGTGCTCTGTTTGTGAGGTGATCAAATCAGGGGAGACCCTAAGGGCATGTTCTCTTCCGTCGTCTCGAGTCACATGTCCTTTTGGGTCACATGTCCTAACAAAGTATTTCTTTATTCATTAGAGAAAAACGCTGCATGTGCGAATCAGAGTCAATGATTTAATCAATTCAAAACACTATTCCCTTTCTTTCACCGAATGGAAGAAAGGGAGGGGAACTTTAGTAAATTAAATCTAGTTAATTTACACCACATACCAGAGCTGGCTCGACTACCTATCTGATTATCACTACACGTGACTTTGGCCATCTCTGATCTCCAGGCATGTAATCATATCTTCAACGACTTTCTTTATTCAAGCAAGCACCTCAATGGCCCCATTTGCAGGAATGACAGGGCAATATTTGCTCACCGCTTACTGAAGCACTTAGGCACTGTGAGGAGATATGAGACAGCCTTGTTAATATTCCACTCAGTGGTCAGACTCTTGTGAGGGATCACAGTAGATGAAGCACAGCGTTGTGTAAAAGTGATGCGCTGTGTCACTAACAGGGTTGCGGGATAATGAAGATGACTGCTCTCCTTGACAGTGTCCTCTCCATTCTTCCCTCCCTCTTGGGAAACACTCCTCGCGTTTTCCTTTCCTCAGCACTAATCCGCGGAGCGTCTGGAACCCCCACGCTCTCCACAGCCTGCAATTACAGTGGATATTACACTGAACCTGCTGAGAACTAAACATGGATCCCATTGATTGCAAAAAAACACCATGTTGCCCAATTAGAACAATTGTTTCTTGCTACTCCTGTAAAGTCTTTTTAAGTGTTTCAAACAACATTCAGCTGAGCATGCGAGCTCAATCACCATTAAAAAAAGGATGTTTAGAAAACATTCTAAGCACAGTGCATAGGCAATGAGACATGCACATGGGGGCAATTACAGTGAACTTTTTAACTTCATTATCCCACGCTCCATTTACCTGCAAAATATATATTTGATCTCACTAATAGGATGCCTCTGTTTATAACTATAAAGGGACATTTCCAGTTTAGAAGAATAAACTGGCTAATTTTTCACCATCTCATGAAGGTCAAATAAATAGCTGAACGGTAACACTTTATTTCAATACTCCAACATTACTTACTATAAGTAACTTGTTCAACTATGTCAACTACCGGTCAAGAGTATTAGTAGACTGTCTGCTTAATACTGTATCTGCTAACACTTTATTTTGATGGTCCCCCAACAGACATTCTACTGACTATAAGACTGTAACTTTGCAACTATGTCAACTAATTCTAACCCAAACCCCAACACTTAACCCTAACCTAATATTCAACTGACAGCATCTACAGTCTACTAATGAGAGTCAATTGACATGTAGTTGCAAAGTTACTTTTAGTTAGTAGAATGTCTAAAGTGGACCATCGAAATAATGTGTAACCAAATAAATAAACTAAAAAGTTTAATGTCAGTTTAATGTTATAATCTTTATTTTTTAGTGTTTTAATAGGATTTTAATTATAGTATAGCCTATGCAACTCATCTGAATAATAATTGTGAATAATTTTAAAGTTTCCCTGTGATGAAAATCAAGCTTTTAATGTTGTTTGTATGTCTATGTGGTGTTTTTAATATGCTTTAAGACAAAACCATGTGTAAATTCATAACTCAGCACCATTGCTGAGTAATTTCTTCTTAAAACTGCAAAAATCGTGAAAATCGCTGGTGTTTCTGACGTCACAAACTACCTTGTAACCAATCACGTCAACGTGTGGTCGTCAAAGAGTGGGTCTCTGAGCTGGTGTGAGAGAGTGGAGGCGGGGATAATTTCATATTCATAGAACCGCTATACTAAATGAAGCAAGGGTGCAGAGTTACATTCAAGCTATTTTAAGGCAAGGAAAAAAACGTTTAAATATGTAATTTTGGTGATCAAAGAGGAGTTTTAAGGGATAAAATTGACTACAAGGGGACTTTAAATAATTGTAATAGTTCACCCAAAAATGAAATTAATTACTTACCCTCATGTTGTTCCAAACCCGTAAGACTTTCGTTCATCTTTGGAACACAAATGAGGATCTTTTTGATTAAATCTAAGATATTTCTGTCCCTCCATTGACAGCTATGCAACTATCACTTTGACGCATGAAGAGATCGTAAAACTAATCCATTTGAATTTTATGGTTAAGTAAAACAATTTCTGAAGAGACATGATCGCTTTATATGATGAACAGATTGAATCTAGGTTTTTATTCATAAATATGGATCAGTGAGCATACACAGCTCAACCGAACCTGCTTGACGTGCAAGAACAAACCTCATTGGTTCTTGCTGAAGCTCAAACGTGCTGCATAACATAGACATAATATAGAGCTAGACGCCCTATTGGCCGCTGGGCGCAAGAAATGCGGCCGCCATCTTTAACCGGTCATACTCCTAATTGCGTTGCATAGCAGCAGTTAAGATGCCAGAGCACTGTGCAGTATATTCCTGCTCAAATCGGTGGACCATCGCAAATAGGGCTCGGGGGATTATTTTTCACAAGTAAGATTAACATTACCGTACTATTGGTTGTATTTTGTGTATTTGTACCATGTTTCCTGTATCATAGCTACATGTATGACCTTTGCAGCAAAAAAAAAAAAAACGCGTCAAAATCGGCTCGGTATTGTCAGGATTCAGGCAAGGAGATCGAGGTAAGTGAATTTCACAACTTTATTTACAAGCGAAAAAAGTACAAGGTGAGTATCGTGAATTCAGGTGCAGATTCTGTGAAAATCTCTTGGTGTGGGGATAACAGCAGGTAAGCCAGATAACTTCAGAAATGTTGAAACAACACAGTCTCAGTTCGTTAATCCTTATCTTCTTTCTATCAGATGTGATCTGAGTCAATCGGTTTCGAAGAGGGTTAGGATACTCAGGAGAACGCTGGATCACAGACATCAGAGATCAGATCTGGAGACAGCAGAACAAAGCCACAAAGGTTAGTGTTTCTCAAGAGGGTATACGTTACATCAAGACAACTCAGGAGAAGCTATGGTTCAGGATACAACGGGATAAGGTCAGTTCCTGTTGGAGGCTTGACATAGACTGGAGCTATCGTGAGTGTTTTAAGTGTTGGTAAATGAGGTTGTTAATAGTGACCAAGTGTGGGTGATTAGTACTCTGGAGAGAGCGATCTCTGTGTGGTGAATGGAACCGAGCTTGATTGGTCCCTGACAGGTATTCAGTGAGATATGATTAATTAAATGCGCTGACAGCTCATTGCACCTGCCAAACAGGTTACACTGAGCGAAGCGGGTGACCGGTCTAAGATGGCGGCCCCACGGCTCGTCCGCGCCAGTACGCAGTTGCAGTTGATAGGGCGTCTACTCTCTATTATGTCTATGGTGCGTAACACACAAGAATGAACCTAATTGGTTCTCGCATGTCACACAAACATGCTTGAGCTTCTGTTTACCTTATCTGATGTGTGAGCTGATGAATATGTATTCATGAATGTGAATAAAAGCCTAAATTCAATCTGTTCATCATATAAAGCGATCGTGTCTCTTCAGAAAATTTTGGACTAAACCACTCAATTAGTTTTAGGATCTCTTTATAAACTTTTTGAAGCGTCAAAATGTAGATGTGTAGCAGTCTATGAAGGGACAGAAAGCTCTCAGATTCCATCAAAAAGATTTGTTTTCCGAAGATGAATGAAAGTATTACGGGTTTGGAACAACACAAGGGTGAGTAATAAATGACATCATTTTTATTTTTGGTTGGACTTTCCCTTTAAGACAAATAAATAAATAAATAACTTAATAACTACCCGCCCCCTGGAAGTTTTCCCCTGTTGGTTCACTGAAATACACCTTGCCCATTTCCATTTACAAAGGGACAGTGATTCAAATGTGCCCTGAAAGAAAATTTAATCAAGGACTTGTTTAGCTTATCAATCTAATAGCAAAGAATCTATAGTTAAGGAGGTTCACAACCCCAGTTCAATACAGAGAAGAAGAAGAATCGGAATCAGCAGAATCAGTGTTCAAATTGAGGAAGAGACAGAGGAGTTCCAGACCCCTTAGGAGTTAATTAAGGGACAAAAAATAAATTAAATAAAAAGAATTAGGGTTGGTGAGCTCCCATTCTGTTTCATTACATTTAAAAAAATAATAATAATAAAAGTGCATGATTAGGATTCGAGTTAAGCTGCCAAACAAAATGCTGAGTTCATCATAGCTTTGAGGTAAGTTACTGAAACGGAACCAAAAGAGACCCTGGTCTTGTTAAAAAAATCCACTGGCACAGAACTGAAATTTTAATAGTTTTATTTAAAAGGATGAATTCATTTATTCCAGCATGGGAATTGAACCTGGGTTGGAAAGCATAACGACTACTCCTAATTTTGCCCCAACTAGACACTTACTGGCTTGTTTAGTGCATTTGTGGGACAACTTGGCCACGCCGTGCCCTGCTGAGCCACATGGATGTGACTCATAGTGTAATAAGCAATGAATGAGGCATTAAGACAGTGGGACAGTGTTCCAAAGGCCCAATTTAAGGTCTGACAGGGCCTTGTTAAAGGTCATGGCCACATCCAGTGCTGTTATTCTTCTTATTTTACTCCCTGTCAGAATCATTCCGCTTTCCATTTGTGTGAACTGTTTGAGGCATTTTAGTCAGGCCCATCGACCAACAATATGAATTGAATTATTAACAAAACATATAACTGCCGTACTGTGTACAACTACTTAAAGTGCTTACTCAAGTGCAAATATAACATTTATTAAGGCGAAATATGCTATAAGTGAAGGGATTAATCACAAATTGTGCTTACTCTTGACTTTCTATTCAGCAAAGAACTGTGTCCTTAAACTGCATGCAAATTCGTTAGAGTGTCAGCCAACTTAAAATCAATTATTAAACTCCCAGTAGAGAGCTCACTTCACAAAGCATTTGCATGCAGGTTCATAAGAGCCATATATAGATCCTTATATACTGCACAAACCTATTGGTTTTGGCAAACATAGTGTATAAGAATGACATTATGTAAATTTGCATAAAATGACATGCAGTAATAGGCCTGTAATGCATGAAGGCTTTGGAGGTCAGAGATGTAGAAGTGATGCAGGATTTGTTTGTTATGAGCTAAAACCATGAAATCTCTGAACATATGGAAAAGTACATTACATGTTAATAGAGGCCTGCTGTGTCTCAGGATAATCTTGTTAACACTGTTTGTTTTCTGCGTAATTAAACAGAGGAGTGCCTGCTATATTGTCCTCTAATGTGTGCTGCCCTCTCTGTTGCTTTCTCGCTGCACTCTCATTATGCCAAAGTAAATAAATAATATAAACTTCCCATTTCCAACAATGATGAAAGGTAGACACCAAAGAGAAGAGAGCCATGATCCAGGAGGAAGTACGGTACCTGGAGGAGGAAGGACGAAGAACAAGAGTTGTGGAGCTATAGACGCTTTCAGCAGTGACAACATAAACAAACGGTACTGCGCATGTGCATTACTCTGGCCCAAACTTAACTTCCGGCAGACTTCCGCAGACAATCCATAACAAGTAAATAACCTTAGTATTAGCTGGTATTTCTTGCCAGTCAAAGAAAAGAAATGTTACTTGGCCAAACTGAAATGTGACACTACCAGACCCGTTGAACCAAAATTGGAGACAAGAATGTTTTTCTACCGACGTGATTTACCACAGTGTTAAAAAACTGGCGAGCGTGGCGGCGGGGTTTTATAAGGTTAACATAGCTCTCCTTATTAGCTAGGCTTCTTACATGGTTGCTAATAACCTTTTTTCAAGGTGGGTCTCCACATGACAGCATGTTGGATGGATCTGTGCAGCGTTGTTTATGATACTAACCATTCATTACACAGACTGGTCCGCTGTCAATGTGTTTGAGAGAGAGAGAGAGAGAGAGAGAGAGAGAGAGAGAGAGAGAGAGAGAGAGAGAGGGAGCGAACGAATATGCGCTGCATGCAACTCTGCAGTCAAATAGCTACAACTTTTCCCCATCTTAAATTGTAAAAAACACGGAAATCAATATGTGGCGGTAAGCGCTGATAATGTGGTGGGCTGCCACTAATAAATGTATGGGAAACACTGTAGCTACCGGATATCACTCAGATAAACATAGCTACAGTATTTTAATACCGCCGTCTCCCTCTTTGTTAGGAAACCTTAACGTTTTTATTTTTTAAAATTGCGTTTGCTCCCAAGGTCAGGTTGCACCCCGCAGCTCAACAACCTGCATGCTCTATTAAATTAAATGCTCTACAAATCGCTACAAATTTACTTTCATGCCTGAAGCAGTAAGGTTATGTAATAAACCTAGGTGATTTTTAAAATGTTTTTTAATTTATTTATTTTATTTATTTATGTATCTGAATCAGGGGCGTAGAATTTAGTAGGGACGCTAGGGACGTGTCCCTACCAATATCCAGCGACACTGATATATCCGTGGCAATAATTTCGATCAAAACTTAATATATATTTATTTATACATTGATGTCCCCGTCCCCACCAATTTCAAAATCAAACCTACGCCACTGATCTGAATGTATGTGCTAAGTGTTTTATGTGAGGCACCATGTAAGCTCAAATTAATTGCCCCACGGGGATTAATAAACCTCTAAACAAAAATCACCTTAACTTTCACTGCATTTGTAGTCAATGCCATATTATCCAGTAAACATTAATAAACAAACAGAACGGAAGTTAACTTTGGGCCAGCTCATCACCATGGCAACGCGTCTGATGAAAGCGTCTATAGCATCCCAGGGAGCCTGGACCCAATGGAACCCCAAGTGAGGAAGATCACATACTGATCTATGGAAGTTGGAGCCTTTCCGTATATCCGTCCTGCTGCGATCAGAATATGACACACTCCCAACTCCAGCAAACTTGCATAAGTGGGGTATGAGAGAGGACCCACAATACAAGTTTTGTGGGGAGAGCGGTACCATGGCGCATCCTGGTGGGTTGTAAAACAGCACTCACCCAGAGAAGATACAGGTGGCGCCATGATAAGGTGCTTATGATGCTTGCTCTGGAGCAGGAGAGGTGTAAGAAGCCGCAAACACATGGGAAACCAACACCATTGATCAAGTTTGTGAGAGAGGGAGAAAAAACATCAACCACATCAAGAACAACAAATAACCAGGCCAGTGATAACCAGGCCAATAAGGCCAGATGTGGTTTTGTGGTCTGAGGAGAGGAAGAAGATCATCTTGATTGAACTGACAGTCCCTTGGGAAGAAAGTTGTGATCAAGCCTTTGAAAGAAAGAGTGCCAAATACCAAGTTTTCTTGCAGCAACGGCAGGAGAAAGGATGTCAGGTATGGCTGTTCCCAGTTGAGGTCGGCTGTAGAGGATTCCCGACCCAGTCAATATGGAGAATGTTTACAGTCATTGGACTGACAGGAAAGGAGAGGAAGGCTGCAGAAAGAGGCTCTTGCTGATATGGAACAGGAGAGAGGAGCTAAGCTGGAAGCCAGGGGGAGAAGATGGGCAGTGATTTGGCCACCACTGCTGGAGGGTGTTGCGGTTCAGGATTAAAACACCCAATGAACGTTGGATACCGTCTGATGACATCAACTTCTCCTGACCAAGGCTACATTCACAGAAAGTGAATGTAAGAAAAGCATCCTATAGATGTAACTATTCTCACAATATTTTGCCAAAAATAAGTGGGATAAGATACATACATCTATGTTGTGTATTAGAATATAAAACAAGACAAGACAAAGTAATAAAAAATAATAAAATTAAATAATGTTTCTGGTCAACACCAATAAGATAATAATTATTTTCATGTTATGGCTAATAAGCAACAAATTGAGGATATTAAAATTCTATAATATTTAGTCTAAATAAATTAAATAAGACTTAAAGGGTTAGTTCACCCAAAAATGAAAATTAAGTCATTAATTACTCACCCCCATGCTGTACCAACCCCGTAAGACCTTCGTTCGTCTTCGGAACACAAATGAAGATATTTATGATTAAATCTGAGAGGTTGATCACTCCTCCATAGGCTGCCTAAGGGAATGAAACTTGACGGCCCAGAAAGTTATTAAAGAAAATGTTTAAATATTCCATGTCACAACAGTGGCTCAACTATAAGTTTATCAAGCGACGAGAATACTTTTTGTGCGAAAAAAACAAACAAAAATAACGACTTTATTCGACTATTCCTTTTCTTCCTTGTAGGCCTGAAACGAGACTTCAAGAGATTTATTTTTGTTTGTTTTTTCGCACAAAAAGTATTCTCGTCGCTTGATAAACTTAAAGTTGAGCCACTGTTGCGACATGGAATATTTAAACATTTTCTTTAATGACTTTCTGGGCCGTCAAGTTTCATTCCCTTAGGCAGCCTATGTAGCAGTCATCCACCTCTCAGATTTAATCATAAATATCTTCATTTGTGTTCTGAAGACGAACGAAGGTCTTACGGGGTTGGTACAGCATGGGGGTGAGTAATTAATGACTTAATTTTCATTTTTGGGTGAACTAACCCTTTAAACTTAACTTAAACTTAAATCAGTTGTTTTAAATGCCATTAAAGGGAATTTAGGCATCAAATTATTAATGTACAATATGATAAATTGATATTAATTTTGTGATTTGCTAAAGATTATATTTAGCAGTGTTATTAAAAATGATTGTGAGTGAAAAAGTGAGTGTTAGATCATGATGGCAAAGTTAATCTAATTGAAAAAAAGGGGAAACGAGCATACAAAATTAAATATCCAATATCGTTTTTTTATTTTATGTGAGAAAAAAAACTTTAATACTGACCGATACATAATACTGACCGAGCACCACAACTGACCAATTAGAGTCAAGTGTTTCAGAGAGTAATATTAAATACCTTGTTTCATTAATTAACAGTCGCATTGTCTCACAAGTGTAAGTGTATATAGATAAGACTGTGTTTTTTGGACTTCCTACAGCTGTTGTGCCAATTTTATACACTGACAGCTCTTTGAAATATGGTGCCATTTAAAAAAATGTTTTTGACGTTTTGATGTATTTTTAACACATCTGCTTTGTAATCTAAATTAAACACTCGACCTGCATTACACTAACAAGCAGGCTGATTTCTCAAACATTGAAATGCCTCCACCAGAGACACATCTAGCAGGAAGTGACTAAGCTGGACTGGAGGCCCGCAATAATATGCCAGCAATTAGGCCTGAGCACTGCTATAAAGCATTAACAGTGGGGTCGAAGCACGCTGAGATCTGATTCATCGGCCCTTCTCCATTGAGAAAATGAGAATGTATATGAGGTAGACGATCCTCCAAACATCAGGCCATCTAACGAACGCACTCCCGCTTCACACAGCTACTGCTGACCAAGGCTCAAGCTTTATTTTAGTTATCTGGCTTTAGTTGGGCACATGTGAAGCCAGATAGCTGACACATTAGAAAATGAATGGACTGTCGTTTGTCGGACAAAACCATTGCCGGTAATGTCCGGATGCTGGAATGAACAGATATGCATGTAGTAACCTTGACTCTGTGTGTAAATTATGAGCTGTTTACAGATATAATCAGCTTTGAGTGATTTGACTCCAGGGCACAAGTGCTACTGTTTTGATAATGTTCTCCTCAATAAAAGAACTGAATGATGATTTTTTAATGCACCTTGGCTCCTTGTGGCAGTAATGCGCTGTATTCTGTGTAATCTTGTCTGAAGGCAATGTTTTAATGAAACATGAACTCGATTACAGGCCACCCAGCATCCCGTTAGATGAGAATGACTCAGGTAGAAAACGTCAGTGAGGTACACTGAAAAAAGTGAAACTACTGTGTCGTTCATTTAAAGTGCATTTTTATATTGGCCTAAAGTGAAAATCACAGTTTCTGATTTAAACCTGTTTTGTTCAGTTTTCATTAAAGCAAATAACAAACACAAAAAAATTATACTTTGGACCAACTTAAAAAAATTACTGTAATTTGTTACAGCTAAATTTATTAGTTTTTCTCAAGCTATATTTTTGATTTGGTTTAAACTTTAAATTTTAATTTAATATCAATCAAGTTATTCTGCTAAAAAAAAAGTTAAAGTAACACTGAAGCGGTGTTAAAGTTAATGAGATAATTAATGAGATGATTAAGTGATTCATTGAGTCATGATTGAGCATTATTGAAGACACCTGATGTTAACAAGCAGAATCACTGAAGGAGAAAACCGGAATTTTTATGTCACCGTTATGGAGATCAGTCTGTGTTTTAGTTGGGCTCTTGACTCTTAAATCATTAACTTTAGATGTTGCTTGGCTGCTGTACGTGAGTTATAACAGCCGGATGAACAACTAGAATAGGTGATCTGATGGTGATGGTTGTGTTTTAACAATCATTATTTCACAATCATTTGACCTGAATCACTGAACTCATATTGAGTCCAATTTACGTTTACTTTATTAATTATAGCAGCACTGGCCTTGTACAGCATAATATTTTTACCTTTTCAATGAAATCCAAAGATATTTTTAAACATGTCTCATGTACAAAAAATAATTTATTGATTCTATTTCATTTTTAGACACACAGACATCAAGAATCAGCCTGTGAATCTCATCAATGGTGACAATATAAGCATGTTGCAGTGCATTCTGGGTGCCACCAATCAAAACTCATTCATGGCTCCCAGCATGCATTGCTGCATGAATAAATTATGAGCTTATATTCAGAGGTGATCTGTTTGTCACCATTGCTGAGATTCATACGCTAATTATTGAGGTCTGTGTGTGCCAACATACGTGGTTTTGAAGTTTTCTTTTTATTGAATTGATCATTTGGATTTCATTGAAAAGGCTAAAAATATTATGCTGAACAAGACCAGCTTGGGTATAATTAATGCTGGTATAATTAATAAAGTAAACCTAAATGGGATTTAATATGAGTTGATTCAGGTCAAATGATTGTGAAATAACGATTATGTTAAAACTCAACCAACACCATCAGATCACCTTTTCTAGTTGTTCATCTGGCTGTCAGCAGCCAAACAACATTAAAAGTTAATGTTTTAAGGGTCAAGAGTCCAACTAAAACACACACTGATCACCATAACGGTGACTTAAAAATTATTTTTTTCTCCTTCAGTGATTCTGCTTGTTAACATCAGGTGTCTTCAATAATGCTCAATCATCACTCAATTAATCACTTAATTATCTCATTAACTTTAACACTGCTTCAGAGTCATTTAACTTTTTGCTGAGCAGAATAACTATTTTGATTGCTATTAAATTAAAATTTTAAGTTTAAACCAAATCAAAAATATAGCTTGAGAAAGACTAATAAATTTAGTTGTAACAAATTACAGTAATTTTTTAGGTTGGTCCAAAGTATCATTTTTTTCAGTGTAGTCACACATGTTTTATTCAAAGAAGCTTAAGAATGTATTCATTTGTTACACCATAAGGCATATTGATTATCACCATAATAAAATGGGTAGTAAAACTGAAGGTTACCTGATGACTCACATTTTTCCATGACCATTATTATTATTAAACAAACATTTATCGGCATTTGGATCCTGCTATACAGTATACACACTCACCATGGAATGAATATATACTCACCAGCTACTTTATATGTACATCTTTCTAGTAGCTTGTTGGACCCCCTTTTGCCTTCAAAACTGCCTGAATTCTTCGTGGCATAGATTCAGCTTGGTGCTGAAAACATTCCTCAGAGATTTTGGTCCGTATTGACATGATAGTATCACGCAGTTGCTGCAGATTTGTTGGCTGCACATCCATGATGCGAATTTCCTGTTCCACCACATGCCAATGTTGCTCTATTGGATTGAGATCTGGTGACTGTGGAGGCCATTTGAGAACAGTCAACTCATCGTCATGTTCAAGAAACCAGTTTGAGATGATTTGAGCTTTGTGACATGGCATGTTATACTGCTGGAAGTAGCCATCAGAGGATGGGTACACTGTGGTCATAAAGGGATGGATATGGTCAGCAACAATGCTCAGGTAGGCTGTGGCATTTAAACGATGTTGAATTGGTACTATAAGGGACCCAAAGTGTGCCAAGAAAATATCCCCCACACCATTACACCACCAGCCTGAACCGTTGATACAAGCCGATCCATGCTTTCATATTTTTTTACGGCAAATTTTGAACCTACCATCTGAATGTCCCTGCAGACATCTAGACTCATCAGACCATCGGCAATGTTTTTCCAATCTTCTCTTGTTCAATTTTGGTGAGTTGAATTGTAGCCTCAGCTCCCAGAACCCTATCTGCTTCAAGGTCTGACGTGTTGTGCATTCAGAGATGCTCTTCTGCAGACCTCGGTTGGACCATTTGTAAACCCTAGAGATGGTTGTATTAGAAAATCTCAGTAGATCAGCAGTTTCAGAAATATTCAGCCCAGCCCATCTGGCACCAACAACCATTCCATGTTCAAAGTCACTCAAATTCTTCCCCATTCTGATATTCAGTTTGAAATTCAGCAGATTATCTTGACCATGTCTACATGCCTAAATGTATTGAGTTGCTTCCATGTGTGTGTGTGTATATATATTTATATATACACACACACACACAGCCTACTGATCAGCCACAACACTAAATTTAAGTGAATAACACTGCTTATATCTTTACAATCCACCTGTTAAGGGGTGGAATATATATAGTACAAAGTGAACAATCAGTTCTTGAATTTCATGAGTTGGAAGCAGGGAAAATGGGCAAGCGAAAACAGCTGAGAGACTTTGACAAAGGCCAAATAGTGATGGCCAAATGACTGGGTCAGAGCATCTCCAAAACGGCAAGTCTAGTGGGGTTTTCCCAGTATGCAGTGGTTAGTACTTACCAAAAGTGGTGCAAGGAAGGACAACTGGTGAAGTCGGGTCAGGGTCATGGGCATCCAAGGGACAGTGACATAACTGGATGAGATGATGGCTGCAGGATGCACTATGGGAAGAAGGCAGGCCGGCAGAGGCAATGTTATGCTCTGGGCAATGTTCTGCTGGGACACCTTGGTCTTGGCATTCATGTGGATGTTACTTTGACACATACCACCAACCTAAAGATTGTTGCAGACCATATTTACCCCTTCATGGCAATAGTGTTCCCTGATGGCAGTGGCTTCTTTCTTCAGGATAATACACCCCGTCACACTGCAAAAATGGTTCAGGAATGGATTGAGGAACATAACAAAGATTTCAAGGTGTTGTCTTGGCCTCCAAATTGGCCAGATAGCATTCCGATTGAGCATCTATGGGATGTGCTGGAACAACAAATACGATCCATGAAGTCACCCCGCAACCTGCAGGACTTAAAGGATTTGCTGCTAATTTCTCGGTGCCAGATTCCACAGGACACCTTCAAAGGTCTTGTGGAGTCCATGCCTGACTGACGCATCTGAGCTGCTTTAGCAGCACGAGGGGGACCTTTGACATTAGGTATAGTATAATGTTGTGGCTGTAGCCTATATATCGCAGGGAATTTTATGGTATAACATGTATTGTAACTAAATTATTAAATGTATCATGTTTTATATATTAAATTATTAAATGTAATATAATTTTTCACTATGTACAGTATGGTAAGGTAACAAATTCTTTTTTTTTTTTAAAAATAAGTGTTAAAAATGTTAAAAATAATATTTTTTTCACAGTGAAGCCTCTTGCCTTATAAAATAACTAGGGCACTTTCCCCCAGATATCCATTAATGGGCAAGAACTACAACCTTGCTATAAATAATCCATAATATTTAATGTATGCAATGGTTTTGAGCATTTTCATGCATTTTACCGTACTCGGACTCTTTCATATACTAAAGTGACTTACATACTGTGTTTGTAATGATCACTTCAGCTAAGATGCACGTCAATTTGACAATTATATATACAAATACATCATTCACAAAGCTAAGTTTACACATACAAGTCATACTGTCTCATATCGTTTATTAGTTTAAAATTCTAATTATGCACTTTATTCATTCCAAGACTTGCATTTTTATGCCAGTCTGGTTGGTCATGAACAAAATATAGCACAATTAGCATATATTCCTCTGGGAAGGGTGTTATGATTAATTTAGTGTCAACAGAGATGACATCAATTGTACGCACTTTACAGTTGCACAGATAATTGTGCATTCACAAGAGTTGTGAAGTCTCAGCATAGAAGCAGCTGCTGTGGAGGTGCAGCGTGACTTAAATCAGATGAGTAATAAAGAGCATGATTATGGAAGAGTTCAGATGGTCTTATTAATAAATGTCTTCCTACTCATTTATGGATGCTCATATTATACCTTTTAACGAATCATCTTCACAAGAGAAAACAAGTGAGGGTAAAAAATATCCATATATTGCATCACTTTCCCATGCTAATGATGACAGATGCCATATTAAATAACTTGATGACTTTTGAAGTGTTATGACCAGTTTAACGCTATCATAGGTCAGTGATATTTTGATAGTATAAGATGAGACACTGATCCTGGATCAGCTGTCAGGTGGCCAATAAAGTAAAAGTGTTCCGTGACAAGAAAAACATGAGAGCACCGTGACAAGAAAAACATGAGAGCAATCTCATTTGCTCAAAATGAAACATTTTGTTGATGACAACGATGATCTTACTAGATTCATAACACGAATAGTGCTTTTAGAGAAAAGAAACAAATGGTTTCACCTTATCTGAAATGAGAATGGATCAAGAGGAATAAAGCTGAGCTATTTATCATCCATTACTGGATTACATGAATAAAAGGAATTGTTCTATTTTTTTTAACTTGCAAAGACAGGAATGCTGAAATGGCAGGAAAAACATTTAATACAATATTTTAATATCAAACCGCTCTCTTAATGCAATACACTTGGTTGTCGAGCAAAATTAAAGACTTTAAAAGCTGTCTGGCAAGAGCACAGCTCAGTTCAATTACATAGTTCAGTGGCCCAGAGCGCCCAAAACAAGTTCTATCTCAGTGACAGGGCTGGATTTAGATACAGCTTAAAATCGTGCTGTTGGATTCTTCCGTTTTAAAACTTCTCTTATCTTCAGTCCTGAAATGACCAACTTTCTTCAAATGTTTTGAAATTCAACACTTCTATCGCAGTCTGAGCATCCAGCACGTCTGCAGTGACGTGACGTGTATGTACTGTATCTATCTGAGTTTGAGTGACAGTAAGCCACACTTTTGGCTGAGGCCTGGTGCAGACCCCAGTCCGGTGAGAGATAGAGCCAGTACGAATGTTCTAGCGTGTCACTCAGAGCTTGCCTCCTGATATTTCTGAGAGCTGCGACCAGGGTTACCGGCCTGACTGGTCATTCTTTGACTGTCCAGAAAGTATTTCCTAAACTCATTCTGTCGGCCCATTCCAGCACAGAGGAGGATTATATTTAGACTGTCTCACACATGTCCCTTTGTGTAATCTCTCTAAGGTTCAAACTCAATGAACAGTTATTTAGAGCTCATTTTGCTGACTCACTCTAGAATAGAAAGAGTCCTTTATAAAGGGCAATTCACATTTTAATTAACCCAAAGATTAATTTTAAAACATAATGACTAGTGTTTGAATAAAACATCTACCAGAAGACATATAAGAAAGATTCTGGTGTGGGTAAAAAATAATAATCTGTCTTAAAAGTGCTAGGAATAAAGCAATATTAATAATAGAAAGCCACTTTTTAGCTCACATACTGACTTTATATGTGACTTTAAATATCACTATGTGACTTCTCACACCAAGGTTTTATCTCACAATTACAACTTGTAATTCGACCTTTATACCTCACAGTGTGACTTCATATCTCAAAATTGCAACTTTATATCGCACAATTGTGACTTTATATTTGACACCTATAGTTTACTTCACAGCCTTTTGATCTAAAAAATTAGACTTTAGATTTCACAATGTTACTTTATATCTTTATAACTTTGTTTCTAGTAATTACGACTTTGTTACACTCTTACACTAGACTGATCTTTTACTTACGAATTTATGTTTTGCAATTTGGCCTTTATATCTCACAATTTGACTTTTTATCTCAAAACTGTAACTTTGTTTTCATAATTGCAACTTTTTATCGCATAATTGCTTCTTTATATCTTATACTTAGACTTTATCTTGCAATTACAACTTTATATCTCACAGTTTGGCCTTTGAATATCTCAAATTAAAAGATCTTAAAAGAAGATAGAGAAACTTCTACCTGACATACACCACTGAAATACAGTAAATGAGTGAAATCCCTTTGCTCTTTAGCAAAAAAGAGGCAGGCCCTTTTTCAGCCAATTAGCGAACAGCTAATCAGAAACCCCCAGTTAATTTTGTGCGTTTAAGTTTGCCGCTCTTTCTTTGTAGGACAGGGTTTTGGTGAGAATGCATAGTTTTTTAAAAAACACATCTAAAAGTCTTAAACGTTTGTGCACAGAGTACAAAAACTTTAGCATAGTTTGGTGATGCATCTCTGAACAAGATGTTTCAAAAGGCTGTTCTCTTCCGAATAAACTTTGGTTTCATCATCACGACTCTTCAGTGACACATTCACAGCACAATCTGTCAACAGTATGTCCATCACACATGCCGTGCCTGGCTCCAATAACATTTAACTCTTAGTCAGAAGTGTGGTATCTCAAAAACAAAGTTTGAAAATTGATCTTTAACAAAAACAAAAATAACATGACCAAAATGTTAATGTCACAACCTAGCAGCCTGAAAGTTTGCTGAAGTTGCACTTTCTGAATGTTTCCCCTGAGGAAGTAGTATCCGAGAGTCTCAACACACTTAATAATGACGTTTTTAAGATTAAATACACAAAAAAAAAAAAAAAAAAAAAAACACGTACAAAACATCTTGCAGTTACTTAAAAAGCAATTTAAGAAGATTGACAATACTTTCACAAGTCTTAAACTATGCACACAACTGATTTCACTGTTTGAAAGTAGGTTCAGAGAGTGAAGAAGCTGCCGCAACATTTTAAATCTCAACATTTGCATTCACTGGGTCGTCATCCATGGAGCATTTATCCTTCATATAAGACTCTAGACTCTAAATCATCTCATGAATTAATTGCATGTTTGTAGATGCTGTTGTTGACATGTGTCAACAAGTAAACTAACTCATTCACTTTTCTGTCACTCCAACAAAACAGCAGTGATGCTCAAGGCCTGTTTGAATCTCAGAGCAGACTTTCTACTTTGAATACAGCAATTAAAAATTAATCTAGAAACTGTAAACTGCAGAAACAAGTGTGTTTGTGTTCTTCTGAGGATCAATGGGCTGAGAGACATGATTTCAATATTTTAAAATAAGAACCGAAAGGGGGACAGACAGTCGTGTGTGATGAGATGCCAGCTTTAGGAAACAAAGTTTGGGATGAAAGTAATAATACCAGAGACACTTTCAAATAAACAATTTCCATTTTATTATTTACTGCAAACTAAGAAAATGTTATTAAATTAATAACTTTTTTTTCATATATTTTAATAATTATTTTTAATTATAATAATTATAAATAGTTGTCATGTTCTTGTGGTTGTAGTAATCGCAAAACATAGGAGAATACAAACAAAGACTTCTTTATTAATCCCCAAAGATATACACACAGGGGATCGCAGGAGAAAACTAACACACAACCACATGAGATAAAGACGACACTGAACAATGAACTGAGGGCTTAAATACAGACACGGTAATCAATGGAAAACAGAACAGGTGCGTGAATTAATTAATAACCAAGGAAACTAACGATGATTTGGAACTAAGGCAAAATGAGCACAGGAGACACAAAACCAAAACAGGCTATACATGTGACAATAGTATAATTTTAATAATAATAAATATTTGCATTTTAATTATTACTAGTATTACATTTATTTATGACCAGTCAGTATGTATGATCACAGTGGTTCCATAGCAGCAGTTGAGTCCTAAAACAAACAAACAAATAAATTAATAAAAAAATTCTATAAAAGTTTTCTATAATTAAACATGTAAGTTAACAGTTTTTTGCACTTTGAATTAGACAATAATGCAAAATAGTAGACTTTTTGGTAACACTTTATTTGGATGGTCCCTTTTGAACATTCTGTTGACTATAAGTAACTTTGCAACTACATGTCAACTTATTCTAACTCTAACCCTACCAGTCTATTAATACTCTACTAACACTCTAGTGAGAGTTAGTAGCCATGAAGGCGCAACGTTATACTTATAGTCAACATAATGTGTTAAAGGGACAATCAAAATAAAGTGAAACCGAATTTTTACTAGTGGTCTTTTGAATCCCATTGTATAATGTGGGCATGTTTATCTGCAGTTTCAATCACAGTTTCTAGTGATTTTTTATACACACTTCCCAGAATCAATGTGCCTGTGGCAGGGCTGTCTGAGGATGTTTCTTGCTCTCTGTAATAAATCATATTTGCACCTTTGGCCTGTCAATAAGAATTATAGGCCTGTAATCCAGACCCAGGGGCATATTACTGAGAAAAAATCCATAAAGGCTGGCATTTGTGTCAGCATTATTAGGAATGAGCAGAGTGAAATTTACAGTCATATTGAAGCATCGCCTTTAAGAGAAGATAGTAACTATGGCAATGCTAGAGATTGACACTGAGGACAGTCGTGGGATCTGTGCTTCTAACTGAATCACAATGAAATGACAAAGATTTAGTGGAGAACAGCGTGTACTATCCTGGCACCAAATTATGATGTAATCAAGTGTTTTATATGCAGAAAGAGAGCGTATCTTATTGTCGATGAGACAGGAGTGCTGCAGTATACTGTTATTAAATGCTGAATAACAGCATGGTAAAAATAAACTGACAGATCCTGCTGCTTACGAGCACTATTACTCTCAATTCTTGTGAAATGTAAAAAAGAGAAACGTAGTGTTGAGATCACAACACCAGATGAACTAACGTGTGAAAGTTCATCAAATTATTCTTAGCTGTTTATTATCATCTGCCGCTCTGTATTTATACTTCTGAAGGATCCCAATGTTAAAAACGAGTTTATTTTAATCATTCCAGCCCGATCTTAAGAGCTTTTGCGACACATTACAGCACTGACTGTTTTATGAACCTGTCACAATGTAATGCAATATTTGACAAGGTTGTTATTGAAAGATGGGGTTGTTAAAAACATAATGGACACGACAGCAAACCTGCAAGCTGGTGTGTGTGAGCAATGAAGCACTCAGCTCTGCTACTGGTTTCACATTCAACGGGAACATTTACATATGAATCTGAAAGGTGACGCTAAAAGTGTCCCAATTCGAAAAGGGTGGAAATTGGTCCAAAAATATGACACATTTTGACAATTACTTTACCATCAGTAACAAAGGACCTCATAAAAATAAATACAAATAAATAAAATGACAAAAGGAACAGAAAATAAGTAGGAACATAAATCATTAATAAATTATTGTATTGATTGATGATTGATTCCTTTTATTGTCCTTTTCAGGAAATTTGTTTCCACCATCTGTACGTACATGACCTCACAATACACACTCATGAAACATACATAAACAAACGTGCTGTCCATTATTAAAAAGACCCAAGACATACTTTAGCAGGTGTTTTTGTTGAGTAGTGTTATGGCAGATGGGATCAAACTCCTGCTGTAGCGAGCTCGTTTCCAGGCCAGGGATCTGTATCTGCGTCCTGATGGTAGCAGGGTGAAGAATCTGTTGAGAGGGTGACTGATGTCGTGAACTATTTTCTGTGCTTTCTGTAGAATGGCTTTCATATTGAGGTCAGAGAGGTTAGGGGTGGGAAGCCCAATTATTTTAGAGCCCAGGTGAAAATGTACTTGAGTGCACTAAAAAAAACACTTAAATACAAGAAAGTATATTTGTAGTACATTCTTACTTTTTGTGCTAAAGAAAACTGTAAAAATTATGCACTATAAATACACTAATTAAAAGTATTTTTTTACTTAAGTAGTACTTAAGTGTAATTGCGAAAGTATATTAAATACATTGATATTTTAAATGTATTTTTAGTGCAATTTTTTTGCATTTTAATATATTTCTAACAATACTAGAAGTGCATTGGTAATAAATATATGCTTAATTACACTTTTAAGAAATATGCTAAACACAAGCATAATTTTAATATATTTCTAACAAATGCACTAATAAATTATGCTTAATTATACTTTTAAGAAATATGCTAAACAAAATCATACAATTTTTGTGAAGTTTTATTGTATTTAAAGAAAACATAGTATGTTGCTCTTTGTGTAAGAACATAGCAAAATGGTTATGCTTTTAGTTTGTTTAAAGTACTTTTTAAACACTTAGGCCTACTGCAGTATATTTTAATATTTATATATTTATAATTTTAATATTTTGGGGGTAAAATTACATTTATAATGTACCAACTTATAATGTATTATAAACATTTGTCAACTATTATTAAGCATTGCAATAAGACTAATTGTTCACTTTTACTTGATTAAAGGCTACTTAAAAGGCTGTTGTCCATTACAATACATTTATACTACTGAAATTCCCACAAGGATTTTAACATCATATTATTTGAAATGCATCATAGATACATTTTCCAAAGATGTTTAAATGTTTTCATAAAAGATGTTGTACTTGTTTAAATTTGAACAATATGCATAACACCTGTGACTAGTCCTGATTGGTTCCAGAGCCGTTGAACGGCTGTGATTGGTTCTTATGATTATGAGCTCATTTCACTCGAGCTTCAGTTGCTGTGCGTATGTTCCTTGAATGTGATTAGATTTAAAAGTCTACATTTAAACTGTTAAAGTATAATAGCGATCGTGTTTCTTTAGAGGACTTGGAGGAAACCACGCGATTCATATGTAGTAGGTGATTTTTTTTGCGAATAACTTTTTCAAACGTGAACAGTTTTGGTGAATCGTTTATCGGAGGGATATACATCTCTCGGGTTTCATTACAATATCTCAGTTTTTCTTTCGAAGATTAACGGAATTCTTTAGTAATGTAGCCATCCTTTACATTACAAATCAGATATGATGACACACGGACTGTGAAAAGGGTCTCTTAGCCAATATTTGCCTTTATTACCCTTGTTAGAAAATGCAATAACGAAAGGTTTGTGTTGTTGTTGGTGGTGGTTTTTTTTCTTCTTTTTTTCCCTAAGGTTTGTTTGGGAAAGGATTGTAAAATTTAAAAAAGAAAAGAAAATCGTGTTTTGTTCATATTTAAGATAGGCCTAGGCCTACTGTATGCTGTAGTTTAATAATTTTAGTTTAAGCGTGCCACTTGTGTTCTTTCCCCCCTGCCTCTACTATAAGGTCTGTTTGGACTTGTTCGTGAATAACGTCTCAAAAAATTAAAGTGTTTTTCAAGAAAGCGACGCTGTTTGTACATTACATAGCCTACCTGTGCTGTATTGTGTGGTATCATTTTAAACTATGGGTGTTTACATTTACATGAATTACATTTACTGTTACTTTTATCAAATATAATTTTATCAAGTATAATTTTAGCATAAATGAGGCAGAAAATGCTACTGATAACACAGTAATAGTGTACTTGACTACTTTTTAAATAAACCATTATTTAATTGTTTTATAAAGGTAGCCTACTGTTAACATAGTTAAAATATATTTGAAATAAATTATTTACTATATAAAAAATATGTGAGCAATACATAAATATGATTGATTTGTATATATTATATATTCTTATATTTTAAATAATTAATAAGTGTATTTAAAAATGCATTAAAGATGGGTTCAATTGTACTAAAAAGGATAACAAAATAAAAAAAATTAAAGCTGAAATAGTGTTAAAAGCATATTTTAGTTAATCTTCAGTGTGTGTCAAAATAGCACAGTTGAGTACACTTAGTTGATCTTAAGTTTATCTTAAGAAGTACTAAAGTTAAGCTTTTAGTATATTAAGTACAAAATTAGTGCGCGAAAATATAGCACTTTAAGTACATAATGAAAGTGTACTAAGTGCACTTAAATAATGTATTTTAGTGTACTTTTTTTGACAAAGAAATACACCTTAAGTATAATATAATATATATATATATATATATATATATATTTATAATATATCATTATTATATTTTAAATAATTTATTAGTACAATTAAAATGGATTAAAAAGGGGTTTTAGATATACTAAAAGTGGTAACAAAATACTTTTTTTTAAAAGGTTGTAATAGTATATTAAAAATATATTTAAGTTCATCTTCAGTGTGTGTCAAAATAGCACAGTTGAGTACACTTAGTTGATCTTAAGTTTATCTTAAGAAGTAGCCTACTAAAGTTAAGCTTTTAGTATATTAAGTACAAAATTAGTGCGCGAAAATAGAGCACTTTAAGTACATTATGGAAGTGTAATTAAATAAAATGTATTTTAGTGAACTTTTTTTTTCACCTGGGAGGCGTTTTTTGTGATGCGTGTAAGTTTGTTCTTATTGATCACGGTAAGTATGTTGAAATAACAGATTGAACAGTAGAGAAGAACAGGTTGAATTATGCAGAGCAGCATCAAAAGGGGAGCAACCGAAAGGGATTTAAGTTTGCGGATAGCAGAGAGTCTTTGTTGACAGCGTTTGAAAGTGACTGTAGTATGTTGATCATGTAATTTATATAATTTATTGAATAATTTAATAATTTAAATTATTCAATAATTTAATATTTGAATATATATATAATTTATATATAATTTATTGAATATATATTATATAATTGACTGTATATAATTTATTGGATAATTATTATTATTATTAATAATAAAACAAATAAAAATAAGAGACAATAAATAAGATATATTTAAATAAGATAATATAGTAATAATATCAATGATAAGATATAAAGACATAAAGATAAGATAATTATCTGTAACTTTACAGAGGCTGTCGTTTTTTTTTTATTGATTTCATCTCTTGAACATCACTGAGAAACGCATTTCTAAACTGACAGTGTATTCAAAACTGTACGTAAAACGAAAAATACACAACAGTCAAACTGTATGTGGCTACATAGTTGTCTGCATCAATTGATGATCTGAGGCACCACATTTTCTAATTTGGCTTTGTCTCCAGATCATTCAAAATATGTCCCCAAATGAAGGAAAATGGTTGTTTATCAGGCTTGTATGATACACAGTGTTTGCCAAGCAATGGATCAAGCCCATGGCTTAAACCTGCAATGAGCCCTGCCACTGAGCTTTATCCGATTACAGTCCGCAGAGCTTCTTCTCTCTGTATGTTTGCTGAATGGTGCTCCTTCACAATTACCTCTGATTATATACTCTCATTATATATGACAGCAGGACAATTTAAGGCGATGTAAATACTGCTGTCCATATACAGTACTGTTGCTATAATATTGTACATATTATAAGAACAATGGAATACAATCTGTTAACTATTCACCAGGGCATATCTGGTGTATTTTAAAATTCAATTGCACTGACCTCTTTTTTGGATAGTTTATCATAAAGTAATTAATCTCATTGCTTCATAGATCCATGGCAATTATTCCAGGGCAGTTGATTTCCCTCCCTCCTTTTTCAATTAGCTCATTGTAGGTTTTTATGAATAAAAAATGCTAGCGCAATGTTCACAGGGGACTCGTTTTGCTTTTTGGCCCAGATTCTTTGCTTTAAACTAATCTCACTGACGTACAGTATTTTACCTAAAACACACACACACACACACACACACACACACACACACACACACACACACACACTTCTTCTTGCCATCTATCTGTGGCTCAGCAGTTTCTTCCTTCTAAATAAAAAACAATTAGTCTTGGCACCTGCATTAATTATAGGCTAGAGGAGGCACCTATTCATCTTCAGAGGCTAACACCTCTGTTGAAATGCTGGAAGACAACAAGAAGAGATGTTAGGATGTCTACAGATAGGGGATGCAGCTGAGGAAAGTATTTTCTTTTAAAAAAAATCACGGAAAGATTGTTATACCATCAGAGTTTGGAATTCAAAATCACACAGGTCAATAAACAGGTTAATATTTAATAACTTACATGTTACACAAAACATTACCAGTTATTTGTGTATTTTTGTTTCATCAACGAAAATAGTCCTAAACGAAGCCAAAGCAGAATCAACTATTGTGCGCTTCCTGAAACCAGCGTGCTTGAATGAATCAGTTAAGTAAACGATTCAATGACTCAGGCTGGGGTTTACTTTGCTTTTATAGTGCCCTTCTCTCGCTGACTTCCCTGCTCATTGACTCAGATGTACGTCTTTGCCGTACGTTACATGTAATTGGAACCTCTTGATCACTTGGAATCCACTGTGAAAATTATTTATTTATATATTTGCCTTATGAATTTGATTGATGCATCATTCTACATATTCTGTATTGGCCTGTTAAAATATCAAAATACAATAAACTATTACTTTTGGTCAGAGCCGGACAGTAACGGAGTACATTTACTTGAGTACAGTACTTAAGTGCAATTTTGAGGGATCTCAACATGACATCATGACTTTTGCGTAAACAGACACGCCACTTTCAAGTCAAGTTGCGTGTTATCTATACGCATTTTGAGATATCCGCGTGTATGCGTGTATGTCTACGCTATTAATGTCCAAGTGATTCCGCGTATATGTACACGCCATTAAATTTCCGAGCGAAACGAAGCAAAATGTAGATCTACATCTGGGGAGCGATATTTTTTTCCCTAGGATGGTAGGGGAAGACTCATAAATGCTATTAACCCCAGTGACGGGTAGGTTTAGGGACGGGGTGGAGGTAGGTCATATATTTATATATACAGTAATAACGTTAAGTCAACTGCGTTCATAAACACGCTGAAAAGCGATTGTGCGTGTTGATAGCACGCCAAAAATGGAAATACGAATTGGCGTGTCATACACACGCAATTTTATGAGATCAGTCTGGGGATCTGTACTTTACTCGAGTATCATTTTTGGGGAGTACTCATGACTTTACTCAAGTACATTTGAGAGGCAAATATTGTACTCTTTACTCCACTACATTTCTAACCATAACCGTGAGTACCCGTTACTACTTCTAAAAAAAAAAGGGAAAAAAGAAAAATCTCGGAAACCCTCAATTTGTTGTTTCCCTCTCAAACGTGATTGGATTGTGCAGGCGCCACTGATTGGGACAGCCTATCAGCAATCACCTTCAGCTTTCCGCCAAAGTCAACTCCATGGTCATTGGTCAGATTTAGATAGAGACGAAACCATGGACGAAACAATGGATGAAGCATGAATCCATCCCGTGAATGGGCCAACCCGTGGCCCCACCTCGCCAGACTATTTAAATTTTCTGAATTTTCTGAATTTTTCTTAAATGTTAAATAAAGCAACATGGTAAAAAGTTTGATTTTACTTTCAATTCCTTTTACATTCTCCAAGGTATTAACATTAACATTTTTCATAACTCCATGTAGGACGTTTCTGTGCATAAATGTAAGCACTGTGGCAGTAGTATGCAATATTTAGAAAATGTACTCTTGTGCTCTTGATACTCAAGTACTTTTAAAAACAAGTACTTCAGTACTTTTACTTAAGTAGACATCTGACTGTAGTACTTTTACTTGTACTTGAGTAAAATTTAGCAAAGGGTATCTGTACTTTTACTCAAGTAATGAAGCCGTGTACTCTGTCCGCCTCTGCTTTTGGTCTGATACAGTGTGAGGGGCTGTTTTATACACACAGATACCCTGGAAGATCAGGACGCACACAAAGTACTCAAAAAAACTGCACTTTACTTTTGAGAGCATTATGTCCAGAGGGCAACTGACCAGCCCCTCCTCAACTCACCCTGTCTTCAACCAGCCATTACAGCAATGCTTTAGAAACCAACGAGTGCCACAAGTAGATTTTCACCTCTTGCAATACTGAGTACTCAAGCATCCAATATGTAAGTACACTATATATAGTTTTACTTACTCATGAATCTGAAATGCATTATGTGAAGCACTTCATCTCCGCACAATCAGCCTGTCTCAAACTGTTACCATGAGAAATGCACTTTATTCCTTAAGGAATTTGGCATACTGCACCATCGGAAGCAGATTGTACTGCGTAGAGACGAGTAGTCTACATAATTGAAGAAAATCCTTATGCAGTTCACTATTAGCCAACACAGCACATTCTGCAGCACATCCATCCATCCATCCATCCATCCACCCACCCATCCACCCATCCATCCATCCATCGCTAATTGGCAATATGAATAAGCCAGAATTATCAGAAGCTATAGTAAAAAAAATAAAATACGCCCTGTCTGGAAGGACTGACATTTAAAAGTAAAGTAAGACTCATTGTGATTTTGTATCACATAATTCCATTACACCTTTCAGATCTTAAGTTTAACTTTAAAAAAAATCCAGCCTGCCATATGCATGACAGATCATAATTAACTTAAAACAGTATTTTGTTGAAAAATTTATACAGCACTTAGATTTCAACATGGTCACAGATGTCAGATTTTTCCAGGCTAATCATTAGGAAAAGTCGGTTCACATAATGTTGGACATGAATTACACACTTGGGCTATGACATCTTTATATGCGATGTGACAGCACCAAAAAAACGCAGTGACCTTGAATTATGCACATATTTACAGTTTGTGTTCGCTGTAGTAAAATCTAACATGCTGGTAATAACTAGAGGACAGTTGCCACTGACACACTAACGACCCGACATATTGATCATTAGGCCTGATTGTGTGCTTTCACCACAAGTACTCACAGTTACTATGGTTATAGTCCAAACACAGTCCAACTAAACTGAGAGAGCTGATGCTTTGGAGTAGGGCTAATGAATTACTGGTAGGGGGTGTTGGTCACGAGCAGACTGTAGCTGACAGGAGTTCATATGACCTACTTTACACCCCCCATCCCCAAATCCAAAGTGCCACAGCCAGGCATGTATGCCAGACTTCCCATGGGCACAGGGGTGGAGCAGTGCCAGCCAACAGCTATGCAATTATTTGCTCAACCCTGCCCAGAATGAACATGGATTACTTTGACTAGTTCATATAAAAGGTGCATTTAAAGGTGCCCTTTATTGTACAGATGTTAAAAAAATGTGTAGAACTGAAACAGCTGACCACTGATCAACTAGCTTTAAACATCCCATACAGTA
Source organism: Tiaroga cobitis (assembly GCA_030578255.1). Lineage (NCBI taxonomy): Eukaryota > Metazoa > Chordata > Actinopteri > Cypriniformes > Leuciscidae > Tiaroga > Tiaroga cobitis. The sequence goes on from CM060611.1 coordinate 19,261,858, forward strand.
GATTACAGCAACCAAGAAGAGGTCATTTATAAATGAAAGAGCTTATTGTGGAAGCAGTTTTTGGAAACATGACATTCAAGCCACTGTAAACAAAATGGATACAATTACAAATGTGCTAAGGGTGAGTGTGCACACACATCCTCAACACTTATGTAAGTGTCCAAACATCTGAGAGAGAGAAAGAGAGAGTTTACATTTACTTTGATACATTACAATAAAAATAAAATAAAACTTTTAAATCCCACATTTTCAATGTGGTCTTTTTGGACACTCACTTTTTTTTCAACATCATGGGATGATCAGGAAGCTGTATGCAGAAAAGTGTACTAGCGATTGAATCTGAGAACTATGAGAAAGCATTAAAAAGGGAAGAGGAGGATCGATAGTCCCCTCCCCATATGTGGTGCATTTTGTCAATAAGGCCCTAACATGGTGCTAACGCATGCAACTCCTGTTCTGCACTACTGTACCTTTTTCTGTGATAAGATCTTCCTGATTTGTTGAGTAATGAGATTAATCAGATAAAGAGCATAACTTCATGTCATTTTACCAAACTGGTTTCTTGTTTACTATTGTTTAGACACGTCTGTTGCTCATTTGCTGTCTGCACATTTACTCTATTTGGAAGTGGACACAAAGACTGTGAAAATAGCATCAGAGATTTAATTTCTGCAATAGCTGCACTAATTTCTTAACTCAATTTATCATGTATAAAAAAAACACCTAATGAGAAGATCTGTTTGTCTTTCTAATCAAGGAATCAATGACATTGATCAAATGAGTTGCTCCTGATCAATTGCAATTACTTTTAAGGGGAACCAGAGGGATGGATAAATAATTGTAACACCAGAGTTGCATTTTAACACAAATCAACATGTTTGGAATCAGGTCCACATACTGCTTATTCCCCATTCATTGGCATTGTTCACAGCGCAAACCCAAGCCGAAGTCAAAACCCTTTCTGAGGCTGCTTTCTGTTTAACTGCTATATGTCTCGTTGTCAACATTTGTCAACATTTAGATAAACCATAATGATGTCACAAACTGAAATGATATCAAATTGATTTAAATAACATCAAATAATTATCTGATAAAAAAAGAACATCTCACCAGGTTTTATGTGTTGCCTCTGTATGTATCAGAGAGTGAAAACATCCAGCCACAAGCAGCACTAACATTAGCCAGTACGCTGACAAGCTGTTTATCTGTTGTCTTTATATTTCTTATGGAACACAAGAGCCTAGCCATAGATGATTTGCATTCTTGTATTTGTCAATTTGACAGTGGTTAACATTTCATGAAATGCCAGACTGTCCAAATGCGCCCTGAGCACAGAGAACTGACAAACTATGGTGCAGAGCGTCTGCTGTTCTTTTGATATATGCAAATCTTCTAATGGAGTGGAAAAACACAAAAGTCTTATTTATTGTTCCCTGTGGGTACATATGAAAAGTTTAAAGCATTTCACGACTCACAGCTACTACAGCCTCATGCCCCGGAGGAGCTAATTCATGATGCATGCACATTTAATATGAATTCTTATTATACAGAGTGCTCCTGAATTTCTGGTCAGCATTTTAAATATACCCTTTAAAGAAATAGGTCAGCCAAAAATTTAAATTTTGTCATCATTTAATCACTCTCATGTTGTTCTAAACCTCTTTTGTGGAACAATATTTTGAAGAATGTTGGGGTTAAAACAACATCGGACCCCATGCATTGACATATGGACGCACACACACACACACACACACACACACACTCAAAATCAAAACCTCTTTTGTGTTCCAGATAAAGTCATGCAGGTTTGGAAAGACATGGTGCGTAAATGATGACAGAATTTAATTTTTTGGTGAACTATGATTTTAAAGGGTTAGTTCACCCAAAAATGAAAATTAAGTCATTAATTACTCACCCCCATGCTGTACCAACCCCGTAAGACCTTCGTTCGTCTTCGGAACACAAATGATGATATTTATGATTAAATCTGAGAGGTTCATGACTGCTACATAGGCTCCCTAGATTTAATCATGTTGTTTTAACCCCAACATTCTTCAAAATATTGTTCCACAAAAGAGACGAAGACGAACGAAGGTCTTACGGGGTTGGTACAGCATGGGGTTGAGTAATTAATGACTTAATTTTCATTTTTGGGTGAACTAACCCTTTAAGTTCACCTACTGGAAAGCTGGAAATAAAAAACAAATTTGTATGCTAAATGACACTTATGAAGCCTCTTCTTTTAATGAATTGTTAAAAATTACAAGTTGTAGGTGTGAATCACTGCCATGCACAATTTACACCATTAGTAGAGAAATAATCTCTACAAAAGAGCAATATTGACAATATACCCCAATGAATCAGCATGAAAGCTTGTGAGAACACGTTCACTCATAAATCAAATCAATCAGTAGTGCCGACATAAGTCCAAGATGATGGCAACACTGCATGGTCTGCGTTACACACATATGTTATATATAACAGCATGGATCTCAAATCAAAAGTTTGGTGTTGTATATAAACCACTGTAGTACACTAAAGAAAAAATATATATCCCAAAGAAAGGCTATTTCTATAAATAGGCTGATCTTCATCTCTGAAACGTATTGTTTGTGCGCATTACAGCAAAGACAGGTTTTTAAAGGTTAAGGTGGTTCCTAACCCATTTATCTTCAACATCAGTAGAGAGTTTAACCCACACTCTCACATACTTCAGTGTGAAAAATCACAAACCAAGACCATGCCCATTTGCAAAATTGACATAATAAATTAAATATACCCTAATGAATCAGCTTTGAATAAAAAATTTTAATCGAAGGATCAAACGTAAATAAGAATAAAACTGAATCTGAAAATGCTGATAGATACTTTTTCTTGATTCTTCATTTTCGTAACGAAAAAAAAAAAAAAAAACGAATTAAGCAAATTATAATGACCTGTCACCTATTTAAAGGTGAGTTGTAGGGCTGAATATCCTTATCTGCCCTTCAGCTATAAAATGGTTATGGAAATCGAGATAATTTTGAGGCCTGTGTGTTATTTTCAGTTCAGAAGATTGCATAGCACTTTGCAGCTGGTGTCAAACCCAACATATATGTGCATTTCTTACCTGAGGGAAAACATATCGTCATCTTTTCACCTCAGGGAAAACAAACACATCTTACTGTTAAATAATGTACATATAGCTGGACCTACAAATACCTACATATTAACTGCATGTTCAAGCAGGTTAATAAATCATATGGGTGAGTGGGTGGAATAAAACTTGACAGTAAATGAGACAAATAAGTGAGAGGTTACAAGAATTTATAAAAACCTTTATTAAACCTTTTTTTTTTTTTAGCATTGCCTCTGAACAGTATTTGTGTCATTGAATGTGGGTTTATACACAGTGGATAAGTGCAGTACACTGGAGGGTGGAGCCATGGTGGAGACTGACTGAGACAAGGTTGAAGGCGTTGGAGACCCAGGCGGAGCCGAAGAGACCGGGGAACACAGAAGGCCCTGAGACCAGACGGAGCCGTGGGGACGAGCGGCCAAGGTGAAACCAGGGTGCCGGAGGACTGAGGCGGAGCTGGTGCGCCTGAGGACTGAGGTGGAGCCAAAGGGAAGGAGGAGCCTGACGGAGCCAAAGGGGTGAAGGGATGAGTCACAGATGAAGGCCCGTAACTCCATGGCGATGGCAGAGTGACCACAATGTGGAGCTGGAGGGATAGGGAAGCCTGGTAGAACTGTAGGGACGATGGTCCCAGGTGGAGCCGAGGAGCCAAAGTGGGGTCAACAGGTCGATGGGCCGAGGTGAAGTGATGGGCTCGGAGGTACTAGGCGGAGCAAATGGGTTGAAAGCTTAGGGCTGAGCTGGTGAACTATCAGCCCGAGGTGGATCCACGAAACACAGAGCAGGTAACGTAGAAGGAGAGGAAGAGCTGATGAGAGGCAGTGAAGACAGGGCTGAATGACTGGGCAGTGCAGGCTGGGGTTTAACCAACAGCCTTCCTGGCCGATACTGGACAAACTGACAGTCTAAAAGTGCCCTCCTTGGCTGAACCGGAATAGGCAGAATTCTTAGGAACGGCTCTCTTGGTCATCTTGGAACAGAGGACGTGGGAGTGGGAGGCAGGGCGGGAACATCACAGACCTCAATTGTACAGTGCAAGGTGACGAAAAGGGCAGACAACGAACTGAAAGAAACACAGAGCTTAAATACAAACAAACCAATCAATGAAATGAATAACAGGGGCACATGATAATCAAACCAATGAAAAATCCTACACTCTTAAGAAAAATGGTTCTAAACAGTCCCAAATTAGGGTTCTTCGGCTTGTAACAATAGTAGAACCCTTTTTGGTACTAAATAGAACCCTTTTTATAAGGTTCCATAAAGAACCATGCTTTGAAAATGTTATAGGACCTTAATGGTGTTATAAATAACCTTTTCAACAATATTTATTTTCATTAATATTAGTGTCTTCATATTATTAATATTACTATTATTAATATTATTTTAACAAATTATGGCCTGGCCTTATATATTGTTGCCTCTATTTGGGTTTTACATAAAAAAACAGCATGTTGTGTCAATAAGGTACTTTTATTTTTTATTGACATGGCAGATTGTTGCAAAAATGACAGTGCTCTAACAAAAGTTGTTAGCTGAATACATTCATAAATAACAATTGACATTGAACACGATATAGATGTAATAAAGACCAAGTTCCAGTGAAATATCTTCACAATCCTCTATGATGTCTTTACGTCTTTCATTATGTGTGTATTCTCAGTGGCAGTTTCTCTCTGCAGATTATGAAACGTGACAGCATCTGAAATACACATTTGAGTTTAGAGTTACATTGTGTCTCTTCCAATTGATTATGTAAAAACAATTATGTTAATGAAGGCCAAAATGTATTTATACCTAAACATACCCAGTCACACAAAACATTAAAGTCATAATTAAAAAAATCGAACAATATGGATCATAAATTACATATACTGTAGCTCAATTTTAACAATATGCTATATGATAGATGTGTCAGCTAAAATACTTTTATAAAATAAAGTGCTTTGAGAGGGAATTCTGTTGTTTTTACTCACCCCCATGATGTTCCAAACCCATAAGCTGATATATTTTTTTCTGTGGAACAAAAAAAGGTGAATATGTGAGTCACCAAACGATAAAATCAAGTCCGAGCACTATTTTTGAATGTGAACTGCATGGATGTAAATGATGTTTCAGTAAATAATGTCCGTTCCTTACATAAAGCTATTGCAAGAAGTTTTATGGACAACTTTTTTAAAGATGTCACTTTCAGAGATTGTGCTACAAATAATCATTACCCATCACATTGACAGAATGGGTTAGTAACGGGGGAATTTTATCCATGGTTAAAAGTGATGTGTTGCCAGTTCTTGGGCTTTTCTTTTAATCTTTCGTATTGCGAGTCTGTGGTCTTAGAATCTGTTCACCTGGCTAAATCAACAATATCTCATTACTTCTTCAACTGGACTACACTTAAAAACTATCTTTTATGTTTCCAAATCCTCACTTGTCTTTGTTTGTTTGTTTTTTACTTTAAAACTGTTTCTTTATAGCATCACATCAGATCTGATCCTTTTAGCATGTTCTAAATGAGTGAAAAATGCTGGGTTGTTTTAACCCAAATTTGGGTAAAATATGGACAAACCCAGCCATTGGGTTACTTTTTTTTATTAAATTGTTAACTGAATGTTTGAGTTTGTCCATATTTGACCCACAATTGTGTTAAAACAACCCAGCATTTTTATTGTATGGAAAAGAGTGTTAAGATTCTTTAAAAGTTTTTTGTTTTAGAGTAGGCTAGAAAAAAAGCATGTGGATTTAGAATTACTTAAGGCTGAGTTAATGACAGATTGTTTATTTATTTATTTAAATGGAAGGTTGGTGTGACCATCAAGTAATGAGTCATTTATAGGCCTACATCTTTTGGACTCTTGAGCTGGGAGGACTGATTCATGATGTATAGGCTAATATATATATATATATATATATATATATATATATATATATATATACACACATGGGGGGTGGCGGTGGGCCCCTGCCCGAAATTTGTCTCAAAATGTATTGTGCCCTTTTCTGATATTGTAAATAATAATAATAATTATTATTATAAATATTATAATAAATAACAATACACTTACACACCCTTGCCACTAACAATAATAATACAAACGAATATTATATAAAAACAATTTTTGGCGGAGAAGTGGTAGGCGGAGTTTCCTTTGCAGCGCCTCGTACGCATTTAACGGTTCTGGTACGCACTACGCAGAAGTTCGCGCTAGTCTTCAAAAGAGCAGCAGGTAACGTTAAAGCTAACACGGAAAATTACATTTATCCTACGATCACCATGCTACTCTAAAAGTTGCGGCAGCATGCAAGTTATTCTTAACTATAATAAAAGTATAACTCGATTTCAGACGCATTCTAAGTGACAATGTCATTCGTTTTTATCCAAGGAATAAAAGTGCAAGGGGAAATACATCTAGTTAAATGAAATCTTAAGTCCATCTCCAACTCTAAATTGTAAGGAACTTATATCTTTGATTTCATAGCAAAGCTTTACAATAAGGTTCATTTGTTCATTACTCATGTTTGAACTAACATGAACTAACCATGAGCAACACATTTGTTACTGTATATCTTAGTTAATAATACAACTGTTAATTGTTTATTCATGTTATGTCACAGTCAGTGCATTAACTAATGATAACAAATACAACTTTTGATTTTAATGTTTTAGTAAATGCTGAAATTAATATTAACTAGATTAATACATTTATTAATTCATTTATGCTGTAGAAGTGCAGTTCATTATTAGCTAATGCTAACTAATTTAACTAATGAAACCTTATTGTAAAGTGTTACTGATTCATGATAGCTAACACTGTCTTTCATACATATAATACATTACATTTACAACATCAACAAAACAAAACAATTATTTTACATAATTACCTTCTTGATTCTCACTGTTTTGTTTGGTAAAGTAAATAATATTTAGTAATATTATCATAATTTCCCTATTTTCATTTGATGTGTTATGCATTCTAATAATTGTAAAAACATATTTTGTTAGAATGCCAAGGAAAGAAAGAATAAAAACAAAAAAAATCAAGGAACTCTCTGATGCAGCCAAAGGAAGCATCCCTCTCACAAGTTGACTGAAAAGAGAGAATAAAAATGCAAAAATACTGTTAAATAAAATAAAATAAAAAATTTAGTGCCTTTTTGGGTCCCTCCGCCCCTGCCCCTGAGGAGGTCTGTGCACGCCACTGATGTTCAAGTGACATCACCACTAACGGATAATTCAGTGTGGCTCCAGTTTAATGTCTCAATCCTAACACCGCGCGCAGTGCAATCGATGGGATGAAATGCGAATGACGCATACAGGTTGAGGATTTCCTTCCCAGACGAAAGTCTGACGTCTACCCCTCCACACATTTAACTTTTACCACACGCGGCTTTATACCTACGGAGGGTCTCCGACAGTCTGCTTACACGACTTCGCTTTTGCGCATGATACTGCGGTCTGGACGCCACTTCACGCTCCAACTCACCTTGAAACGCGGTGCTCTCAGTTTTTACATGGAGAGCGACGGAGAGGCGACCAATATCCGCCCCGACGCCTCCCCCACTGGCCAATGAAATCAGAGCGGGGGCGGAGCTAACAGCTAAATTGTCATGCTTGGTTTCACGCTGGCATTGCCATCAAGCCGCGTCTGGCTTCCGTGCGCTGGTGCAGGTGCTCTATTTCATCGAGAGAGGATGCGAAAGGAAAGAAGGGGAGGGAAAGAATGAAGGGAACCGTCGGAGAAAAGTATGCAGGGCATGATTAAAAGGGTATCAACAGCTGACAGCGTGTCTAACGTCCAGGGGCTTGGCTAAGAATGATTTATTGAAAGGGGCACTTTGAGATATGATGAGGTTTCTTTCTGGTTGGCAATAGTACTATGATTTGGTATGTGGCCACTTTGATAGCAAGTGTATTCAGCACCAGAGGAACAGCTGCTCAAGGTGAGTTGAAGTGCAATTTATATACAGCTTTATGTTTGTTGTGAGATATTGCTGAGTTTAAAATAAAATTCTGGGATTGTGTCATTCTGATTTAATTTCTAATAATATATCTAAATTCTGATTTGATCATGTGGAATATTTTAAAGTAAACAGCAGTATAGCAGCTCTAGGTTATTTTGTTTTTATAATTCTAATAATTATAGTTTTCTCTTTGCATAAATATTATTGCTATGCCATAGTGACATTTCTGTTTAAGTGCTCGTGTTTCTTTAAAAGTCATCTGAGCTTGCAAAACGGTGGTTTGAGCTGTTAATTCATCCATATTCATCTGTTCTTCAATGCCATGAGCAACTTTAGACTTGTATACTTCATATTAAGTGTGTTCTATTAAATTAAAGGGATTGATCACTCCAAAATGAACATTTACTGATTTTCTTTTTCTTGTCGAGCACAAAATGATATGTTACCATTCACTTTCATTGTATATTTGAGCTAGCTGAGGCTGATTTTGCCTAACATGTCCTTTAGGTTGTGCAACCTCATGAGATTGAGTAAATGATGACGAAGTTTTCCTTTTTTGTTTATATACTATATTTAAGCTCTGAAAATATTAATTGGGGAACTTTATTTACATATCTGAAGATGCTTTTACCGGGAATATGGTGTTGTGCTCAGTAGTACTTTAATATATCAGTAATCTTGTGCTATAGGTTGTTATAGTAATTCATTTTATGAAAATTCTGCGTTTCCTAACCTTCCTCGGATGTCTTTAGCTTTTTAAACACGATACCACTCTAATAGAGCCATCATACTTGTAATTCAAGATGTGTTCTGTGAATCTGACTGACCCTCAGTTCAGACTAGTTTAACTAGTCTGTCTTTATTTCAAATGTTGGGTTCATGGACTCACATAGCCCTGCAATTTCCAATTTAGCCACTAGAGGGCTGCTAACTGTGTAGCAGCAAGGAGCATCCAATCTTGGGTCACATTTTGAGAACTTTTTCATTGCATGCACTATGATTAATTATACATTTCCTATGTCAAGAGAGACATTATTTGTGGTTTGATATGTTGCTGTATGTAGGTGTTATTTAACCCCTAATTTTTATGTATAAAAAGCGGAATGTGATCATCTTACCTTTGAGCTGTGTCATCCCCTTAATCTGACAGTGAGACATATTTCACCTTGCTGTTCTGACTGTGCACTTTGCTGCATTCGCTCACTGTCTCCCTCCTGTGTGTCAGAGCCACGCTGCACTATCCCAGCCCTAATGCAGATCGCTCCCTGCCCTCACCCTCCCGTCTCAAGCTGTTAGCTGGCAAACAGGCCCACAAACTCAGTAGCACCTCAATGCAGTACATGAGATCCACGGGGTGGAGATGGGTAGGATTAGGGGTGGGTTTAGGGATTAGGGGTGGTTTTAGGGATTAGGGGTGGTTTTAGGGATTAGGGGTGGGTTTAGGGATCAGGGGGCGGAGATGGGTAGGTTTAGGTATATGTAAGGTGGGAGAAGTTGGATCTGGATCCGACTCCTCCCCGTGGATTTCATGTTCTGCAGTGAGGACCATCTCCACAAACTGGCCAGGTGCCAGATTTGTTGCTCTGTCTAGGACTGGGAGGCAGTAGTCTGAGAGTCATGAGCTCATGCATGGCTCCAGGTACTGTAGGCCCTCAAGGCTCAATGCTAGCTGACCGCACTGAATTTGTTGAGACCTCCAGCAGTCCACCTCAGGAACAGACCATCTTCCCTCATGAGAAGAGCATGTGCCCAACAACTTTCCCCTTTTAAACTAGTTTTGTGTTTGTTCGAATGTAATTTTGGCTGGGGCTCAAATTGATCTTTTTATCTAAATTTGTCTAGATTGACAACAAGGAGGTTTATAATACCTGGAGAGAGCTGTCAAATCTCGTTCATCTCAAAAGAATGAAGCTAATCCCCTGAGCCTTAAATGAAATATGTGACTAATATAATATAATATAATATAATATAATATAATATAATATAATATAATATAATATTAATACGATTATTTTGGGGTCGGTAAGATTTTTAAAATGTTTTTTATATAATTTTCTTAAGCTCACAAAGGCTGCATATAATTGATCACAAATACAGTTAAAACTGTTATACTGTGAAATATTATTACAATTTAAAATAACTGTTTTCTAATATATTTTAAAATATAATTTATTTTTTGTGATGGCAAAGCAGCCCATTACCAGTCTTCAATGTCACATGATCCTTCAGAAATCATTCAAATATGCTTTATATTATATTATATTATATTATATTATATTATATTATATTATATTATATTATATTATATTATATTACCCTTTATACTCTACAATGTCATAGTTACAGCATCTACCATGAAGGGCTAACGGATCATGCTAACCAGCCAAAATTTTGACTTTGGGCAGACAGGATGTGATTTGAGCTTATGTGGGTACAATGAAATGATGGTGAATTGTTTTAGCAGTTAGCACATGCTAGACTAGATTCTGCTGGGTTCTTAACCCTTAGGCATTGTTGATGTAGCTGCCAGCTGGAAATGGAGAATCTAAAGAAAGCTTGCTCTGGAGGTTTGTACCGCAGTCTATGTTTCATGGAAAGCCTGTTAGAGGAGGGCTAGCGGGGGACCTGACAGCTGCTCATTTTTTAAGCAGTGTTGGATAACATTGGATGTGTTTTCCAACAGTCATCACTTCTCTTTCATCCTCAGGCTGTAAAAGCTTGATCCAGCAGAATGATAAGCGTGTAGGATTCTTCCCCGTGGAAAAATTTAAATAGTTTATATAACAAACAAGCAGCCTGTCATCACATCTGGCCGAATTTCCAACACAACTCACATGAGCATGTCACTTTCATAGTCGTTTATGTCTTGGTAGTACAGATTGCAAAGAAACAACCCCCAAATTGCTATATTTCAACTTACTGGCTCACTTGACCGATACTTTCAATGTCTTGTCATTCTGATTTATAATGTCAGCTATCTAGCCAAATCCATGATAGGCGTTCTAATCAAACAATGAAAACAGCAGACCCGCACTGATTGCATATATATATATATATATATATATATATATATATATATATATATATATATATATATATATATATATATATATATATATATATATATATATATATGCGACCCACAGAGCGCACAGCTGAGGCAGGCAATTTCCAAATGAATTTAGAAAAATTTTGTTGGCTCCATTGATGTGTTAATCAATTAATACAACTTTTTTTTTTTATCAGTATGTTGTCTTGTTTTTGAGTAAAAAATGTCTAAACATTCTGTAAACAAGATTAATTTACTTGGGAAGCAAAATTGCTTAAGATATTATAACTTTATCGCCTGGTTTCACAGACAGGGCGTAGATTAAGCCAGGAGTAGCCTTTAGTTAAATTAGGACATTTAAGTAGCTTTTATAAAAATTAGAAAACAAAACATTACTGGTGTTCATCTTGAGACAAAACAATGACACTGACATTTTAAGATATGCCAATGCAAGTTGCTTTAAGTAACAGCTCAAACATGCATTTAGTCTTGGAACATTTTAGTCTTGGACTATGCTTAAAGGGTTAGTTCACCCAAAAATGAAAATTCTGTCAGTAATTACTCACCCTCATGTTGTTCCAACCCCGTAAGACTTTCGTTCATCTTCGGAACACAAATTAAGATATTTTTGATGAAATTTGAGAGCTGTCTCACTCCTCCATGCTTCTATGTAATTGAAACCTGCCGGCCCAAAAAGTTAGTAAAAATATTGTTAAAATAGTCCAAGTGACTACAGTGGCTCAACCTTAAATTTATCAAGCGACGAGAATACTTTTTGTGCGCAAAACCCCCCAAAAATAACGACTTTATTCAACTATTCATCTTCTTCTATGTGGGCCTCAGAGTGAGTTCACGTAGTGTAACAGAGAAGCGTTACGTCAGAACGTAGGCTCACTATTGGCCGACACGGGTCATGAGTGTGATGCTGGCCAATAGTGAGCCTACGTTCTGACGTAGCGCTGCATTGGTAAAACACAACCTACTGCACTTCATATATATATGGACTTACTGCACTTCATATATATCATATATATATGAAGTGCAGTAGGTTGTGTTTTACCAATGCAGCGCTACATATATATGTGCGCTGCAGTAGGTTGTGTATCGCATTTGCGTTCAGGATATCTTGTTCAGTTTTAAACAGGAAAAAACGTACAAAAATCTTCAAATAGCTCCCTAGCACTGTAGACTCTGAAGTGAATGTCTTATCTATGTCTGTGGCTGGATTCCATTTCTACTTTCTCAGCACTTCAAAGGCAGTTTCCTGTCTCTGATACTCTCCCTCTTCTAGCGCTCTCAGTCTAGTCCGCCACCACTGCCAGTGCAAACTATGAGCCTGAGCAGACTACCCGCTGAAGCAATGGAAGAGTTTGTCTCATTCAAAAATTTGTTGGTAGAGCCTTTTTGAACTGGATGTTTCTATAATCCACAGGCTCGTTCAACTGTTAGGAATAATGGAACGACAGATGAGAGATTTCTATGACTTTGCAATTAAGTTACATACTCTGTTGTTCCTCAATGTAGTCTTGTTCTGTTTTCCCTGAACACATTCAAGTTGGGAATGAGGGACTTGGCGATACAATATTATATTGATATATGGATCACTGTAGAGATTCTGGAGTCTTCCAGGTGGGCAGCTTCAACCGCACAGTTGGAAAGCCCCCCCCCCCCCCCCCCCCCCCCACACACACACACACACACGAGCAACCCCCCCCCCCCCCCCATACACCCCAAGTGGTGTCCAGTTACAATCAATTCTACACCCATTGGAATGTCCCAAAGAAAATTATTCTTGATAAGGAGAAAGAAGTTCTCTTTTTTTAAAGACATTTAACCAGATATATTCGATGTGTTTTTATGTGTGTCTGTTTGTCCATGTCACATTGGAATAACTATGATTCTATCGTAGCATGAAGTAAAGTATAAATGCCTTCATTATGCATTTTAAAATTAACTGGCGACTCCCATAACTGTTACATAGCGTTCTTGATACTTCCAGGATGCGTTTGGGCTGAAACAGTGTCATGTTACAGGGCTGATAAGGAGGTTTTTACGACCACATTCCTTTGGCCACATGCCAAAGAGAGAGACAATGGGAAGACAGAAACCTCCTTTAAAACAGACTTTTCTGCATTAATCATAGACTAACGGATCTATAAATGAACATGCTTCATAACATTGGGTAAATGATTTACTGTCTTGTGTACTATTATGTATATATTATGGTATGTACCTGGGTATACAACCAACTAACGGTCAATGTAACCTCACCTGTATCATGCCTCCTACCTAACAAATCCTCATTTAATGACACACACTTTGATGTACATCACCTTCTTCTAGAATGCAGTGTGGATGTGTTATATCTATCTGAGCATTAATGAAGGTATAACCACGCTCGGTACAAAGACTCGTAAATTATTTGAAAGTAACCTTCCCCTCTCAGACCTGTCACCTCTCTCATTGGTCCATTCAAACCTTAGGGGTTGGTTCTTTTCTAAGACTATATCAGGCAGGCAACAGTGACCGCCTTTCTTCTTGATAGTTTTCATCCTTGCAAACACTATCTCGGGTGATCCGGGGGAACCCCCTCCCCCCTCCATGGGGCCCAGAGGCCTCCCAGTAGGCCTGGATCCTAACCAGATCCGGCCTCATGGAAGAGAGAGGACACTCTCTCACAAAGAACCAAGGACAATCTCGGGAGTTTGTAAAAAGGGCTCTGACCCACCATGCAAGTTCATCATATCTTCTTCATCCAACAAAGAAGAAAATGATTGAGACTTCAAAAGCTGACACTCGCAGAATCCTCAACAACTTCAGTTTTCAACAACTTTGATAATAGTGTACGCTACCCAGGCATGCAAGTATACTTTTGATTTGATGCTTTGAAAATGAAATGCTGATGTTCTTCTCATATAGTTACATGAAACTTCTCAATAGTTCCGTTTTCGGTTTCGTTCTACCACTCACCTATTTATGTATTCATGTGTGTAAGTTGTTTTGTTTATTTATATTCATATAAATATCTATTTTTAGTTAATAAAACTTGTACATAGTATGTATTTGGTTCTGTTTTGTTTGCAATACAAAGTCACTTTTACGATCGCGGTTTTTGCTACTTGCTCAAAGTGCTGTACATGCTAAGAAATTATTATTCTTCTGTGGCCATGGAAGATACCCTTTTCTTAGAATAAATTAATAATCAAAAGAGTTTGTTGGACGAACTGATTAATTGATTGTAATATTAATTCAGCCACATCAAGTTAATCCAATTAACTGACCCAAATATTCATAATTAATAATAATAAGTTATTATTGATTATTAATATTTCCAAGCTGAGGTTCCTTACATCACCATACAATCATATTATAAAATAATATTTTAAGGTTATAGTGTATTAAAAATTGTGATAATTTGTGATTATTAAGGCATTTTGAACAAGAATACTGTAACTGGTTTCGCTTAACTTATTTAATCTTTATTGTACTTCGGTACTAGGCTGTTTTCTCATTTATGAGAGAAAACTATTAAAGTAAAATAAATTAATTTAGTAATTTAATTTGTATTATAAAATATTGCATTAGGTGTATAAACATTTTTTATACTATCTTTAATATATTTATTTGCTTCGTCACTGTCAATGTTGTTGTGTGTTTTGGTTCCTTTGCTGTTGAAGGACCTTTGAAATAACAGAAATCATTTGGCAAAGTGATATGGAACTGTAATTCGGTCAAGACCTGCCTGGAACTACTTTAGCTGTGCATTTCCCTGAAAATAATTGCACATTAATAATTGCGTTCATCAACCAATTAGATTCAAGCATTCAACAGCCCTGTGGTATAAATTAATATACTTGCATATATATAATAATATATAATACAATAATAACAGCTTTAAACCCTGGTCTTCTAAGATTTTTTCTAAATATCTTCCTCAATGAAATCACTCACCACTTACATACTCTACATACTCCTTGACCTTGATGCTCTAGCATCAATTTTTCACCAAAGGCCGGCCTGCGACCCGATTGATGTAGATAGGAAGTAACAGGCCACCGCTGGCCCAGGGCAAAGGGCTTGTTCCACAAAAGTCACTAACCCTTATATGTCAATCAGCTGGTATTTGGGCCAGCATTGACTCAGGTCCCCCTCCCCCAAATACAGTCTTCTTCTTACTCTGTAGATGCATGCAAGACAACACTAGTGGAAGATGTTCCATATATAGATTACTTCGAAAGAGCCCTGTGGAATTCAGTTAATTATGCATGACTTACCTCTGACGTCAAAGTAAAGAAAGTATCTAATTTTCTAATTCAAGCTCATCAACACATGAAAAAAACCCCATCCCATGTTGGAGAACATGCCAGATGACTGATTTATTCACGTCATAACACTCACTGACTGCATTTAAGTGGCATTACAGATCTAGATTTTATACAATGATGTAAAACTATCAGCTTTACATTTATGCATTTGGCAGACGCTGTTATCAAAGTCCCAAGTCATTTCACTCGGCGGCCATCTTTGAAACGCCTCTCGGCCAGCTGTTTCAGTCATTCAATTACAGCTCCTGTCTCTTTGAATGGGGAAACATCAAATTCTCCAAAGCTGTTCACCAAGCTTGCAATTCAATTTCATATTTGAAATCACCAATGAAATCTAACAACAACTGTCTAATAAATTTTGTTTCTAAACTCTCAAATCATGACAAACATAATGCATTTTTCAGGCTGGATCAACCAATGCCCATGTGCAGTCCTAAGTGTTTGTCTCAGAACACTGACGCTGCATCCAAAATTGAAATACTTCTCTTTTATTTAGAAGGTGGTACTTATTCTGCCTTATTGCACATTGCACTTTCTCCCATTCATAACAATTTGAGTGCACCATCTTTGTATAACGAAAATCTTTGGCTATTATCTATTATGACTCTTTGACAACCACTTCAAGTACCTTGTTTACCTTTGAACCTTTTCTTCTTTTTATTTTATGTATCGTCCACACCGAATATGGAAGAGCTGGGTTTTTTTCATGTACTGTGTGTTTAGTCAGTGGAAATCACTCTCTTGGTCTAAGTACAGCTTAACGTCTGGTTTAGCACTTTGGAAATCACTGAGCAGAAAGTCTTTGATCTTTTAAGAATTGAGAGTATGGGCCTATTGATCGATACACTCTCATTGCTCTTGTTTAGATCTGCATCTGTGATGTGGCCACGGCCTACAGCACACCAAAATGATTGAAGAACCGTGTTTCTGTGTTGTTTGTGGATGATCCATTGATAATGTAGTGATATATCTTTAAACACTTCTTGGGTTTAGAAAAAGAAATGTCCCTTTTGATTGGCACAAATGAAAATGCTGACAATCAAGGACGCTCAGTAGATGGTACTCCAGCGGTGTGGTTGGAGTGCTGACTAATGGAGGAGTGATGCCAGTGTTTAGTCTGACTCAGCGTCGGAGGGTGAAGAGGAAGAATCATGATCCAGCATCTGGAAGAGGAAAAATACATTTCTTAGTGGTTCAGAGTTTGAGTCAGTAGGAAACATAAAGGTGAATTTGGGATTTGTGCAGTTTGAAAAATGATTTGGTTTTGGTACACTACTGTTGAAAAGTTTGTGGTCAGTAAGGTTTTTTTTTTAAGTAATTAATATTTCCATTCCTTACAAAAGATTTTTATTTCAAATAAATGCTGCTCTTTTGAACTTTCCATTAGCTCTGCATTAGCTGGTTGTGTTACACATACATACAAAGATGAAAATAACCCCTTCTGTTTTTCAGGTTATGATTTATCTGAATGTCTCATTGTGTCAAAGGTGCATGTAGTATAAATCCCAAAAGGAGACGTGTGACACAAAATTAACGATAGCAAGCAACTTTTAATAAACACGAAGATATATCAGGTTCTACACATGAACATTAAATCTGTTTATTTAACACAAGAAACAATGAACAGACAGAACAAACGGCTTAAATACACAGGTCTAGATGATTAACGAAACAAGGAACAGGTGTGTTATTAAGAAACCATGACAACTAACTAGAACACAGGCAAATAGAGTAAATGAAAACCATGACTATAAACTAAACAAGACAATAGGTGTGTTAGACTTAAAGTGGCGCAGCGCAGAACGATCGGTGTAAGACATCAAAGTACCGCAAGAGCGATTAGAGAGTAGACGGCTCCGAATGCTTTTGAATCGCTCGCTACTTTGATGTCATACACCAATCGGTCTGTGCCGCGCCGCTTCAAGTCGAACACAGCTAATGAAACTAATGAAACTAAACTAAATATGATTAAAAATAAATAATTTTATATGCATGTTGCTTTATTTTTTGTTCAGATTTTTGCCCAGGATTTTTAGATATAGAACATTTTGTGACATTTTAGGCAGGAATTTTGTTTATGCTTTTTATTATTTCCCTTGTGCAGTTTTAGGAATTTGTCATATAATTGATTCTAAACTTTTACTATCAATTGCACATTGTCTGTATTTAATGATATGAGAAGTATAGATCCACAGTATATTAGTATCCCATACTGGCTAATATTTGAGATTCCCTTTCGAAAGGGAACGAGACACTGCGTCGATGATGCTTTGGGGAACGCCTCAGCCGTGACAGGTGTCTGAAATCACAATCAAATCATGGCAATCACATTGACCGGCGACAGCCCGTGAATCATTAGCGTGAATGATTAACGTGCGACCTGGTAGTATAAAAGGGCGCCTTCAAACATGACAAATCATCTTTTTGTCTTCAGGGACTGTCTGTTTGAAACGCAACTCAAAAAACGGTGAGAAAATGAAACGTGCAGCGAAGGCTGATTGCTTTCTGAAGTGTGTAGACCTGTGCCCAAGGTTTTTGACGCTGGGTGACACACACGAACTGTGCGTTTTCTGCCTGGGAGAAGAGCATGCACGGGAGGTTCTCGAGGGAGCCTGCTGTGCAAACTGTCAGCGTTTTTCTATGAAAACGCTCCGCTCTCGTCTGGCCCTCTTCTCGAGTGAAGAGGGCTCAGCATGTGGACCTCGTAGAGCGGCGACTTGCATCATGGGGTTCCCAGATGAAGCTCATCGATCACCTTGAGAGGGCTGTAAACCTCTCAGATGACCCGACGACTGACGAGGGCGAACTGCAGGTTGATGATGAAGATTTTTCACCGACTCTTCCTGCAGCTGATGCTCTTCAGGATGCGCAGGAGATGGCTGAGGAGGTGTATGATCAGGTAGATCCTGAACCTCCCCAGCCACCCTGCCCCGTGTATGCAGAGCTGGTGGCAGTAATGGAGCGCCCTGCCGGCAGGCTGCGGCCGCCTTGGCGACGCGCTAGAGGAGAGACCGCTCGCGGCAGGCTTGACGATTGGTTTCTCCCCGGCCATAGGCCACTAGCTCAGGTGAGCCTTCCATTTCTTCCCGACCTTGATACTGAGGTCGAGAGGGCATGGAAGAACCCATACTCTGCCCGTATCCATCGACATCACTGTTTCTCTGATGTTGAGGGGATCGAGGAGCATGGGTACGTGTCGATGCCGCCTATTGATGAGACGTTCGCGAACTATCTCGTGTCTGGGCGGGCGTCGACACTGAGAGCTCCAACCCTGCCATCCAAACTGTTGAAAACAACGGCTCGTCTGAATGGCAGAGCGTATACGGCAGCAGGTCAGGCCGGTGCTGCCCTGCACACCCTTGGCGGTGCTGCAGGCATACCAGGCCGACCTGCTGGGGGATCTCGATCAGCTGTGATTAAGACATGTATCACGCTGAGATCCATATCCACGCCCAGGCAGGCGGGAGGACCTGGCCCTTCACAGTCTGAGGACCATAGGCAGGGCCAGCGAGCAAGCGTCACCTCGTGTGCGCCCCCTCCATGGAGGAGCAGGGCGCAGAAGAGGCGTGACTCCCGCAACAGGAGAGATTTGAGGAAGGTTATCCAGCACAAACGCACACAGCGTCAGAGATGGATAACCTCCCCGGAGGGTCATGAAATTTGCCTTTCTCCGACTCCCCAGCGTTCATGACATCTAGCCCGCCTAGGCTTGGGTAGTGAGAACGCCTCTTTCAGGCATGTAAAGTGGTTGACCCCAGGTTCGTATAGAACTATCTGGCAAGTCTTCACTCCGCGGCCGCAGTTGAGCTGTCTGGTCTTTCTAGAGTCATTTTCTGTGAATTAAAATTCTGAAATTTATCTCTCTACAGACCTCGTTCCCTGTATAGAGCTATGGGGCTATGTCAAGGTAATACGGTAAGAGAAATTTCCTAGATTATTAGGGCCCTGAAGTTCCCCGTTAGGTGGCCAGAACGATAACTATGTTAGCCTCCGGGCTGTTAGCCACCTCAGGGTAGAGTAGTTGGTCTCTCTCTCATAGAATTTTTTCTTGGAGTGTTGACTGATGCTAGAGGTTCAGATAGACCTATGTCCGGCCTACTGGGCCGTCTGACTTCTTCCTGAGTATTTCGCCCTTGAGCTCTTTTGGGTTCTAGTTGGCTGAGCGATTCTGTAGCCCCTTGTATGGAATAATACAGAGTATATTTTTTAGTAAGGCTGTGGCTCCTCCGAGCCCTCAGGTAGATCTATGCTTGCAGGTTGGCCCTCACCAGGGCCTCCTCTGTAGCTGGCCTAGGCTGTGCCAGGGATAATGGAGACGCTCTGCTAAAAATAGCATTTTTGCCTCTGACCCTTCACTTTGTGAATGTAGGTTCCCAGCATCCCTGTATAACAGCCTCCTCCAATGGGAGTCGTATGCCAAGGCCCGCCCCCTTCTCTGCATTCTGGGGCAACAAGAGTAATGCAGCGTGGCCCAGAGGATGGTTTATAAGAACATGGTTAAGCCTCAAATAGGCCGCCATGGTACATATGTCTTTATTGAGCAGGGTTAGGCCGTCTTTTGCTTCACGAAGAGGACTGGTTCTGTCTGCCCGACCCTGCCGTGCAGAACTGGCATACGTATCTAGGCCGCCAGTATAGGCTTCACTCGCCTCGCTGAGCTACTGCTCGAGCGCTGGGTTGTAGGTGGGTGGCTCTCAAGATGCCCATGCATATAGATGGTAGGCCCCTGACTCCGAGGCCTCCATTGAGCTAGAGTGGCGTATGTTGTACTCTCCTTGTTTTAACCCTCTGGGGACGGCAAACGCACCGGTGCGTTTTGGCAGATTTTTTTCACATAGCAGAAAAATAGACTTAAACAACTCCATCATTTCTGGTCATACAGAGTTAAGAAATATAAAAAAATAAACTGTTATATGTCTACTTTTTTATGTGCCCACCTACAATCGAAATAAAATATTCTGCTTTTGTAAAATAAAGAAAATAAACAGGGTGTGCGTTCTGCCTCTCCGTGTCCGTGAACTTTTTTTCTGGAGCACATCTCTACACTTAAACAAAACTCAGCGAATACTATTCACCCAGACACGAGCAATATATGTTTATGATCATTTAATTTTGTACTTTTAAATTATCTAATTTAAAACTAAAATAAATATTCACTGTTTATGTAATCTATATAAAAAGAGAGAGGTGTCAGCCGATCTCATTATCGTTCTCTCAGCTCATTTTTTTCCTACTGTGACACGCCCACGAAGAGCTTGCGCTATTCAAACGCTAATGATCTGAAGCAACACATTGAGACGTTAACGCCCACATAAACTCGGTAAACACACTATATTTAGTCAGATTAATGTACTGTCGTCTTGCGCGGCTGTGAGGAATAATCCTGGGACATTTACCTACCTCAGAACAAGTGCTGGTTTATTTTCACTTCGAGGAGCGAGCTAATTTGTAAGTGTTTTATTCTTGTGCTTTGTTCTAATCACAATATATAATAACGTATCTGTAAACGCAAAAATAGCCTACTGTTTAAATTTGAATCATGTTTCTGTGTGTATGTGTGTGTGTGTGACTAGTTTTGGATAGATTATAAAGTTTTAACTCTAAAATAGACATCCAATAAGCTTTTGTTAGCAGTTTCTACTCATATGTTAAATATATATAGTATGTTTTGTCAATAAACTAATCAACTAAGATGTTATAGTGTTTGTTCCAATGCAAGCTATATCAAAATAATGAATCCTTAACTTTGAAATATATATGATAAAATGTATTGGCCTACTAAGACATTTATGGAAAAAGACCATTCTCATTTCAAGATGTTTCCAACTCTAACTTTGAACCAATTCTGTAGAATGGCCCATATAACCTATTTGAACATGATTTGTTTCCAGGTATGACTAAAAATGTGCTTTCGATTTTCATTTATATTTTGATTTTATATATATATATATTAGGGCTGTCAAACGATTAAAATATTTAATCGCGATTAATCGCATTAATGTCATAGTTAACTCGCGATTAATCGCAATTATTTTTTATCTATTCTAAAATGTCTCTTGATTTTCTTTTTGTCCCATTATTTTTTCTCATTTTAATGCTCTTATCAACATGGAAAAGTGGATCGGCCTGCTTTGTGCAAATGTTTTTTATTGAAAACAACATTGACATATACTGTGTTCAATTTCACACTAACATTCTCACTTGGAGCAAATAATCTCTCAATGTAACACTGTCCATTAATAAAAGGGTGAAAGAAATACTGACGAGGTCCTGATATTGACGAGGGGGCGGAGAATTCGCATCAGCTCTGTGTGTGTGTGTGTGTGTGTGCTTGGCCATCAAGTGGTATTTCAGACTGGACGCGCTGCGATGATGATAACTCAGTTCACAACGACAAAACACACAGATAACTTTGGTCTTGTCAATGGAACCATTTGGCAACTTTTTAAAAGTAAACTTTCCATTCAGAATCTTATTGGCATTCATTTCGGCGTCTCGCGCTCGCCATCCACTCAAAGCGTAACGTTAACCAACTATTTGGCCGGCTCGCAAGCCCAAACAAGTGTGTGCGGCGCGCCTGTTGTTTTGTTTCCGGTCTAGCTAGATCCGCTTGCGCTTTGGTCGATGAAGCAACAAAACGTCCTCGCGCGGCGCAAGCCATTGAAATGAATGGGTTTCATAGCGCAGCGCCGCGCATGCCGCGTCCTGTTGTAACAGCATATGAAAAAAACTACAAAGTTTGCTAGGCCAAAAAGACCGTTAATCGCGCGATAAAAAAATTTACGCCGTTAATAACGCGTTTAACTGACAGCCCTAATATATATATATATATTATGTATATGTATATGTAAATGTATTTTTGTATGTGTGTGTGTGTGTGTGTGTGTGTGTGTATTGTCCTTGCATTCTTTCTTGTGTGACACACCTGAATGAAAGGCTCATTATTATGCGGGTCTTTGTCTTCTCAGGCGAGAACCACCTAATTATTCACAATGGGGTTGGGCCGTTCACGCCCATTCGCATATTGCCTTGACTAACAAAAAATGTTTTTCACAATTTAAAAGAATCTATTGTGTTATGTCAATGATTAGGATGGATGATTTTCAGATCATTTTGAAGCAAAAACTCTAGGCCACAACTTCCATTAGTCAAAAGTCTTGTGGACACATATTTAGTTTGTTTTGTGGCTTTATTTTAGAAACTTAAATTTTTTGTTTTTTCAATAACCATGCATAAACAATATTCTCTAAAAAATACAAACATGTACATACATGTTGCTCACATATTATGGTAGCCCTGTTTGTGCCAAATAGAGTGTAATTTCACCTGTGCCATTAATATGTTTATAAGCAACTGAAAGAAGCACAAATGTCAGGGCATGTCAAAACATCTCAAGGACCCCAAAAACACCTTGGTCCCCAGCGGGTTAAGGGTGCTAGCTCTCTTGCTGAGTACACTGCTGTGGGCAATGTGATTAGGCACCAGGATGCTGTAGGCACTGTGTAAAAACTTATCTGCCAACGAAGGCTGCGCCGTCAGGTAGTAGGCCTCAGCAGGCCTCCTTGAATGGGTAGCCCCCAAGAGGGCACTGTAGGCCAGCTTACTTCTCGTGGTTGGCCTTGGTGGTTTGGGTAGTTGACTCACCGATGGGTAGTAGGCCTTAAACAGGCCTCCTCGGAGGTGAGTCCCAACATTGCGGGACATACTTTATAGCCGCTACCAGGTAGCTAGTAGCCGTATTAGGCCTCCTGTGGGTGGACCCAATAGTTATGTTGGTGTAGTATGGTTCCTAACAGTGTTCCTTTCTAGCAGAATGGACTTGCTATCAGCTAGTAGGCCCAACCAGGCCTCCCTGATAGGCGAGTCCCCAGCTGGCTGGCTTTAGGAGGCCGCCTTGGAACTATCACCTGGACTCAGCTACCAGTTGCTATCAGGTAGTAGGCTCCTCAGGCCTCCCTGAAGGTGAATTCCCACTTAAAATGGTTATCAGGTAGTAGGCCTCACCCGGCCTCCCTAAAGGCGAATCCCCACCTACATTGGCTATCAGGTAGTAGGCCTCACCAGGCCTCCCTGGAGACAAGCCCCAAGGACAGACAACTGGACAGCTAGCCTGACTTACTATCGGGTAGCAGAAAAAGCTCCCAGATATTATGGCTGTCAGGTAGTAAGCCTCACCAGGCCTCCCTGAAGATGAGTTCCCACATGCTGTGATTATCAGGTAGTAGGCCCCATCAGGCCTCCCTGAAGGTGAGTTCCCACAGACTGTGGTTTTCAGGTAGTAGGCCTCACCAGGCCTCCCTGAGGGTGAGTTCCCCACGTACTATCGTTATTTGGTAGTAGGCCTCACTAGGCCTCCCTGTAGCTGACCACATTCTGTGGCTGTCAGGTAGTAGGCCTCACCAGGCCTCCCTGTGAGTGGTTCCCTAGCGGTGCTGGGTTCAGGAAGCTAGTGGCCTCTTGCAATCAGCTCAGCTGGTCTTAGCAGGCAGCTGCTGAAGGCGAGCTTGTGCCCTACCTCGACTAAAGTGTTCATTCTCTGCTACTGGTTCCCTCCCGGAACCTCTTTCCTGCCTACAGCCTGGTTTTGCCTACCAGGCGGACCATATGCTCCCCTCATCGAGGGTCACTATGAGCACTCGGACTCCTGAGTCTGGTCAGACGGTTGTAGGCCTCTCGTGAGGCCTCCCAGTTAGATCAGTCCTTAGTTCCCTAGCCACATTCCCTAGAAGGGACCCCTTCTAATTGGAAGCTGTGGTTCCAGGCTCTGAGCTGGTCCAGGTAGGCCTTTCATTTAACCATGTGTATGGAGGTTTTCCTACGAGGCTTAGCTTGGGCTATGACCGTAGGGAATGCTGTCACTGACAGCCCAGTGTGACCTGAGGGTGAGTGGTTCTAGCGTTTCATTTGAATTTGCTGGTTCTGACAGTTGTCACTGCCACCTGGCATGCACTCCCCTTACCATGGTGGCGTTGGTATATCATTCCCCAAAGCGTCATCGACAAAGTGCGAGTTCACTTTCAAAAGGGAACGTCTAGGTTACGACTGTAACCTCTGAACAGGGAACCTGAGAACAGGGAACGAGACACTGTTCACTGACACTGAACGAGACACTGTTCCCTGAGAACAGGGAACGAGACCTGAGAACAGGCGTCTCCTCGCCTTGCCTACCGATTAGTCCCTTCAGACAATAAGGTGATTTGTCATGTTTGCAAGGCGCCCTTTTATACTACCAGGTCACACGTTAATCATTCACGCTAATGATTCACGGGCTGTCGCCGGTCAATGTGATTGCCATGATTTGATTGTGATTTCAGACACCTGTCATGCCTGAAGCGTTCCCCAAAGCGTCATCGACGCAGTGTCTCGTTCCCTGTTCTGCAGGGAACAGAGGTTACAGTCGTAACCTAGATGTTTTTTTAATTTATTATATCAGCTGATTGGATATTTAATTAATTTAATTCATTACATTTTACATAATTTAATGCCCACTCAAAGTTAATCTTTAAAAACACTAATAATTTAATAACAATGTTAAATGCCATCTTCAGCAAATCTCAAAAAAAAAAAAAAAAATTTAAATATATATATATTGATTTGTACATGATAATATTGTAGGGGTGTAACGATTCATCGACTACATCGATGAATCGATTTATATTCCTATGATCCAACTACATCGATCTGTGCTCAGCAAGTTGGCCTTCCGAACGACATATATCGATCTAACATCGTTTTAAAAGGTCATCAATCGATTTTATCGATACTAGGAAATAACGCATTGGATTTAAGCAGGTCAGACTTTATATGGATGTTTTTTCTTAGCACGTTTAATGATAAAGGCGTTAAACGTTACTCGATTCAGTCATTCATTCGTGACAAAACTAAAAAGATCGCGTTGACTGTGATACACACACACAGAGAAAGACTCGTGCCAGGATCGTGCGTGCGCACAAGACAGCACACCAGAATACAGTTCTCTTTCGCGCTTGAACAAACAATAACACACAATTATGCCAAAATGTCTTTTTGTCGAGTATCTTAACAGAAGAGCAGTCTTACGATGGCCGTAAAGAGTTGTGACTCATGAGAGAATGAGGCGCGTGTGTGATCCGCGTCCCTGTCAGACTCAGGAGCGGCTGGTCTTAAAGGGACAGTACACAGTAGCCACTAATTATCTCTGTCGTTAAAGTTAATCAAAGAACAAAAGGAACAGAGAAAAACACTCAATGCTCTTGACTAAATAACTTTTGTAACTTTAACCCTCTGAGGTCGGCTATTGTGCCGGCGCGATAGTCTCGCTTTTTTCTTATCAGTGCAAAAAAAACTCAAAATACTCTGTTGATTTTGATCTTACATATTAAGTGTTGTACATCATTAGATCCTGATAAGTGTCTATTTTTTTGTGGATACTCACAATAAAAACAAAGTGTTGTGCTTTTCGCCAAATAAAGAAAAACAAACATGATGCGCGTTCTGCCTTCTCTCTGTCAGTGAAGTCCATTCTGAAACGCGTCCTAAGATTATTTTTAATTCCGCGAATACTTGTCATACAGGCACGAGTGTTTTTCCATAATGAAGCTTGAACTCTCTTCTTTTAAATGAATGAATTTATATAAAAAAACAAATATTCTCAGCTTATGTAATCTGTATGAAAAGTGAGAGATGTCAGTATTTTTCTTTCCAGCTCATTACACCTAATTACGCGTTAATGTGCCATGCCCACGGAGAGCGCGCGCTATTCAAACGCAAATGATCTTAGACAAGCCGTTCAAACATGCCAACGGCCACCAGCTGGATTATAAAACACATCGTGTTTAGTAAGTATCTTGTACAGCTGTGTACACAGCGTATCCTTTCGCTGTGAGGAATACTATCTAACCCTGGAAAATGTACCAGAAGTGCTGGTAGTTTCATTTCGAGGAGCAACAGATCCAGCTGATGTAGTAAGTCATTTATTCTAGTGCTTTGTTCTAATCGTGATATTGAATTTGTCGGACTGTAAACCGCAAAAAGACTGTTTAAATATGAATTGCGTGTCTGTGTGTAGGCTAAATGATGAGTGAACGGCATAGGCGCGCGCTTTGTTTACTACAGTTATACAGCGCGTGCCTTGTTCATTCACTCTCGCACCTATATTAGTAAACGTTATGTTTACATGAACAACACATACAAACGATATTGCTATAGCCTACTAAGATGAGTAAAAATAGACTGAAATATGTTGAAATAAAATGTCTGTATAAGCAACAAGCTGCAAATTCACATGTATATACTAATATATCATACACAATATATTACAGACTAAATATGAATGTTTAGAAACGATTTTGTGATTAGTTTTGGATAGATTATAAAGTTTTGACTGTAAAAAAAGACTACTGTCACATTAAATAGGTACGCTTTTGTTCACCAATTTCTGCTCATAGTTAAATATACTATAGTATGATGTTTTGTCAAAAATAAAGTAGGTATATTGAATTATCAACTAAGATGTTATTATAGTGTTTGTTCCAATATTCAAACTAATGAATCCTTACCTTTTTTTAATACGTATGATAAAATGTATACTTTTTACAAAGAAATACACTTGAAATATTGTTAAAATTGTAATTGTTGTTGTAATTGTAACCTATTTGTAATTGGTTACAATTTCTAATTGTAAAATATGTATAGGCTATATAGATAATTTCTTTTGTCCTTGCATTCTTTGGGATCCTGTGACACACCTGTGTGAAAGGGCTAATTAATATGCAGCTCATTATGCGGCACTTTATCCGGCCTTTGTCTTCTCAGGTGTGAACACGCCTCCACGCATATTGCCTTTCCAAACCAAAGGTCTCTAATTAAATTTAAATCAGTGTATGTGTTTGTATAAATTATTAGGCAGGATGATTTTCAGATCATTTTGAAGCAAAAATTCTAGGCAACAACACTCATTAGTCAAAAGTCTTGTGGACACATATTTAGTATGTGTTTTGTGGCCTTATTTCAGACACTTTAAGTTTTAGTTTTTTCAATAACCATGCATAAGCAATATTCTCTCAAAAATACAAACATGTTTCTTAATTGTTGCTCAGAAATTCCGGTAGCCCAGTTTGTGCTATATTGAGTGAATTTACACCTTTGCCATTAACATGTTTATAAATAACTGAAAAAAGCACAAATGTCAGAGCATGTCAGAACACCTCAAGGACCCCAAAAACCCTTAGACCTCAGAGGGTTAATAAGGATTATTCTATAATTTATAATGTTTGCAGTGCAGACTGTTGAACTTAATTCAATGTCTGTATGTCCTATCTGTTAGACAGGAATGTCCAGACATTTTATCCAGACATCAATGGCTTATTGATCATTTATAGGTGTTATTAATCATTTAGTTGTTGTTGCAAGTTTGAGATGAGAAATAGCCTACACATTTCAACATTATCACTAATTGTGTGCATTTTCCTTGAGAACCAAACAAGTTCACTCATGAAATCATTTGTTTATTATATCGCAATTGCATATCGCAATCGCAATATTGACCTCAATAAT
Organism: Tiaroga cobitis; assembly: GCA_030578255.1. Lineage (NCBI taxonomy): Eukaryota > Metazoa > Chordata > Actinopteri > Cypriniformes > Leuciscidae > Tiaroga > Tiaroga cobitis. Next base: position 19,289,843 of record CM060611.1, read on the forward strand.
CGCAATATGACATTTTCCCCAAATCGTGCAGCCCTAGTTTATATCTATAATCAATTGATACCTGATTGATTCCCTTACAAGAAATAACATGAATCTAGGAAACTTTACCTGCACTGTCCAGTATCCAGGTATTTATTTCAGTCACACTGGTTGAATTTTTGGCTAAAAAGTTACTGAATCGATTTCATGTCACTGAATCGTTTCGGATCGTATCGTTCTAAATGAACCAATATCGTCCTTGAATCGTATCGACAACCACGAATCGTGATACGAATCGAATCGTTGTTAAAACGAATCGTTACACCCCTATAATATTGTGATGCCTAAAATTCACTTGTAGCATTTAAAATGACTTGTTTTTAGTTTTCAGTAAAAACAAGAATAGTAAAAATATTGCAGAATTTTAATATTGGTGCATCCCTAATGAGGAGTGGTACTTCTGTCCAATGAGATTTCAGTGTGGGCGGAACTACTCAGCTTGAGGCTGCAGAAATAGAAACCATGGCTGATCAGAACAAAACTCTGAGTAACAGAAGAAGAGATACATTTGATCATTTGTTGTGTTATCACTATGTTTGGTGTAACACAGCACACTATCATCAGCCATGACAACACTATCATCAGTCAGAGATAGAAATGCCAGACTGCATGTACACCTTGAGATCCGTTGTATTGTGTGCATCAGGACAGACTGCCGGACTTCACAATGAATTGACAGAGATGTAGAGAGCGTGTGTGAGTATGTGACTCTGCTGACGCGCGTGGGCCCGGCTGGCAGCCAGACAGCCAGAGAGCATGCTGATCGCCTCTCTCCCTGCCCCCTGACTGGACCACTTCCCCTCGCATCTCATTTTTCAGCTGTCCATTGATGCAGTGCACTCAGCTTTCTCCTGCTCGGCTCCACCATGTCCATTAAACATTCATGCTCTGGCCATGAGATACTTCAGTTCTGTACCCCACACTGTAAAAAATGATTGTAATTTTAACTGTAAAAGACTGTAAAAATGCTACAGTAAAAACCTGTTTACTGGTTAACAGTAAGTTCCTTTACTTAGAGAAAAACTGTAATAGATCTAATCATTTCATGTAATTTTACAGTAAAAGACTGTTAAATATACTATTTTTGGAAGTAAAAAATGTGTGTATCTTCAATATTTTAGTATTTACCAGCTTGCGGAAAAGCTGCTTGTAACTTTGATTCATCATGTGGTTTGCTCTTTACGCCTGTTTTATTATAGTACCATATATGGTAAAGGTACAAAAACGATTTTAGTATCAGCGTGGCCTTGCTTATTCAGCAGAAAAGAGCTTTTTTTTAAAATAAATGACAGTTTTAACATTTGAAAAGTACAGGTTGTACTGTAAATATGTTAGAATTTTTACTGCATTTTGCCAGAATTATGCTGGCAACCACAGCTGCCAGTAATCCTCTGTAAATACGACAGGATTTTTTTTTTTATAGTGCAGGCTCTCTGCCCAGAAAACTCTCCTTCTAGCTGTCGCCGCCCCTCCCACTTTTCTCCCTAGCCCTCGTTTTCCTATCCTCCACCACTATCCTTCAGAAAGCAATCAATTTTGAGCGCAATCTGTGCATCCATCTCTCTCAATCTGTCTGGCTGCGCTATAGATCTGTTAAAATTAGATTCATCATTCGCCACAAGTCCACGTGTTTGCTCACTGTGCGTACTGGGGTGAACGCCTGGTATGGGACGTGACGCAGGCAGGATGCTGACTTGCTGTAATGAGTCAGGCCCTCCTGACTGAGCTGCCTCCTCTTCTCCTCCTTGTGGCATGGCGCCCAACTTCGATCAACTTTCTCCTTCAAATCCAAAATATCCACTCTTCCACACCAATCATATCTTCCCAGCCTATCAACCCCTCAATTCAGAGGTCAGACAGACCATAAATAAAGTTTAAAGGAATATTCCAGGTTCAATACCAGTCAAGCTAATTAAATCAAAGCCCAAAGCATGCATGCGTTTTTTCGTGAACGCTTTATACATCCAAACACATAGCCTTTCAAATTATACTCCATTTGATAGCATGCGGAAACACAAAAACTCGACACATACACATTAGAAGTTTCATCCTTTTCCAGTGTCTGCTTTGTTTCTCTCCAGAAGTAATGAGCGATCAAATGTATTTGTACTCATTTAAACTAGAGTAGTGTTTATTTCTCAATCTGCCACACACAAGCACTGTGTTATTGCCACTTCTATTGCTGTTTTTTTTATGACTGTGAAACAACGGGTCAGTCAGCGTTGAAAAAAGGCAAATGTGCGAGCTGAGAATAAAGAGTATGCACAGTGAGAAAAATCTGGCTATGCGTGTATATACTATGCTGGTGACGAAATTTATGCCATGCATAGTGCATAAAAACCATGAAAACCTAAATGTACTTTAAGGCCTTGATATATTGTACTTTAAGTGAAACACTAACTGGTCAGTTAGAACAAAATCAGTCCAAAGCGAAGTTTGTTTGGAGTTAGTTTGGGGAGTTAGAAATTGCTTGTCAAATCGAACTTTCCAGGAAAAGTTTGCTCCAGCCGGTAAACTACCATTGGTCCATGGCAATTGCGGTATGCTCTGAGGGTCTGATGTGGAAATCTTCTCTGATTAATTTCTTTTGTTCAGTCCACCGAGGTCTGACGAGTAAAAGGAAGAACACACTGGAGAGCTGCTTTATTTAAAAAAAATGAAGTTGTTCTCATTGATATCAACATTGACTGTTTTTTTTTTCATGTTTTTTTTTCAGCTTTAAAACTGCTTGCAAACATATCCACATATTATTATCAGATGCTTTCTTAACTACTTTGCTGATATTTTTTTTTAAAAGGAGGGACAAGTTAATAAAACAAATAATTTTTTGTGGTAATTAACATTGTGCAGTCTCAGAATAGAGTAGTCTTTTGACAGATTAACACCCATTTGCTTATACTCCTCCTCAGGGCAGGACTTAGGGCGGTGGAGGCCCCTGGGCTTGAGTCACTTTCGGGCCCTACCTTATACATTGCTTTAAATTGAACTAAATGATACATACACAAGCTATGTATTAGAGCTACACAATTCTGGATAATTTGAGAATAAAAATAGAGATCACGATTCTGAACAAACAACTTAACAAAATAACATAATTTATGTTAATTGCTGAAGTCTATTAAAAATGTTTAATTAATCTGAATTATTAAAAAAACCTTGGGTTTGAATGATTCAATTCCTCAATCAAATACACTTGTTTCATAGATGAATCAGCATTTTTGAACAAATCTCTTGAATGAACGATTCAATAAGAAATGTTTTTTTAAGTCACAATATAATCGATCCAATCTTTATTTGAAGTGCAAAAGGTGACTGGTACCATAGACAGAGTTACATGTAAAAAAACATACTAATTTATTTATATGACCACTGATTGAAGCTTAAAACAGTTTTTTTTTCCAATAAATAAATAAGTGATCATGTGTTTATTGCAATGTACAAATGTATTTTGTCAGAATGAGAATAAAACACTTATTTACCTGGAAAACATATTGAAAAACAAACAAATACCCTGTAAGTTTGCAATCATAACAAATCATTTGTATTAGGCTACATATAAATAGCTAAATCTATGAGTGTATAAATCTTTAAAAAAACCTGTTCCTGATAAGTGTTTGGATTTATGAGGAAAAAACAAAGTTACAGACGTGACAGTTCTCCGTTACGGACGCGAGCGCTCTGAAGCGGCACTTAAGACTGCTTTAAAACTTTCACAGACCTTAAACAGAAAAGCGCAAAGCCTTCTTTAAAGTGAATTTCGTTTTGTATTAATTTTATCTTGATTTTAATCAATGTTTCATCAACCAATTGCCTGGATTTAATAAATAAGAACTAAAAGCAGACAATTATAGATAATCACGACACGGAGGCGCCGGCGCGTGAACTGAAGCGCGTCTCATAAATATACCGAAACTCAGCGTATACTAGTGATGGGATTTATGGCTCTTTGAGGGGATCCGGATCTTGGCGATCCGTTCCTTTCAAAGAGCCGTTCAAAAGAACGGCTCTTTTGGCTCTTTTTAAATATTTAGTCAGTTTTAAGAAGCCAGGTTGGGGGCATCTCAGTTTATCCTGGAAATAATCACTGGGAGGAATGATAAGGTGAGATTTGTAGTCAAATAATTAAAACTCAGATATCACACACCAATATCTGAGTTTGAATTATTCTGAAATATTGATTATACCTCATTTGTCATGTGTGGACTATATTCCATAGGGTTGCACAAAATCCCTCTGCTTAGAAAGTGACATCACTATTTTGGATGTACCTTTACAAAGTGTGTGTATGTGTAAAGCTATGTTGACTTATAAACATCAAAAACAAAGCCGGCTGCAATGAATTTCTGTGCAAAACAGCTTTTACTACAAACACTAACACACAAGAACATTGTTATCACACAAGAACATTTTGATAAAAAACAAAAAATATTTAAAGTTGTAAATATATACTGTAGATACTTTTTTTTTTTTACTGGAGTAACCATGTGACGGCAGCGTGCACCAGTCATTGGCTCCGCTCCTACCCAATGACAGAGGCACGTAGGGTTTTTTTTTCACTGGAGTACTCACGTAAAGGATGTGCGCGCGTGCACAACTATCATCTTGCTGTTAGCAGTAGCACCCCTGCGCTGGGTGTGCCCCTTCCCCTATAACTGAGGAGATAATTTGTTTGCATCTGTGTGAACTTGAAACACGCATAGGAAAAAAAGAACGACAGAAAGAGCGGCTCCCCTCCAGCCGCGACTCGGCTCCCATCGTTCATGTTTATGAGCCGTTTAAAAGAATCGGTTCGTTCGCGAACGTCACAACTCGTAGGCTATAGCCCACTCCACAGACCTGAAACATAAGCTACTTAAAATACATTTTTCATTGCAGGCCAGGGCCAGGTAACAATGCTAGACCAATCAACAAACTTTAAATTAAAAATTAAATGACTGACATATTTTTGAAAAAATCAAACGTAAACGGGCGGGGCCCCCTATTGGGCGGGGCCCATGGGCTTGAGCCCAGTCAAGCCCAATGGTAAGTCCGGCCTTGCTCCTCCTTTCCACCAACAACAATTTTGTCGAGAAACAACTAATGACTGCTTAGCCAATGGCTATTAAAAATGAAAATAGTACTACTACTGTTAGCGTGTTCTCTTGGCATGTTCTCCAGAGTGGAGTGGAACTACTACAGCATACGAAAAGCATACTAGGTGCACACAGAGAGTGAAAAGGTGAAGGGCAGGTAAACCGGGAATATCTGTCAGATAGAAATAGAGAGATATATTGCCAGAGAAACCAATTACTGTTTATATAATGCTAGCCAGTGTAGAGAATCGTAGGCGTCTTCTGCCATTGCTAACACAAATGAGCATGTGTTTGGGAATATATTTAGACACAGATTCTGTTTTTGTCTCAGTTATTTTTATATTCGATAGGATTAATGACCTGATATTTAAAAAAAAAAAAAGTTCCCGGGAATTGCTGGATCGCCTAGCGCTGCTTTCTTTGACTGAAAATGAGCCAAAAAAAATCGTGTTCATTTTTAAATGAGTATCTGTATTGTTGTAATCCACATTTTAGCACAGCAATACAACAATTATTGTAATAAAACATTATTTGGATTTTGGATGAGCTCTAACTCAAAACTAAAGTCACAGAAGTTATGCTGGAAGGCTGCAGATTAAAGGTACAATATGTAGGAATTTTGTAATAAAATATCCAAAAATCACTTGCACAGTGTGATATATTTCCTGCAGTTGTGTACTTACGATATCCCAAAAGTCTCCAAAGATTTTTTTATTTCAGAGAAATTCCAATTTTAAATAAGTGGCCGTCCCGGAAAAAAATGTTGCATGTCAATGACGCAATATCCGCGCTATACTCGGTTTCCGCTCATACTGCCATAGCCATGACGTAACCATGGCGGCAGACGTGGACAACTGCATAGTGCGTAACGTTTAGCGGCACGCTGTTGTTGTTTCGTTCAAACATTATGGACCATGGCAAGCAGACTTTGGGACAAAAAAGGAGAACTAAAATAAAGATCAATTTTGGAGTGGCGTTTTCGAGATGCCGATCAAGCTCCACGTCCGCGACTAACTTGGAGCAACACCGCTCTTGCATATACTTTATTAGACAGGTGAGCAAATGTACATAAAACAAAAGGATGTATCTGTGTTTCCTTGCAACACATACATCTGTCAATAACATTACTTATAAACATGCGAGATGCATAGGCCTATTTGACGAGACAGATCAATATGTTGATTCACCTCAAAAACTATCAAGTGATCGTTATGCTGATGAAAATTCACAGTTATATTGCTCTTTGTACTTTGGCAATGCTTTTTATCACTTGTGTTTTGACCGAGATTATGGCAGTGCAATTAAATAATCGGATATGTGTTGTTAAACAATATTTATCCATTACTTGCAAATGTTCGTTCAAATTTACTTTGAGTACGATTGGTTTGAACACGTAAAACAACACGGCATTAACCATAAACGCGTAAAACTGCGCAGCATGAACCCAACAAATCATTTGACAAATAGCTGTAACAGGATAATATAGCGTAACATTTCGCGTTTCTTGCAGTTAATTCATTATGGTGACATAAAATATTGCGATCAGACGTACAGGTAATACAAAAACAAATAAATGACCTCATCCGTGATCATGATTCATTAATTCCATAACATCTCTGGATGGTGAAAATGACATCTCCCATTGTTCAACTCTCCCTCACAGCGTCATCAAGCTTCGCCTTTGTTATTGTTGGTAACTGCGCCGTCTTGTGGCGAAAAATTCCTACATATTGTACCTTTAATCATTGATTCTTCAGCCATGGAAAGTTACAGACTAAGAGGATTGAATACAGTCAAAATTTCCCCAACAATATAGGATTAACAGCCAGCCTCTGCCATAGATGCCTGACTATGTTCACAAGCTCATATATTACAGTGCACCCACCATTGTCAGATTTGCTGTCTTTGCTTGCAAATGAGCACAGTTTTGATTAATGGAATTTCACAATATTCAATCAGTGCTTGAACATTACTGTTTAGCATACTTTAAAAAAAAATCTTATTACGGAAATTATATACTTTTAAAATAATGCACTTGAGTGCAAACTGAATGTAATGTTTTCAGACACTTAATTATGTTAATTTTACAAAGATTAAAACATAGGCCTAAGTTGTGTCCCAAATTGTGCATTGGGAATTACTTATGTAGGCTACTTATGCAATATGTTTACTCATGAACGATGTACTCGTAAACTGTATGAATTTTAATACTGTATGGTTATTTTGTCATTCAATATTGGAGTCTGATAGCTCCTCCACCTCCGCTACATAATTAAATCTGCTACAGTTGAGTGCATGAAGTGTCCCAACATTCCACAATTTGTTTTGTTTTTTTGCTTAATTAAGTTCATTATCCGGATAGCCTATTTAAAGTGCACTTTTTCTTTTTGGAATTTTCAGTCTGAACACACTACTCGCACTATTTATACTACAAAACGTTATAGGCTTACAAGGGTGCAATAACTAAGTACGCAAAATAGGACTCAACTATAATGATTTTAAATGCACTTTAAAGTAATACTTTTAATTGGACATAATAACAAAATTTAAAACTTTAAAGTGTCCCTATTATGGATTTTTTAAAATTACCTTTCATGCAATGTGTAATGTAGCTGTCTTTGAATGTAAACAGTCTGCAATGTTGTAAAGCTGAAAGTGCATCATAAATAAAGTTAGTTTACCTCAAAAGAAAGAGTCGACTCTGAACCGCTCAAACGAGTCATTTGGAGTTCAAATCTATTTTCGCGAAGTTCACAAGTCACGACTTTTGCACATTTGCACAATCCCCGCCTACGTTCTGCGTGCGCGTGGACAGGATATCTTCTTGCTGTAGCTCGTTCGTTGGGATATCATGTCGTCAAGACGCTGTACTCTCAGTCCCCGCTGTGAAAGAGAATTTGGTTTATTTTCACTTCCAAAGGATGAGGCTTTGAAGAATCAGTGGTCAAAATTAATCTTTACCAAATACCACAGCAGTATAATCCTAAACTTTTGCTGTGTTCCATTCATTTTACTGACTAACGTTACTGCTTCTCAAATCTCGGAGTTCAATGCGGGATTCGCAAAACTCTTGCTCTTGAAAGATGGGTCAGTTTATTTGGACCAACTTGCTCCTCAGAATCGCAACCTGTAAGTATGAACAATTATTGATGTACTAGCCTATATATTTTCTACCGATGTTCAAAATAGCTACTTAGGTTTGTGTTTTATATTGTGTATAAAAGCATGGTTTAAATCATACTTATCTGACCGTTATCAGTTTGTAGCAGTAAATGAAGAGATGTCTTATCGATCACAAGTTCAGTATGGCGTACCACAAGGCTCAGTACTAGGACCGCTGCTGTTCACTCTGTACATGCTACCATTAGGAGATATCATTAGGAAACATGGAGTTAGCTTTCACTGTTATGCCGATGATACTCAGCTGTATATTTCTTCAAAACCCAACGAAACTTACCAATTCACAAAATTAACGGAATGCATAGCTGATATAAAAAATTGGATGACTAGTAATTTCCTACTACTAAATTCTGAAAAGACAGAGATTCTAATTATTGGACAAAAAACTTCCACACGTAATAACCCAGAATACTGTCTAACACTTGATAGCTGGTCTGTAAAGTCTTCGTCGTCGGTTAGGAACCTGGGTGTGCTCTTTGATACCAACCTTTCTTTCGAAAGCCACGTGTCTAGTATCTGTAAAACTGCATTTTTCCATCTTAAAAATATATCTAAAATACGCCATATGCTCTCATTGGGAAATGCGGAACAATTAGTCCATGCGTTCATGACCTCAAGGCTAGATTATTGTAATGCCCTACTGGGTGGTTGCCCTGCACGCTTAATAAATAAACTACAGCTAGTTCAAAACGCCGCAGCTCGAGTTCTTACCAGAACCAGGAAATATGACCATATTAGCCCGGTTCTGTCAACACTGCATTGGCTCCCTATTAAACATCGTATAAATTTTTAAATATTGTTGATTACCTACAAAGCACTAAATGGTTTAGCTCCGCAGTACTTGAGCGAGCTCTTAACGTATTATAGTCCTTCACGTCTATTGCGATCTCAAAACTCCGGCCAGTTGATAATACCTAGAATATCTAAATCGACTGCAGGCGGTAGATCCTTTTCCTATTTAGCACCAAAACTTTGGAACAGTCTTCCTACCATTGTCCGGGAAGCAGACACAATCTGTCAGTTCAAAGCAAGACTAAAAACACATCTCTTTGACCTAGCATACACATAACACACTATAGACTTCTATAAATTCAATGTTAGGCTCCATAGATTAGGTCAGCCGGAACTGGGAACACTTCCCTTAAATCTTGATGTACTCGCTACATCATAAGAAGAATGGCATCTACGCTAATATTAGTGTCTTTGTTTATCCCGAGGTTTTCCCGCAGCCTGCCGGATCCAGGCCGTGTCCAGATCTGACGAAGGAGATCCGCCTGGACCCGATGACAATGCAGTGCTGAAGTGTCCACCATCCTCTGCCTATGGAGGATCCCTTTCCCACTCTACAGATAAAGCGTTGTGAATTCCGGCTCGCGTACCCCGAAGTGATAAAATAAAACAAAATTCTGTATCAAAATTTATAGGCAAGAAAAGTAGTTTGTTTAGGCTGGGTTGTATGAATTATAAACCTGCGCACATATTTTAAAAAGCACATAACTATAGAATCAATTCTGAATGAGCATGTGAACGCCGTCAGCGTTAATCACAGGTTCGCGTTTAAAAGTCTGATCATTTCGACGGAGGTGAATCAATCAAAGTTAACTTTAGCTGGAAATAACATTATTCAAGAACCGCTATAATGCCAAAACAATCTGTTACCTTAAATTATATGTTTATCTCTGTAAAGCTGCTTTGAAACAATCCATTGTTAAAAGCGCTATATAAATGAAGATGACTTGACTTGACTTGTAGGCTCCTCAACCAGCTTGCCCACGTTATTACTGTCTTACTGAAATACTTCTGCTAATTAGCTGTGTGGGCCACTATTACTGCAAGTTACCTAAAATTACTAGTTTATTACATTACAAATTACATTACTACCTATTAATACAGATCGTGTGTCGGTCTTACTACTTTGAGTAAAGATAAAGGATGGAGCAAGATTTGTTTTAACAACGTTTATGTTACATCGGTCATTCATCGGTCATTCACGTTAGAGCTCGGCTAATGTACGCACCGTTATTGATACAGTTCCCATATGTGCACCGCAATAAATAAGAAAAATAACGTTACACATCGGTTTGTTGATACACTTAATGCTGATTGTGAGGAATTACAGTTGGGAACATCTCATAACCCAAACTGAGTAGTGTATAACTGAGAAACGTCCTTCGTAAAGGGATAGTTCACCCAAAAATTATAATTAGCCCATGATTTACTCACCCTCAAGTCATCCTGTGTATATGACATTCTTCTTTCAGACGAATACAATCGGGGTTATATAAAAAAAAATATGTCCAGGCTCTTCCAAGCTTTATAATAGCAGCGAATGGCTGTTTCTGTTTTGAAGTTCATAAAAGTGCATCCATCCATCATAAAAGTGCTCCACACGGCTCCGGGGGGTTAATAAAGGCCTTCTGAAGGGAAGCGTTTGTGTAAGAAAAATATACATAACATATTTAAAACATTATAAAGTAAAATAACTAGCTTCCGCCCAAACGAACATACGAATTCAACTCGAGTCTAAGCGCACTTATGCGAGTAATCCCTTGTGAAAAAGTGCACTTTAGTGTAAAGTGTAGCCTACTTATTACAAAAATAATATACTTTAAAGGTATACACTTAAGTGTGAATTAAATGCAATGTTTTTGGCGCACTGAATGCACATTAAGTGTAATTAATTTCAAATGTATCATATATTAAGTTGAAATAAAATGTAATAAGTGTTGCCATTAAGAGTGATTTTTTTGGAACAACTTAAGTGGGACTTTAACACAACTTTATATCTACGTTCATAATTGCTTATAGTGTATTTAAAATATAGTTGAAGTGCACTACACAAATAATGACACGCAATTAATGTGATTTAAAATATAATTCAATGTCAGTTAAAAATACACTTAAGGGTGAATTAAATGCAATTTTTCAGCGCAATAAATGCACATTAAGTGTAATTAATTTCAAATGTATCATATATTAAGTTGCCATTAACAGTGATTTTTTTGGAACAACTTAAGTGGGACTTTAATACCACTTTATATCTACTTTCATAATTGCTTTAGTGTATTTAAAATATAGTTAAAGTGCACTACACAATATAATGGCGCAATTAATGTGAAGTGAACTAAAATATACTTTAATGTCAGTCAACAATACACTTAAGTGTGAATTAAATGCAATGTTTTCGGCGCACTGAATGCACATTAAGTGTAATTAATTTCAAATATATCACATATTAAGTTGAAATAAAATGCAATAAGTTGCCATTAAGTGATTTTTTGGAACAACCTATGTGGGACTTAAATACAACTTTATATTTACTTTCATAATTGCTTGTGTTTTTATAATATAGTTAAAGTGCACTGTTCAATCTACTGACAAGCAATTAATGTGAACTAAAATATACTTTAATGTAAATTGACAGTACACTTATTTCTTAATTAAATGTAATGTTTCAAACACAAATACATATTTGCAAAATAAATTCAAATATATCAATATAAATTTACATTAAATGCAATCAGTTGAACTTAAAGCTGCAGTAGGGAGTTTGGAGAAAACGTTGACTTAGCCTGAAAATTTGAACAAGTACAACTTCCAGGTCCCACCCCCTTGCTCTCTGCTGCGCTACAGGCCTCCCTCCACAGCGGAGCCTGTCGTGAACGCGCAGGCTAGTAAACAGGCCCACCGATAACAGCGGATAAAAAGTTATATGGCACATTCACTAATAGGGACAAAACGTCAATAATATGCTTTACATTGGCTATGGCCTGCCCATACTTTGACTACAAACTTGGTCCTCAAATCATTATGTATTTTCCAGTAGCCTACATGCAACTTTATAACGTTGCACTCTTTCTATAAGTTATAAATAGCTAGTAAGATAACGTTAATATAACGGTAACTAACGTTACAGTATGTAAGTAATTATTCTAGCGATATATAATGCTAGATAAGGTGTGCTAGTACATTATTTCAGCAACATGACAAGCCAGTGAATTAGCAGGTTTCAATTGTTGCTTATCAGAGTGCATGACATTTTATCTACATGTTATGCGGCTAGAGTTTTGACACCGAGTCAATGGGCTCTGTGTAATTCTTTCTTTTTCGCTTGTTTATCGTCATCAGTCTTTTTCCTTTTACCTCTTTGTTTTATGAGCAGGTGTCACTGGAGAATTGGCAGTTTAGGTTGTTTCTCCGTCATAAGCACAGCTGCAGCACGCCGGCAATCTTGAGTTTGAACGACGGCTCGCGCTCCGGCGCTCGCGCTATGCAAGAGAGGGGTGTGATCAGCGCGTACACGAGCGTGATTGACAGTGCTAAGACATTCCTCCTGGCTCTGATTGGTTGTTTCTGACCGGGAGCGTGTATTTCTTGCAAATGGCAATAGGACCACTGGGAGGAGCCAGAGGAGCTTGATTTTTACACAGATTATCTATCTCATATTCTACTGTCAGGACATAATGACAGTTTTAACAAATACATGTTTTCAAAAGTTACCTACTGGAGCTTTAAGAGTGATTTTAATGCAACTTTCTACAGTATGTCCTTTAACTACTTCTATTGTATGTGAAATATGGTTATTATGTACTTCTAAAAATACTGGGGGAAAGGTAATTAAACATGTATTCATTTCAGTTTAATGCATTGCAAACAAACAAAAACCACAATGCTTACACTGACAATAAAACAGTTTGGTAGTCAAAAAATGATGAATCTAATTTTTTGTTTTGCAAAAGTACATTTAATGAATGAATAATGTTGTATATGTCCAAACAAACAAATAAATTAATTAGAAAACAAAACAAATGATGAGGAAAATCTTGGTTTAATATTGTAAAATTAGAATCAAACAAGTATCAATATTGCATAATTAAATGCCTTAGAAAAAAATAAACTCAAAAAAGTTAACTTACAGTATTAATTTTTCACATTTTAACAGACAACAAATAAAGAACTGCATGAACTTTAAATTAACAACCCCTTTGGTAGGTCACTTCAGTCTAATGGTCATTTAATTCTTATCGCCTTTAATTAAAGTGCGTATGTCAGGTTAAATTTGTAATTATGATTAACACAAAATAGTTAGGGGAAATACACGTTTGACAAATTGTTGTATTGTTTTGTATGATTTTCGATACCTAAAGGCAGAATATAAGATGAAAAAGTTCGTTATTTTCAGTACTCACTTAAAACTGCTCCTCCCCCCAAACGGATCGCTTGACGTCATAAGAGGGAGACGTCTCCCCAGGTCGCTGAGAAAGTGAGTTTGTGAGCTGTGTTGATAATACTACGAGTGATAGAGCGAGAGAATTAGTGATTAGGACATGTATTTATTTAGTTAGCTATTTAAGTTAGGTAGTTAGTTAGGTATACGCAGGCGTATTTTCACGATGGTGAATGGCTGCGTTTGTGCTGGGTGCAAAAACACAGTTGAAAAACGGTCACAGAGTCCACTTTTTCCCAAAAAGCAGGTCTGTGTTGCGTGCCTGGGTCAACTTTGTTCGGACCAAACGCGCTGACTTCAGTGCTGCTTCGGTATCCAAGACTTCGGTCATTTGCAGTGCACATTTCTTCCAGTTTTTATGTTTCCACTGTTCGATCGCGCCCGCGTCTCTCTCTCTCTCTCTCTCTCTCATTACTCTCTCTCATACTAGCCTCGCAAAATATCATATTAAAGCATTTGACAAACCTTTCCTTTCCTCTGAGTTTTCATCTCCAGTCAATCCTTTGAAAGGGTCACACAAAAAATGTCACAAGTTGCTGTCAAGTCGAAGTAAACGTTAGTTACAGTAGTTTCAATAAAATAAAGTGCAAATTACAACTCAACAGAAATCGAAGAACGGACGTCTTTTTCTTTTACATTTATCGTTTAATCAAAACGTATGTGAATATTTTAGTAATATTTACCTTAAAGGGCACAAATTATGGCATTTAAAATGTTCCTAATATTGTTTTGGGAGTCCCCAACAACAGTTTTACATGCATGCAATGACAAAAAAAACACTTTTGTTGTCTTATGATATGCATTTATTTTTACCGGATTTGCTCACCGATTCCCAGCTGATGCGTTCAACGACTCATTTTTCCAAACCCCTCCTTTGCGTGACGCTAATCTGCGGTGATTGGTCAGATGACCCAATCAGTTATTGTTTGCGTTAGCCCAACGCATAAACATATTGATAAAGCACTGCAGTACTACAAGGTATTGCTCTATTCTTTATGACAACTCATATAACAACGACATACATTTCACATATTTAAAAAAAAAATTGACATTGGAGACCTAGAAGCTGAGCGTAACTTACACAACACACACAAATACTTATTGAGCATGCTACAAACACATAAAAGCAACAATTATTAATAATACACAGGTTGTGATTCGGAGGAGGAAGCTGATCCAAAAAAAATTGGTACTGAACCTTCCTTCAGTATCAACCGGCTCGCAAATCCACACTTGTAAGCATTTATGCTTGTAAAGCAATCGTCATTAAAATGACGCGAACACAGCACAAGGTTCAGCCTATACTTGTGTGGTATAGTTGTATATATGAACTGTAGCCACTTAGTCTTCAAATGCTCCTCCCTGGGCAGTGAAAAAAGGTCGCTTTTGATTCGCACTTCAGAACACAGCATCTTGTTGTCGACATGATGTTTTCAAGTTTACCCTGGTGTCTGCGCGCGCAATGAGTGGGCGTGTCTTATTCAAATAACTTGTCAAGTTGACGTCATCTAGATAGAGAAAAAGCATCGTTCGTCTATTGATTCATATCAGCGACTCAGAGTCGACTCTTACTTTTGAGAGACAACAACTTTGTATACGGTGAACTTTCATATTTAAAACTTTGCAGGATGTTTTCGTTCACTTAGATCTATGTTACACACTACATGAAAGGTAATTTTCTAAATTCCATAATAGGTGCCCTTTAATGCGTCAGGATGCAAATGCACAAAATCTTTCGTCGACCGTCGTTACTAAGTTAGTTGTTATGGTGAATCTCAACTTGACCTATTATGTGACATTCGCTCATGCGCCTTCACGTCATTGGCTGGTTTGTATTCAAAATTTTACAGGGAAATTTGGGCCAATGTTGCTTTATGATTTAGAAATGTTGTTTTTTTTACAGATAGACTGTTGTTAGACTCTGTGAGTTCACAAAACTTGACTCATTCACCTAACTAAAAGTCAGTCATTTCTATAGTCTAGTCTAATTTAAATTAAAAGTATTTTAACTGAATCTAAATGTAAATTAATTTTGTTTAGATTTGTTTAACTTTCCTCGCAATTAATGCAATTAAATGTGTGTTTAATTGACTTAGAACAACATAATGATATGAAAAGTATTCTGTACACAGATGTAAAGTACAATACATTTATATTACATTAAGAACTCATAAATGACATTTTATTGTCAAATATTATGTAGAAAACTGACACTTTTAATTGAGTTCATAGCAGGAGCTACTTTAAGTTAAACTTAATTAGATATTATTACAAAATGCATTTGTAAAAAGTGCACTTAAGTGTGTTAATAAATATTGTCATTAAAGTGTATTCCCTTTAAGTACACTTAAGTGGTCTTTAATTTTAATTATATTATATTATCTGCAAGTGCACTTTTCAAAAAGTATATTTTTATTATTTTAAGCACACAAAAAGTATGCTTTCAATACAATTAAGCACACTTCTTTTTCACAAGGGATGCAACGTACTGCTGATATTCACGCTACGCCTTGACGTACTACACTACTTCTGGCGTCATAATTTGCGCTTTAGGCGCAAGTACATTGCGTGTGGCCAGTTGGCCGGAAGCTAGAATTTTACTTTGTAACATGTTAAATATTAATATTTTTCAGAAGGCCTTTATTAACCCCCCGGAGCCGTGTGGAGAACTTTTATGATGGATAGATGCACTTTTATGGACGGACTTCAAAACAGAAACAGCCAGTCACTGCCATTATAAAGCTTGGAAAAGCCAGGACATTTTTTAATATAACTCCGATTGTACTTAAAAATCGCGAAATCGCAGCACCAATCAGAAACGTTGGGGCGGGCTTTACGCGATGACGACAGCACAGTGACGGAACTAGGGGTGTGAAGGTTATAGTTTAACACCGTCATTAGAACTCTATAACCGGCAAAACCATGTTATTAAAATATTTTTTTATCAAAAGAGAATGTTTAAATACTAATATCAGCTTACGAGGGAAACGGACAGTGTTGGGGTAGTTACTCAAAAAAAGTAATTAGTTACTAGTTACTAGTTACTTCTATAAATTGTAATGAGATTACTTTACTAGTTACTGCGTTTGAAAAGTAACTTCACTACTTATTACTTTACTTTCCCGTTTCTTAATTTACCTTGATACATGGACAAACATCATAGCCCTATCATCACTTAGCCTGTCTGCAGTGTTTATTGTATAAATCTATACAAATTGGCATGAAAGAACAATATCCCTGTCTGCACAAAGTTTCAAAACACAGGCTTTGGGAAACATGAGAATGAACGAATAAAACTCTTCTCCTGAGAACAAAACCAGCTTTTTTATTTTTAAGTGGTCAATGAAAAATAATAAAATAAAGGTCACTTTATCCCATAAAATTCTTAATCTTAATTTAAAATGCATTTTTCTAAACCTGGGCGATTCATAGTCGACAGGGGAAGCATGTCTTCTACAATGAACCCTGCAACAAGCCTGTTCATTTCATTTTGTGTTACCCAAGACTAAGCGAGCCTTGTTTATACTCGACGCGTCCGCTCGAGCGCGAAGGTGCAAGCGGCAAAATTTATGTCATTGTGGTGTGGGCGGTCGTGCGCGCTGGGTGCGCAAGACCCCAATTCGCTTGGCGAAGTTCACGGCTTTTTTGTAACAGCGTGCGCGGCGCCGCATCCGAGGATGAACGACTTCACGCCGAATCTGCCCGAGCATGTACGTCTCACCGCACCGGCACACAGACACAGTTTGCTTGTCTAAATCAGTTGTTTATGTTTACAAAATTAGCCTAAGATCCATGTCTTATAAAATGTCCACGAAACTTAATGAAATGTTTAGTGAAATTAGAAAATATTTAGAGAGTTCTATAGCCTACATACATGTTTTTATATCTACATATTTTGTTCTAATGTCACAAGTAATAATCTTAGGGTTTACTAGAGTGCATTTTACACGAATATGTTTGTCCTTTCGAGCAATAAACTGAAAGTAACGTGAATATCGCCACTGGCCGAAACCCGTCTTCATTTCCCTCTCTCCTTCGCACCGGCAGCTATGTCACTCAAATCGATCTCTATGGCAACGGTGCGCACTCACCACTAGGCAGAACTTTACACACTGGCAAACACGGCTTGGGTAACGTAGGAAAGCGCGTTCCTATAGTATAGTAAAGTAGTGTAGTTACCGATATTTTTAGTGTAATGCGTTACTTTACTTCGTAACTTAAAAAAGTAATATCGTTACTGTAATCCGTTACTTTGTAACTCGTTACCCCCAACACTGGAAACGGAGGCGGAGTTAGTGGTGCTTCGGAGGCTGCTACTGCTGGAGATGATTCAGGAGAGGTCTGTGCACCCCCCTCCCAAGAAGAGAAATCTTGGAGATCTCCTTAATAAACTGAGGTCTGAAATCTCTGCCCCTTTACCGAACAGAGCGCGCGCTGACACGGAGTTAAGCCTTGTTTATACTCGGCGCGCCCGCACGAGCGCGAAGGTGCGCACGGCATAAATGACGCGTTCGGTGCGCAAGACCGGCAAGACCCTGTTTCGCTTGGCTGTGTGCATGGCTTTTTTTGTAACAGCGTGCGGGGTGCCGCGTCCGAGGATGAACGACTTCAAGCCGAATCTGCCCGAGAATCTGTGAGCTACTACGTCTCACCGCACCGGCACCCAGTTTGCGCGTCTAAATTGCAAAGTTCATTGCAAAGTTTTTTTTTGTTAAGGTTTTGTTTACTGTGTGTGTTTTATTTAATTGAAAGCACATTCACTTCTAGTTGTCTTGCTGTTAATTTTAAATAAAAGTAGAGCAAGTAGCTAATCAGTGTCTGCTCGTTTATTCAAACTAAGTTGTTCTTTAGCAGTCGAACGTCGCTCTGCATACGTCATCTCCTTCATCGCTCTGATTGGTTTTAGGTCTATCCAATTGCGCCCAGAGGCATTTGAGCTACGTCCGTTAGTGACGCCCCTTTGGAAATGATTTGTCTATGAAGCTTTGCCAGACCATAACTTGGTTACAACTGAGAATAGTCTGGTTTTAACCAGGCTACTACAGTAGTTAGGGGTGGGCGATATCTCGATATTTAAAATATATCTCGATATTTTTTAAACACGATATGGATTTTGACATATCGCATATATCGATATACTGTTTATATTTAATTCTGATTTCGCCACTTTGCCTTCTCTGCGCTCTGCTCGCCCCCTTGCTTTTGTTCCCCCTCCCCTCGCGTGTTGTCTCATTCAACATGGCGGTGCCCGCAACTAGCCCGGAGGCTACAGCACTCGTCTAAAAAAATCGTCTTAAAGGTGCACTATGCAGGAATTCCGTTTTTGTCAAACAGCGACCCCTAGAGTTGCTGTGGAGTACTTGTACTGTCGTAAATAGCACTCACGCAGAGATGGCTCTGCACTCACGGCCTGATCCCCTCCCCCTGTACACCGGTACCTGTTCAGTAGGATGGAAGCTGTAACGAGTTGAAATAAGGTGTGGCCCCTTTAAGAGCTGCGCGCGCCCTGTTTAACTTGTTTAACTGCTTATTTTATCAGAATTTTATCAGATCTTTTTTGCCGTAAAGCAATTCGTTACATCGCGAGACCTGATATCACTTCCTGATGCTCAAAGTTGCAAGGGTGTTTTTTCCGCTCACATGCGATAGGGGGGTGCGAAACGACCACAATTCAACCCGAAAAGAGTAATATAACCATTCCAATGACTCCGAAGCTGTTCGGTTGAGGTAAATAACCTGCATAGTTCACCTTTAAATGCTGTCTTATGCACTTCTTGAGGCACACACGCACACTAGCAAACACACGCAAGGTCTCTCGCTCTCTCTCCCTCTCTGCCGTGCGCACGCTACACAGGTTGAACATACATATTAGCCTTTCGAAAACAGCCTTTCGAAAACCGGGACATTCTGTGTCCCGGGAGAGTGGATAAATTTCCCGGGTCAGGTTATTAAAAAGAATGACAATCCCGGTAAAACGGGACAGGTGGCAACCCTGGCCATTGCCGTTGTTGAATTATTATTTTTGTATACAGGGATTTTTTTTTTAAATGTCGCAAAAGGGCTGCGATCCCTGGGGAGTATGGACAGACGAGGCGAGAGAAACGGAGACGGAAGCATGAGGAGCGACAGACCCGAGAGAGGGAAAAAAAATTTATCTTGGTCCGGTTCCCACAACGCGCTGCCATCTGGTCCTCCACCAGCTGGGTGATCTTCTCCGCGGTGCCTGGCAGTGGCGCTGGATAGCCCTCGGTGGACGGCTCGACACTCCTCCACCGCCTGGTGGACGGCGACGGCTCCTCCGGGTTCGGGCAGATGGCAGGAGTCCCCTGTTCCCTGCTCCTTCCCTTCATGTCGGATGGCAGCAGGCTCCGGCGCCGCGGCGAACAGCGCCGACTCCTCCGCTCCCTCACGGACGGCAGCCGCCCCTCCAGCACCCAGGCGGCCGGCAGCAAGCTCGACCGCCCCCCCGGCAACTCACTCCAGTGCACCGCCTCGAGCGTCCATGGTGACAGACTCTGGCCACCATGCTCGATGGCACCGCGGATTCCCCACAGCGGCGAGGACTCTTTGACAGCGCGTTCCTCCTTTTCCCTGGGTTTCGGCACCAATGTAACGGGGTTCGTTGTTGTGGGAAGAAGGAGGCGGGAACCGGCGAAGGTTTAAAAGTTTTAATAAAATAAATCAACAAATACAAAAATTAAAGTATACAAAACACAAAACAGAAACAAAACACAACATAAAATCAGGCCTGTTCCTCTCTCGATCTTCACTGTCGTCGCTCCTCCTTTATGCTTCCGCTCCTCCGTGAGAGATGCGAGACCATTGCGTCTCACAGGTGTCGCTCATTACCACTCACACCCAGGGCCGCATTAAGAGCTCACTGGGCCCCGGGGCTATGAGTTACTGCAGGGCCCCCCCACCACTTTAGGCCACCAACTACATGAGCTAAATGTTATATCATTATACGAGTCATTTTATCCATCTATGATATTCTTCACAGTTAAGTTATATTACTTTTAACACGATTTTTTATCATATCAAAATGTAATGCCACTAAAATTTCATAATTCTTGTGACCAATTTCAATATCACAAAAAATAATATAGCTTAAGAAAAGAATCTCAAGCTTACTGATGACAAGAGTCACAAATAACAGAACAAAGGCACATAAGAAATCGACCTACTTGATAAACTTAAAGCACTGAATAATATTATATTGTATAAAGTAATCAAAATATACAATACATAGTTTTCACTATAAATTCAACAATTTATTCTTAATAATTTTACAAAAGTGATTCAGTCAAGGCCAGTAAATTACTTTCTTTCTGATGTTTGATTAACATTATTGACACAAAAGGCGACAGCAGGTTTATTAGCAGATTCTGTCACTTTAAGACCCCAGGGTCGGAACTCAATAAGGGATTATCACGCTGATACGTAGTACTTCCGCATTCAGTGATCTTTGTGCACTGCCACTTCCGTTGAATCACCGATCACTCTGGGGAACTGATGACGGACTACACTAAGTTTATTTATACGGCATCCCTGGTAAATTAGTCTGATTCACTAAAGTGCCGGCTACAAACAAACGTGCTACCTTGTTTTATTTTAAAGTTTGGACCTTAATCCCGGCGAACCGCTTTAATCCACTTCTTCCTTATACTCAATTCAGTCGGGAATCCATGAGAACTTAAGTAGGGTTAGTGTTGTTGGTTAGATTTACAAAGTGGAACAGAGCAGTGACATCTAGCCTTCGTTTCAGCCATTGTTGAACTGCGTCGGAAGTAGACATGCACAAAGTTGACAAATCCCGCCCATGAAACCCGGAAGCGTGATAATCCCCTAGTGCGCTGCCGCTGTGCAAAACCGTCTCAAGTTTACCATGGTCTCAAAACGAGCATTTACTAAATGAATTCTCTCCCGCTGCTTACTGTACATGAGCAGTTTAAAATAATTTGTGTCCAAATCACAATGCTTAAAAACGCGTTTAAATAAACTTACATCATGATGGCGCAGCAAAATTGACATATTTCTACCGGATATATATTATCGCCAGCCCTTTAGGCGAATAGCGTTAGATCAAACACAAAAAGCAATATCATACATACATCAAGTTAATATTCAAACTTACCGAAAATTTCTGGGGTCGATCATGACGCTGTGTTTTAAGAATAGTCTAGACTAGAATGAAGTGAAGAGTGGAGGCGATTTATTGGTTGATGCATATTCTAATAAGGCGCAGGCAGCCTTCTATAGGCCAACGTGCAGCAGCAGGTCGATCGTTCACAAGTTAAATATATAAATGTATTTGTTATATTAAATTAAAACGTGACGTTTTAATTCACCATGTCCTGCTGCCCACGGGGGTTTGATTGACAGGCGGCCTGGCCAATCATAACGCTGAATACGCAATTTTGTCCGACAACAAAGCTGTCAGTAGATTAACGTCGGTGGACTTGAACTTGAAAACGGTATTGTTTAAATTACTTAAATGACAGTATTTGAAAGTTGAGACTTTGTTTCATATCAACAGTAGGCTAAGCTGCTCTGAACTCTCTCTCGTAGTCACTCGGTGTAATGTTAGTCTTTGCCCCGCGATGTATTTTTCACTGCGTGAGTGAGAACATGACGTGCGTGACTCGTGAGAGCCGCCTGGCTTGTCAGTAAATAAAAAAGGCGGGTCTTTGCGAACGTCTCTATAATATTAATGAAAATGATTCCATGATAATGCATGGAATATATGGCAAAGCGCCACTAAATAACAGGGCTAATTTGTGGGGGGCCGTTGCGTAGTAAGGCTTTGGCAATCAGATGGCTAGCAGTGCTCCACAGCCAATCACGGGCCCCCTCCTTGCTCGGGCCCCGGGGCTTTAGCCCCGCCTAGCCCTATTGTTAATGCGGCCGTGCTCACACCACCGGCCTCGCGCTGTTCTCTCACGTCTCTCGGCCTCGTCCTGCTCACCACATACATCAATGAAAACAACAATGGCACTCATTCAGTTTTTGTTTTCAGCTGTAAAGGTGAATCGGCAAATGCTTCTATCCACTCTAATGACAGCTATAAACAGTAGTTGATTTGAAATGTAATAGTATTTCAGAATACAAATAAATGCAACAAAGAATACCATTTGCTGTTTCTTGTAAGAACTTGTGTCAATGGGTGAATTTATATATATTCTTACAGTTCTTAAAAAGTAAAAAATTTACATTAATTAATTATCTACAAAATATCTTAACATTTAAGCGGTTTGAGTTGAATTGCGGAAAATAAAAGCTTAAATAAGTAATTGAGCATTTTCAAAATTTCGAATTTGCAGTAGATACCTGAAATCTGATTGGATTTTTCCCAGATTTAAACCAGCATGTGTCAGTCTGTTGACTTTTGGTTACTTACCAGCAAAAAAAAGTCAATTGTCACAAATGCTTTAAAACCTCATTAGTGGAATCCAATATTTTGTTTCTGTTTCTGCCTAGCCTGATATTGAGTCAGCCTCTAACATCATTAGCCTACTACGCAGTCATTTACACCAGGGGTTCTCAAACCTGAGACTGCAAGACCTAAGTTGGCTGTGTCAGATTAGGAAGACAAAATGTGCAATGCTACGGCCCTTACGAAATAGTATAAATAGTATACTTCAAAAATAGAAATAGTATACTTCAAGTTAATTTTATGAAGTATACTTAAGTAATGTACAAGTATATTTTTAAGTATAATTATGTAGTAAGTATACTAATGTCAATATGTAGGCTACTAGTAGTAAACTTGTAAGTGTACTATTTT
This sequence comes from Tiaroga cobitis, assembly GCA_030578255.1. Classification (NCBI taxonomy): domain Eukaryota; kingdom Metazoa; phylum Chordata; class Actinopteri; order Cypriniformes; family Leuciscidae; genus Tiaroga; species Tiaroga cobitis. The sequence continues at coordinate 19,313,145 of CM060611.1, forward strand.
AATACCGCTTGGGACTAAATTGGCCCACTTGTAGTATATAAAAGTATCTGTTTAAGTGTACTATAAGTGTAACATTAGTAAACTTTAAGTGCACAACTAGTTCATAATTAAGTTTCTCATTTGTACTGCAAGTGAACTTATGGGTGTACTAGTAGTTTACTATTTTAATACTTGTAGCAAATTTTTAGTTTATGAAAGTACACTTTGAAGTATACTCTCAGTAAACTACTAGTTTATTAGTTTTATACTAAAGTTTCTTTAAAGTTTTCTTTAAGTGAACTTAACATTATACTTATAGTTTAGTATTTGTATATTAGTTTTGCAATTGCAGTAGGCCTATACTATTATGTTCAAATGTTATTTTTTATACTTGAAAAATACCTTTAACTGTTCTTTAATTTTAAAAACATTTTATTAGCTTCATGCATCCTTTTTTATCAACACTTGAATGTTGGTAAGTTTAATAAAGAAAGGCAACATTTTAAACAAAAAAGTTGAAAACATTTTTTGTTAAAGACTACGCCTTGATCAGATTCAGAACGATGATCAAAACACAGATGGAGTAGATCGAGTCCAACACCCTCAAAGCTTCACAATCGTTTTCTCTTCATGGGTTACGCTTCATTTCATTTGGTAACATTAAGCAGTTTTGATTTACACACTGTTTAATGTTTGATGATCACGTTATTTTACATTTGAGTGAGCAACCTTCTATCACTTGTTTCAGCTTCTTCTTCTCCTGTGTTTTGATCCGGAGATTCTGTACTAGAAGATGTGTCATAGCGCCCCCTACCTTATAACAGTGAAAACATGGATAGCTGGAAAATTCAGTCAATGGCGTGGAAAGTGTAAAGTAGAATTAAAGTAAATTCCCATGTACACTACCAGTGGACTAGCCTACACAAAAATTCAGATACTCAGAATTAGAAACTGTTTTATATCAATATTTTAATCAATATTTTCAAACAATGTAAGCTTCATAAGACTGTATATGAAAAATTATGTAAAAAAGTATATTTAATAGGCTGCTCGATCAAAAGAATTTACACAACTACAAGACAAGTGTACTTTGAATACTTAATTATACTTATAAGTATATCTCTATCAAAAGATTGAGTACAAGTACAGTCCAAATATACTTGGACTTTTCTCTCAGTATAAGTCAAGTACACTTAAGTGTAATTTTAAGTATATTTCTGAGAAGTACATAAAGTATATTTCTGAGAAGTATATAAAATGTAGACTGAAAGTATGCTTTCTTATTTTTAGTTGAAAAGAAGTATACTAATATAACACTTGAATAAACTTATTTTTCGTAATGGATTATTATCGCTGTGTACATGATCAGGTTCAGTTCCATGCTTATTTTATTTACTCTATAAGCTATTCCACCTGAAAGCTTGTTATAAACTTGAACATGTTAGTTTATAAGACAGTGTGTAACATTATGTTTTAAAAAAAAATATTTAATAAGCTACTCAATCAAAATAGTAAACACACGTACAAGCCAAGAATACTTAATTATACTTTTAAGTACATCTCGATCAACAAGTATAGGCCAAATATACTTAGACTTTTCTGTCACTATAAGTCAAGTATACTTAAGTACATGAAGTATATTTCTGAGAAGTACATAAAAAGTAGACTGAAAGTATACTTATTATTTAGTTTAAAAGAAGTATACTAATAGCACACTTGAATAAACTTCTTTTGGGGTGTCCTCCAGGACAGGTTTGAGAACCCCTGATTTTCGATTTACACACATGCCTAAAGGAGAAGTGAACGCCTGGGAGAGTTGGGGTGGAAATCAGACCGATCCTCAGAGGAGTTTGTGGAGATGAATCTTAATCATGTGGCCCCTATCTGGAGGATTGATTAACCTGTAGCCCTGACAATGCAAGCTCACAAGAGCTGCGGGATATTGAAAAGAGAATCAGCTGGAAACGAGAAATAGGACGCGTCTAACTGATGACATGAAAAATTCAAGCGAACAGTTTTTTACTTAACACATGATAACATTTAGATGTTATTTTTCAGCTTAGAGCTTCTCATTCACAAATGTAAAAAAATATTTTATTCAGTTTGATTGTCTTAAACCGTATTTCGTCATTTGACCATATGATGCTGCTGAACCATGTGATCACAATATATTGTATATTATTTTAGCCATTTCGGGAGCGGTTTTGCTGTTTACTATACATTATTAAGCTGATGAGACCTTTTCTCTAGCTCATGCTGAGCTTTCTGAAGACCAGGTTCTCAACCTCACAGCCACCATTTCAACCTCAAGACACCCTTCACAATAAACACAGTTTTGTGGAATGTGCTCAACTGCATTTTTATGACTAAACTGACTAGTTGATGGTTTGCTTGAACCACTAGTCACTAATCTTTCATAAGGAAATCCTGAATAATTTGAAAGATTTAGAGTTCATGTGATTTCTTTGTGTTTAAAAAAAAAAAGGTTTTTAAAACATTTTAATTTGATACATTGTCTTAAAATGCAATGGTAATAGGTCAAGCCAGCAAAACACACTAAAGATGTTTGCAACTCAATCTTGTGGCCATTTGTAACTATTTAGCATTTTGGGGAATTGGTGGCAAATTTGTTGAATTCGTACAATCTCATTCGTATGTATATACAAATTCATACGAAATCTCCACCTCAGAAAATAGTTGTCGGGTGAATGTTTTTGACCATTTCTGGGGTGTTTTAAAGGGGATACATTCGAAGACACATCTTCTAAGGTTACTGGTTTTAAACTGTCCAGTAACTAAAGTTCTGCAGTCAACCCTCATGATTCAACCATACACAATTGCCCTTACTATTTGTTTAGGATTCATCATTAAAATCTGAATCCGGTTCAGTCTGTTTTGTTTAGAGACCAGCCTGTCGAAAAAAAAAAAAAAAAACCTCAGTTATTTTGCCCCTGCAGAGAACATTGTATAAACACTATTAATCATATTCTCCATTTCCATCTTTTGAGAGCACTGTGCTAGATGGGTGAAGGAAACAGCCAATTAAGTGATTTCCTCTCATTGCATTTTAAGTGTTAGGTCTTTAGCATTGTTGTTTTTAATGGGAGGGAAAAGCATCCATTTAGGATTTCTGCAAGTGGTGGCAACATTGTCTGGACTGAGTTCTCATTGCAGATCAAATGAGATTTGCTGAAGTCATCTCTAGGGATGATATGGTAATTTGCTTTGATTTACTTCATGTTTTTAAGGCATGAGAATCTGTATGGCAATGCAAAGTATGGTTTTACACATTACTGTATACAGCATAGTCATTTTAATGACTTAACGTAAAAAAAGTATTTGGAATTATTAAGCGATATGTGCTGGTCCACCATGAGAAATGCTGTGTCATTTAGTCTGAAAAGTGCATGAACCTAATGAAGGAAAATAGATTAAATCATTTGTCTGGATTAAGTACTTTTTCTGATACTCTTGTGCCGCTTGGCCTGTGGTGCCAAAGTTGATTTTCTGGTTCTCATATTTAGACGTAGGCTACATTACAGCAGCTTCTCAGACCGATAAAATCCTGTCTTGCCGCATGTCAAATCATTCTTGAAATATTTGGCACTTTAGTAGAACAGAATGAAAATTGTTATTATGGGATCATTGCAATTAAATTTAAATTGTATTTCTGCCGTTAATCACAAGATGGATTGTCAGAAATGAAGAGGTTTCATATATAAATGCGACAATGTTGTATCTTTGATGTACTTTACAATTGTAGCTTCCCAAAATATAAGCTACTCATTTGCTGATTTTCAACCAGCTTTGTATTCAAAGTGTATCCAAACTTTATTACCTATATATTACCTGCACCCAGATATCCAAGTTTATTTGTCAGTGAATGTCTGCTGAATGTCCGCTGTATGACAGTCTGATCGACAGTGGGGCAGCGCTAAAATAAAAAGTGCATTATGGCAAAAGGGAACAACACAGCCATTTTCTCTGTTTGCTCTAGTTATGTAGCACATAATATCTGTATTATGATATTTAAATATAATTGTAGTTTAATGATGGTGTAGATCTATGAGCAAGTAGGGATTAAGTTACAGTAGACCTGTAGAACTGAACCTGAAAACTTCAAACCAGAACTATGAAAGTTCATTTGGGGATTATATTCTGTTTTAAGTCTTAGACTTCAGATGACCTATTAGGTTGATGTCACATGCACAGGTAAATCTCTAAAAGAGGTTAGCATTCCACTACATTCCTCTCAGTAGACCAAGAGTACACTGATCCACCCTTTAGCCATCTGCCCTTAATACTGGCATACAGCAGGGGGCAAGAAGCTTGGTTTGGGACCCACATCTATAGCACCCTTTTAAACCTGGAGGCCAGATTGGTCTAACATTTGCATAATAACACGCGTGGCGTTTCTCACTTTAGAAAGATATGTGAAGTTGTATGTTTTTAAGATAAGTAACTGTACCAGGTATATGTCTCCTGATAGATTTGAACCCAAAATGACCCCAGTTAACCTGTGTAAACTTTAACTCAACACAAAATTAATAACTTTTGCATGCATAAACATTGACTTTGTTTCTAGTTGGTGAACACTTGATAATCCAGACAGACATCCATGAACAAACATGAAAATCATTTTAAGCTTCAGGTCTCATTATAAACCTTATGTATGGCTCATTAATATTATAATCATGGTATTATAATATATTACAACATAATATACCATCAAAAGTGTGTGTGCGATGTAAATCTGTGATATTAACTTACTAATATTAATAAGTACCAATCAATCATGTCAACTGATTTTAGCAGCTGTCAGATGTGATATCCACCTTGAAATGTGGGTGAGTAGCTGATGCAGGTTACCGAGGAGCAATCAGCACATTCTGTTCACATGATGCGGCCGGTTGAAGCCTAAAAGTTATGCACTGCCCCCAGTTCCTCCTTTGCAATTAGAGGTCCATCCACTCTAACATCTTACTCTGCGGCCATTACTTAGGAGTAATTTAAGTAATGTATAGAAGCAGGCAGGAGTAGTTTCATCCATCGCAAAGCTAACTGCTCAGAGGTGTTTTTTATGAGTTCATAGGAACATTGATAAAGTAATTCAAGGTGAACTGGATTGAAAATTGTGCGGTGTGGTCATCTTTTATGGAGGTATATACTGTCTCCCCTCACATGTAGTTGTGTAGGGGCCCTAGCTTACTATTCCCCCCTTACTGGGCCCACATACAATCTGCAACAACAGAACACTGATGAAAAAAGTAGGTTTCCAAAAAATTCATATGAAATTCCCTATGTACCTTGCACGGTTTTTATTTTATTTTTTATTTTAACTGCATTTTGAGATTTTGAGGGCAAAAATGTTATGTTTAGGTAAAAAGATAATGGTTTGAGATATACTGCCAAGGAAAAATTTGCAGTCAGTATGATTTTTTTGGGAATTTTTATTTACACTTAAGTCACAAGGCTGATCGATTTAATATTTTAAAATGTATTCATGTGATGGCAAAACTAAACTTTCAGCATCATTACTCCAGTCTTCAGTGTCACATGATCCTTCAGAAATTATTCTAGTATGCTGATTTGGTAGCCTGACGTCGTCATACTCAGATTCTAGTCTCCAGATACTGCTCCATTGGGCTGTGATTATGGAGCGTGTTTCAACCGAACCAGAAAAAAAAAATGCCTCTGCACTCAATTGGATTGACCGAATCCCGTAGGAAGGACGGCAAAACATCTTTCCGATCGACAAATGCCTTGATCGCGGTTCTCTGTTCCTCTTTTAAAATGAATGCGCTGTCTACATCTTCTATAACAGATGTGATTGCTGAATCTATAAAGCTCAATTCTCCAGCGGCAGCCACCTTTGTTGTAAACGAATTCAACCCAAGGAACATTCCTGAATATTATCAATGTTGAAAACAGTTTCAACAGTCTCCTACAGGTTTACATGCATCAAAGGTCAAAAAACTGTTTAATTTTCTCATAAAATACATTTGCACATCACCACATTTTCAATGATTCTCAAACGACTCGCCAGATGAATCAATCTCTCTAAATCCCTCCTTTCTGCAAGCTACTCTGCTCTGATTGGCCAGACAGCTCAGTCTGTTCTGATTGGTCTACTGCGTGTAGCGCGCGTGTCGAAAACAAAAACGCCCATTGCCATAACAATGTCAGCTCTGCTTGTCCTGACTGAGGCTTCCTAGCCCGTAAACTAAACACAGTAACGAACAATGACGTCGATTTCGATGATGAAACACTGGAAGAATTAGTTATTCAACCCGAACCTCCATCGCAAGGACGACTCGAGCAGGACGTTTCTCAGTGATACACTAGTCAATTTGAGGTACATTATGAGATGTTGCAACTAGGGATGTTAACCGATGACCGTTTGACCGATGGTCGACCGGATCAACGTTAACCGATCAAAGTTGTCGGTAGTCGGTTAAAAACAAATCTCTAAGGGTGTATTCACACCAGGAAAGTCCGATAGTTCACTTGCTTTGGTCCGGACCAAATAAATTTTTTTTTTTGGTACGGTTCGCTTTCACACTGCTCTTTTTGCAAGTGAACCAAAATTTGTAAGCAAAACCACACATGTGCTTAAGGTCATTCATTCATTGGACAGAAATTCGAACCGTACCAGAGTTCGTTTGGAACCGTACCGAGACCACCTCTTCAGCTGGGTCTCGGTTCGGTTGTTTGGTCCGCACCCGAGTTCGATTGCTGTATTCACACCTGCTCAAAAGGTCCGCACCAAGGGGGGAAACGAACTAGAGTTTGATTCAATCGAACCAAACAAGGCAGGTGTGAATACACCCTAAATTAGGCTATTATAGACAGTGGACTAAATGCTACTACAGTTAGCCATCTTATTCCAAGATATTTTTGTGTGAAGTGAACAAATCCCTCACACTAAATTTTTCATAACTCGCCTGTTTGTACTTAATAAACCAATAAAAACATTTGGCGCGAGGTCACAGCGTTTGGGTTCGCGTGCTCACAAGGTTTGCGAAAAGTAAAGGCTACAGGCTAAAACACTCAAGGTTAGAGCCAGGTAGGGTTGCCAACTGTCCCGAATTAGCCGGGACGTCCCGATTATTGGGCCTAATTTATTTGTCCCGTACGGGACCTCTCTTGTCCCGATTATTGAGTGCTACGCTGATCTGACTGATACAACAGCAACACGACACTTGAGAATGACCACGACACCGGTCATCATCCAGTCACGCGCATCCGACCATACAAAAAAACTATAAATTGAGAATGAATTATCTAATCTATCTAGGTATAAATTATTTATAAATATCCCGCATACTGATGCCCGTAAATGAGTTCAAATCTTCTGGAATCTAGAGCTGCGCATGCGAGACGGAACATGTGCGCCAGCGCCAAACCGTGTATCGCCCCCGGACACTGAACGTCTGCCTGCTGAGTTTGACATTACTAAACAATGCTTTATGGCGGGGGAAAGCCATGTAGATTCGACCGACGCAGTAAAATGCTAACCAACCAATGGGCAGAAGTTGACCCCCTAAGACAGCCCCTCCTCATTTGCATAATGAGGCATGAAATGCATACAGAAATGTAAAAACGACAGGCAGAAATAAATAGCATTGAAGAAATAAATAGAGTAAAAAAATACAAAGGAAGAATAAAACAGACAAAAATATTATAACATGCACATAAATAAATAAGGTAATTATTACAAAGGTGAATAAATAAAGAAGCTAATTAAGAGATATATACATTTATGTCTCACTGTATAATTTAATTTCTACCTACATTTATTTGTTTATTGTATTTTTGGGGCAATTAATTGTATGCTTATTTATTTATTGAGCATTTATTTATTTCTGTATTTATTTTTAAATATGGTATAGCTGGTCCTCCATAGGTTTCAACCGCACAGATACAGAGAAACATACAGAATGACAACGAAAGAGAAGTCACAGTGGAATAAAAGAAATACTTTACTGAGTATTTCCATTTTGTGGAACTTTACACATTTACTATTACTATTATTAGTTACTATTACTCCACTAGGTCTGAAATATATTGTACGCTTAAATCCCCTGGATCATGCTACAAAGATGATGATCTAAATAGAACAAAGATAAAGATCGACGACGGACGCGACCACCACAACGTTGCCCAATATCAAATGGTAAACGTAATGAAAGCGGAACGAAAACTGCGCTACTCATTATATTGTGCTTCACGCTCAGTTTAGACCAATGTCAGTGCAGCGTGAGCCGATCTTGATCAAGCGACACTGTTACTGCACAGCGCTAGTAAAGAAAGCATTTGAATTCGCCACAGAAGTAATAACATCGCTTTGAGATCTAGTGAGAAACATTCAAATTTCTCCGTTATTAACGGATCAAACAGCGCAGATGTGGAAATCAGGAGAAACATTGTGTCACGAATGAACTAGTTATAGGCTTTAAGTCCACAGATCAGCAACATTCACCATGGATTTAATGTAGTAACACTAACTGTAACCATGGAAGTTTGGCAGGAATAGTAAAATGCTTTCAAGTACGTGTACATATTTTTCCAGCACTTCAAAACTCATATATAATATTATAATTTTTAATGTGATGACCAAAACATTATTTGTTCATCCTTCAAAGATTACTCCCATTTATAAAACTAAAAGTTTCAAGATGTAGGAAAACTACAAAAAAAATATATATATATTTTAATAAATATATATATATATATATATAAATAAATATATATATATATATATAAATATATATATATATATATATATATATATATATATATATATATATATATATATATATATATATATATTTTTTTTTAAATCAATGAAATTTCTCTTGCATTTCTTTCTTTCACTTTCAAACATACCGGAATCGTGACACGACTGTGTCGTATCGAACCGAACTGTGAATTCTGTGAACCATTACACTCCTACTTATTACAGATGTTGATCTACCTCAAAGTTTGCCTTGATTGTTCTACGTTTACACTTTAACATTGCCCACATTTTGTAACATTTTATATAAGTTCAAGAGTTTCTTTAACACTTACTTTTTTTATCTTAATATAACATAAAGAAGATATTTTTGTTTACATTTTTATTTTGTTTTTGACTGCTAAAACTAATATAATTTGCTGTTTGCCTTAATAATGTGGATAAAAAAACCTAAAAAACAGTGGTTTAAATTTGAACTTTTCTACTTAAAAAAATGTTATAAAAAATGTCAATAATTATCGATACCGAACGATATGAAACATTATATCGTGATACTTTTTTTTAGCTGTATCGCACAGCCCTGTTGCAACTGTAATTCCTCACCATAAGCATTAACAAGTGCACGTCCATCAACAAACCGATTATTTTACTAATTTACTAATTTTTCTAATTTATTGTGGTGAACATGTGGAAACTGTATCAATAACAGTGCAGTGCATACATTAGCCGAGCTCTAGCGTGAATGGCTGATGAGAGCAAGCGGTTTGCGAATCCTGCATTGGACTCCGAGATTTGAGAAGTCGTCAGTAAAATAAAGGGAACACAGCAAAAGTTTAGGATTATACTGCTGTGGTAAAGATGAATTTTAACCACTGATTCTTCACATGCTCGTCCTTGGGCAGTGAAAAAAACAAACTGGATTTACCTTCACATTGTAGAGCACAGCATCTTCTCGACATGATGCTATCCAGTATCCACAGGAATCAGCTGCCGGTTTGAGGAGGTTCAAGTTTTCCCTGGTGTCTGCGGCTGCGCGCGCAGTAAGTAGGCAGGCAATATGCTAATGTTTCGTCTTGACGTCACAACGAAACGGCTTATGAAACGATTAATTTAATTGACTCAGAGTCGACTTTTACTTTTGAAAGACAATAACTTTATATACGGTGCACTTTCAGATTTTAAACTTTGCAGTATGTTTTCATTCACTTAGAGCTATGTTACACAGTACATGAAAGGTAATTTTTAAAAATCCATAATAGGGGCACTTTAATGTTAGAATGTTAGAAACAGTCCAAAATTCATTTTTCAATTATAATTTTTTTTTCTGAAAAGAACGATTCGTATAGAATGATCTATAACATGAGCTAAAGAATCATTATCTTTTTAGCTCAAGAGCCTGTAAATTCTGCTCCGGCTGTACTCATATGATTTGTCTAAGTCACCTGACATCAGAGAGCAGCTGTGCTAGAGGAGACATGAGCTGATAATATAAAGCTACTTGAAAACAGAGAGAACCTGAACCTCTGAAGGTTTTGTGCGAGTGATCCATGGCAGGGTTGATGTGATCCAGCCGAACTAGGTCAAGTCCTTCCCTTCCATAAGAGTTTCATTTGTTTTCAAAGTCACCATAATATTTTGTTTTTTATCATCCTTGTCAGAATCGTCTAATGGAGATGAATGGGAAAGCTACAGTCTATTGTTCGCTAAGGGGAGGTAATGTCATTTAATTTGCGCTGTACAGCTGAGCTTTTTATTATTTTTCTTTTGTATGTGCCCATTTGCAGTCTTTACATCTTTTCTTTTCTTTTCTTTTCTTTTCTTTTCTTTTCTTTTCTTTTCTTTTCTTTTCTTTTCTTTTCTTTTCTTTTCTTCCCAAGATATACACAAAGCATCTTTTCTTTTTAGCTTTTTGTCTGGTTTTTCCTTCAGACAGTGGGCTCTTCTGATCTCTTCTGGTGATTCTCATCACCACTCGTTAAAGTTATGCCACTATCAGATTGACTCTGAAATAGTCAGATACTTGACAGATGCTTGATTCATTTTCTTGCGCAAAACAAACTTTTAAAACGATACTGGTTACTAACGTAACCTCGGTTCTCTCTAGAAGAGGGAACGAGTATTGCGTAAGTTTAGCTTAAATGTTCCGATCCAATCTGACTTGTAATGCTGCCCGAATCATGCACTGTTCCTTCGTTGGCCAGAGGAGAACTGGCCCCCCGACTGAGCCTGGTTTCTCCCAAGGTTTTTTTCTCCATTCTGTCCCTGATGGAGTTTTGGTTCCTTGCCACTGTTGCCTTGGCTTTTGGCTTGCTTAGTTGGGGACATTTAATATTCAATAATATTATTGATCTGCCTTACTTAAGGTGGACGTTGACGCAATATCTTTTAGAAACAAACTTTGTTATATTGTTTTCATGTTATCACTGTGAAGCGCTTTGATACAATCTGTATTGTAAAAAGCGCTATATAAATAAAGGTGACTTGACTTGACTTGGCTACGGGAAAGATTCATCTTCTCGAGATATTGAAGCCAAAAATTATCCTTAATTTTGTATATGTTGTCAACGCAGTTGCAGCAGCTAGCAGACCTTGAGCGGGCATCCTAGCGCGCTCATAGGCTGCCCTGCGGGAACTGCACAGCCTACCAGTGAGCCCGGCGTGACGTCACGTCCAGCGTCCTAGCCCGCCAGAATGGGCGTGGCTTAGCGTATATAAGCTGGGCTCGGAGGCTGATTCTCTGGTTTTCATCGACTGAAGCGGAAAAGCGCTTGTGGCGTTTAGCACGGCAGATCACGCAATACTTGTTCCCTCTTCTAGAGAGAACCGAGGTTACGTTAGTAACCAGTATCGTTCTCTTACGAGAGGTTCTCTCGTATTGCGTAAGTTTAGCTTACGCTACGGGAACCCATTGTCCACGCCGTGCGCGCCCGCATCCACCCCATGAGTCACAGAGCTTCTGTGAACCTAGAAAGTGGGAACCAACGCATTGTACATAAGCGCGAGGAAGCGCGAGTACCATAAGCGCAAAGCGCGTGTAAACAAGCACTGACAGGCAATACAGAGCGGCCGTGTGAGGCCGGTGTACTTAGGCATATACAGCACATAACCTGAAACAGTGCAGCTCAACCAGAAGAGCTGAATTCACGTGAGGGTAGCCTGCGCATGATAGTATCTGGGCACGGCTAGCCTCTCACTTAAACAGACAGCAATTTAGCCTGCAGGGCGGGAACTTCTAGGTTGTAAAACCTGACAAAGGTGGAGGGAGAGGACCAGCCCGCCGCCACACATGTCTTGAATGGAAATTCCACTTGACCATGCCCACGACGAGGCCACGCCTCTAGTGGAGTGCGCCCTGATGCCCAAAGGGCACTGCAAACCTTTTGCCGCGTAAGCGGCCGCGATTGCGTCTACTATCCATCTGGACAGGCTCTGTTTCGAGGAGGCGAGACCTTTAGTGCGCCCACCGAACGAAACGAACAGCTGCTCAGAACGCCTGAACGGGGCGGAGCGCGTAATGTACAACCTCAGAGCTCTGACTGGGCAGAGGAGATTAACATCGCTTTCGCTATCGGATGCTGGCAGAGCCGATAGGGAAATGACCTGTGCTCTGAATGGGGTGCCAACCACTTTGGGAACGTAACCATGTCTAGGCTTGAGGATGACTTTAGAGTCATTCGGGCCAAACTCAAGACACGACGTGCTTACAGATAGCGCGTGTAAATCCCCCACGCATTTGACGGATGACAGTGCGATCAGAAAAACAGCTTTAAGCGACAGGTGTTTTAGGTCCGCTGTGTCCAGTGGTTCAAAAGGGAATGCTTTCAGGGCCTCTAGGACCAGTGAAAGGTCCCACATAAGAACCGAGGGGGGGCGTGGGGGGTTCATCCTTCTGGCTCCTCTGAGGAAGCGAATGACAAGAGGAGGCGGAGCGATGAGAGCTCGACCAGTCCTCGCTATCCGAAGCTAGGATGGAACAGCGTTCTCCTGCGGCGGGTCCATCCGCGTCGTCCTCAGACTCGACAACAGGGCGGGCCGTAGCCGGCGGCTGTGCGTCAGTGAGAAGAGGCGGAGAGGGCGTCGGCGAGGCTAGAGGGAGGGACTCCGGTGAGCGAGTTGCGGCGGCGGCGGCGGCAGGCTCCTGCGGCCTTTGGGAACTTTTTCTTCCTGCGCGGTGCATCAAAGGGCGGAGAGAAAGCTTCGTCTTTGAAGTCTTCGAGTCGAGCCCGCAGGGTCGACATCGGAAGGTCCTCACAGTGCTCACATCCTCCCGAAGAGAGGGCAAGAGCAGCATGTTCCTGTCCCAGGCAGAGAGCGCAGATAACGTGGTGGCCTCCGACGCTGAGAGGGGCTCTGCACGAGCCGCAAGTGGACCGAGGCATCTTTAAAAAGATGCTCGTGCTCTTTTAGATGCTCTGAATGCAATGAAAAAGGATGCAACGCCGGATAGTAGGGGTGTGACGAGATCTCGTGCCACGAGATCTCGCGAGACTAAAATATGACGAGATTTCTCGTCGAGTGAAAAGCTGTCTCGCGATATCGCCATGACTGAGCGTCAGGGTGAGATTGCAATAGAATATTCCACCGCTACTGTACACTCACATTCACCTAAACTATCGTTTTGCTGTTTTTATAATAAATAATAACCATTATAAACTAATGTAAAAGTCTGCTCTGCTCATCAAGCACGAGTTGCCGGTGCAATCAGTGCAGCACGAATCACACTTCACTGTTCGCGTGACGATCGCGGAGGATTCGTTGCGCAACATAGACTAAACGTCTGGTAAATGTCTTATCTTGTAAAATGCACGCTCAGCACAGCTGATCCCTATACACAGAGTATGCGCGATCACCAATTTGAAAGTAAAACACAAGCTCCCTGATGTGCATTACGCACAAATTAGGCTTCATACTCCGTCTCCCAATACCCATCTCGACTGTTTATTTGCGGCTATGGCCTCTGTTTGCACTTCGAATATTGAGAGAGTACTAATGTCTTAAAGACAACAGACAAGGGAGGCTCTGTTTCTGAACTTATAATCAGAGCACAAGAACAACATAGAGACAAACACACAAGCTGTTTCTCTATAGCCGGCTTTTTCCGAACTCGCCGCATTAACCCTATAACTGCCGGTGCAAAATAAAACAGCCATTTCAAAACAATTATAAAGAGTCTGTGTGCTAACTTTGATTATGGTTGCACTTGCACTTATTGTTTGCACTTCAGACTTCAATGAGTTCAGTTAGAAGGTCACACACAGCCTCAATCAGAAGTTCTGAAAGCTCTTATGTACAGGTCTGAAGAGACTCATGTGAAATCAAACAGGAGAAAAGCTGGTCAATAAAAACCTTTTACAGTGCTTGTATATTGTTTTCTTTCATGAATTTTGTCATTGAGGATTTCTGAAAAATTGTGCAAAAATCTCGTCTCGTCTCGTTCTCGTGAACCCAATCTCGTGTCTGGTCTCGTCTCGTGAGATATGCGTCTCGTCACACCCCTACCGGATAGCGTAGCTCGCTTCGGAAGGCTGAAGGTGGCGAAGGCGGCCGGCTTCCTCAGGCACTCTCCTAGCTGGCTTGTCGCTGTTTCAACGGCGGCGGCGGCTTTCTCAAGGTCCAGCGATGCGAAGAGCTTCGCTGAAGAGATGAAAAATCTGAGAATCAGCCTCCGAGCCCCGCTTATATACTCTAAGCCACGCCCATTCTGGCGGGCTAGGACGCGGACGTGACACGCCGGGCTCACTGGTAGGCTGTGCAGTTCCAGCAGGGCAGCCTATGAGCGCGCTAGGATGCCCGCTCAAGGTCTGCTAGCTGCTGCAACTGCATTGACAACATACAGTATATACAAAATTAAGGATAATTTTTGGCTTCAATATCTCGACAAGATGAATCTTTCCCGTAGCGTAAGCTAAACTTACGCAATACGAGAGAACCTCTCGTAAGAGAACAATGTTTTAAAAATTGATTAATAAGATTGAACAAGTGATACATCTTAGTTTAAAGATTTGTGTTTTATTGGCCCAATTTCTTTTATGTATTGATTTTCTAAACTGAAAGTTCAGTAGAACATATTTTTAATAACAAATAGCCTTTAATTTGTGTATTTTTAGAACTGGCACAATGATGATAAAGACTTATAAAGATTGGATCATTTCCTGTATATCGATTTTTTCTTTTATTAAGATTGCTCATTTGTCCTGCCATATTGATTCTGGTGGAAATAGTTGGCAATATTATGACCCTTGGGTGTTGATTCAGTGTGTTTAGTGGAAACACACTGCACTTAATCAAATCCTTTGCAATCTCAGAGCACTTACAGGTTACTTTGACCTACTTTCCTAAGTGGGATTTTCAAAGGAAGTACGGTGCCTCAAGCCTTCCATTACATTTATAATGTTGAGCAAGATCTGTGAATATCATGATATGCTGTTAGATCGTTAATGTATGCCTAATATATTGATGCTTTCATCAGTACATTCTTGCAAATCTTATGCTAAGATGGATGTATCTTTGCAAAACACTGAAAACATCTTCTACCAAGGGCATTATCTGCCTTAATTGATTGGATTTTTTTAAATTAATTTATTCTTTTAGGTTTTACCTGCTGCAGTCTTGGCTCACTTATCTGAAGCCAAATAACACATGGCAAAAGTAGTAATAATAATCATAATATAAAAATAATAACCTCACACTTTTATAGAAAATAGCTTGTAGTATAGAATATCCATAATATTGTCTTCTGAAGATCTGCTTTTAGCTGAATTGAACTAATTTCCTAATTGATAAACTTTATACAGATATTGAACAGAACTGAATCAACACTAAACTGACTTCACCTGAATAATGACACTATTATCTTTATTATCTAAAGCTGCTTTACAGTAGAATTGAATTCTGTTGGCATCATTGATCATTATTATCCTGATGTTTATCATCATAACTGCTTTGAAACAATCCGTCTTGTATAAAGCGCTATATAAATAAAGGTGACTTGACTTTTACTACATTATTTAAGTTGCTTTTGTTAACAGCTAAATGCTTAATGAATAAATGTAAATGTAGGTAAGTAATTGGGCAGCTTACTTACCAAAGATAATTCTTTTTATTTATTTATGAACATTATTGTCATTTTTTTGTTTATGAGCAGTACTACGAAAATAGTGCTTTGATAATGAATAAATATGAATGCAAATTAAGGCAACTTAATTACTATTATAATTTTATTTATTTATTTATTTATTTTTAAAAGGGCACATGCTTTTTTCTTCTACCAAAATACAATCTTATGAAAAAAACAAAACAAATGATGCTTGAATTTTCACCACAGAGAATGCTTGAGTCCTCTCTGTTGTAAATGCACATCCTCTTTCTCTAAGGGCTCAAGTGGATTGACTGGCTCAATCCCCTGTGCCTTTCATTGTAAACGGGAGTAAATCTGGAGGGGAGAGTAGAGAGAGCAGCTTGTTAACCGCTTGTTGCTCTCAGCCGTGCAAACAGTGAAGTCATACCTTCCAAGGCTTGTTTTGCTCACCGGTGATGTCACCAGCAGCCAATCAGCAGGCGCTGCTACTGTAGGTAGTGGGTGCAGCGGGAGTCTTGGGTATACGCACAGGGACGCGCTGGCGGCACTCCGGCTCTCATCATCACATCATTGCGGGGCTAGAGAGGAGGAGGGAAAACAGCAGCTAAGAATATCTAATCACAGTCATGATTAAGTCATCTGATTCCCCAGCTTTTTATGTGTGATATGCGCCTCACAAAGGAAATTACATATTGAATAAATCAGTTTTAGTCCACTTGGGCTTTGATTAAGACATACCGTTTTATCTGTCATGTTAGGCACCTCTTAAGGAAGCTCTCAGACTCTTACATACGTTGATTATACAAGTTTTTCATTGGCCACCTTGACCTTAAAGGGATAGTTCACTTTGAAATTAATTTTTGATATGTTTTAGCTTACCTCCAGTGCATCCAAGATGTAGGTGTCTTTGTTTCCACAGTATCTTCAATTTTGATAATTTTAGGTAAAACCGTTGTTGTCTGTCAGTCATACAATGGAGGTGAAGGGGGTCCAACTCAAAGAGCAGTCAAAATTAAACATTATTTAATGACTCGTAAATGTAAGTACACATTGATGCCCTAAGACACGAAACGAGTGGTTTTTGTGAGAAAACGAACAGTATTTATATCTTTTTTAGCTCGTGTAAGCATATCCATGTCCAAATGATCTGAGAGCAGGGCGCTTCGGTCTGCGCATGCGTACAGCGTTCGCCGGAATGCCCCGGAAGGGCTCCCTCGCGCGTGTTTACGTCACTCATTGTTTATGCAGAGATTTCGGAAGTTTTACCTTACACTGTGAAGATCTAAACATATTTAGATATACAGGATCGCAATGGAAGACGATTTCTATATACCAACAGACAACGTTGATTTTTTTTCACAACCTTATTTATTTGAACACAACCGGGGCATTCCGGCGAACGCTGTACGCATGCGCAGACCGAAGCGCCCTGCTCTCAGATCAGTTGGACATGGATATGCTTACACGAGCTAAAAAAGATATAAATACTGTTCGTTTTCTCACAAAAACCACTCGTTTCGTGTCTTAGGGCATCAATGTGTACTTACATTTACGAGTCATTAAATAATGTTTAATTTTGACTGCTCTTTGAGTTGGACCCCCTTCACCTCCATTGTATGACTGACAGACAACAACGGTTTTACCTAAAATTATCAAAATTGAAGATACTGTGGAAACAAAGACACCTACATCTTGGATGCACTAGAGGTAAGCTAAAACATATCAAAAATTAATTTCAAAGTGAACTATCCCTTTAAGTCAAGGTCAGTTTTGCTACAGAGGAGAGGAAGACTTGATGTTTTATCCTGTCTAATGCAAGTTTTTCCATCTAGTCATCTATATCTGATTAATCATATTTAATTACCTATTAATTTGCTGCAGGCAAGATAAGCTTGGATGACACGGTTACTGTAGCAAAGGTTGATTGCAGTTTCACTACGTCTGTCCGATACGGTTTCATTACTTTAATTGCTTTCTAGAAAATTTGGATTTAATTAAACTCACTCATTTAGACATTTCACTGTTGTTGTAAACAAAATATTCAGCTCTTCAGGTGGGCAGGATATTAGTGGGGTTCAAAAATCTGAGACCTCTAGTGAAAACGATTCTGTTCGCATGCTTTTCTAATTTAGGGCTCCAGACAGACTGTAAAGTGAAACATTTAGGAGCTAAATTACTTCTTTTAAAATGACAGATTTGCTGATTGCTCAGAAGCATTTTAAAAATAAAGAAATATTTATAGAAAATTGTTATTAATATATTTCGTTAAAACAACAAACTAAATATTGTTGTGAATATGTATCTTTAATTACATGCTGTCATATGAACAACCAGTCAGTCAATAGCCTGGCAAACCTAAGTACACATCAGAGTTTACAGGTTCCCATATATTTGATTAGTGGCCAGAAATAAAGCAGAATCTTAAATATTTCTTAATTTTTGTCCCAAGTTTTCTTTGTTTTACATTTTTCAAATCCTACAAAAACATGTTGACTTCAAGGTTTAAACGTGAGACAAAAACAAAACAATCTCATATTGCCATTATTTACTTTTGGAGCCCATTGTAGTTTTTGTCTTAGTGAATAGAGAGAGAATAAGTGTGTATATTGATTAGTAAAATAGTTTTCCGTTTCCGTAGAGATAAAATAGATTTGTGAATAAGGCTAATATATGCTGAATTGAACTTCAGCACATAGCCTGCAGACTTGCTGCTTCATGGTTGATCTACTTACCAAAATCTAATTTCAGCTGTTAGATGAATCATTGCTCACCAGAGCAGTTTCAGTGTGTGGTTGGTACAATCCTGTGTGCGATTGCTCATCAAAGTCCATATGTTCTCACAGGTGCCCACGGAGTCAGAGAGGAGCCCCAGTTTGTGACGGCTCGCGCTGGGGAGACCGTGATTCTGGGATGTGACGTGGCCCACCTACTCAATGGCCAGCCCTACGTGGTGGAATGGTTCAAGTTTGGAGTTCCCATCCCCTTCTTCATCAACTTCCGCTTCTACCCTCCCCATGTGGACCCAGAGTACGCCGGTGAGCCCCGATTACTTCCGTCTCACTGCATAACATCATTCACACAAATATAGCCATTGTTTTATAATTTGTTATAACTTATAAAGCTTTTATTTAATTCATCATATGATTATTGCATTTAATAAAGGAAATTCACACATTTTACATTGACTTTCAGACATATTCTTTCTATTAGACAGTGTTTTGCATTGATAGTGCCATTTATATTTCATGCACTGAAATGCATTAAAATGCATTGAAACAATTTGGTCTTGTTTTTAAGATACATACTGTTGAAATGTCTCTTTTGCTTTCCAATTATTACACTTGTTCTTTTCTTATGTGGCTCTGATTTGTCACATGAAATTAGTGAACAGTAATTGCCTGTTTGATTTGAGATCATTATCTTCAGTCTTCATCAGATAAAACCATCTCCATTAATATATTCGAACAATGCACGGACTGTTTCATCACAACAACTGTGATTCTCCCAAACTTACCCTTATGTGAACCCTGTTTTAAAGATGGAAGGTTGCCTTTCCACATCTAAATCTCTTTATGATAGCCGTATTTGCGGATATTGCAGGTAGGGATGTACCAATTTGAAATCAAATGCTGAAAAAACAAAAAAAAAACAAACAAACAGATTTTAACTAGAAACTAGGTCGATATTGATTAATTTTGCTCTTAGGTCTCAGTTTTTTAATTATGGTAAATGAATACAATGAAATTACACCCCTACAAACCACAGAAGGTACAAGAGCGATTTGCATTACATTCAAGGGTTAGTTCACCCAAAAATGAAAATTAAGTCATTAATTACTCACCCCCATGCTGTACCAACCCCGTAAGGCCTTCGTTTGTCTTCGGAACACGAATGAAGATATTTATGATTAAATCTGAGAGGTTGATCACTCCTCCATAGGCTGCCTAAGGGAATGAAACTTGACGGCCCAGAAAGTCATTAAAGAAAATGTTTAAATATTCCATGTCGCAACAGTACTATAACTATAAGTTTATCAAGCGACAAGAATACTTTTTGTGCGAAAAAACAAACAAAAATAACGACTTTATTCGACTATTCCTTTTCTTCCATGTAGGCCTGAAACGAGACTTCGAGAGATTTGCACGACGCATGCGCGAGAATTGCGATCTCCTTCAACTACTTCAGTTAAGTTCTCGCGCGTGCGCGTCGTGGAAATCTCTTGAAGTCTCGTTTCAGGCCTACAAGGAAGAAAAGGAATTGTCGAATAAAGTCGTTATTTTTGTTTGTTTTTTCGCACAAAAAGTATTCTCATCGCTTGATAAACTTATAGTTGAGCCACTGTTGCGACATGGAATATTTAAACATTTTCTTTAATGACTTTCTGGGCCGTCAAGTTTCATTCCCTTAGGCAGCCTATGGAGGAGTGATCAACCTCTCAGATTTAATCATAAATATCTTCATTTGTGTTCCGAAGACGAACGAAGGTCTTACGGGGTTGGTACAGCATGGGGGTGAGTAATTAATGACTTAATTTTCATTTTTGGGTGAACTAACCCTTTCAGTCATTTCGACTAAACATTACTGGGTTGGATCTGTTAGTTGGATGCAGACTGGGAAATTTAATTTATCACCCACCAGACACAGTGTTTGGTGAATGCCCAGTTTTATTAACTACTAGCACTATTACTATGACAAAAGATACCCTGCTTTTTCGCCAACCATTTTAACTTTTTAAATTCAATTGTATAAAGGAACTTTTTTTGGATCCTGAATTTTGGATCCTGGTTGGATGTAATAAACAGGTCCATATAAGTCAGGTACAATTTAATTTTGACAAGTTATAATTTGGTCATAATCATATAGGTGGCCGATCTACATACCTGATTGTTGGATATGTCACCCGATTCATTTTTTTCATATACAGGGTATCGTAGCAGGTCGTTCAGCCATATGTTTGACCCACTGAAATGGAGACGCTCACTGTTGGCTCTGAAATCAGCCCAGTCCAGACCTCAGCACATTATTTAATCTCATTCATAGGGGCTGAAAGCTTTATCACAGGGCAAGAGCCAGCCGTGTCAACAGATTATGAATCGAGACATACGGGCTGGTTTGAAGAAAGCTCTTATCTTTTGCTCCAATGGATCTGGCGGTCCAGATCAGTGGAGAGGTGGAAGAGGTGCTGATCTCTAGAGAAAAGCATCAGCTGAACAGATGAAAGAGGTTTTGTGCTGGGGTTGGGGTAGAGTGAGGCAGATCAAATATGATCCTTTTTTTCCTAATTGAGATTGAAAATTACATCATTGATAAGAAGTGGAAACATAAAGGGCATAATTTAAGAGCATGTCAGATTTATAAAAGCAAAGAAACTGTGATAGTTTATCAGACGTGGCTTAGGGCAGGATATGCAATTTTAATGGCTCTCACTCACGGTGAACGGTAATGAGATGGGAATTTTTTTACTTTCATCCTGAATTTCCAGCAGTGATTTTTAACACATTGTGCAGTATTTTTTTAAACAGATTAAGATTAATACAAAATCTCATAGGCTGTTGCTCTGCTTGTGCTGGGACACTGGGATGTATGTGATTTGAAACCTTATTTGAAGTTTTTGACTCAATCACCAATCTTGATTAATAAAGCATCTAATTTCTCCTACTTTTACATTTGGATTATCTTTGGCATCATCTAACATTCACTCAGTTAATCTTTAAAAAATAAAGATATGATAAATTGTATAATTAATTGTATTATGAATGGTAAATTAATCTATAGATTTATTTATTGAAATTTATAACAACAGATAGACAAACAATAAAAAAAAAAAAAACATTGCAATATAAAATATAAGAAAATCTGGTCATGCGCACAGTAAATACTGTGTGCTACTAACAAGACAGAGACTTCATCCAAAAACGATTTAAAATTTAATTTTTTTTTTTTTTTTTTTTAATTGCATCTTTTATCAATGTTCCATTGAGCAGGATCCATAATTGTGGCATACAGTATATGGCCTGTGTGCTTCTGTGACCTGTATATAAATGAGGTTTTACATGTGGTCCTATTCAGCAGCATATTTCCTCTGATCTCTGGCCTCATAGGCACCACATCCTCCAGACTAATGACTCAACTCAGCACATCCACAGTAGCTCTGTGTCTTAGTGCGTGAGACCCGGGCACAACTCTCCCAGCTGTAATGGTAACTGGTGCATCCAGCATAGCTCAGGCATAGATATCCAATATCCACCACAAAAAGCCTGCTTGTCACCAAATGACGGATATGAAACCTAATGGGCCTTTGTCTAAGCATGGGATTGAGAGATGATAGAGTCCCACATATCTGAGAGTCACTGTATTATTCATTAATGCTAAAAACAGATGAAATAGCAATTCTTCAAAAAGTTTTAGTCTTGTTTATTCAGGAACTGCACAAAAAAAAAATAGGCCTGCAGTGCTGGAAGTCATGTGAGTTACTGCTTTACTGCAGTTTAAAAAAAATAGTTTTCTGTTACTTGCATTGGTGTTATTGTCCTTTTGAGTTATGCATCATGAGATGCTAAAGGGATAGTTCACCCAAAAATGAAAATTCTGTCATAATTTTTGTTATTTTTGTATTATTTATGTACTATTAATATACTATGTACTATTAATTGAATTTATTTTAATATATTTTGGTATTTTTTACATACTATTGATATGCTATACTATACTATATTATTAATATTTATTAATTTAATAATATTTAGAATGAGCTTATTATTATTTTTATTTGATTATTTATGTTTTACATAGTTTATTCAAATATTAGTTAAACTTTTGTTAGGTTTAAAATGGTCTTGTAGTATTTTTATTTTATTTTATTTTAGCTTTATTTCAATTAACAAATGAATAAAAATGTTACCGTTTTAGTTGTAATGACAATAATAAAACTTGTACTCACTCTCATGTCATTCCAAACCTGTATGACTTTCTTCTGTGGAACACAGTGAAAGTCAAACCTGCATGTGTCCGATTCTTCAAAACTCTTTAACATAAAAAACACACACACACACACACACAGACACACACACACACACACACACACATATATATATATGGCGCAGTGGATAAGACACATGCCTTTGGTGTGAGAGACCCGGGTTCGAATCCACTGTGAGACACCAATGTGTCCCTGAGCAAGACACTTAACCCCTAGTTGCTCCAGAGGCGTGCGACCTCTGACAAATATAGCAATTGTAAGTCGCTTTGGATAAAAGCGTCAGCTAAATGACTAAATGAAATGATATATATATATATATATATATATATATATATATATATATATATATATATATATATATATATATATATATATATATTAGGGCTAGGTATTGACACAAATTTCACAATTCGATTCGATTTCGATTCACAAGCTTGCAATTCGATTCGATTTCGATTACGATTCGATTCGATTCAATATTGATTATTTTGGATATCAGGTACAATACATGGCACATGTTTTTCAAGGAAAACAAATCTCTTAACTAATGCTGTAAACTTTGGGAGTCAGTTGTAGCCTACTAGGCTTCATTAGCCTGCTATAATTTTGAAGGTACAAATTAACTGATTTGAAGCTATACAAACACTTAAATTAAACTTATTTATTTTTATAATAAGAAAGTTATATGAAATATAAACATTTAAATCGTGGCTGTCATAAAAGCTTGCCAGATTTGTTCAAACATGCATTAAATATAGAAGAACATTAAAAATTATAATGAATATGTAATATGGTGCATATATTTAGCAAAATTCTCCTCTCTAGAGTTATTTTTTCTAGCTGACTAACTGACTAAGTTACTAAGTTTAATGTTTTTTTTTTCTGAGGTAAATGTGACATTACATGCCATTGTCTGTTTAACTGACGTCTTTCCACGGATGAGACACTGATTGAGCGATACCACATTACATGATACGGATTTCGAAGTTGTACTCTATCTTTTAACACACTTTCAGATGCTCATTGATGTTTATTTGGCGCTGTAACTGGTATTATTAAGGCGGAGTAACTGGTATTATTAAGGCGGAGTAACTGGTATTATTAAGGCGGAAGAGGAGAATGAGATCATGTGCGCTCCGTGCTGCTGCTTCTCTTGAGCTGAGCCAGAGCGATCTCACGCCACAGCGCCAAAACGGTATTTATGTTTTTGAATTTCGTTAGAAAATGGACGTAATTCGAAATTTGAGACTTTATTTCATAATAATAGTCACAAAGCACAAAAGATTATTTCGATTTATTGGATGGGATGCACGATACAAATGAAAACAGGATGACTAATCGATTCTTGAGATTTAAGAATCGATAGAGGGTATGCGCATGACGTCACCGTCGGCCGGAGTGAATGCGGTCACGCCCACAAGTGGCAAAAAGACTGAGCGGCAGCATTTGTTTTCAGCGTGAATGCCGTGAAAAACACACAAAACACATCTAAAACGGGAAATAGCTTTGCGATTGACTGTACAACTAGATTTGACCAGAAATCTGAGGTACTGTATATTTTTACAGACTGCAAAAAGCTACAAAACAGACTATATTCTGCATAATTGGATGTTTTGAAATAAACACTGACCAAAAACTATACGGGGACGATATGATGATATACAGTATAACATTAATGTAAGTGATCACTCGGATTTAGACCTATCTATATTGTATTTATATAAAACGTTTACAGGCAAATTTTCTTAATTTATTTCCCCGGCGTCGAAATCAGGCACATATAAATGTCAGGAAGCACGATTCCTGGCTGCATGTCAATATCCATGGATCACTGGATCTTTGATAAGTTGTAAGGAACACTATATCGAGTCCAACTTTTAGTTTAAACTGATAATAGTTTGTTTTACTCGCGTTTTCGCAGTTTCCCTCTATTAACTCCAGCCACGCACCAGCTCTTTTGCCACTCAGTCCCGCTGAGGGGGGCGTGTTCCGCTGGGGAAGTGACGTTAATGCATTCCCTCTATATCGGTTCGTAAAAATGAGAATCGATTAGTATCGAGAAATCGATATTTTTTACCCAGCCCTAATATATATATATATATATATATATATATATATATATATATATATATATATATATATATATATATATATATAATATTTCACATACAGGTTTGAACTAGACCTTCAACTTAATGAGGGAGAGAGAAAGAAAATGAGGGAAAATGTACTTCCGTCCTGTATTGACCTCCACCGTGTCACTTCCTGAGGACTATCTTTAACCTACATCATGTGCCAGCATTGTTTCTCTTGCTCTCATCAACACTCTCTTACAGCTGTAAAAGTAGGCCAGGCGTTTGACCGCTCTCGTTTCGCTTCTGGTTCTCCTTCAGAGTTATTGATCTGCAGGGCCTTACAGAAATTGCTGTGTGTAAGATATATTTTTGAATTTTTTTGTTTGTGCGACCTTGGTTTGTTCAGAGATGAGATCACTGGACACTTTTGTGTACTGTTTCCAGTCGTGCCAATTAGTGCTGCTATCTATATACATGGGGAAAGACGGCACTATCTGCATTATTTCATCATTATTTCAAACCAAGATTAAAATCTAACAACAAAGATATAAGCCATGCTTCACACACAAAAAAACATATTTTTAGACTGTACAACTAATGGACATGCACGATTTTATTTTTCTTATTTACATAGCAGGGCTCCAGACTGCGACGAAATGGTTGCATTTTGCGACCAAAATTTGAGAGTGTGCGACTGAATTTTACACCCAGTCGCAGATGTGTGACCAGTAATTTTATTTTATTTTTTTACACGTTAAACGTGGAAGGGGCTTATCAATGAATTCGGAATGTGTGGAAGGCCAATGAGTGTGAGAAGAATAGGGAATGGCCACTGTAAGTGGCTAATGTGTGGAGGGGGAGGGCCCTAGAGATAATCGAGCGCGCGTTTAAACTCTGTGGAGACGGAGACAACCTGCTGTGCGTCTGAGCAATGAACAAGCGAATTAACTATTGACTTGTTCTTCCAAGCTAGTGTGCCAGTTAAATTCACTTGCTGGCTTCCCAAATAATACATTACAACAGCGATAATCAAAAAAACATGAACAAAACGATTACTCTTTGTAAACATTTTTGTAAAATTTTCAGTTGGGGGCCACCGTGCTCCTAGTGAAAATAGTTAGTCTGGAGCCCTGCATAGTGTTTTTATTTTGTATGCTGTGGTGGGACTATAACAGATTCTTTTCAGACTGTGTATTGGCCATGGTAATGGCATTTTTATTTAAATAATTTTTTTGAGGCCCTTAATAGCCTTTAACGCTGCTGTCTTGCGATCCCTCTGCCTGTGCTGATATTGTTTCCGGCCATCTGTCCAGCACTGTTGCCAGAATATAGAGAAAAAGGCATAAATCCCCCTCTCTGCTTGACCCTTGAAGACAGCCAGCCAGTTATATCATAGTGTCACAAAGGATTTGCCCACGTCTGGCGTGGTTAGAGATGTGTGTTTCCCGATTTGCTCATGGGAGTTATAGAAATTACTGTGGGCCTCTTCGGCTCTCACTTCAGCCTTCATGGCCCCTGGACCTGACACTGCTGTCGCCAAAACAACACTCATGAGTGATGCTGCTGTGGACCCGGGCTGTATACATCATTGCGAGAGTAAAGATAAACAATTAGATTTAATTTACTTGAATTAAATGTGTAAATGGCTGTAGGCTTCTTTGTTTTTTCATGTACTAAACCAAAAAAAAAACCTTAAAGGACAAGTTCGGTATTTTACACTTAAAGCTCTGTTTTAAGATCGTTTCTGATGAAATAGAACGGTTAAGATTCAAATTTGGACACATGCTGCTGGCCCGAGAATTCTCGGTTTCTGTCCAACTCGGACAAAAACTATGATAAAACCTGTTGGAAAGCATCTTTTGCAGCGATTTTTGTGTGAGCATATCAGTGAACACCCCTGACCACTCGGTGAGTTTAACGTCTTTGGAAACTAAAATTAAATGGGGGGGGGGGGGGGACCACAGAAGGACCACAGAAGGACCACAGGACCACAGTTCTGCAACCACAGAAACCGAAAATTCTCAGGACAGCAGCATGTGTCCAAATTTCAATCCTAACCGTTCTATTTCATCAGAAACAATCTTAAAACAGGGCTTTAAGTGTAAAATACCGAACTTGTCCTTTAAGAGTGGTGTGAATTAAAATATATTACAGTATAAAGTATATACAAATGCTATATTTTTAATACAAAATGTATAAATTAATATAAATAAAAATATGTTTAAAAAGCAAATTTCCCTTTATATTATAAATACCATTTGGAATGGCAATTACGTTATATTTTTTTGTCTCAAACTGACTACACGAAACGGTAATGTTTTGTTAGATGGGTGTTTTGGACCCCTTGGATCAGAGCATCTCTCACATCTTTTGTGTGCCTCTCAACCCCTCAGGTCGAGCCAGCCTGCATGGCAAGTCATCTCTACGCATTGAGAGGGTTCGCTCGGAAGACCAGGGCTGGTATGAGTGCAAGGTCCTGATGCTGGAGCAACAGTATCACACCTTTCACAACGGCAGCTGGGTGCACCTCACAGTCAACGGTGAGTCTCTGACCTAGGATCAGTTTTCTTCTCATGTTACTTATAGGGTTAAGTTTTGTTTTTAGGCTTTAGGTCAGGTTGAGAAGGTCAAGTTGAACCCAGTTTTGTTGTCCGATTGTGTCCAAACCAGATGTGCTGTGATTAAAAAAGTGTGATTCAAGTTTCTTTTATAACTAGTTGAAAGTCGTAAGTTTTTTGGCGTTCAGTCAGCTGTTTGGTTTGGTTTCGTGGGCATAGCCCCATCTACACCAAAAACTTTTTGGACCAATATTCCATTCCTCATGTAAATGGCCTTCAAAAGTATTTAGGCACTTTTGGACACTTACAGTCAGCCATACTTAAATTTCGAAATGTCAAAATATTAAACCGAGTGACAAATGCAAGCAAATTATGCTTTTTGTTGTTGTTGTTGTTGTTTTGAAGTACACTATTGTTCACAAGTTTGGGATCTGGAAGATTTTTTTAATGTTTCTGAAAGTCTCTTAGGCTCACTAAGGCTGCATTTATTTGATCAAAAATACAGTAAAAACAGTAATATTGTATAATATTGTTACAATTTAGAAAAACTGTTTTCTTTTTGAATATATTTTCAAATGTCATTTATTCCTGTGATGGCATAGCTGAATTTTTAGCATCATTATTCAAGTCTTCAGTGTCACATGATCCTTTCTAATATGCATGATCCTTTCTAATAATTTTGGGGTAAACTGTGATACATTTCCAGGGTTCTTTGATGAATAGAAAGTTCAAAAAACAGTATTTATTTGATATACCGGTAGATTTTTTTTGTAACATTATAAATGTCTTTACTGCCACTTTTGATCAATTTAATGCATGAATTTTAACTGGTCCCAAATTCATTTTAAATGATAAATGAAATAAAGTTTCTTTTTGTATAATGGTTTGCTTGAGAAGTTTGCTTTTGCTATCTTTCTTTAAAATAAATGACAGTTGGTTTGATAATTTGTTTCAAGTGACCAAATGGGCAAGGTTTGCGAGTGCGTGACAGCGCTCAAACAGAGAAAACCCTTCCACGCATTGTTCTGATTGGCCATTGTTGCAGACAAAAAAATCTTGCCGCATCGTGCCTGGTTACGACAGTGTCAGTCTTCCTGTGAGCGCATCATGTCACTGTGCCATCTCGGTTGCGTTGCCTAGGCAGCAGACACCCAAATCCCCAGACCAGTTACAGTACATTATCTCTATCTCATTGCTGTGTGATTTACACTCAACCTCTTCCAATAGACAACAGCTGTAAATCAGATCACCCTTCCAAATACACAGCTCTGCAGTTACAGACTGTGTTGAAATTGTATTATTGAAGTTTTTTAGGAACTTGCTCATGTCTGTGAGATGAACTTGAATCTTTATTTTTATTTTTATTTTATTTGACTCTCTCAAGTGTCAGGGTGGTGCTGATGTCGCTCCATGACATTGTGTATGTGTGTGTATCCATTTGTGTTGTGGCTAGTCTTAAATCCAGCAGCTCAGCCCACAAGTTGGAGTGTTGACAGGCCAGTTTATCAGCCCCATGTGGATGTGTGTGTGCCCATGTGCCCTGCGGTCCTGTGTGACTAACACACTAATATCAGCAGTGTATGGCGTTATTTCCCTGTCAAATGTCGAGAGCGCATTATTATAGCTCGAAAGTACATTAATATAATGCACGAGCGTGAATCTCCCTGCTCCCGCGCGGAATATGATGTGCCGAGCGTGAATCTCTCTGCTCGCGCGTGGAATATGATGTGCCGAGCGTGAATCTCTCTGCGCACGTGCGGAATATAATGTGCCGAGCGCGAATCTCGTGCTCTCAGATACACTTCTCTTGTAAGAACTCTCTCTCTGGGCTCTCTCAGAGAATATGCCTGCACTTAAAACGTGTTCAGTGCAATCGCGAATCTCTCCTCTTCCCCAGCTAACAATTTTAGGTTATAAGAACGTTTTCATAACGTTCCCATTAAGTTATAAAAATGTTATTTCTGATTGTTCTAGGGAATTTCAAAACGTCCAGTTTTTTAGACGTTGCATTAACGTTATTTCTTGGTTATAAGAACGTTCAATTCTCCCGTTATATAAACGTTGTATTAACGTTATTTCCTGGTTATAATAATGTTAGAACGTTCAATTCTCCCTTTATATAAACGTTGTATAAACGTTCTTGCTTGGTTATAAGAACGTTATTCAAACGTTCAATTCTCCCATTATATAAACGTTCTCTTAATGTTTTTCTAATATAATGAAAAACGTTTCATTAAATAAAAAAACATTAAGAAAGGTTTTAATAATTATAACAAGGTAGCCTATATAATAGGCATATATGAAGAACCTAAAACAAGAACTTTCAGATTTTAAAATTCAGACAAAAAGATCTAGAAAGATAATTAAAAAAAAGACCCATGAATCATGTCTATAATATGTAATGTAGTCGAGTTGAATTGAACCCAAGTATTATTCCAATTCGATTTGGGTTGAAGTGACAATATGAAATTAACGTGAACATAAACTTGGACTAAACATAGAATCACCAACAATGGTACAGGGAACAAAGCTAGTCAAGAGACAATGGGAACACAAGGACAATGATTATGACCAAAAACAACCAATGACCACTCACAAGTTAAAGTTCTTTTAATTTACATAGCTCTTTTTTACAACAGCCACTGGCTGGCCAAAGTGCTTTACAGAACAGCAGAAAAAAGGGGAAAACCCCTACATAACATATGGAATAGCAATTTCTGATTGGTTGTTGCCGTTTGGACAGCGTTTATGCCAAGAGCAAAGAGAAAGAAATCGAAGAGAAGAGTAGGCTTGCCCGAACGCATGGGACACAGTCTAAGCACATACACGCTTACTTTAAGCGAAGAGGAGAGCTTCGCAATTGCACTGAACACGTTCTAAGTGCAGGCATATTCTCTGAGCGAGCCCAGAGAAAATTCTTACAAGAGCTGCGTGTTTCTGAGAGCGCGCGCCCAGTTCCCGCGCGCGAGCAGAGAGATTCGCGCTCACGCATTATATTCCGCGCGCGAGCATTGAGATTCACGCTCGAGCATTATATTAATGTACTTTCGCGCTTCAATAATGCGCTCTCGACATTTGACAGGGAAATAACGCCATAGCAGTGTTTCTTCTTTGAGACCACAACCGATATGTCTAATTCTGCACTGGGCTCGGAAACGCACAAAGATATTCAAGAGCACCGCCAATCTTTTTTACACAGTTTAATCGGAGACTAAACTGTACTTTAGGGTGTACTGTAATATGTTTGCGTCTCATCTGTGTGATGGGGAGGTCTTCACCCCTCATTAACAATTCCCACTCTCTCAGAGGTGTTTCTGCAGGCTTTTGTGTAAAGATAGAAAAACCCACAAGCATTAAGCTTTAGCATATATCTATGAATATATGCATAGGGCCAGCTGATAAAGTGCTTTCTGAAGGGTATTTTGTGGAGTGCTGGCGTGTTTGCGGCCGGTTAAGCGGCGGTTAGCGTGGTGAGTGAAAGAAAGAAATTAAAGCTCAATGTTAGCTGCTTTCGCTATGTGCCTCAGAGCTGTTGTTTTACAGTTCCTGAGATATTTTTGCTCTCTCTCACACACACACTCTCACTTGTGTCGTTTGAGGTGTGAGGCACATGTCAAAAGTGCTAAGGAGGAGGAGAGGAAGTGATGTAATGGTTCATCAATGCAGCAAGATTTAGTACTCATGCAGGTGATTGTTGAAGCGACACAATGGAGTGTACATCTGTGTGTTTAAAGCAATAATTCACACAAAAAGCCCCATGAAGCTATATAGAGAGAGAGAGTGGGTGGTCTGACTCTTTAAATAACTTCCTTTCCTCTTCTGCAGTGCTGAATCTGTGGGGAGAATACAAAACTCCAGCACCACTGGAGATCCTCTGGTTTTTCTGTGATCTTGGAGCATATTTACACTTCACTGCTGGTTATCACTAATCCTTTGGATTTCAGATAGGGATGTCAATTTTCACAAATTCCCATGAACGATCGTCGTTTAAATTGACGATCAATTAATCGATTAATCGTTAACATTAATGGCAAACAGCATTACAGGGTCTGCAAATGATGCTCAAAAAGCTATGTTCCTCACCAAATTAATAATAATGGTTTTTAATCTAAATAAAGGGTTAGTAGGATTGTAAAATGTTTTGATGTGATTGATCAATTAAATTAATATATTTATAACGACAAATACGTCACCAACGCCGCCTCAGATGCGTGCTTGTCAGAATGTGTGACTGTTTACGTGCTGGAACAACGCACTGAAAACGGCAACTAAACCCAATGAATTCACAACCATTTAATAAAATAGTGTTCTCATGTTATGTAATATGATTAGTCATGCATTCTGCTTTAGCGGTGCGCGCTGAATGAATAACCGTTGAGCACTTTGTTAGCGTTTATTTAACTCAAAGAAACGCATCCTATTTGATATTAATCAGATATATACAAAATAAACATAATCTTACAAAATTACATCTGCACAAAATGACGTGAATGCTAAGTGCTTAAACTAAGTTACGTGCCATTCAGAATGACTCATGTTGTGGTGGACGCACTCTTCCTGGAACAACGCGACATGGCATCTTAACCCAAATAATTCACAATGTTTTATTACAATATTGTTCTCTTTATAATCTTGTGTAATATGACAGTCACAATAATCATTATTAGTCGTGCATTGTCATTTGAGCTGAGCGCGCTAAAGATCACGTCGAGTCTTAACCAAATGCATCCAATATGAGATAAATCAGATATAGATAGGCATACACAAAATAAACTATTACAACTTACATTTGCACAAAACAAAAGGCTGCGAATGCACACGCAAACTTATAGTCATGATGAAGGTGTAAAATAGTCCCAAACAACTCCGGTGTGTGTGTGTCATTCAGTGGGACTCAACACTTCACCACACCGGCGCGCTCGCTTACATGTATCGCGGTTGAGCAGCACGCACGCGCATGATCCTGCTTAATCGATGATCGATAAGTTTTATCGATTAAATGTATTATCGACAATTAATCGATCGTCGATTAATCGTTGACATCCCTAATTTCAGATTAAATTTCTTGCAAAGTTGGAGAGGGAAAAGTCCCATTGAAATCCAAAAAGCAAACCTAATGTTCAGTTTTACTATTTCACTTTTTCCCCATATACATGACTCTCAAGTTATTTAAAACCTCAATTAGTGTTTGATTTCTGATGATGGCCCGTGTCGTCACCAAAATCTAATTAGTGCGAGGCTAAAAATATAGTTACTAAAAATGATTTATTTTTAAGATTTTCAGAAGTTAATGTGTAAATGATTCTTCCCTATGTAAAATATGCTACTACAATGCATGTAGGAATGTTGCTATGTGGTTTTTAGCAAGTTATTATGTGGTTGATTGCAAAGTTCTAGGTTGTGTCTAATGTGTTCTAAAAATCAAGTACATTTTAATGACTCGTTTATGAGGCATATTCTGTGATTAGTGGCTGCTTGTCTCCCCTGAACTGACACCCCTCACATGCTCTTATGCTCAGCCTCTGTGTGTTTTGATTGGACATAATTAGTACAGTCCTCGCCCCCATCAGTTTGACTGACAGCTGCTGTTCATCCTATTTTCTGGGGTGTGATGTAGACAGGGAGGACACACCATTCATCTGTGTATTTCAATAATCACCATGTTGTGATTGGTAATGCAGTTAACTAGATTCTATAAGAAGCTAGGTCACGTCCTGGCGACAAGGTGAGAGTTGTTGTTCGGTTGTCGAGAGCATCTTGTCTGTTTTAATACTCAGATCCTTATGGCAGGGTTAGAGAGTAGAGCAGTGCGGTTAAATCTATTCCAAATTGACTGTGAGCTAACACTAATCCTGCTGGGATTTAATGGGATACCCGCATCAGGAGAGAACGGCTGTTGCTTAGTCTCTGGGCAGTCCAAAAATTGTACTGCATTTCTGCTCTAATGCTTTGACATTGTATGATTGCTGTTGACAGATGACTTACTGTGAATACAATCGAGCCAAAAGGTCCACAGACTCACCTAAATATCTGAGGTTTGTAGTGTACATTTGAACATTTTAAGGATTAACCTATTTCTTAGGTTGTTCACATTAAAACAAAAAATAACTTTTTGGCTTCTACTTCATTTTAATAGGTCTGACTGTATTTATCTATTTATTTACTGTATTTATTTTGAATTTTAAATGTTATATTTAAACGTTATATTAAATATTGTCTCAATAAATATGTGGCCATTCAAAACTGCATGCATAATAACTATAAACAAATGTGCAAAGTGCAGTTTAAAAAGTTGGAATATAGCATGTCAAATTACCCATCTAAAGTTAGGCTAATAAACCATATTAATTAGCGATAGAATGGTTTATTCAGATTAATATTTACATTTAGATTACATAAAATTTTTTAAGGGGGTTTCAAGTGACTTAATGCTTTATTTTAATGCATCCACAATGTTCACCTGGATCCTGAAATGCTAAGCAAAAGGATATAGGGATACTGATATTATTCTGACACTTATTTTCAGCCGGAAAGATGAAGTTATTGTCATTTCAAACAGGTTCTAATTGCCTGCTAGACATTCAGTGTGTTTAAATAAGAGTGTGCATTGTTGGTTTAGAGACTTGTGACATCATAAAAGGATTGTAGTTCTTCATGCTGTTCAATTCATCCACAGCGTAGAAGTTATAGTTTAAAAAAAGTACCATTACATATCAATCGGCTTATATGTGCAGAACTGCAATTTTGGTAATGCCATTACAAATCTTCTTTTCCATAAAGCTTGTTAAGCGAATAAAGCCTCTTCGGATAGGACATGAACCCAGATAAAGCCACAGACATAAACAATCCGGCCGCTTATGCTGCCATTCTAATTGTCTCCTTATCAGGTCTATGAGTCAAATTAACCCTGTAGCAGAGTCACTACAGGGTTGAGTTAGGGCGCTGTCCGGGGTGCTGATGACTGTGGGCCAGGGAGATGTCCGTGGTCCTGATGGCCTCACAATCTCATGTGGGTGCTGAAAACTCTGCAAGGCGAGGCCATATGCTTCAGAAACATTGCAGATGCCATCATGGCATGAGATGAAGACTTTTAAACGATAGCGCAACGGTAGGCACAGAATTCTAGAACTGGCACAACTGATATTTGCAGCTCTGACTGTCACAGTCTGTTGACCTGCAGCATGTTTGTTGGTTTGTTAATGGGAACGGAAAGTGTGGGTTTAGCTACAGGAAACAGACAGGCCTGGTTGTTCAGTTTTCAATAGTTGAGGGATGGCCCTTGGTGTGTTTTTATTGGGTGTAAATGAAGCTGGCAGCATGCCAGCCCCTTGGGTGCCATAGTGGTAAGAGTGATGCCATAGTGTACTACTCTTACTAATAATGAATTACTGCCCTTATTCCAGTCTGTTCACTCATTGCATTGACAAATGTGTTGCATGTCTGTGAGAGAATATTTTATGGTTGAACTTCAGGCCTTTTTATCGATTTGCTGACTTTTAAGCGATTGATAATTTCACTAATAGAGCAGACATCACGACCACTAGTCCTGCTAGTCTCCCCAATAACCCACGACGGTCGATCTCCCCCGAATACTGACTGGTTCCCGAACTACAGTTCCAACCATGCTTCACTCTTGCACTGATTTCACTGATTTGTACTTCTCAGTGCGAAGTCTTGTTTCACCCCTGTGTACATTTCTGAGCGTTTTCCTGACTGTTATTCTGCCCGTGTTTACGACCCTGCTGTATCTCGTCTCTGATTGATTGCTGCCTGCCTACTGACCCTCTGCCTGTTCCCTTTCGAGGGAACTCCAACTGCGTCGAATGACACTTTGGGGGAAGCCCCTCAGCGTAGCGCCTCTGAAGCATGAATGAAACTAAGCCAATCTCCGATTAGTGCAACGTAATGACGTAATATGTGACGAAACATAGGCGGAACTATAAAGGGACGCCGGCACACACAAAATGTCAGCTTTCTGTTCTTCAGCAAGCGCTATCTGTGACTGTGTGTCTTATTTATTGTTGTCTGTCTCTAAGTTGAATCTCTGAGCGAAATGGCGAGCGCAAGTTTCAGGAAGTGTGTGCATCCTTGCCCTCGTTTTATCACGGGTGGGGACACACACCGACTGTGCACGCACTGTCTAGGAATGCAGCACGCGCAGGCAGCTCTCGAGGGGGCTGCTTGCGAGGATTGTGAGAAATGAACAATCCGTGTGCTGCGTTCCCGGCTGGCTATCTTTGTTGAAGGTGGCCAGCCTCGCGAGCCCCGTGGTGCGGGACCCGCGTCCGCTGAGGCGGCGCGGCAACGCTCTTCATGGGGCTCTCAAATGAATCTGTCAGGGGATCCCGAGGCTGCTGAGGCACCTTCTCGGGATTCCTCTGACAGTTCCGATGTCCTTGAGCCTCGCGTGGAAGCCCGCCCGGCGGCTTCTTTTTCGCGAGCCGAGGATCCGATGCTTGAACTGTCTGCCTCTGAGGAGGTAGACGTGCTCAACATCGAGGGCGGGGATTTTGGGGATGACTCGCCACCCCATGTCCCCGCTAATGAGGAGCTGGTGGAGGTTGTCTCTCGTGCTGTGGCTCATTTAAATATCAGTTGGCCACATGAGAAGCAGGAAGCGCTTACTAAAAGCAAGTTGGACGAGCACTTCCTGCAGTACACAGCACAGAGAGCAACCTCATCACCGGGGCTTACCGTTTTTTCCCGACTTACACAACGAGTTGTGTAAGTCGTGGAACAGACCACATTCTTCCCGTGTGTCCAACCCCCCGGTTCTTAATTATAGTAACATCCTGGGGGCACGGGAAAACGGTTATGGGATGATGCCTCGGGTAGAACAGCCACTGGCTAATTATTTATCCCCCGAATCGGCGTCATCCCTGAAAGCCCCGGTGCTGCCCACTAAACCCTGTAGAGAGACATCATCTTTAGTGGGCAGGGCTTATATGGCTGCGGGTCGGGCTGGTGCGAGCCTTCACATGATGGCTCTGCTTCAGGCGTACCAGGCCGACCTTCTTAAAGACATCCATGAGGGCGAGGGCCCAACTCCCAATGATGTCGCGGAGTTGAGGAGGGTCGCTGACCTGTCTCTCCGAGTCACCAAGGAGACGGCCCGTGCTGTCGGCCGCTCCATGGCAGCAATGGTGGTCTCGGAGAGACATTTATGGTTAAATCTGTCGGGCATCAAGGAGAAGGACAGGGCTTTCCTACTTGATGCCCCGATTTCGCCACAGCCATCCGCCAGCTCCTCCGCCTATAGACAGGCCCAAAGAGAGAGCGTTTCGTTTAGAGCCCCCCCTCAAGGAGCATAGACGGCGCTCTCAGGCGAAGCCTCAACCGAAGCAGGGCGACCTGTGGGCCGTCCTGCAGGCGAAAAAGGCTTCGTCAAAGAGATCCTAGCCAATCTAGGATCTCTGCGGGCGGCCCCACCAGTGGTGGAGCGACCGAGGTCGTCTCCTTCGCGAAGCCCGCAGGAAATTGATGTTGCTCTCCCGCCGTTAAAAACGCTTCGGGACACATCGGTTTCCAGCGAACGCAGGTTGCACTGTCCGCCCCACAGGCTTGCGGACAGGCAGCATTCGCGTCCGCCCATCGAGAATCATTTTCGGTCCAGCCCTGCCGGGAATCCGCTTCAGGGGGCCGAGAACGAATCCCGATTAATACCCGAAGCCAGGCTCGAGAGCCTGGTTTCCTTGGTAAAATATTTCGATACATGGAAAAATCTGTCGAATATTTCTCCTTGGGCCCTGCGCACCATTCAAAATGGCTACAGGCTGCAGTTCAGTTTCCGCCCTGGACTGTAGTCGACCCAGTGCAGGGTCGGGTGTTGGTACAGGAAGTGTTGGTACTCCCTGCTGGCAAAGGAGGCTATAGATCGTATTCCTCCTCCAGACAGGGAGTCCGGGTTTTACAGCCGCTACTTCATAGTTCCCAAGAAGGATGGGGGGTTGCGTCCAATAATAGATCTCAGGCACCTGAACCGCTCTCTGAGGAGATTCAGGTTCAAGGTGCTCACTATTCCCCTTATCGTGAGTCAAATTCAATCCGAGGATTGGTTTGTCACGATAGATCTAAAGAACGCATACTTCCACATATCCATCCTTCCATCTCACAGGAAGTTCCTGAGGTTCGCTTTCGGGGGCGAAGCGTACCAGTATCAAGTTCTTCCGTTCGGCCTAGCTCTCTCCCCTCGCACATTTACCAAATGTATGGATGCAGCTCTGGCACCCCTGAGGCTTCAGGGCATCAGGGTGCTCAATTATATCGACTACTGGCTGATTTTAGCACAGTCACAAGAGCTGGCGGTTCGGCATCGAAATGTCGTCCTCGCCCACATCCAAAGCCTGGGGTTGAGACTCAACACGAAAAAGAACGTGTTGACACCAGCCCAGAGAACCACGTTCCTGGGAGTGGTGTGGGACTCGGTCACGATGCGGGCACAATTGTCTCCTGCACGGATCGAGTCCATCCTGACCTCAGTGTCCGGGATAAAGCTAGGCCAAGCCATCACCGTAAAACACTTCCAGAGAGTGTTGGGGCTCATGGCAGCAGCGTCCAATATCATTCCATTCGGCCTGCTGCATATGAGGGCCCTTCAGTGGTGGTTAAAAACCAAGGGGTTCTCCCCGAGGGGAAACCCGTTCCGCATGATCAGGGTTACGCGCAGATGCCTTCGTTCCCTATCTATGTGGAAGAAAGCCTGGTTTCTCTCCCAAGGCCCTGTGTTGGGAGCGTCATGTCGCCGGAAAACCGTTTTGACAGACGCCTCTCCCTCACGGGCTGGGGCGCGGTCATGGACGGCCGCTTAAAGGGTTAGTTCACCCAAAAATGAAAATTCTGTCAGTAATTACTCACCCTCACGTTGTTCCAACCCCGTAAGACCTTCGTTCATCTTCGGAACACGAATTAAGATATTTTTGATGAAATCTGAGTGCTGGATCACTCCTCCATACTAGTCCATAGGCTTCTTCAGGGATTGAACTTGCCGGCCTCGAAAAGTTATTAAAGACATCGTTAAAATAGTCCAAGTGACTACAGTGGCTCAATCTTAAGTTTATCAAGCGACGAGAATACTTTTTGTGCACAAAAAAAAACTAAAATAACGACTTTATTTCAACTATTCATTTCCTTCTCTGTGGGCCTCGAGTCAGTTAACTAGTGTAATAGCGTACGCTTCTGTTGTTGTACGTCACACGCATCACGCACATGACCAGCGTCGGCCAATAGTGAGCCTACGTGTGACGTAGCTCTACGCAATTACACTAGTTTAACTGACTAGAGGCCCAAAGAGAAGGAAATGAATGCGCACAAAAAGTATTCTCGTCGCTTGATAAACTTAAGATTGAGCCACTGTAGTCACTTGAACTATTTTAACGATGTCTTTAATAACTTTTCGAGGCCGGCAAGTTCAATCCCTGAAGAAGCCTATGGACTAGTATGGAGGAGTGATCCAGCTCTCAGATTTCATCAAAAATATCTTAATTCGTGTTCCGAAGATGAACGAAGGTCTTACGGGGTTGGAACAACATGAGGGTGAGTAATTACTGACAGAATTTTCGTTTTTGTGTGAACTAACCCTTTAATGACAGGCCTATGGCAGGACAATCATTCATCCTGGCACATAAACTGCCTGGAGATGTTGGCGGTGTTCCAAGCTCTGAGGAGCTTCCTGCCGGACCTAAAAGGTCATCATGTCCTTGTGAGGTCAGATAACATGTCGGTAGTGGCCTATATAAACCATCAGGGGGGTCTGAGGTCTCGCCCTCTATGCAGACTGGCGCATCAGATCCTCCTGTGGTCCCAGGGGAAACTGTTGTCTCTAAGAGCAACATACATCCCGGGGAGTCAAAATCAGGGAGCAGACATCCTGTCGAGACAGGGGCTGGGGCCCGGGGAATGGAGACTCCACCCCGAGGTGGTGGAGTCAATATCTCAGAGGTTTGGCCCAGTGGAAGTGGACCTGTTCGCGTCTCGAGAGACGACCCACTGTCCACTGTGGTTTTCCCTCACCCATCCAGCCCCGCT
The DNA here is from genome assembly GCA_030578255.1 of Tiaroga cobitis. Classification (NCBI taxonomy): domain Eukaryota; kingdom Metazoa; phylum Chordata; class Actinopteri; order Cypriniformes; family Leuciscidae; genus Tiaroga; species Tiaroga cobitis. The sequence continues at coordinate 19,352,575 of CM060611.1, forward strand.
GGGGTTGGATGCCATGGTGCAGACGTGGCGGAGGCTACGTCTGTACGTGTTTCCCCCGATCGCTCTGCTCCCGGGAGTTCTAGAGAGGGTCCGTCGCGACGGGATCAGTCTACTGCTGGTAGCCCCGTTGTGGCCGGCCCGAGTATGGTTCTCCGACATAATTTTGCTCCTGGACGGCCCTCCATGGGAGATTCCCATCAGGAGGGACCTGCTGACACAGGCAGAGGGCTCAATATTTCACCCTCGGCCCGAGTTGTGGAAACTGTGGGTCTGGCCCGTGAGGGGGCACAGTGCCTAGAGGCCGGCCTATCAGCTGGAGTAGTGGAGACCATACTCGGCTCTAGAGCTCCCTCCACGAGGAAATTGTACGGCTTGAAGTGGGATGTCTTCACCATTTGGTGTAGAGTGCGTGAGGTGGACCCAGTTTGCCCAGTGGCTTCAGTGCTGGAGTTCCTCTAAGATCGCTTCTCCACTGGTCTTACCCCGTCCACACTCAAGGTGTACGTAGCTGCCATTGCGGCTTTCCACGCTCCTCTGAGTGATGGACCTCTGGGGAGACACCAGTTGGTCGTACGTTTCCTCCGTGGGGCTTGGAGGATGAGACCTGCGGCTCGTACCAGGGTTCCCACTTGGGACCTGGCGGTGGTTCTTGAAGGTTTGGCTGAGGCCCTCTTTGAACCGCTGGAGTCGGCTGAGGCCAAGAACCTGTCGCTGAAGGTCGCTTTTCTGTTAGCCATTACTTCTCTGAGGAGGGTAGGAGATCTCCAGGCGCTCTCCATATCTAACGAGTGCCTGGAGTTTGCTCCAGGCAACATTAAGGCCATCCTTCACCCTAGGCCCGGCTATCTGCCTAAGGTGCCGTCCAGTGCGGCACGGCCTACGGTTCTGCAGGCTTTTCATCCTCCACCTCACATGACGACGGATGAAGAGAGACTTCACATGCTCTGCCCTGTCAGAGCATTGAGTATTTACATTCAGAGGTCCTCTTCATGGCGGAAGTCGGACCAGTTGCTGGTGTGTTTCGGGTCGCCCAGGAAGGGGCTTCCAGCTTCAAAGCAGACCATCAGCAACTGGATTGTCCAGGCGATTTCCATGGCCTACCAGGTGCGCGGTATGCCTTCACCTTTGGCCGTGAGGGATACCATACCAGAGGCATGACGTCCTCTAGAGCCCTTCTCGCGGGGGCCCCCATCCAGGAGGTCTGCGATGCAGCAGGATGGGCTACCCCTCATACCTTTATAGTCTGGACATTCCGTCAACACCCGGCGCTCTTGCGCTCTCGTCCTAAGTGTGCCTGTGAGCAGCTTCACACTAGGGCAGGCAGGGCACGTTGTGGCGTAGTGGGCACTCGTTCCCCCAAAGTGTCATTCGACGCAGTTGGAGTTCCCTCGAAAGGGAACGTCATCGGGTTACGACTGTAACCCTTGTTCCCTGAGAAGGGAACGAGAACTGCGTCCCTTGGCCACGCCTCCCCTGCCTGGGAGCACTTGCTTCATCACAGAGGCTGACATTTTGTGTGTGCCGGCGTCCCTTTATAGTTCCGCCTATGTGTCGTCACACATTACGTCATTACGTTGCACCAATCGGAGATTGGCTTAGTTTCATTCATGCTTCAGAGGCGCTACGCTGAGGGGCTTCCCCCAAAGGGTCATTCGACGCAGTTCTCGTTCCATTCTCAGGGAACAAGGGTTACAGTCGTAACCCGAGGACGTTTTCTGGATCTCGTCTTGTCTGCTGCCTGCCCTGATCTCCTGCCTGGTTACCTTTTGCTGTTGTCTGCCCTGCTCCACTGTTTCTCGCTGGTACTGACCCTTTCCTGTCGACCTTGACTAATCTGAATAAACCGTTTGCAAATGGATCTGACTGTGTCTGATGAGTCACAACAGTGATTGACATGGAATGGCAGTTGTGCTTCAAGACCCAGATTTTACATTGGACATCAAGTACCAAATTGTTTATTGGATCAATTTGGATGTGTCATGCTCTTGGCAGTGTTGTTAGTTAACTAAAAGTTACCTATTAAAAAGTTGTTTTTTTATTAATTGAAGTTACGCTGAAATGAAATGAAATCTAAATATTAGATGAAAAAGATTACAAATTATAAATGTTGCTCTGGCAACTAACTGAAATAACATAAGTTTAAGAGTACTTAAGTACTTAAATTATTCAAACAAAATGGAAATACAAATAAATTAAATAGAAATAGAAACTAGTAAAATGACAAAAGCACAAACAAACAGAATTACTGAAACCTAAACTAAACTTAATATGAAGACTAAAATATGCAGATAAAAGAAAAAAATATATATTGTTTTATTTAATACCATAATAGTATATAAATAATACTAAAAAAAATAACACTGGCTTGTGGGTGTTAATGAAATCATCTGATAATTATATATGTTATCGCCGATAATTGACAAATGGACAATATTATAATTCTATTCTATTTTGTATAAATAAATAAAACACCAAAAGTAAAAATTTTGGCGTCACAACATACAGTATTGTGAATGGACATTAATTTTGAGATTTGCTAAAGTTTACATTCAACAGTATTACTAGTGTGTATATATATATATATATATATATATATATATATATATATATATATATATATATATATATATATATATATATATTCTGTATATATATATAAACTTTAAGTTTGCATTAGATGATGGCAAAGGTAATCTAAATGTAAAAATTGGGGGAATGAGCATGCATAACCATCATAACTGGACTGCTATTTTCCTCCTGGTCGGCAAGTGGCGCCTGTCACCAGGCTCCTGCTGAACACTACCACTCATTATGCCTGATGTGTCACTCTTGTGTCTTGCCCTATTTAAGTGGGTTTGTGCCATGCTTTATTGTTCAGAATGTGAAATGAGAAATTTAGAATAACGGAACACTCATTTAAATTAGGGATGCACCGATCCGATACTCAGTATCGATATCGGCTCCGATACTGCCATTTTTGCCGGATCGGGTATCGATCAGACGAGGCCGATCCAAATCCGATATTGTGCGTGTTATTGTTAAGCCCCACAAAAGGCACAAAACATTCTAAGTACCATAAAGTTTTCGTGCACTCTATTCTAAGTGTTCTGAAGCCATTATGTGAGATAGAAATGAATATTTATGCCATTAAATTCAAGATCACGTAAACTTTTCCCTCCGCTGCGGCTGTCAGCCATTCTCCATTCAGCATCAAACAGCACGTCGCGGTCGGTCAACGATGAAACTCTCTTCAAGATGATTCAATGTTACTATTATTATACTTGATCTGTAGATAAAGGTCTATTGTTTCGCATAAAACAACTTTATCTTGCTGGACTTATTGCTGTAATTTAATCATGTTACTTTCTACCGGGTGTCGGTTAGATCACAACAGTACAGTCAGAGCATTATAACTGTTATTCACGCGCACAGTAACTGAAATTTAAAACTGTTAAAAGAAAAGGCTCAATAAACTATTACATAGATAGAGACTGTATAATACACTACGCATCAATATGTATTTCCTTTGTGCTTTGAAGTTTTCAATGCGGACTCGACGTTCTGCGCGCTGTGACTCCCTGTGGCTTCAAGCGCATCATTCTGCGCTCGGGATGCGCATAAGCGTTTTGTGCCGCGATGTATTGGAGCCTTTCAGATCAATGCAGTGACGCAATAAAAGATTATTAATAGCCTTTCTTGTTCTGTCCTATCTATCATATGTTGCTGCCTCATTAAACAGCTGTGCTATACATTTAAAACATTTCTCAATTTTATAGTAGCCTAGGCCCTAGGCTATATCTTAAATAATTTATCTTTTTGATTTTTGTTATCTTGTTTTTCATGAATGTATTTTACAACAATACAAAGAGCAATGTGTATTATCCACTAATCTAGTTTATAATAGCATTTTTGTCATAGATTATGATCATATAATTTTTTGATTTGTTGTTTTTCTTTATAATGAAGTTGTCTGTATTAAGTAGATTGTGTTTAACACACAAAAGAGTGATTATCAGTTCAACACACAGAGTTATAAAAATTCTACTTGATTTAAAAAAAAACTGCGCTGGGATCGGTCGATACTCAGAATTTTTGGTATCGGATCGGATCGATTCTGAAAAAGATGGTATCGATGCATCCCTAATTTAAATGACACTTTATTCAACAGGAAGAACAGCTCGTTCCGTGAGCCATACGTCATTATGCTATTTCAACGTCATTGCACATGCGCAATCCTTTCAGTTTTGGTTTTCAATCAGATCAAGTGTTTACATGTTCTCTCGATCGGATTACAAAAGGAATAAACCACCCCTTTCAATCCGATCGAAATTCCAATCGGATCGAGCTCAGATCGATTAAGGTGTTTACATGAAGGTTTTTTAGTCCAGTTGGGGCGTCAATCTGATTATAAGGGTCCATGTAAACGCAGATAGTGTTTCTTGGAAGTCCGGCTTCCTTTTTGTTGTTGTTGTACTTTTCATCAGTAAAGATTGTCTTTTGTTGAAGATCTACAAGTTCTTGCTTTTTGACCACCTCTGCTCTTGGATTCATTAATTGGGGAGTTAGCTCAATCAGTTAACTCAGTGACTTTGCGCGTACACATGAAGGGGGGTGTGGAGGAGAGAGAAGCATGAAGAGGGAAGTTAGAATTATATTCTCTTTAAGTTTGATATGGCCGACACACGACCAAAGAGACAACATTCCGATGAACAAATTGCAAAGAAGAGGGAAAAGGATAAGGAACGCGCGAAGCCCCGAATTTACATTGGAAAAGCCTTTGAAGTTCGCTAGGTGGCGAGAACTCCTCCGGCAGAAAGCCTTCCAATCCGACATTCAGGTAGCTCTGTTTTTGCTGGACAGGTGGGTAAATCCATTTTTTTGTTTTTCTAAATGGACGTTCATGTTCGCCTAACCAACACAAGGGAGGGGGAGGGGACAGGATGAGGAGGAGGGAGGGTCTAGCTAGCCTCCGTTTTGTTTGACAATACTTCGAACGTCAACAAGAAGTGACGACACCCAACATCCCTTTAGAGCACCTTTAATGTGGTACAGCATGCAGTGCATGTTGAATTACCCTGGAATGCAGTTGCACAATTAGCCATATGCTATAATAGATCATGGACAATATACACACAAGATAACACAGAGGAGGACAAAAACCAAGGATTACATGTGTAAGCAGATCAAAGTGTGTAAGGTGATTATATATGTCTGTAATATGAAAAAGGAAAATTAAAGCCTGAAATCAGCATGAGTCATTCTCTCGTGCATGTGTGAAGTCGTTACAGAAGCTGGGGGCCAGTAGTTTCTAGAGCTTTTTGGATCATCATTTAGATCTCCATCAGCGTGAGATAAAGAGGATTTTCACATATGATTAGTGTTTCAGAATAGCGGTCTGGGGGGCTGGTTTTGGCTTTTATGTTTGTGCTTAATTAGCTTTGGGTATCACTCCATCTACTTTTAAACTTCTCAATGGCTCTATTCTGCTGATTTCTTTCATGTTGTAGCAGGTTTCACAGTTGCACCATCATCACATAAACACACAATCGGAACTGAGTGAAATTTTCTCCTGGAGTTTCATATTACAAATCACTACCTCAAGCTAACTTCTTTGTTAGCGTTCTGCGATGTGAGCAAGATTCCTTTTATTTTATTTTTTATTTTATAAATTGCTGTCCCTCATATTATTCACTTTATGAATTTTACTCTACTTAAAACCTGAATAAATAAATATAAACCTGAATAGAGATCACAGCTGGAGTGGTTTGCGCAATTAGTCGTGTCAATATAAGAGTGTCTGCGAAGCTATTTTTTGCCTCATAATATAATTTTTAAGAGAAAGAAGAAAAAACAATATTTACAGCTATTAAAACTAGAAAGTAGACACTAATTTACTGTACATAAATGAGTAAATCACTACTGATGAAGATTAGTATATTACTATTTGTTTCACTTTACTTTGACTTTATTTGAACAGTGAATCGTTTATTTAAATGAACAAACTGATTCACTAAAAGGAAACACTTCTCACAGCTAAATGCAGATGTGAAAACACAACACGTGAAGTGAGCTACTCTCGACATTTGACATGGAAGGAAGTAACAGACAGAGACAGAGAAACAGGAAGTGAGGGTCAGTTCTCATTCTGGGCTAGATGAATCAGGGCTTGTTTTATCAGGGACAGCAGGGTTGGTTTTAGTCTTGCAGTAAGAGCAGTGATGCTCTTTATTTTGTTACTATTCTCTTTGGGTTCTGTTGAAATGCCCCCTTGTCTAAAAGGCTTTCAGTTTGCTCTTTCAGCCTCCGGTGAGGCTCCCCTCTTCTCAGTATGCATCGGCTTACATTTAATCTGTGTTTGACCAAGAGTGTCTGAGAGATAAGAAAATAGGTTTTGCTCACCGATGGCCTCCATGTGTGACTGTACTTGCAATTTAGTTACATTCACATCAGCGGAACCTCACAAATATAAAAAGAAATTTTCATTTTGTGGAAAAGCACTTTGCTATAATTGGCTCTTTGAATTGCCTCTTATCTTCCATCATTAACAAAGAAGCTACATTTGTCTGAGCCATTACAATTGGATGCTTTGTTCAAGTGTGTTTCTTTTGTTTAATATTAGAAATGATCCATACAGTCATACAGAGAGATCTGGAAACACACTTTATTTACCAGTGTTATAGAGCTGCATGATTAATCGTTAAAAGATCGCGATCTCGATTCGAACACCCACACAATCTTATTTCTTAATGACAATGATTCAGCTATGTCTATTAAAGCTTTGTCAAGTACGATCACAGCAAATAATCAACAATCAACATTTAAATCTGCATTGGCACTGCTACTAAGCCAGAGAGAGCAGTTATCATGAAGCCTATATACACTCACCTAAAGGATTATTAGGAACACCACACTAATACTGTGTTTGACCCCCTTTCGCCTTCAGAACTGCCTTAATTCTACGTGGCATTGATTCAACAAGGTGCTGAAAGCATTCTTTAGAAATGTTGGCCCATATTGATAGGATAGCATCTTGCAGTTGATGGAGATTTGTGGGATGCACATCCAGGGCACGAAGCTCCCGTTCCACCACATCCCAAAGATGCTCTATTGGGTTGAGATCTGGTGACTGTGGGGGCCATTTTAGTACAGTGAACTCATTGTCATGTGTAAGAAACCAATTTTAAATGATTCGAGCTTTGTGACGTGGTGCATTATCCTGCTGGAAGTAGCCATCATAGGATGGGTACATGGTGGCCATAAAGGGATGGACATGGTCAGAAACAATGCTCAGGTAGGCCGTGGCATTTAAACGATGCCCAATTGGCACTAAGGGGCCTAAAGTGTGCCAAGAAAACATCCCCCACACCATTACACCACCACCACCAGCCTGCACAGTGGGAACAAGTCATGATGGATCCATGTTCTCATTCTGTTTACGCCAAATTCTGACTCTACCATCTGAATGTCTCAACAGAAATCGAGACTCATCAGACCAGGCAACATTTTTCCAGTCTTCACCTGTCCAATTTTGGTGAGCTCTTGCAAATTGTAGCCTCCTTTTCCTATTTGTAGTGGAGATGAGTGGTACCCGGTGGGGTCTTCTGCTGTTGTAGCTAGGCCTGTCACGATAACAAATTTTTCTGGACGATAAATTGTCCAAGAAATTATTGCGATAAACGATAATACTGTCGTTCCGAGACCATGTACATCTAAAATAATGATAATGGCATAATAATGCAGGTACACCTTTTCGAAGATCAATAAACTTTTATTTCTAAAGACTATTTAACACTGAAAATGGAAAATATTTTAAATATCCACAATAAATGAACAAAACAGCCAAAAACAATAAAAGCAATCAATGGACTCTCAGTCTCTGTTAGCAAATAATGCACTTGAATAAATACCAAAAACAATAAATAAAATGGATGAAAACAAAACCCGACCCTACCCTATAATAAATTATTTGTTAATAAAGCATTAACACACAAACCACTGTTAATTTAACATAAGAGCAAGCAGGCTACTGCGTGCATGGTTTGGCATGACTGAATGCGCGCAAAGTGCGCTCCCTTAATAATTTCTAAAAAGCTGACAGTTCATCGCGATCTCACACATCTCTGTTATTACATTGAAGCTGACTGCACAACGAATCTTTCATAATATCCACACTTTGTTTGTTATAATTAGAGGATTTGCCAGCATACAGAATTCAGCACTGAACAAAGAGTCTGTTTTGAGCGGTGAGAGGAGTCTATCTTGAATGCTTGTGATTAGCCATTGCGTTCAAGAAATCAACACATATGTCTGTGATTGGCTACATCGCTCAACGCTGCAAACATGTTATGAAGGTATAGAAACTCTGGCCTGTAAATCGTTTTTATTTTGTTTTAGTTGTTCTTGTTACTTTTCTGCAACAGATGAATAAAAATATATTAGTTTTTATATGTTTTATTCATAGATATTTCTAGTTTGCGGGAGTCCCGCGAATCGTTTTATTCTCCCGCAACTCGCACACACAGAGTGAGTGAGTGCATTACCGCCCGCGCCCCGCCCGCGCCCGCGCTCGCACTCGGCCATCAAGTCTAGTGTTGCACCGCACTCTATTGCGAGTGCACGTCTCTAGATTAAGGGCCCGGCCCGAGGATAGTGTCGGGAAATAGCGGTCGGGTCAAGTTCGGGCTGAGAATCGAAGCTCTAGTTCACGCTAAGGAACCGAGAGTTGTCATCCAGTCTCTTAGGTAGGTAGAGAGAGAGAGAGAGAGAGAGAGAGAGAGAGAGAGAGAGAGAGAGAGAGAGAGAGACGAGGAAAACAAACAAGCATGCAAATGGAAATTATCGCGGCCGGAAAAATTATCGAGCTAATTTTTTTTATCGTGCGATTAATTGATTTATTGACTATCGTGACAGGCCTAGTTGTAGCCCATCCGCCTATTTCAGTCAAAGTTGCTCTTCTATCAGCTTGAATCAGTCGGCCCATTCTCCTCTGACCTCTAGCATCAACAAGGCATTTTCGCCCACAGGACTGCCTCATACTAGATGTTTTTCCCTTTTCACACCATTCTTTGTAAACCCTAGAAATGGTTGTGCGTGAAAATCCCAGTAACTGAGCAGATTGTGAAATACTCAGACCGGCCCGTCTGGCACCAACAACCATGCCACGCTCAAAATTGCTTAAATCACCTTTCTTTCCCATTCTGACATTCAGTTTGGAGTTCAGGAGATTGTCTTGACCAGGACCCATACCTGCAAACTAGTCGCAAACTGAATATTTCGTCGAAATTCGCCGTTTTGAATAATTTTATGTAATTTATGGGAATCGTGTAGTCGTTGGGTGCAAAATAGGAATGATACATGCGTCGGTGTACAAAGTCAATTGCGCTGGGTGCAAGATAGGGCCCATACACTCAAACGACAATCAACAGCAAACAAAGAACAACTTCTGATTTGATTGGCGATTGGCAACCATCTTTAGAGGTGCATTGCCACCACATGCCAGACTAGAGTGTGGAGCAGTAGATTGCATACAGGACAAACAAAGAACTGTGAGAACTAAAGCCTTAAATTCACAAGGGAGGCTAATCAACAGAAACTGAAAGGTGCGTGACAATCGGTAATCAAGGAAACTAACTAGTAGGGGGAAAATGGGAACAAAGGGAACGGGTACCGGAACTAGAACAAAACAGAACATACACGTGACAGCATATATTTTAAGTCTATAGCATGTATTTTAAACCCAGATCGATTCAGTGTTAGATTGGGTAGTTTGCTCAAATTGATTGATTTATTTATTAATTCATTAACATTGTGGCTTGTTCTGGGCAAGAACTGTGCAGCTGGTGTAGTTCACGCATATTTTCATGAGTCTAAATAGGCCGTGTGATCTGATGAGGTGTAATCCAGCAAGCAGCATTTACACAGATGCTCGGCTCAGTACTGGATCTTGAGAGGAAGATGAGCAGGATGAAGATGTTCCTGTGGGACGAACTCCACGCAGCCTCCTCTCTCCATGCTTCTCCTGCCAATTAGCTCTCACTGGTGCAATGCGTGTGTTGTTAGTGTGTGTGTGTGTGTGTGTGTGTGTGCTAAAACATCTGCCTGTGCGGCCGGTGTAAGCACAGAGCCTTATTATAGCTGAATTCTTTTCACAATCTGTGCCTGTGATAAGTGCTAGTGATTTTATCACCGGCTGACACACTCGCTCATTGCAAAAGAGATGATGTCATCTTGCCTCAAAGCCTTGGAAATATCGGAGGGATTTATTATGCAGCGTCAAAGACAAAATGTGTGTGTGTGTGTGTGTGTGTGTGCGCGCACAGAGGGTGAGCAGGTGATCGTTTGGCAAATTCAACAGCTCTAATCCAGGACTCTGTTTGCCTCTGTGTTAGCTGTAATACTAAGGACATAAATGAAAAAAAAAAGAAGTGATACCAATATTTAATTATGTAAATAATTTACCATTAATTTTCAATTACTGTCATGTTCAACTATATGCTGATAACACTGTCATATATTTATATATTCATATATTTATATGACTTTCTACAAATTCAACTCTCTTCTGTATGATTTTAATATTTTACAAGATTGACTTTTTGATAAATAGTCCTTTATTGTGTTTTTTGGTTCCAGTCAGAAACTTAAATCCAAAGTTGGTTCTTGTGCTGTATCATGTAAAGATGGTACTCTGTCTGCATAAAGTACTTGATACAATTAAATATCTTTGTGTATGGCTTGGCTTTAAACTTTCATTTAGAGTGTCCCTATTATGCTATTTTAAATGCTATCCTAATTTTGTTTTGGAGTCTCCTATAAAAGGTTTACATGCATCAAAGGTCAAAAAACTGTTTAATTTCTTCATAATATACATTTGCACATCCAGTATATTAGCACATTTGACTCTTACTTTTGAAGGACAATAACTTTAAATACGGTGCACTTTCAGATTTAAAACTTTGCATGATGTTTTCATTCACTTAGAGCTATGTTACACACTACAATAAAGGCCATTTTCAAAAATCCATAATACGGGCCCTTTGAATCACATTTGAATCATATTTTACGCAGTCAAAAATGTTTTAAGTCAATAACAGTTTTTGTTTGTTTTGTTGTAATTGGGTTACACAGTATGTTGGGATCCCTTGAAAATTAGATGGTACTGTACATCTCAAGGGGTTAATACTAATACATAAATAATAAATTAATGAATTCAATATACAGTATATCTTGATATTTATATATTTTCTCAGAGACTGTTTAAAATTCATGAAAAAAAGAGTTTTTCAATTCGATGAAACCACAATTATGTAGACTTTTCATCAATATAACAATACATTTAGTCACATACAGGATAGCATGTATATTATCATAAACAACAGACATTACCACATATATTTTTACCGATATGTAGTTTGAGGTCTGTCAGGGTTCTGTCACTTCTGTCTAGTCTATTTCTTGGTTTTGTGACAGAGCCCTGTTTTGTCTTGTCTGTGTGCCTTGTTTCATGTGGTTTCATGTTTTGTATTGTGCTGTGTAGCACACAGCTTGTGTTTTACACTAGCTGTGTGCTTTCATGTTGTCATGTTTTGTGTGAACACGTGGCTTATGAGTGTTTTCATTAGCTGCGTGTTCATGTCTCGTTTTGTGTGAGCACATGGCTGGTGATTGGTTTTACTGGCCATGTGCTTGTGTTCAAGTCATGTTTAGTGTGAGCACATGGCTTGTCATGTATGTTTCCTTGTGCCATGTGCTCTCCTGCTGATTGTCTAGCCCCTCCCATCTTGTTACCTGATTATTGATTTGTTTGCCCCACCTGTCCTCCCTCGTTACCTCCTTTGTTTGGTCTCCCTATTTATTCTCCCTGTGTTTGCAGTCCTCGGCAGTCGCGGGTCCTGATCCCTGAGGATCGCAAGCCTGCCCACTCTCAATATCAAAGAGTGACAGGCGAGAGCGGAGCATGCGAAGCGGTAACATTTCACAATGTTGACACTCAGCCCCCTCAAAGGCTGAGACCGCATGCTCCACTCCCAAACAAATGACACAAAGCTCGTGTGTGTCCCCACCCGTTAAATAACGCGGGCAGGGAGAAGCACACTGTTTGTACACTTGTTTCGCTTCCATAGCTTTTCCGCAACAGACAACAGTAAATAGACAGAGACAAAATGACACAGATCGCTTGCTGAGACAGAAGCTAATGCCGGTTGCACCGGATGTGCTTTTATCCCTTCCTGGTCATGACGTCACCCGCCCGTGACGCTCATTCTTTCCATTGGACTAGTTGACATTGATGCTCAGACGCATTCACGCTGGGGGCGTTCCCAAGGCGTCGATGACGCATCACGAGTTCCCTCGAAAGGGAACATGACAGCCAAATAAAACAATCGCAATATTCACTATTTCACCTAATTTCATACCAACAGAATAATAATCTTAAACATATTGTGAATATTCCCTAAATCACACAGGACTAGATGGAGCAGAGCACTTCAATCCGGTGAGACATATTCTCTGTGGTTTGTATACACAGCTGGTGTCGGGCAGTTGCTCTCTCTCCATTTGGCATGCTGTGGCAGGCATTTAGCTTATGTCAAGTGGATTTGCCTGAATGTTTTGCCACTAATGGAAATGTGGATTGAAAAGCAAAGGCAAACTTGGACGTTATCAATTAGATGCTGTAGAGTCTCTCTGGTCGATTTGGGGAATATGTATTCAATAATTAATAATTATTCATACGGGTTTGAACCAGATTTATATTATTAAATCTCCCAAAATGGGATAATATGTTTCCTGCATCTGCATTCATATATGTACCTAGAAAATTAACCACAAAGGATTATAATTAATTGCATATGTAGACTATATTTTACAGACAGGTTAAAATTAACTCAAATTGTATATCAATACTTAATCAAAAGGATTATAATTAAATATTAATATATCAATTATGTCTATTAGGGATGGTAAAATTCACCGATTCGCATCGGTGCATCAGCATAAAAGCTAACGATGCGATGCATCGATTTAAATAAGTGTGCATCGATACAAGTTGGCATTTGTATCGCGATGCATTGTTTCTAACATATCTGCATCGGTAAAAAACGATTTATTCATATATAATTATTAGTAGATGCGTTATACTTTTACTATTTAGAAAGTGACCAATCATTTGTGACCAATATTTTATCCATGTAACTGCTGCGTTCACACCGAACGCAGATAGAGCGTCTGTAGCGAGTGATTTCCATGTTAAGTCAATGTAAAGACGCGTTGACGCGGGTCTGGAGGTCCTGCGGTGCGATTTCGCCTCATTCGCGCGTCCAGTTCGACTAGATTGATTTTTCCTTTCTGAACTGTTGCTCAAGCGCGTTCTTTCATCATGACTGCTGACGCTGCTACGTGAATATGACGTATCACAACTAGGGATGTGCACGAATATTCGAATTTTCGAATATTCGATCTGTAATTATTATTCGAAAAATAAAATACTATTCGAATTTTACCACATTGCTTTGCTGGCCGTAAATGCAGTGAATCCATGATAAATCCCAAGCACTAACTCGCAGTTATAATTAAATGCACTGGGTGGCGCTGTGGAGTCTGTTAACAAGCTGTGTGAATGTCTGCCTCGCGAAGTTTGGAATTACTTGAAAATGATCTTACTAAATGGAATTACTTTTGATCAAATTAATTAATTAATCTGAGTTATAATATCATCACCACAATGAGAAATCACATGAAATCCAAACAGTCGAATGAGGAAAGACAGCTGTCCAACACTGCATCACGACTACAGGTAAGCGCAGCTGGACCCCGCGTGATCATAACTTATCTAATAGCAAAATGATTTTGAGACATATACTTCCTTTAAGTTTCGTTGAGGGAGACCGGTTTAAGAACAGAAAACACAAAGTGCTGTTAGAAACTTAGAACACTGTTATCTTTGTGTCTCTGAAGCGTCTGCCAGCAAAGCGCCTTTTCTCACTCGAGCATAAACTGCTGGCTGCGCCCCTGCATGTGGATATTGTTTTTCTCAATATAAACGTGAAACAATATAAACACGATAATTAAACGCTGACTCGAGTGTGTGTGTACGTTCTGTACGATATCTGGCGCAATCTGCTTTATTCGACGTTTTTTTCCCGTTTGCGCTGCTTGAGCATGCTTTTATTAATGCTTTTGTTTTTTATATTTTTTGTTTACACATAGGCCTACTATTTAATGTTTTCAATTAAAAGAAAACTTTAACATATATTGTAAGCTTGTTGTTGTGTATATTGCCTAATTGTAAGCTTGTTCAGAAATGGTATATATATACATTTGAATACAGTTATGAAAGACCTGTTTGTGAAAGTGTTTTTTATTTGTATTATTATTTATGTTAAAACAGCTCCTGCTTTCTGGTGACTGTATAATATATGATTCACATACGCCTGCTGGCAAGTTACAGAACATTTCTTTAATGTTTATCCCTGAGCATCCTTAGATTGTTTCACTGTTAAATGTGTGAGCTGTTGAAAATGTGACTGGAGACAGGACAGGAAAAGAAAGTGTTTTTTTATTTAGCCTGATCTTTTGGTTTTGTGAAAACCAAATCTTTTGTTTGTGAAAGAGCCATGCATTAAAAGTCAGATGGCACTTAAGCTACTTTATGATTTGCTGTATGTCTGAACAAAAGAAATAAATGTTAACTATCCATATAATATTGAATTGCATAGCATTATATTTTTCTCCATTGCATCGTATTACATTGAATCGCATCGCGTTGAATCGAATCGAAATCGGATCGCACCGCATCGTAATAGTAGTGAATCGTATTGCATCGCATCGGTAGCTGCTTATATGTATCTTTAATGTATCGTATCGTTGGCTATGCATCGAGATGTGTATCGCATCGGCCTCAGCTATGGAGATGCACATCCCTGATGTCTATCATATATCAACTCTAAGGATAGTCACTGTGGAATTAATTTGTGATCCGATAATCAGTTTGTCCAGCAAACTGATCATGTGATCTTTATCAATTCTCACACAGAAATCATCTTAGAGCCTCGCAGGCAGGGCCGTCGCCAGAACATATAGAATGGGGGGGCATTTCATTTTCATGGGGGGCACACTTTTTATGATCTACAAAACAGTCACAAAAACATCCCCTATTTAGTCTAATATAACTGAAATAGACCAAATTCTATATTTAAACAACACCAAAACACAAAATATTAAGTTTCTGATCATAGCCGGAGGGTGAACCAACACGCGCTTCCCCTTTAAAAACATTTTAGGCTATATGCAGGATTTGGCATGGCAGAAAGCTCGCAAAGAGCGCCTATTTTATTATCTTTAAAAAGCGGTTATACAACTTCATCGCGATCTCACAAAGTTCCTAGGCTATCAGTAAAGCTGATACACAATAATGCCTTATTTACATAGCCTAACTGCTTATTAACGAGAGGATTTGCACGCGCGCATATCTAATCCACTCACCGCTCAAAACAGCGGAGTTTAGCCAATATTCTTTTATTACGGAGAAAACTGATCCTAGACCAGCAATTATGGACAGCTTTTCCCTCTACAAGCAATCAGAAGTAGGCCTATATGGAAGCTTGTTTTCGCCACGGAATAAAAAAAATTAAAAGATAATTGCGACTTTTTATCTCACAATTCTCACATGGATTTCTCTCAATTGACCGTTCGCAAAGACCCGCCCCCCCTTAGTTACTGTCGTTATGTCGGACAAGCTACGCTGCTCTCACACACACACACACACCATGTTCTCACGCAGTGAAAAATACATCGCGGACTGACAACACGCTGACAGACAGGACAGACCAGGTTACTTTTGATATTAAACATATTAAACAAAGTCTCACCTTTCAAATTTGGTAATTTTTTAAAAAGAAATTTAAACAATAAATACCGTTTTGTGGCTCTTTAATGTGTCGTGACAGATCGCTGTAGAGCATCAGTTAAAGCTGCTCGTGATCCGATCATCTCATCCTTCTAGTTCATTTATAGCATCAAATAAACATGAATGAACATAACAAGGAATGTTTTTTTAACCGCAGAAAGGCATCAGTACATTCCGTTTTTCAAGTTCAAATCCTCCCATGTTAATCTACTAACTCTCCTGACTGCTTTGTCGGACAAAATGGCGGATGGCGAAGTATGATTGGTCAGATCACCTGTCAATTAAGCTCCCTGCGAAGTGTCAATTCACAATTCTGACTTTATAACACGCAAATGTGACCGTATATCACTCAACTCTGACATAACTTGCCATTTTGATTTTATATCACGCAATTCTGAGAAAAATTACCTTTTTTTTAACGTGGAAACAGTAGGCTGTTTTCAGCAGGCAAATGAATAAGAAAATTCGACAAGCCCGCTTGGCCAGGGGAAGGTAAGCCTTGCGCAGAGCCTTACACGCTCCGACTAATCTTCATATTTCTGAAGAGAATGTGTTATTTAAAGTTACAGAGATTAGTGCACCTGTGTGCTAAATGCTGCTGACGACATTTCGTTATGTAATACGTGGATACGTTTTTTTGCTCTCAATAGTAAGTTTGCTCAATGGCCATATGATTAGGGGGGCACGTTGTGTCATCTGGGGGGGGCACGGCCCCCTAATGCCCCCCCTTGGCGACGGGCCTGCTCGCAGGAAAGGCAATCGTTCTGGCCGTGAAGATAACCTTCCTGTTTTACAAAGATAGCCTGCTAGTTAAAGTAATTTTATACTTTTAAAGCTCGTAGCTTTGGATCGTACATTAAAGGGACTTGTATATGAGCAAGAGACAGTCAATCAAATGAATATAATGTATTTTAATAAATGGAAACTACGTTACAGTTACTAACGTTACAAGGAATAAAAATGTATTTACAGACAATAACACAATGACAATGAAAGAAAATGCAGAAATAAATAAAGAGAGAGAGAGAGAATCTGGAAGGATCAGTGGCAAATTACAGACCTTAAAACCTTTGAGAGACAACATGGAAAAACACAATCTTAATGCTCTGAAAGCTCGATAACACGAATATACTTGCACGTGGTTCTCTTATGTTGCTGAACACGGCTGCGTGGGTGAGCGGCCTCGTATCGTGTGTGCTCCATCGGAGCGTGACGTGGTCTGCGGATGGTCCGGAGCAGGCACTTTCAAAGAAGGTTTAAAGGTCTTTGACGTAAATTACCAAATAAACAATTCAGGCTAAGTTAATTTACTCGTCTGGGGAAATGAACAAAGTAGAAAAGAAAAACAAAACTTAAACAAACAAAAGGTCCCCGGAGAGGAGATCACAAAGAAGAGGAGTTACATGATGAAGCCACCCGAAGAAGAAGGAAGAGAGAGATTGCAAACACGAGATCCTGACTTTTAAAAGTAAAGAGTTCACGCCTTTTTTGGGAGGAACCAACCAATGAGAATCCTCAGTTTTTGGCGCAAGTCAGTTTTCTTTGTCTTGTCAAGACTCGTTCATTTACATGTTTTATGACAAGGGTGGTCAGAGTCATGACGCGCATCATTTCTACTCTCAAGAATGGGAAGAATGGAAAGTATAGTGTAATACATTGTATCATAACCTAAGATGCATTTTTGACTGGAGGAGGCCGCGAGGATTCCAATGATACCAAGCGAGGCGTGCAAACAAGAAAGGAAAGCAAGATTACATTCATATACATGAATATAGGCATTCAGAGTTTGTCTAACACATCTAGAGAAGTCATGATTATACTAAAATGACAATAAAACACATGGGTATGCAGGAATATATCATATTCTTTTCAGAATTAGTCAAGTTACCGGTGGAAGTCAAGGAATGTCTGTTTATGTGTGTGTGTGTGCATCGTGGAAGGAGCTTTCTTTCGGCCGCCTGGCATTCCTTTCTCCGCAGAAAGGGGATGTTAGGTCGATAAGATCTTTTTGAGGCTCGGCGAGTTCTAGTTTATTGGTGTATGGGTAAACACTCTCATGCCGTATAGGTGTCAATGGCAATTTTGACGCAGACTTTGTGGTGCCAGGCTTGAGTTACGGATAGGAGTCAAAGGGGTTAAAAGCATTTTCACACGTTGGACTGCATGAGTCACGCTGACATGGTCCAGATACCCTACACTGCTTTCAATGACTGTGAAACATGATACAATCACAGATGAGGGTGTTTTTTCATATACTGTAAGACACACACATTCTCCTCATTAGCCTGCAGTGTGCCTGTGCCATCAGCATTTCGTGTGTGCTGTGTGTGTGTGTGCGTGTGTGTGTGTGTTTAAGTTTAATCAACATCACAGGTCAGCAGTGTGTAAGAGTGTGTACGGCAGTAAATGGAGACTCGGAGCAGATGGAGGCATGTTTTGCACAGATGTCTTAGCGGCTGGCCTCAGATATGTTTCCTTGAGCTCTCTGGTCATGTGCCACCAGATCTTGGGGGTTCCTCAAGTAGAATGAAGCAGAATAAAGCAGTGCTGAAACTGGGTGAGACAAGTAAAAAAAAAAAATCATTCCAAATTAGTATTATTATCAGACCAAATCAAGCTTGCTGAATCGTTTTTATTTGCCCCTTAGTTTCACAGACAGTCAGGTCTTACTGACATTTAGAGCCATGTATAATAGATGCTCAGCTTGAGAAGGGTTCAGTCCAGGTATATCGCCAAACCCATCTCTTCTGTGTTCCTGGAAAGTAAGATGTTCCTGTGATCTACGTGTTAAAAAGTAACCCTCTTGTCACAGTGCTGTCTTAAATATTTGAACACATTTGAGACAAAACCATTTCTCCCTAGTGTTCCTTCATCCTTTACACCTAACTGTCTGTAATTGTGCCTAGAAATAATTGAGTAACCACTAGGGCTGTCGCGGTGAAGGAATTTCCCTTGCGGTAATTTTGAGTGGCTCAATAGCGCGATATGCGGTATTACCGCCATTTATTTATTTATATTTATTTATATTTATTTGTTGCTATATAAATACGTGTTATGATGTGGTCAGCATACACAAAAACAATGTAACCGAAACTAAGAGGCGTTTCTGCGCATTGAAAGGCTGTCACTCAGCGCGCACATTGTTACGCCAACGGACTGTCTTTGAGTGAGTCATTAAACCGTTCATTCAACAAAAACGTTCAAAAAGCTGATTCCTTAAATGATAGATGTAATGAAACAAGGTGTTAATTATTTTTTAACTTTGAGCTCCACTTTTCAAGGCTCAGCTGGCCAGCAATGCTTCACTTTTGGGCAAAGCTGAAGCAATGCTTCACTTAATAAACCAATGGCATTGATTCAATGCGTGACTCGCTGCTTTCCCCCCACGGTTTCCTCGCACTGTGTAATGCTGACCAGCGCTGCCGCCATTCATGGTAAACACTCTTACACGTTAAAAGGATGATACGACAAATATTTCGCTTTCCTTGGAAACGGCAACCTTTTCACGAATATACATGACTTGACTTCAAAGACAGACGCAGGTAATCGATCGAATCGCAGCTCAGTCGATCACATTCACTGTCTGTTACTTTAGGCAAATCCACGAAGCCTCTGTACAAATCACCATGATAAACACTCTTGTTATCATTATTAACTTACTTAACATTCAATACACATGGTACGAACTACGAAGGGTGGCCTTATGAAAAAAGAAAACGCGGTTTGCGGTTGCTGCGGTTACTTGCATTCCTCTGCGGTTGGCCTCTCAGTAGCGCGGTATTGCAATATTGCGGTTATCGCGACAGCCCTAGTAACCACCAAATTAATTTCAAGAGACACAATAATCTTAATTTTGGAGATACAGTAAGAAATATGAACAATTATGCAACAAGTCACTAATATTTTGATGTTTATGAGTGAAATGCAGATCATGTGGCACAACACAATTCCCCTCGAGTGTTACAAAACTATACAACCCATTTCAAGTTATCACACACACGACATACATTGAGCCACATGCTGTAACCAGACAATCTCACACATGAATATGAATGTTTCTTATGAGATTGTATATTTTTTAATTCATATCAATTCAGCAAATGCCAAGTTAATAATAATATATACAGTATAACTAATTAATATTATGCAAAATAGTTTTTGTGATGTACAGTAAATGTCACAAATAAATTATAATATTGTAATATATATACAGTATATATAATACTTCAATTGATGATAATATTTATGCGAAATCACAAAATATTTTTTGTGATATAAATGGTCACAAATTAATTAAAATGATAAAAATAATTAAAATCTTTGGGTTAGTTAGTTAGTGTAATTATAACTGGTCTCAGTTCACATTGGCAGGCGTGGCAAAGAGTTTGAATTTTGAACCTTTCAATACATGTTTTATTGTTCCTGATTAGTCTTTCGGTCCTGTGCCCTGTCCAGCCCATAATATATATGTACAGTATATACACTGTTAAATATTTTAGTGTGAAATTACTGTACTGTATATTCCAGTTTAATAATTGTTACTTTCAAAGTAATTTCACAGTAGGACTTTTCTTGTGTCTAACCGCACTAAAAAGTTGGAAAACACAATTTACTGTTAACAAACAACATCATACTGTATTTCTACAGTGCATATGTACTATTAAGGTACCCAGCATGCAGTGTGGCATGAATAGATTATGTTGGAGTTTCTTGGTTCTTGTTGGATTTATCTGTGCTGCTGAACTTATTTTTGCTTCACTTTTAGCCATTTGTTTTGGTTTATTTTGTAATGTTGGTTTATGTTGTATAAACGTTTTTATTATTTGTTGAGTGTCACCATTGTTTGTTTTTTTTTGGTCAAGTATTGATGTCTGTGCATCATTAGGTGATGTTTACAAGATGATGTCACATCTTTCAAAGATGAATCTCAGCAGTTGCTTCTCTATTGAGAAAGATCCATCTGCAAACAGTTATGAATTTGAATTATTGGTAAATCTTCATGCTTAAAAAATACTAACACAAAATCTTCATATATGCTAGGAATAGTTTGACTAAACTATTTAATATTCTAGCTTGTCATCATTTTAACAAATGTTTTTTTATTTGTTACATTTCTGACTTTGAACATAAATGTGAATATGAATACAGAGGGTCCAAGATCCCAAGCTAATGGAACACTAATCACCATTATGGTGACTTCAAAAAATTACTGTTGTAAAGAATACAATTATTACAGTGGCATGATTAAATACAACTTTATAATGTGAAATCTAATCCTGTAAATTAAATTCCTAGCAATTTAAATTCCTATTTACAGTGTATATTAATAAAGTTCTGTCATGAAACTCTAGATGGTGCAGGCTGACAGGCCCTTAAATCAACCTGTTTGCAATCATCATTCTCTATAGGGGACTGCTGATTGGTTCCTGTTGTATCAGTAGCCAGTGAGCTTGCATGCTCAACCTTCAAATACTTGGTTATCATTTGCTGTAGCAGTGCAGTGCGCTTTCAGAAACCCTCTACCTTCCCCAGCTACACCTGTATAGATCTGCTACGGGTAATTCATGTATGCTTTATTGTACAGCAGCAGCATGTCTCACTAATATCTATATATCTTTATTCAGGCACACTGCTGGCTGGCCATGTGATGTGACGGCATGGCCACCCCTTCCCCAGCCTGATTTATATGTAATGAAAGTGAAATTTTATCTACTAAATCAAGGCTGGGGGAGAATTGGCCATGGAGCAGGAGCAGAATTATTAACATGAGAGAGATGCCAACCAGAGAGCTCATATACTGTATACTAAGAGCTCATAAATGGCCACATATGTATGCAGTAGGGAGATCCATGACCAGGAGTCCCTTTTATTCACAGGTATACGAGCTAACAGCTCCGATGGCCTTCTGAACTCCTATGGCTCCTATTAGCGAGGAGGCATGAGTCATGCTTTTGCAGGGTCTGTAAAAGACACGTTTATTATAAGACATGATATTGTTATGAATTAACCTGCCTTGTTATCCCCAGGCTGATTTATTTCAAGTAACAAATAGGGAATTTTTACATCGTTTCTCTGTGTCACAGCTCCCCCAACTTTTACGGACACGCCACCGCAGTATGTGGAGGCCAAAGAGGGGGGCAGCATCACTTTGAGCTGCACGGCCTTTGGGAATCCCAAACCTTCAGTCAGCTGGCTTAGGGAGGGTGACCCCGTACAGGACAGCATCAAATACAAGGTGAGCAAACACATCTCTTATATTTGAATATTAACTTTGGTCATGAAATCTAGGGGATATTCTAAATTGGGGGACATTTTATAATGTAAACTTAAAATATTAGAATAGTTTCTTGTGTCTAAACAGTTTTTTTTTTTTTTTGCCCTCTCTCTGACCATTTGTTATGATTGGCTAACGATGTCATTCATCTGGGCTGGCCAAGTTGCTTAATACTAAAATATATGTTGTGTGCAATGTCGTCATGTCTTGGAATAAGCGGTTTTGAGCTTTTTATTATTATTTTATTTTCATAAAATTACACACATATATATGGAGGACCAGCTATACCATATTTAAAAATAAATACATAAATAAATAAATGTTCAATAAATAAATAAGCATACAATTAATTGCCCTAAAAAAGGTAGAAAATAAATTATACAGTGAGACATAAATGTATATATCTCTTAATTAGCTTCTTTATTTATTCACCTTTGTAATAATTACCTTATTTATTTATGTGCATGTTATAATATTTTTGTCTGTTTTATTCTTCCTTTGTATTTTTTTACCCTATTTATTTCTTCAATGCTATTTATTTCTGCCTTTCGTTTTTACATTTCTGTATGCATTTCTGCCTCATTATGCAAATGAGGAGGGGCTGTTTTAGGGGGTCAACTTCTGCCCATTGGTTGGTTAGCATTTTACTCCATCGTTTGAATCTACATGGCTTTTCCCCGCCATAAAGCATTTTTTAGTAATGTTGCTGTAAGTTTGAGATCTGAAATGTTTTTCTGTGGTCCTTTGAACATTCTTTTTAACTTTTACTTTACTTTTACATAAACAGCTTCCAGTTCGAGTATCATTGGTGTGCAACCCGAGGAAACATTTCAGATCTCAAACTTATAGCGTTCTAATTCTTCCAGTCTATTAGCAGCTTCCCTTAAGAGGTCGGACACTGAACGTCTGCCTGCTGAGTTTGACATTACTAAACAATGCTTTATGGCGGGGAAAGCCATGTAGATTCGACCGACGCAGT
The DNA here is from genome assembly GCA_030578255.1 of Tiaroga cobitis. NCBI lineage: Eukaryota > Metazoa > Chordata > Actinopteri > Cypriniformes > Leuciscidae > Tiaroga > Tiaroga cobitis. Next base: position 19,375,732 of record CM060611.1, read on the forward strand.
AAAATGCTAACCAACCAATGGGCAGAAGTTGGCCCCCTGAGACAGCCCCCCCTCATTTGCATAATGAGGCAGAAATGCATACAGAACTGAATAAAACAGACAAAAATATTATAACATGCACATAAATAAATACTTAAAAAAATTAGTAATTAATAAATAAAGTTGAAGATTATAACGGACAACAAATAAATAAGACAATTATTACAAAGATGAATAAATAAAAAAGCTAATTAAAAGAGATATATACATTTATGTGTCACTGTATAATTTAATTTCTACCTACATTTATTTGTTTATTGTATTTTTGGGGGCAATTAATTGTATGCTTATTTATTTATTGAGCATTTATTTATTTCTGTATTTATTTTTAAATATGGCAGAGCTGGTCCTCCATACATACAGCCCCAAATCCAGCCCTACGTGAGGTTATCAGTGGCCCGCCATCACAGTTAAATCGCTGCTTCTGTGTCTAAAATGCAAACAAGTGATATGCATTGATAGTGCCACAACACTCACTTGCAGTTTTATAAATTTTTGTTGAATAAATTTTTTTTAATTCACAATTTATTATTCATTTTAATAACCAGAATACGTGAACACTGCCATTGCTAATCTCTGACCTTGACTAAAGAAAGATATTTTATTTCTAGTTTATTCAGTTCAAAAGTTAATACATGAAACATACATTTCTTTTTTCCTTTTCTTCTTCTTTTTTTGGGGGTATTTCTATTAATCAAGAATCCTGAAAACATGCATCACAGTTTCCACAAAAATATTAAGCAACCATTTTTAACCTATAATAACAAGAAATGTTTCTTGAACATATTAGATTGATTTCTGAAGGATTATGTGAAACTTAAGACTGGAGTAATGATGCTGAAAATTCAGCTTTGAATATTTATCCATCAGGAATAAAGTACATTTTAAAAGATAACAGTCAATTACAGTTTGAATTGTAATAATCTTTGATCAAATAAATGCAGCCTTTGTGAACATAAGATACTTAATTAAAAAACAATTGAACAATTAAATGGTTTTAGGGGCTTGCACTAAAATTGGCACCAGGGATGTTTTAGACCTTCTTTAAAAAGTTTGCCACACTGTAAAATTTTTTTTCGTAAAATAACGGTAAAAAGTCTGGCAGCAAAGTTGCCAACCACTTACCGTCAAATTACAGTAAAAAAACTTAAATTATTTTACAGAAAAATGTTGTTTTTTGAAAACGGATATTTACCGTAAACATTTTCTGTATTTTTACAGTCAAACTGCTGTAGAAAGAAAAGAAAAATCTCATAAAAAAATGTCTGTTGAATGTTAAACGAATGTATAAATCTGTATAAAAACTTACAAATATTGCAGAAATACCTTAAAATTACATAATTAAAACAAAGACTTCTGTTTTAATACAGTATTATTTGGTATATTTTTAGGATAATCCAATCCATCTACAAGAACTCCTTGTCAAAGTAAAGACTTTTCTATGTAAAACACACAGAAAACGTTGTATAATTACCTTCAGATACCCTAATTTAAAGCCTAATACCAGTATATTGATCGATTTAAACTTTTATTTTATGTCATTATTCAATCCATTTACAGTAAATTCCTGTTAAATATTGGTTTTATCCTGTACAAAAAAACAAGATCTTGTGATATTAAGTTTCAGAAACATATTTTTAACAGTTATTGCTTTATTAAAACATTATTTGACAGTAATTACAGACACATCTCCAATAAATTTACAAGCTTTTACCATTAATGTATGCAGGTTTACTTTATATAAACATTATTTGACAGTAATAACAAGCAACTCTCCAATATTTCTACATATTTGTACCATTTAAATAAGGGGGTTCACTTTATATAAACATTATTTGACAATAATTACAGGCAACTCTCCAATATTTCTACATATTTGTACCTTTAATGTATGGGGCTTTACCTTCTATATACTTTTAACATCAATGTATGAGGTATACTTTATATAAACATTGCTTTATACTAATTAAAATCAACTTTCCAATATATCAACATGACATTTACTCAATGTATGGGTTCACTTTATATACACATTAATAGACAGTAATTACAAGCATTTCTCCAATATATGTAAAAATACACGTTTATTTTATGTAAACAATATTTGATAGCAATTACAAGCAACTGTCCAATATATGTACATACTTTTTTCCATTACGGCATGGGGTTTACTTTAAAATGCACATAGGCTAAAATGCACATAAAATACGGTCAAGTCCTTCAGTCAAAAAGTTATTTGTTCTTAGTTCAGAAGCTAAGTTCTTTCCAGTAACAAACAAAGTTAATAATCAGTATTAATATACAGATGTGAATGTGCATGCTAAAAAAGTTCATTTGGCAGATTGATATTCACCCACGTCCTTTCAAAATTCCAACGATGGCTATGATACTCTGTAGTGGCTCTCACCAGGCATTGTCCTGAAAAATAGATAAGATGTATCATGCTTGTAAAAATCGCCAGAGCAGAGCCATTAGGTTGCCCCTTAACAATAATTGCAGTTTGGAGCTTGAATGAAAATTGAACTGTATGCGTTGCGACGTTCATCTGTTATAGGACAACTTAGTTTGAATAAACGAGCAGACACTGATTAGCTACTTGCTCTACGTTTATTTAAAATTAACAGCAAGACGACTAGAAGTGAATGTGCTTTCCATTAAATGAATCACACACAGTAAACAAATCCTTAAGAAAAAAATAACTTTGTGTGATTTATTTAAAACAAAGCATGTTCATTGCACAGTAAACAAAACCTTAACAAAAAAAAAACTTTGCAATGAAGTCGTTCATCCTCGGATGCGGCGCCGTGCGCACTGTTACAAAAAACCCTGTGCACACAGCCAAGGAAAATGGGGTCTTGCGCACCCAACGCGTCATTTTTGCAAGGTGCGCGCGGACCATAGACAGTAAAAGAAACGGACGCGTCGAGTATAAACAAGGCTTTAGGGCCGTTACATAGTCAACGCGAGCAAGCAACCCGAGCGACGCGAGCTACGCGCTCCTTTTCATAGTACACAAGCGTCACCGGCGATGCGTGAAATGCAATACACCGATCGCGCAGCAGGGGGTAGTGGAGTCTAGAGTCGGGTCACGTAATATTCAGATCAAAATGGCAACTGAAGAGGAGTGCATATTGCTGATTTTACATCGGCGGCAACAAAGGATGTATACGAACAAGCTCGCTTAACTTTTCGTCTTCGCCTGCCATTGTATTCAAATCTTCTTCTTCTGTAAACATAATAATATACCTTTTTATGTACATTACTTGCAATGTCGCCCCCACCGACAACACATAGTATTGCGTGCATCGGCGCGTCGCGTATCAAAAACTAGGATGACACATTTGGCTACGCATCGACGCATAATGGCGGCCGAAGCGTAGCGATGTGTAGCCTTGCGCACGCGTATGCGTACCGATGCGTTGACTATGTAAGGGCCCTTACTCTGTGTCAGCGCGCTCTGATCGGTAAAGGTGCACAGACCTCTCCCGAATCATCTCCAGCACTCAGCCCCCGAAGCACCACTAACTCTCCACCTCTGTTTCCCTCGTAAGCTGATAATAGTATTTAAACATTCTCTATGATAAAAAATGTTTGTAAAAAAATATTTGAATAACGGTTTTGGCGGTTATAGAGTTCTAATGACGGTGTTTAACTATAACCGTCGGTCTCACGGTTATATAATAACCTTCACACCCCTACTGGTACGTGTTTGCAAGAGGCAACAGTAACTTGTAAGATGTAACGTTAAGTTAACAGCTAACGTTATGTTAGTCAACCAAAGGTATTTAACGTTAATGTTATGATGGCTGATGCATGTTTCACATTCAGGGCTAACGTTAATAACGGTTTAACTTTATTAGGACCAGCATAATGTTACATTTTCTAAAGCTAGACAGACTTTTATAAGGTCAATACATAATGTAACAAACGGCGAGTTTTAACGTTAGCCCTGCTGACTCGACATAATGTTAACTTGCATATTAAAATTGTAAAATGTATAAAAGCTGCCGCACTTAACAAGCACATTTGACATTGTGAGGAAACATAAATATATATATATATACATACACTATGTATATGAAATTTATTTAAATTGTAAAAATGTTATCTTTGAGTAATGTCATCTTTGAGACTGTTAGTTGTTACATGATTAAAAATGTAAACATACACATAAAGCATGGCAATCCCGAAATGTGTATCATAGAAAGGGAAGCACACACACACACAAAATGCCAGTTGGTACACCAAAATCAAATAACCCTAACCCCATCAAATAATTTTACCTGCATCTGAGGGTCTTTCCCTTAATGGTTTCCAGTGATTAAAAAAAGGACTGATGAAGGTGACACGAATCTCCCCTTTCAGGGCGCCACTTCAGCAGAAGAAAGACAAAAGGACAGAAAGTTACTCAGACTTTCCATCAGTAACAGTATGAAAATCACACTTAATACGATCTAAGTGTAGGTTTTCGAACAGTAACTTACGTGGGTAAAATTGACTTACTGTAACGTTAGTTGGTGAATGGGTCTTTCTGTTGGGTGTTCTCCCCCGATAAACATCTTATTCCAATGCTTGATCTAAAAAATAAAGTAAACAAATATCTTTTCAATATGTTATCAGTGTTTGAAGAGGTTATGTAAACATACTTCTAACGAATAAATGACGGTTTTATCACTTTACTCATTCCCACGCTTTTTTACCTCTCATGTTAACCAACAACAAAACACAGCAATGTTAGATGGTACTAACACATTGAAATACGTGCTAATATCGCTACGTTAATAGTGAAGCAGTACAAAAACACGCACAGAGATAACTTATTTATCTTATGAGGTTGCAGTAAGCCTATGACAGTTAAATTACCCGTGTCCCTAAACGTTAGACTGTTAAGGACTGAAAAATGTTTTCTTACCTGATATCGCCAACGACCCCTTCCTCTATTCATATTCCAGCTTTTGTTCTTCATTGACATAGCAACTAAAATTCGCTCAGAATTTAAGAATTAAACAGGCAGATATAAAATAATCCAGGTCTGACCGAGTAATCACCGCAAACAGCAGCTGCTCACACCAACCGAGAGTAACGGACGTATTTTCAAACTTAAAATAGGCGCGCAGAGCCGCGCACATTCTCATTGGACAGTTTCCTGGAAGACAGACAGATTAACCAATCATGCTCAAAGTAAAACGGAGAAACAACCAATAACAATAGCAATAGTTTGCGCGAGTTGCAGTCTGTATTATTATTTAATTAATTGGTCAAATGACATGACAGTGTATGAATATGTAATAATGCAATGTAAACTGTTAGGCAAGCAGACAAAATTGGCAAGCATACAAAATTGTAAATTCACACAAAATCACATAAAGCAAAAGGTTTCTGCTGCACTGCTCTGTTGAGGGTGAAACTATTATTGTTAATGATAATACTTATATTTTAACATATACATTGAAGAACTGTTATGAAAATCAGAAAAATCATTAAATGCTAATGAATTATCATAATAATATGTTAAAAGGCAGATATTTATGTATGTTGTTGAAAACATTACGTTGTTTCAACGTACAGATCTTGTAAAAAATTGTCAAACAATTTCATTGGTCGAGATTGCCTCTGGCGTATGATTCGTCCAATGATTGTACAACATTCAATTATTTGAATCTGCGCGCACTTTCTTGATATCTAAAGCACAGAGACTAGAAAAACAATTAGGATGTTTGTTTACACGTTGTGTAATGTTTCAACCATTTTAATGTCTTCAATTCCTTCACCCCCAGTTTACCAAAGCTCAAGTTTATGCTACAAGAGCCTTGGTTGAACTCGAGCCCCAGAATAAATTCCTTGTCTTTCACACATTGCTCACCTATTGTAAATTAAAAATATATAGCACCCCATTGTAAAGCTTTATTCATAGTGTGGCGGTTTGTTCCCATCAACCGAAAAAATTGTGGAGTGGCCTAATGATTTCACTGCAGTGAGGGCCTTGAATTTTGTTGAATATAGATTGACTTTGTGTCTTAATGCTTCAACGTTTTTAAAGTGGATTTACAGCCTTTACTTTTAAATTGAATCACATATTTTCTTCTCAAATAAGCATATGAGATACATGTCAATATAGTATATGGTCAGAAAATCACTGTCAGGGCAGCATTTCAAACAGACAAAAAGGACAATGTCACCCTTAAAAGCCAAGCCAAAAGAGGACATATCAGCACACAAGATTCAAGAGTCCTTTCACACCAACAGGCAGACAGGCATTAGGAGGTTAGTGTCCAGCATTCTTGAGCCTGGTTGTCTTGCAGAAAAACTGTCCCAAAGCATGATGATCCAAGACTTGAGGCTGCAGCACCAGACAGCAGCAGCTACAGTGCACGGGGTGGGGTCTGAAAATGTTGCCACTCAATATTTTCTCTGCCACTTATGAAATTGTTGCTAATTGTAAACACTGAGTCAGTGGTACCTGACAGTAGAAACACTGGATATAGGAGGCATAAACAATCACTGACTATTCTTGATTTAATTTTATATTAAACTTAAGCTCAATTATTTAATGTACAATAACTGTATATTTAGTTACACTGTGCAACAATATCTCCTACTGTATTCATCCATCTTTCAAGGCAATATTTTTAGATCTGTTTCTGTAGTATAACACACAGTAATTATTATGGTCAATTTTTATTTACAGCATATCTGCATGAAAGGTATAGCCTACATAGCTGTTTTTTATTTTAATTTTATGTATATATTTTTTATCTATCACTCTTGTATCTGCACTTGTTGAATCTTAAGCTGATGTGGCCAGCAAAGTTTATCTTTGCTTCTGAAAAATATCTGCATTGGTGGCAGGGGACTTTGAAGTTTTACATTTACCCAGTATTTGATAGGTGTGAGGTGCTAACCTAACCCTAACCCTATACATTAATGGTAAAGTAATGTAGATATATTGGATAGTTGCTTTTATTTACTATAAAACAATGTTTATATAAAGTGAACTCCTTGAATTAAAAGTATGTAGATATATTGGATAGTTGCGTTTAATTACTATAAAAGTAAGTTTATTCAAAGTAAACCTATACATTAATGTGAAAAGTACGTGTTTTACATCTAAAAATCTGTACTTTGACGGGGAGTTCTTGTGGATGTAATTGATAATGTTATGAATTTACCAAAGAATACTGTGTAAAAACAGAAGACTTCTTTAATTGTATAATTGTAAGGTATTCCTGCAATAATTTCCAGTTTATATGCAGATTTATTCATTTGTTTAATGTTCTACAGAAATTTTTTTAATGAGATTTTCTTTTCATTCTACAGCAGTGGAACTGTAAAAATACAGAAAATGTTTACAGTAAATATCTGTATTTTAAAAAACATAATTATTCCGTAGAATAACTTAAGGTTTTTTACTGTAATTTGACGGTAAGTGTTTGGCAACTTTGCTGCCAGACTTTTTACCGTTTTTTTACGATTGTTTTTTTTACATGTATTTACCTTAAATTTAAGGTTTCACAGTAAAAAAACACATAGTTGTCTTAATTTTAAATAAGCGATTTTTTTTGTCTTTTTACATAGAATTTAATGTAATTTAACATTCAAGCCAATTAAACAAAAGAATAATCCTGAAAAAAAAAATATAATTTCTCCTTATATGAATTTACAGATTATTACTTTTATTTTATGGTTAATGTTTTTAATAAAAGTTTTTTTCTGTATTTTAATGACATTTACACGTAATGTTAAAAAAACAGAAAATATCTGTAAAATAATACAGTATATTTCTGTGAAAAATTTTTTTTTTTTTACAGTGCATATTGTCTAGAAGTGTCCTTCAAACTAAGCAGTTTGAGTGTCCCTGCTAAATGGTTTAAACTTACTCTGTCAAATTGGACAAATCAAGATGGAGTTTTAACAGTAGTTGCACGACCTGTAGAAACAGCTAATTAATCTCCTTCAGCCCTGTCCTATACCCTAGTGGTTTTGCCCTAGCCGCCTGACCATCTCAGTGCTCGTAACTGTGCTCATTTTAACTACATGCCGTGGAGGTGTCCCTTGCGCCTCTTATGTTCACAGTGCTGTGTAATTAGGAACCAAATAAATCATCCTTGTATTTCAGCACTAATGGAATTTCTCCTTTTGAGTGACCTCGTTTATATATTTCATCAAATGAGCCTTCCATGATATGAAACAGACTCTTAGATTCCCTTGTCGAAACCAGCATCTAAATACTAGCTTTTTTCTCACAAGTGATCCATTGATTGTGGCTCATCAAAACCAGCAAACCAAACAAAGTGAACCAAACTGTCAAATGCTTCCCGAGTATAAACCATCTGCTCGCTGAAGACTAAGCAAAGAGACCCCTGCAGGAATGGATGGCTTAGTTCTCTGCCTGAAAAGAGTTTGATTTATAAAAGCCCATCGAGAGATCTTCATCTCCTCACACATAACAGAGCAACGACAGCCTGTCAGTGACAAGCTTTGCTTGGTGATTGAACACTTTTGAAGTAAGGTGAGATAATATCAGGAACAATGGTATTCGTTGCTTGTTTAATTTGAGTGATGGCAAGCTCTTTGTTTAGTCAAAATACTGTAGCATGTTCTTTTGACTGATTAGATCTATAATGTTGTTATTTACAGACGAAAGAAACTTCTGCACCAACCTTTTTGTTTAAAGCATAATCCTGGGGTAGGCTAGTATATACTTAATAATACTATAGTCTTTGAAAGAGAGGACTCCCATACTAATTTTTTGTACCTTATTAAGACCCATTCACAGCATGAACGATAACAATATTGTCCACACCAACCCACGATATTGTTCTGTTTATTCTAAGCATTCACAGCAGTTTTGTCATCTGCCACTTTAAATGCTCGAGTTTTTTAAAGCAGGGTAGATTCTGATTGGCTGCCAATATTTTAATTATTCATCAGCTCAGAAAAATAGTTCCGAATGTGATTCAGTTTCACTGTGCAGTTATGGTTGTGGAATCGTTATTCTTCTTTAAGAATAATTTAGAGCTATATCTTTATTGTTATTGTTATAGTTATCGTCCTTGGTGTACGAACCTTTAGAGTACAATGCCGACCAACTTTTTCAGCGTCCTTGGTTCTGGAAGTATAAGAACTACACAAACCAATGCAGCTTTGTGAACGACATAAAAATAAAAAGGATGGATAAATGATGTTGATTATTTATAAGCATATATGTATGTTTATTGCAAAACATGCTTATATATATATATATATACCGTATATAATATATTAAGTGGTTTGAGAGCGTAGGGTGACGACTTTTACTAATGGACTGCATTTATATAGCGCTTTCACAGACCCAATGGCCACCAAAGCGCTTTATATTTTGCCTCACATTCACCCATTCCCTCACTCATTCATACACCGACGGCGGTGTCAGCCATGCAAGGCGCCATCCAGTTCGTCGGGAGCAGCTGGGGTTAGGTGTCTTGCTCTTGGACACCTCGACAATTGGTCAGGTGGAACCGGGGATTGAACCACCAACCCTCCAGTTTGTAGACAACCTACATGAACCACTGCCACTAGGGAGCCACTGCCGCCCCTATGCTTCATGGAAGTGGACAAGAGCTTAAGAGTTTTTTGGTGCGATTTGCTTGTTTAGATTCTCTGATTGGTGGAGACTTCTCTGCAGAATCATGGGTTCAACTTCAATTCTGCTGTCAACACACAATTATTTAAAAAAATACACTAAAATAATGTGGCTGATGGCTTCAACAAAAGGGTATACCATCTATTAACAACCTCGAAGCTCACAGTAGGTCTGTCTATAAAGGTTTGTAGGTTATCATTAAAAATCTATTCCATTATAAAGAAATGTTACTTCTGAAACCTGACTCACTTAAGTCCCACTAATGATGCTCAAGTACTCCTTTATTGACAACAAACTAGAAATATGGTCCTTTTTAAAGTCATGAACTAAAGTTTACAATCCAAATTACTTCCATAATGTGAAACATTTCTGAAGTTTAAAAAAGCAACATTTAAATCTTTGCAAGTGTCTCCTTAAAAAAGAGATCACCATATTTGATAGCCATAAATTAATTTAGTCTACAACATCAGGGTTATTTATTAGTAATTTTTGTAATTTTAGTACTTTTTCCATCTAATATTTATGTTATATTTTATTTCAGCTTTATTTCAGTTACCGAAAACCGTTTGGTTAACAATACCAACACTGCCCTAGTGGAAAAACCTATACGAAAATGTATTTAAAATACATCTATTTTATACTAAGTATAGTACAAATCCATAACATATATTTACTGACATATCGCTTGAGACTTACTGATATAAATATTGTAATTCAAATTTATTTTACTTCTTTATCGCACAATGCACATTTCTTAATATTAAGTGTAAAATGCATTTTGATATCCCTATTAGTAAGGATAGTATGATCATGGTATAATATCAGTCTTTAAATGCAAGATATTTCAAGTGTAACTAAAGTATACTTGCAATAGTTCCATTTTAGCACTCAGAAACTGTAAGGTATTCATATTAAGTACATAAATATGTAAATGTATTTATAGTATACTTATGCCAAAATGTATTTAAAATACATGTATTTTTTGCTATTTATTTTTCACTATGGTGGCTTTTACCAGAGCACAATGTTTTGGGGATTTTGCCAATCAAAAACCAAAGTTTACCATCCAAGAAAAAAAAAGAAAAGAAAAATTGCGTGTAAGTCTCCTAAGAGTAAAGTCACACATGTTTGATATCACATGAACTGTGATGATGATGCTTGCTATAGTAGGTCTTGCCATTACACCGTCTGATGGAACACTGAATAATTCATCAGAGAGCCCCCTCAGCGAAAGCTTTACTTTAGCATGAATCTACAGTATGTCATCTGTCTCCACTCCTGCAATTTTTTTCTCAAAGTACTCTTCACCTGCTCGGCCGGCAGCAGTAAAGTGACTCATGTATCGTTAACCATCCAGCTCTGACAGGGCAGGGCGAAAAGATGCTTTGGCAAGTCCCTTACCCGTCAGGTCTGTCTGCAGAGAACGGCAGATCTGTTAGGCTGTTCTGAGACCAGTTGTACCCGGTCACATATTTCCCATGAGATTATGATTGGCAGCAAATTGCATTCGAAAGTGAGTAAAGGTTTTTATTTTTCCCCGTTTTTTCTTCCTTGCTGACTTGTAGAGAATACATTCATTTGAAATACATTTTACTAATTTATTCATTTTGAAAAGTAAATGTCATTAAAGAAAAAACTTTTTTCAGTAAAATTTTCAAGTATGGCTTACTGATTGTTAAAGTCCTTTAGAATAATTATTTTTTATATATAATTGTAGTAATAATAATAATAATAATAATCATATATATTTTTTAATTATATGTGTAACATATTCTTCATATTCTTTGTTTTTGTCAAAGTCTCAATAATCATTAAGTTAACCAGGTGTATTCGGTTTGGTTAACAATCTTAGTTTATAAGCTCTCAGTTCATTCTTTTCTCCGTTCCACGTCGTCTTTAGTTGGCTGTGGTATTCTCCTGTTATCTCCAGTGCTTGTCTGAGTTTGGTTATTATATTAAAAGTGTCCCCTTTTTTGAGTGATTCTTCGTCAAGTGATTATTGCAGCAACCAAGCTGTGACAGAACGCAGATGTTTTTGCGGTGTTTTATCCTGTTTTTTCCCACATGGATCTTCCCATTGCGCAGCTTCTCTGCTTGGAGCGGGGAGACCATCCACAGGAAGAACATACCCAGGACTTCATCGAATTAATGTGCCTAACTCACTACCCGGACCGCTCGTTCTGTGTCTTCTTCTACACTAGCCTGAGCAAGAGTTCTAAGGCATGCATTCCGGTGGATGGTCTAAAGGAGGATTTAGCTGCTTTCGTGGAGTGGGTGCTGGTGAACAACAATTTGCCACTCACCATCTATGGAATGCCAAAGCTGACTTAATTAAAAATAAATAAATACATAAATAAATATACGAAGAAATGTAAAAAAGTAAAAATACATAAATAAATACATAAATAAATATACAAAGAAATGTAAAAAAGTACAAATAAATGAGTATTTATACTTTTATTTCCTTATGTATAATTGTATTTTTTTCACACATTTTTTTTTTATACATATATTTATTTATTTATTTCCACTTTTATTTATTTCCACATTCATTTATGTATATATGTTTTTATGTCTACATTTATTTATTTTCACATTTATTTATTTCTACATTTATTTATTTCCACATTTATTTATTTCCACATTTATTTATTTCCACATTTCTTTGTCCGTATGCTAATGAGGGGGGCGTGTTTTACCTCAGACATCAGCAATCGAGCTCAGAGTGGCAGTGCTGAAGCTTTGAGGCCACAGTGACACCTTGTGGTGTGACCAAACGAAACGCAAGATGTGTGCGGACAATATCACATTTTAAGTCATGTACATCACCCTAACTGTATGTAGGCTAGGCTATATAGGGTTAACACACATAGCACACACAGAAACTGCACTTCAACGGGTCTGATAGCAGACACTTGGGGGTGCGGCCAGGGATTTTGGGCCCCATGAAAAAATAGGTACTACTGCACCCGTTCAATTAATAAAATCGATCTCTGGGGCCCCTAAAAGTGTGTGGGCCCTTAGAATCGTCCTAACTTTTCCCCCCTTAGCGGCGCCCCTTGGACATGGAAGCGCATGAAAGTATCCACTATTAATAACAACGTAAACGCGGTGGATAGGGCTGATACGAGCTTGCGTTTATTGTCGATGAGACTCGCACACCAGCGCAGAACGCGGAGAGAAACCAGCGCACATTTCACTGACTCCTACACAAGCATATTGATCAATGAGTTTGAAATGCGACTCAATTATAATAAAATTATCTCATACATGGACTTTTTTTTTTACAGCATTTTTAAATGCAGACAATTTTTTATTAATGTTGGTGGCATGTTTGCGAGGTGGCGAAAGAAAATTAAATCGATTTATAGGGGGAAATATCACCACGACCATGGGCACGACAGGTGCTGTTTGAAAGGGCATGATGATGCTTCTGTCCTCCACTGCATGGCGTGAGATGCGTGGCTCACTAGCTGCGTTTACATGAGCCCCTTTTGTTTGATTTAAGAATAATTCCAAATTGATGACTTGTGATTAATCAGTATCTAAGAGCAGCATGCCAGCATCTATGAAATATGGGTTGTGTTTTAAGCATTTGAATTGTCACCTGTTATGCATACGAAATTATGAAACGCGAATGTAAACCGTGTATTGAGTTGCATTTCAAACTCATTGATCAATATGCTTGTGTAGGAGTCAGTGAAATGTGCGCTGGTTTCTCTCCGCGTTCTGCGCTGGTGTGCAAGTCTCATCGACAATAAACGCAAGCTCGTATCAGCCCTATCCACCGCGTTTACATTGTTATTAATAGTGGATACTTTCATGCGCTTCCATGTCCAAGTGTCTGCTATCAGACCCGTTGAAGTGCAGTTTCTGTTCATGTGTGCTATGTGTGTTAACCCTATATAGCCTAGCCTACATACAGTTAGGGTGATGTACATGACTTAAAATGTGATATTGTCTGCACACATCTTGCGTTTCGTTTATGGTCACACCACAAGGTGTCACTGTGGCCTCAAAGCTTCAGCACTGCCACTCTGAGCTCGATTGCTGATGTCTGAGGTAAAACACACCCCCCTCATTAGCATACGGACAAAGAAATGTTGAAATAAATAAATGTGGAAATAAATAAATGTAGACATAAAAACATATATACATAAATGAATATAGAAATAAATAAAAGTGGAAATAAATAAATGAATAAATGTATAAATAAAAAAATAAATAAATGTGTGAAAAAATACAATTATACATAAATAAGGAAATAAAAGTATAAATACTCATTTATTTGTACTTTTTTACATTTCTTTGTATATTTATTTATGTATTTATTTATGTATTTTTGCTTTTTTACATTTCTTCGTATATTTATTTATGTATTTATTTATTTTTAATTAAGTCAGCTTTGGCATTCCATAACCATCGGCCTGACTGAGGATCACACCAGCCCCAGAGTTTAACCAGCCCATCCATGTGAGCTGCACGGAGGATTTGCAAGAGCCCATCGCAAAATTTGGAGACTGGCAAGTCAACACCATGGCTCCTCCCTCCCTCAACTCCGCCCTGGGGTTTCGTCCTGGCTGGACTCTGGGTGACCATCTGGCTCCTCCTGGCTCCTCCCTCCACTCGCCAATGGAGTGTTTGGTTCCCCCCAAACTTTTTTTTCACTCTCTCCTGATTCACGTCCCCCTCCAGAGACTCCAGAACTTAAACAGTGTGAGGACGCGCCTTTCCAGGACGGGGCGTAATGTAACATGTATGTTCTGTTTCAATTCATGTTTTGTGTTTCTCTGTGCCCCAGTTCTTGAGTTAATTTGTCTCCATAATCATTGATTAAGTTAAGCAGGTGTCTTGTGTTTGGTTAACAATCTTAGGGCCCTATTTTAACGATCTGAAACGCAAGTATCAAACGTGAAACGCAAGTAACTTTGTGGGCGGATCTCGGCGCAAATCTAAAATGGGTTGGTCTGAAGTAGCTACATTACTCATAGGTGTGGTTTGGGCGTAACATGCAATAAACCAATCAGAGCGTCATTTCACATTTCCTTTAAAAGCTTGTTCCATGTCGGATTGCTATTATAATGGCGGATTTGCCAGGCGCACGCCAGGAGCGGTTCACAGCCAAGGAGACCGACGTTCACGTCAGGGCCGTAAAAGACAGAGAAGTGACATTGTATGGGGATGGGAGAAAGAAACCCACTCAAATTAGTTTCGGTTAAACAGGTGTATAATAATTTGGGTAAATGTGTAAGCTAGATTTATGCCTATTTTTTCACATCTTAATGGACACCACAATGATTTCCCTCGTGTGGTGATATTTTTCCTTGTAATTATGTATGGGAACTGCTGCGTCTGTGTAGATGAGAGAAGCAAAGTGTATGCGAGTTGTGCACACGCTACATTATGGCCAAGCATGCGCCCTTAAAATAGCATCTGAATAACGCGCCACCGACTTTAGACTAGTTTTTTCCTGGTCAGTGGTGGAATTGTTTTCTGAAACCGCAAAATAGCACCAGGGAACGTTTGCGCTGGAAAGAAAGAGTGTTTCCTTTTTTGAGGGATCTTTTTTTCGAGTGATTATTGCAGTGAGCTGTGACAATATGAAATTAGTTGAAATAGGATGTCAGATTTTTTCACCATGGGATAAGAGCTTATTGATTATGAAAACTATTATTTATTTTTGATAATTATTATTTTATTTTATTTATGTTATATTATTATTGTTATTAATATTATTAATTGTTTCATTTATTTTTTCATTTATTTCAGTTTTCAAAATGTTTTTTAATCAGTTGTTTAAATTTTAGTTTACCAAAATAACCATGGACATTACTCGTGACAAACGATTCTAAGAAATCGATTCTAAGAAATGAGAATGAACAGTTTCTTTCCTGAAAACACCAGCATGTACCTATTTTTGTGAAGGCCTTTTTACTAGGGCTGGGTATTGACACAAATTTCACAATTCAATTCGATTTCGATTCACAAGCTTGCAATTCGATTCGATTACGATTCGACGATTCGAATTAACTGATTTGAAGCTATACAAACACTTAAATTACAATTATTTATTTTTATAATAAGAAAGTTATATGAAATATAAACATTTAAATGGTGGCTTTCATAAAAACTTGCCAGATTTATTCAAACATGCATTAAATATTGAAGAACATAAAAAATTATAATGAATATGGTGCATATATTTAGCAAAAGTTACTAAGTTTAATGTTTTTTCTGAGGTAAATGTGACGTTACATGCCATTGTTTACTTGCTGTTTAACTGACGTCTTTGTTGGATTGAGCGATACCACGTTACATGATACGGATTTCGAAGTTGTACTCTATCTTTTAACACACTTTCAGATGCTCATTGATGTTTATTTGGCGCTGTAACTGGTATTATTAAGGCGGAGTAACTGGTATTATTAAGGCGGAAGAGGAGAATGAGATCATGTGCGCTCCGTGCTGCTGCTTCTCTTGAGCTGAGCCAGAGCGATCTCATTTAGCGGTATTTATTCAACGGTATTTATGTTTTTGAATTTCGTAAGAAAATGGACGTAATTCGAAATTTGAGACTTTATTTCATAATAATAGTCACAAAGCACAAAGATTATTTCGATTTATTGGATGGGATGCACGATACAATGCTCTACGCGATCATCAAATGAAAACAGGATGACTAATCGATTCTTGAGATTTAAGAATCGATATCGGTTCGTAAAAATGAGAATCGATTAATATCGAGAAATCGATATTTTTTACCCAGCCCTACTTTTTACCCTTAAGCCTTGTGACATATACCAATGGTAAATGCTTATTTCTAAAATCTGTTGTTCGATATTATTGCCATAACCTATATTATATTTAGTATTAACGTTAATTTACATAAAACTGCATTAAAATAATGCATGAACCATTAGACTTTAGAAAAGAAAGCTGCATTATTTTCAGTGCCCACGCTGCCTATGTGATGTCAGCTTAGAAGAAAGTTGTTTCAAAGGTGGAGAAAGTTATTACAATGTTTAAGACAAAATTTTTTCCTTTGGAATAACATGTACCGATGAATCATGCATACAGTAGTATCTGCATCCCCCCCCTTTCCTGCCCCTCTGCCACCAAACACACACACTTGTACAGAGTAAATCCATTATTCAGCTGTGTGTCTGCTCACTCTCTGAGACCATGTGCACAATTCAATGCCAAAACAAGCTGAAACACTCCTCTTGTAAGCGTGGCCTTGTCTCGAAAAGATGATTGTGAAACCGAGCCAGCAATCTAACCATCAAAGCTTGAAAGAGCTTCGAAGTTCATACAGGAACCTATTAAAGACTGATGTCTTGCATGTTTTATATGCACTATCATTTCAGAATAATAACAAGACACAGAGCAGACTGGCCTAGTATTTTACTAAAAACCAAAAGTCCAGTTAGAACATCATACAAGAATGAAAATGGCACAATTATAACCAGGTGTCACTTTGTAAGAATATTCAAAGTGTTGCATAGAAGGCTTAGATCATGAATATTAGTCATGATAATATATCATCTAGTCCATCATTACATCATCAATCACAGTTTGGTATGGTAGCACAGACAGCCAAACAAAGAAAAAACTACAGCAGATTGTCAACAAAGCATCCAAGATCATAGGAAAACCACTGCCCTCAGTCGATTCCCTCTACACACATCGGACTGTAAAGAGAGCAAAGAAAATCATCTCCGACCCCTCACATCCTGCTCATCACCTCTTCCAGCTCCTTCCCTCAGGGAGGCGCTATAGGTCTCTCTCTACCAGGACCAAACGCTTCGCAAACAGCTTTTTCCCCATAGCCATCAGGATTCTGAATTCCTCACTTTAGTTTAGTTGTTTTCTCATATACTAAGCATGGTCATTTACCCACTGTATCTTGTATTGTTACATGTTGTGAAGTGTATTGTCTATTTGTTGTTTGTATATGCATGATGTAGAGCTTAAACATACTGTACCGAAAACAAATTCCACCGGCATTGTCGTGTGGCTAAATAAACAATCTAATGCACAAATATTTTTAAATGACTATAATAAAATAAAAAATTAATTTATAAATACAATAAATAGTTTTTATTGTATTGTATTGTATTGGCCTGTAATAGAGAATTTGCCCATGACATTGAAATCTTGGGGGAAAAAAGAGCCATATTTCAACTGTGGTAGACCATCCCACTCCTGAAACTGCCAGCCTCCTCAAAAGTGCATGCCTTTTGACACTCAAAAGCATTGTGATGTATCCTAGTAGCAACATTCTGGTAGGTTGGTGGTTAAATGTATGGATCAGCAATTGAATGTTAATTGTTGGTCCAGTGGTTACATTTTAACTTACAGTACAAGGGGTGCCAGTGTAAAGTGAACTGATTTATTTATTTGTGAATAAATCGTATAAAATAGTATAAATAAAAGTTTAAATAATAATAATAATAAACAAATATTAACAATTGTAGATGCTTCCTTTGTATTACATTCATCCCTGCTGTAAGCTATTTCATAAAGTGGTGGGGACAAATCTGGCCATGGCCAAAATTGGTGGATATATCCACACTATAAATTAGGCTTTTGCAGCCTAATTTCTAAAATGTTTAATACAAATTCCAAACCCTCCTTGGTCCGCACCTCATCCAATCTAACCAAGAATAACCCAGAGCATATTAAATGCAAGAACTGCTCTGCCATTGGTAAAATGGAAATAACGCTTGTGTGGGCACAGAAAGAGAGATGCACATTGATCTTTAAGTCTCTGTTGGAGTGGCCTGGTTTGTTTGATCTCTCCTACGCAGTCTCTGCCTCTATGTTTCCGGTTCACAGTGATTTCACTGCAAAGCATTTTTGTTTGTACTGTGTACGAGACAATTCTTTCCTCAAATTGTTTTATTCTTTATAAGTTGTTATATAAGCTTGTAAGAGTGGCCCCTCTCATGATGCATGTTTTGAATGTGAAGTAACATAACTGTGGGTATGTCTGCAGGAAAAATGGATCTCATGGGATGCTGAGCAGGGTTCCCCGCAACACATCATTTCTACTGATCTATGTGTTCATATAAGAAAAATAAGTGAAACCTTTCACAGAGATAAAAAATGAGAAGTTGTGTAGCTCACACTTTGGGATTATCAAGATGTTACTGTTGACTTGAAGCAAACAGACTTTAAAAACCCCACATGAACTGTTTAATAAGCAAAAAGGGATTTGACTTTTACATTCATGTTTTTCTATTTCAAAGATATACACTTACTTTTGCATACTTTTGCTCACCTAGGCTGGGCTTTCTTGCTTGTTTTTTAATTAAAAAGTTCTGTTTTTGGCAAATGTAAAGGCCCTTTCTCACCAAAAGAGAAATGAATAAGCCTCAGGCTGAAGCAAATGCAAATTCATGCCTGTACTGTAGAGGGTGCAGCTCAAACACACCTTTCAGTTGTGCTGGCATTCTGGATTGCAGAAGAATAGGACGCAGGAGAAGAAAGTTCAGCACTCTTACTTCAGCAATAAAGACAAACAAATGAAGCAGAAATGTGATGTTTTTCTAAAGAAATTTTTGCTTATTGCTATGGTTGAATTGGATCATCGAAGGTCAGCAGCAAAGACACATAGTAAAGTGAAATTAAGCACATAAAGTACAATTGTGTCATTTAACAAATTGAATTATTGCAGGTTTGCATAATATTCTGATAGTCTAGAAGAACTACAATAACTATCATGTTTACACCGTGCACACAACGCCTCTGCACTCACTCCCGATTTCTCTCAACATGGGGACAAGAGCGGCGTCAGTTAATGGGAAAACAAAGTAATTTGCGTTACTTATTGGAAAAAGTAACTCAGATATTTTACTGTGAATGTAAAAAGTAATGCATTTACTTGATACTTTGAAAAAGTAATATATATGAGTACGTAACTTACATTACTTGTAATGCGTTACCCCCAACACTTGTCAGTGAGATTGTTTCCTTTATGTTTATAAGATTGTTAATTTGTATCTCAGTAGGTGATGCTGTGACCTCTCTCCACAGGTCAGTGATGGCAGCCTGACGCTTGTTTCCATCAGCCGTGAGGACAGGGGAGCGTACACATGCCGAGCGTACAGCGAGCAGGGAGAGGCCATCCATACCACACGCTTACTCGTCCAAGGTAGCACCCTAGCTCTGACTTGACTCCATGTTTTTTTTTTGTTTGCTATTATTTGAATGACATGACTATCATGTTGTCAGAGTTCTGTGCTGTGTTTGAACGGTCTTCTGTGTTTGTGTCTGTGTGTACAGTCATGCTTGCAATGCACCCATGCTGCAGAGCTACAGAGATAATTGGACTCCATATGTTAGCTGTCTGGTACAGTATAAAGCAGTAATGGGTTCACTGTCAGAGAGATTTTTCACCATAGTTCTGCCAAATAAGCTTTTTCCTGTTGGGATCGCTAATCTGTTTTGTGTCTGTTGCAGATATCCTCTATATTTACATTATTCATTCTTCTAAACAAAAATAAAATATGCTACTCTTTTTCTTTTCCTTCCCATCAAATGCTTATCAAACCAGTTTTAAATAAAACTACTAAAGTAAAAAAAGAAAAAAAGAAAAAGTGAATCATTGTAATAATTTAATACTGTTGATTGTAATGCTAAATGATATTCAGTATAATAGGAACATTATCAATGCTGATTTGGTGTTGATGAAGGGGTAATTTAGTGTGGAAGCCCACATTCCCCACAGAAACTTTCTCATTATTACGAGAAACTTTCTCTTTATTATGGCGTGTTAAGTTAGTTATGTGAGAATATCTCATTATTACGAGATATTAAGTCATTTATTCGATTTTTTTCTAAATTTTACGACAAAGTACATTTTAAGAAAGTTTCTCATTATTATGAGATACTAAGCATTAATAATGAGAAAGTTTCTCATTATGAGATATTAACAATTAATTAAGGGAAAGTTTTTCATTGTTATGAGATTCTAAGCATTAACTATGAGAAAATTTCCCATTATTATGAGATAAGTCATTTATTAGATTTGTCCCTAAATTTTACAACAAAGTACATTTTAAGAAAGTTTCTCATTATTATGAGATATTAAGCATGAATCATGAGAAAGTCTTTAATTATGAGATATTAACAATAAATCAAGAGAAAGTTTCTCATTGTTATGAGATACTAAGCATTAATAATGAGAAAGTTTCCCATTATTATGAAATGCCAAGTCATTATAATGAGAGATATTCTCAATATAATGAGATACTAAGTCATAATTAAAAAGTATTTTCAGACTTAATGGAAAGGGTAAAGCAATACAAATGTATACATAAAAGGCATTTGAAGAGTATCAAAAATAAGAATTAACATTTTTAATAAGACTATCCCATTACAAAAAAAAAAAAAAGAAAAAAAAAGTTTTTTTAACTGCTAAAACATAAAAGCGGCTAGTTGAAGAAACATGGTTTTAAGTTTGTTTTTGTACTGGTGTGTGTGTTTGTGTGTGTATAGAGCAGGATAGAGAGCATCTGTAGAGTCCATGCCTTCATGTGGAGATCTCTGCAGGCTTTCTCCACAGAAGAGCCCTCTCTTTACACTGGCACTGCCAACATAAGCGATGCCCACAGCGGGCAGTACAGTGAGATCTGTCTGTAGGCCGCTGCAGATTCTCAAACTGAGTAGAATTCTTATCATCTTAATCGATGATATTCAAATGAGACGGTAGATCCAAATATGTACGTTATAGCTGAGGGTACCTCTAATATTTTTTTACATGTTTTTATCTAATGTTTTTAATGTTTAGTTTAAAGTGGTCATGACATGGATTTGTTATTATTTTAATATGTTCCTTGAGGTTCACTTGTTTTTTTGCACCATAGGAAACAGTATCAATCCCCACTCGCTATTGCACATAAATAAGTCTTTTGCAAACATTATCCAAGAAAACCCCCATCATTTACAGACAAAGCATTATGAAATCATTTACTTACGGTTTGTTATTCAGCTGCTGTCAGATCCAATAAAATTGGCATCTTTCATCAAAAGTTTCTTTGCCAACTCTCCATTATACTGTGCCATGTTTACAAAACAAAATGCTACGAACAAACATATGATCCTCTGAAACGATCCGGGATGTTTTTTCACTCTTGGATTTGTCGTGCAGACTCAAGCGTGTTGGAGTATGTCAGAAACTGAACGTGCATCTTTATGCTGTATCCAGCGTCTGATTATAATGGTATTTCATCAAGTGTAGGCATCTTGTGTCATAAAACATAATTATTGTTCCAAACCTTTGGCTGGTAGTGTATATTACCTCTTCATTCAGTATGTACACCACTGTATGTGAGGCATTGACTGAATACAATCTTCACTTGATTCACTCCACAATTGTGGATTGTGTTGATTGTTTAACAGCTGTTGAATTCAAAATAACAATGAAAATATACATGATTAAAAACACTCATATGAAATCTTTTCTCCAGCTCTAGTTGTTTTTATCCTTAGATTGCTTAGAGTAGTACTTAGTACTTAGATTGCTATATGCACCAATAGGATGTGACGCATCCTGATATCTAATGGTGATTTATTATGTGTCTCTTTTCTATTTCAGGACCCCCATTTATTGTCTCACCGCCAGAGAACATAACCGTAAACATATCCCAGGATGCATTCTTCACCTGTCATGCTGAGGCATATCCTGGCAACCTAACGTACACCTGGTTCTGGGAGGAAGATAACGTCTACTTCAAGAAGTAAAGTTATGATCGGGTTCATTACTGTACCATACCCCCACTGTCCTGTGTCCATGTGGAGTTTGTCACAGTCCATGTAGTTTCGTCATCATCATTGAGGCCTCAGTGAGTTTGCCATTAGGGACTATGGGCATTGTAATACAGTTTTAGGCTTTGGTCAATCACTTTGTAAGGCCTTTTGTTAAGAAATGTTCTGAAATGTAATCGTAGGTGTCGTTAAACTGTATTTAGAGGGCTTCAACTCATCCGAACACACCATTCAAAAGTTTGGGGTCAGTTAGATTTTTTTTAAAAGAAAAAAAGAAAAAAGAAATGTATACTTTTATTCCACAGGGACACATTAAATTGATCAAATGTGACAGCAAATACGTTATAATAATACGAAAGATTTCTGTTTCAAATAAATGCTGTTCTTTTAAACTTTTATCAAAGAAACCTGAATAAAAGATTATCATGGTTTCCATAAAAATGTTAAGCAGCACAACTGTTTTCAACTTTGATAATAATACATAATAAATTACATTTTAAAATATATTCAAATTCAAATATTCACAATATTACTGTTTTAACTGCATTTTTGATCATATAAATGCAGCCTTGCCGGGCATGACACCATGTCTATGCCGGACGCGATAAAGCGACCGTTACAAATCCTTTTGTCCTTCCTATGAGACGTATCGTGAGTGCTTGGAGTCTGCTGCATCCAGTGTAAACAACATCACTGATTATAAAGGGTTCTATTGTCTTTTGTCACATCGCACCATACGCGTCTGGTGTAGACACTGTGTTAGAGACTCTTTCAAAAACAATAAACAAATCTTACCCTCCTCAAACTTTTGAACCATAGTGTACATCTATTGATAAACAGATGCATTTTTAATTTACATTTATTTTTAAAGAGTTTTCAGTGTAAAAAAGCAGCTCTGGGCCTCCTACAATTGAAAGCGTAGGCTATGTCCACACTAGTGCGTTTTTGGTTTGGCATTTTTAAATGAAACCGATCCTCGTTACGCCCATACTGCTGTTTCCACTGCGTTTCAGAAAAGATCTCCGTCCACACTACACGACCGAAAACGCTTGTGATCATTCATGCACACTGGGCATGCACGTAAAAATGTAAAGAGTTGCCGATTGCTCTAATAATAGCTTGAACTAAGTCAGTAAAGCTTGCAGTTTCATCTCCATATTATTGTTTACACGGGCATCGAGGTTGGTCTGTTATTGTCGTGTGGCAGTAGCGTAGGGGCTTGACAAATCAGGGAAGGATACGCATTGATTGGATACGCAGGGTGGCTAAGTCACAGATATAAGAAGGGGAAGAAGATGTAAAATATAATAAGAAGTTTTAAAACATAAATGTACTAGTGTAAACGTAGCCATAGAATCGCCCCTGAATGTTTTGCAAAAAAAGATGCAATTTTACAAGGGATACTTGGTTTTGTGAGGTTTTAGCATCCATCCATCCATCCATCTTCTTCCGCTTATCCGGGGCCGGGTCGCGGGGGCAGCAGTCTAAGCAGAGATGCCCAGACTTCCTTCTCCCTAGACACTTCCTCCAGCTCTTCCGGGGGGACACCGAGGCGTTCCCAGGCCAGCCGGGAGACATAGTCTCTCCAGCGTGTCCTAGGTCTTCCCCGGGGTCTCCTCCCAGTGGGACGTGCCCGGAACACCTCCCCGGGAAGGCGTCCAGGAGGCATCCGGAACAGATGCCCGAGCCACCTCAGCTGACCCCTCTTGATGTGGATGAGCAGCGGCTCTACTCTGAGTCCTCCCGAGTGACCGAGCTTCTCACCCTATCTCTAAGGGATCGCCCAGCCACCCTGCGGAGAAAGCTCATTTCGGCTGCCTGTATCCGGGATCTTGTCCTTTCGGTCATGACCCAAAGCTCATGACCATAGGTGAGAGTAGGAACGTAGATTGACCGGTAAATCGAGAGCTTTGCTCAGCTCCTTCTTCACCACAGCAGACCGGTACATCGACCACATTACTGCAGAAGCTGCACCGATCCGTCTGTCAATCTCCCGTTCCATCCTTCCCTCACTCGTAACAAAACCCCAAGATACTTAAACTCCTCCACTTGAGGAAGGATCTCTCCACCAACCTGAAGTGAGCAAGCCACCCTTTTCCGACTGAGGACCATGGCCTCGGATTTGGAGGTGCTGATTTTCATCCCAGCCGCTTCACACTCGGCTGCAAACCGTCCCAGTGCACGCTGAAGGTCCTGGTGTGAAGGGGCCAACACGACAACATCATCCGCAAAAAGCAGATAAAAAACCTGTTCTTGTCAGGTTTGGGGACCACGCGAGGTTTTAGCATTCTGAGTTAAAAAAAATTAAAGTTTAGTATGAAATTATGCTATGTGTTTCCCACTTGTATTTACATGTGTGCATATGTCCCTGTGTCATTATTCTTGTTTGAAGGTCTCACACCTCAGATTGTCTCATTCGTGTCTCTTTTGCCCTGTCTGTGCTGGACCAAATGTTTAAAGTAATACATTAATATTAGTCAAATAAGAATTTTATTCTCAATGTCCCTCATTACACTACACTTTTGGAATTACAAATATACAGTCATAGTCAGTCACCTAATTAATGGAACCCAATTATTGGAATGGCCATGGCAGAAGCTTCATTTTGAGCTTAGTGAACCATTTTTGTGTTAATTTTGAGGTGGTTGTTTTTTTTTTTTTTTTGGACCATTGTCCTGATGGAAGATCCAACCACAGCCCATTATAAGCTTTCTAGCAGAGGTCGTCAAGTTTAGATTTTTTTAATCTTTTGGTATTTGATAGAATCCCTGATGCCATGTATCTGAACAAGATGTCCAGGACGAAGTTCTAGTAATGTCTGACAAGTGAATAGGCTGGAGTTTGTTTTTGGATGAGAGCAGATGATTTGTTTGAAACCCTCCCATGTGGTGATGTAGGTGCTGTTAGAACTTTTTTTTTTTTTTTAGGTTTTCTGAGAGTCTTTGGCCACTCAAACTATCCTGCTCACCATACATTAATACAATATAGACACACATTCACTTCCAGGCAGATTTGTAACATCTTTATTTGATTGAAACTTCTTAATTATTGCCCTGATGATGGAAATGGGAATTTCAATACTTTAGCTGTTTTCTTACAGCCTTTTTCTATTTTGTGAAGCTTAACAATCTTTTGCTGCACATCAGAACTATATTCTTTGGTCTTACTCATTGTGATGGATGATCAAGGGAATTTTGCCTTTGTGTTTCCTCATATTTATACTTTTATGAAAAGGGAAGTCATGGCTGGATAATTTAATGTTCCTGGTCACCCTGGTGTGCTAAAACATGTAAATATGACTGAGATATTTTACTCATAAGATTTTTTTTAGGGGTGCCAATAATTGTGGCCAGTGTTTGAAGAAAAAATATTTTTCTAATATATATACTTCGAAGGCCATCAATTCCAACTGAAATTGAAACTTATAAGTGACTAATTGGGGACACTAAAAATAGGAAGCTACTCCTCACATGACTTTAGCATTAGCATGTTGCTAAGGTATAGCATAAATGATTATCAGGGCTTCCAACTCTCACTCATTCAGCGTGAGAATCACGGAAGTGACATTCTTCTCATGCTCTCACGCCACACATCCATATTCTCACGCAGTGAAAAAAACATTGCGGAACAAAGATACGGACAATACGCTGACAGAAAAGACAGAGCAGGTTATTTGATGTTATTTTTTATATATTGATATATTTTGATATAAAACAATCTCGGCTTTCAAAATTAAGTTTTATTATGAGATTCAAACCATAAATAGACTTTTAGCACTCCTACTGTGGCATGCCACATTGCTGCATTGCCTCTTTCTCTTTACTAGTTACAGCACAAAATAAACATGAATGAACATCAGAGGGTATGTTTAAAGGAACAGTAATAGAAACAGAAATGTTACATAAAATGGTGTGTCCTCTGTGTTAACCTTGAATAGAAAAGGGAACATTGTGAACGGCCACTATTATACGATAAACGATAACCGTAGCCTCACGATAGACCCTCTCCGGTTTTCATGGTTCGCTGTTCTCCTTCTCTCCCCATGACAAGAATATCCAGTGACATGCCGCTTGTGTCATCATACGCTCCACTAGCACTGATTATAAGTAGCGGTGCCCTGAGCCATTTAAGACGCCCTCATGCGTGGCCTGTACACTCTATAGAAAAAGGATATTATGTTATTTTTTTTCTAATAGAGACTGTGCACCAGGACAGGTGGAAGCACAGGCAAGAATTGAGGCCACGCAGGCATTTTGTCCACTGATGCATTTTTTCTCTCTCTCTGATCTCTGCCCCGGACACTCCATCTGTTCTTGTTGAAAGAGTAGACTGTAATTCATGAGGCTTTGTGCTTTATTTTCTGGCTTAAAATAAATTTACGTAGGCATATATATTTTTAGGGATAGTTTACAAAAGAAAATAATTATTTACTCACTCACACATGTCATTCCAGTACCTGGAACACAAAAAGAATGTACAATACCTTTCAAAAGTTTGAGGTCAGTAAGATTTTTATAAATCTTTTTGAAATAAGTCTGTTATACTCACCAAGGCAGCATTTATTTGACCTAAAATACAGTACAATAATATTGTGAAATGTTAATACAATAAAAAAATAACAAAAAAACATTTAATATCTTAAAATATGTGATGGCAAAGCTGTATTTTCAACAGCATCATTTCGCCAGTCTTCAGTGTCACATTATCCTTCTGAAACTATTCTAGTATGCTGATTTGCTGCTCAAGAAGCATTTCTTATTAATACTACTCAAAACAGTTATTTTTTTGGAAACCATGATTTTTCCAGGATTCTTTGATGGAGAACAGCATTTATTTGAAATAGAAATATTTTGTAACATTATTACTGTTATAATCGGTCTCTCCTGTCACTTCTGATCAATTTGACGGATCCTTGCTAAATAAAAGTATTACTCTTTTTTTTATCTTACTGATCCAAACTTTTGAACAATAGCATATGTAGAATAAATAATGATTTTTTTTGTGGCATTCTTTGTGGCAATAACGACTTGTAAGTAATGTAAATTGTGGAAATCGTCATTGTTAATACTACTTGTGTTAAATCAGCTCTGTCCCTTTCTCTCTCTCCAGTGACCTAAAGCGGAGAGTGAGTATTCTGATCGACGGTTCACTCATCATCTCCCAGGTGAAACCTGAGGATGCTGGGAGATACACCTGCAGCCCGAGTAACAGCCTTGGCCGCCCACCTTCTGCATCCGCATACTTGACAGTGCATTGTAAGTCATTTTGTGGAGCAATTTGCTGATACACCATTAGATCTTACAGACATTAGATTTTTGTCTTTCATCTGAAAGCATGTATACGTTGCTAGTGCCCCTAAAAAACTCTCTGGATTGTTCCGAGGAGATGCTGAAATATACTGTGGAGTGTAGGCGAGAAACCGTCAGAATAGAATCGATTTGGTATTTTTACTTCCAGTCAATATATCCAGCTGATCATACCCCTCAAAAATCTAAGAGCCAAAGTTAAAGTGGTTCTGTTTTGTTGAACATGATTATCAGCTTCAGATGATCCAAAGCATCTTGTGCTTCTAAACAATGTTGTACACATTGTCAGTGTCACAAATTTGCTATCATTTTTTCCATTAGTGTCCAAGTAATCCTTATCATTACACTTTGTAGTAAATGAGTTAGACCTTTTATTCCCATATCGATGATCTCAGTATGATCGCAAATGTTGGAACCCCAATGTAGAATATAGTAGGTCATTATGTATGACATTACACAATAGGCAACTGGGATTTACTGCTTCGTCTAAAATTAATTTGCTATAGTAAAATGTTGTTATCGTATCATATGTAATATCTTCATTAAGTATAAGTTTACAAAATCACTTAAATCAGGAGGTCTATATATATATTTATATCATTGTAGATGAAGCAATAATTCCCAGTTGCCTATTGTATTACGTAATGTCATACATGATGTAATAGAGGATGAATTCTCCTTCATCCTCTCTGACATTGGCCTCACTGGATTGAGCATGAAAATAAAGTAACAACCTTCACCAGCAGATTACGCCTTTTCATCATGGACCAGATAATTTTTTACGTTTTCACATCGGGATCATGTATTCAGAATTACAAAGATATATAACAGATTTTCTTGCATGGTGATCTTTTGTAATTGATGACAGGGTTACTTTAGTCTCCCAGCGTATTCCATCTCAATACATGGGCATGAGGGTGCATTAGCCTCAACTACCGCTGTTGGGTAGGCTGACGCTTTCTATTTGCAGCCGAGAGATTGGAATGGCCTTCTGTCCCCGGAGTCTGGAGCAGAATTGAAACAGTGACCTTGAGTCAGTAAGCTAACAGATCACTCAGTCATGGCTCACATCCTCCACTCCGATAGACTGATGCAAAGAACCCGTGTGTAGAGGCTTTTCTAGACATTGTTGAAAAAAAAAAGCAGGGGAAAATACACAAACATGTTGCATTTGCAGTAAATAGTGACGGGAATGAGCACTGCAAATTGGCTGTGGTATCCAAGGTAACAGACATTCCAAATTCCCTCGCTCAGAGGAAGCAGATCAGCCTGTGTCGGACCGGCTTGGCTCTGTTGAAGTGGCGGAAAGGGATTACATCATAGCAGAATTCCCAGAGAGGGACAGACTGCAGAAATTTTCACCTGTTTTCTAAAACCGTCTCATCCACCGGCACATAGTCTGGCCGCCCATGTGTGTAGCGAGTAGAGGCGCAGAGAAAGTGTATTTGACAGTAAGTGAAAAAAGGGAGGGAGGAATGTAAAGGGATGACATCATCCTGTGTGGAAACCCTCTTCTCTGCAGTGACGTCACCTGTAGACACTCCGCCAGGCTGTTAGCGTGGGCGCTGGCGGCCCCGTTAGACAGCTGACGGCATTGCAGGTCTGCTCCTTTTTCCCTCGTCCTTCCCCTTTTCTTTTCTTATCCACAGCAATCCTGTCCTTACGTCCTCACGACTCCCTTTTCTTCTGTTCTTTTTTCAACTCTTTCAACACTTCTTTCTGGTCCACTCCTCCCGCCATCCCGTCCCACAGCTCCACTTGTGCTAAAAATAGACCCGGGTTTTAAGATGGAGCATTGGATCTTTTCAAAGTGTTCGTTTCGGAGCGCCGCTCCCTCTCGCTCTCCAGTTGGCTGGTGTCTTCACTAATGAGAGACAGTGATTTATGAGTCACACGCGACTGAATCTCTTTTCCAGCATCATTGATACTCTTCGCTTTAGATGTAGTTTATACAATATAATGATGGAAAAAGTAATCAGAAATAATCCTCTTGCTAATTTTTCGGGAACTGGTGAAAACACTATTAATAGTGGCTTTTCACAACACCTGGTTGGTTTTTGAAGGCAGCAAATACAATATGTATCCTTCATTGCCAATGATATCACACAATGCAATGTATATATGCAGTTGATTCAAAGAATAAAACCATGTCTGATGGACTGTTTATTTATTTACACTACCATTCAAAAGTTTGGAGATGGTTAGATTTTTTTACTTATTTTTCTATCACTTATGCTCACCAAGGTTGCATTCATTTATTTAATCCAAAATAAAGTTATATTGTAAAATATTATTACAATTCAAAATAATTGTGTTCTATTTCAATATATTGTAAAAAGTAATTTATTCCCATGATGGCAAAGCTGACTTTTCAGCATCATTTCTCCAGTCTTCAGTGTCATGTGATTCTTCCAAAATTATACTAATATGCTGATTTGGTATGCAAGAAACATTTCTTATTGTTATTATCAATGTTAAAAACAGTTAATATTTTTTGGTGAAAACCACGATGCAGTTTTTCACGATTATTTGATGAATATAACATTTTTGTATCATTATAAATGTTTTTACTGTCACTTTTGATTAATTGAATGCATCCTTGTTTAATAATTAAAAAAAAAAATCTGAACCCAAACTTTTGAATATTTATTTATTTATCTTTTTATCTATCTATCTATCTATCTATCTATCTATCTATCTATCTATCTATCTATCTATCTATCTATCTATCTATCTATCTATCTATCTATCTATCTATCTATCTATCTATATATCTATCTACTTAAACGGCAGTTCTACAGTGAAATACACATTGTCACACATTGTTTAGTTATATCTAAGGCTTGCTTGAAATTGTTTATATCATTAGACAGGATGTTATGGTTGGAAGCTGATCTTAAACCAGTTTCCTTAGAAAGTGTCTTATTCTACAGTACATGCTGCCTGTTTAGTCAACTATCTAGTGACCAGAATTTCATTGGCATTTGGGGTCTTTTTTGTTTTTCGGGCTCTCAATAATAATAATTTAAAAAAAAATCTGAGCTTGTTCAGATCTTTTTGTCTCATCTCACACACTGATTAACACTGGCAGTTTAAAAATGCACAAAACCCCCGATGTCTAATTTTATAACAGCAAAGCTTTTATGCTGTATTTAATGTTTCTACTATCATTGTGTCCTGTAGACCCTGCCCGTGTGGTAAACATGCCGCCCGTTATTTACGTGGCCATCGGACTGCCGGGGTACATCCGCTGCCCGGTGGATGCCAACCCGCCTGTCACTTCAGTGAAGTGGAAAAAAGATGGCCTGCCTCTGCGGATAGAGAAGGTGAGTCCAGCTGGACAATGATCTCAGTGTTTTCACAGATGCTGTCACATGGGCCTCAACGATCTCTCGCAGCTGTGTGGACTGGTTTCATTCACAGGTTACATTGATCTCATAGTCTCGCACAGACAAAAAACACTGGCTCTTCTTCAGTAAAGCCAAGTGGGGAATAACTGACCCTAATGAAGGAACTGTCACAGTGTCTGGTTGTGTTTCCCTGGGTTGTCACTAGAGGTCCTCGTTCTCAAGGTGTCTTTCACATTTGGCTTCATTTCCCAGCATTCTGTCTGTCACTCATCAGTTCATTGCACTCAGCTGTTTACCATCACATTGTTAGATCTGTGTGTATATATTCCCTGTCTGTGTCAGTGTTTGTTACGGAGTCGTTGTTATTCGTCACTACACTTCTGGTCTGTGTTCTAGCCTGCTTCTTGTTTTGTTTATTGTGTTTGGATTGCTAAAATGGACTTTGAATCCTGCCTGGATGACTATGAATTGGATCGCCCTAATAATAAATATGCTGCATTTGGATCTTCCTATTTTCCCGTGTGTTCCCGTGACAGAACGACTCCGTCATCAAGATCCAGCGGTATGTTTTTTTTAAATCTCCTCCCCAGCCACCGAGCGGGAGAGAAGAGATTTGTTTGAGGGGACCCGGTTGGTCAAGTTTCGCGGGACCCGTGGAGGTCGCAGTGGAGGAGGTGGTCGAGAGGAATTCCAACACCATTTTCCACTCAGGCCCCTCTTCGACCCTGGGCTGGTGCGATCCAGTCCAGAGTTTCATCCGGCGCTGTTTCCATCCAGCCCAGAGCGCGCACTTCACCAGCGGAAACGGCGGAGGAGGAGGAAGACCCCTAGCCTCTCCAAAGACCTGGAGGCCATGTCCCTGCAGCCCGCTGCTTTTCTGGAGGCTGATTCGGAGATGGTTCACGTCACGTCTGCCCAGCCAGAGACTATTCACGTCCCGTCTGCCCAGCCAGAGACTATTCACGTCACGCCTGCCCAGTCAGAGACTGTTCACGTCACGTCTGCCCAGCCAGAGACTGTTCACGTCACGTCTGCCCAGCCAGAGACTGTTCACGTCACGTTTGCCCAGCCAGAGACTGTTCACGTCACGCCTGCCCAGCCAGAGACTGTTCACGTCACGTCTGCCCAGCCAGAGACTGTTCACGTCACGTCTGCCCAGCCAGAGACTGTTCACGTCACGTTTGCCCAGCCAGAGACTGTTCACGTCACGTTTGCCCAGCCAGAGACTGTTCACGTCACGTTTGCCCAGCCAGAGACTGTTCACGTCACGTTTGCCCAGCCAGAGACTGTTCACGTCACGTTTGCCCAGCCAGAGACTGTTCACGTCACGGCTGCCCAGCCAGAGACTGTTCACGTCACGTCTGCCCAGCCAGAGACTGTTCACGTCACGTTTGCCCAGCCAGAGACTGTTCACGTCACGGCTGCCCAGCCAGAGACTGTTCACGTCACGTTTGCCCAGCCAGAGACTGTTCACGTCACGGCTGCCCAGCCAGAGCCTGTTCACGTCCCGTCTGCCCAGCCAGAGACTGTTCACGTCCCGTCTGCCCAGCCAGAGACTGTTCACGTCACGTCTGCCCAGCCAGAGACTGTTCAAGTCCCGTCTGCCCAGCGAGAGACTGTTCACGTCCCTTCTGCCCAGCCAGAGACTGTTCAAGTCACGTCTGCCCAGTCAGAGACGGATCAGGAAATACCCATTCTCGCAGCCGGGGGTATACTGAGCGACTATTTGGAGCATTTGGCTCGGATATGCCTGTGTTCGCTTTTCCAGAGCCGGAGCCAGTGCCTGTTCCGGAGCCGGTGTCTGTTGCTGTTCCTGAGCCGGTGTCTGTTGCTGTGTCTGTTGCTGTTCCTGAGCCGGTGTCTGTTGCTGTTCCTGAGCCGGTGTCTGTTGCTGTTCCTGAGCCGGGTTCTGTTGCTGTTCCTGAGCCGGGTTCTGTTGCTGTTCCTGAGCCGGGTTCTGTTGCTGTTCCTGAGCCGGGTTCTGTTGCTGTTCCTGAGCCGGGTTCTGTTCCTGTGCCGTGGTCGCCTTGGTCGTCTCCGCCGTGGCCGCCTGAGGCGTCTTCATCGCCGTGGCAGCCCGAAGGACCTGCCCCGTTCCGGCCGCCTGCACATCCGGATCCGCCCTGGCCGCCCGATGGACTGTCAGCTCCGCCCTGGCTGCCCGATGGGTCTTCACCGCCCTGGCCGCCCGAGGGGTCTTCACCGCCCTGGCCGCCCGATGGACGGTCTGTTTCACCCTGGTCACCTGATGGACTCTCTGTTTCGCCTTGGTCCCCGACTTAACCATCACCCCCTGTTCCTGTTTCCCTTCATGGACCTGGCCCACCATCCCTCCCCCTGATCCTCCACCATTCCAACTCCCTCCTGAACTCTGGTGTTGTGTTTTAGTGTTGTCGTGGAGCGTCTGGTAGCCGCTCCGTAGAGGGGGGGGTTATGTCACAGACTAGTGTCTGGTTGTGTTTCCCTGGGTTGTCACTAGAGGTCCTCGTTCTCATGGTGTTTTTCACATTTGACTTAATTTCCCAGCATTCTGTCTGTCACTCATCAGTTCATTGCACTCAGCTGTTTCCCATCAAATTGTTAGATATGTGTGTATATATTCCCTGTCTGTGTTTGTTACGGAGTCGTTATTATTCGTCACTACACTTCTGGTCTGTGTTCTAGCCTGTTTCTTGTTTTGTTTATTGTGCATTTGGATCTTCCTATTTTCCTGTGTGTTCCCGTGACAGGAACAGGAAATCGCTTTTATTATCAAAGCCTGTTCCTCCTCAATGCAATTAGCTTTAAAGGATAGTGTCCATGCAACTGAAAATGTGTAGGCTTATCATGTTACATCCCAAGAGCACTGAGAGCAAATCCACTTCATACATTTCACTGAATGCAAAAATTGTACTGCTCGTCAGGGGTGTTGCA
Source organism: Tiaroga cobitis (assembly GCA_030578255.1). NCBI lineage: Eukaryota > Metazoa > Chordata > Actinopteri > Cypriniformes > Leuciscidae > Tiaroga > Tiaroga cobitis. Next base: position 19,409,733 of record CM060611.1, read on the forward strand.
ACCATTAGAACAAGGTCAATTTAAAAGCTTGTTCCCCCTCTTTTTGGTGGCGTTTCTGATGCAGTATGAAGAAAAAGCTGTACCCAACCTTGTGAAATGATGACTTTTATACTAAACAGTCTTACTACTTGGTTATGGTTAACACCCACTTACTGTACCTGCCTTTCAGCAAGGGCTAGGCAATTGTTACATCGCCTAATTAATATTGATGATCTAAGTTGATGAGGTTAATAATATGTCCCCTCCACTTTTTAGTACATTCATACATAAGTGATATTATTCAGTGTGTCCATTACACTCAAATTGATGATGATGCAGATGATTTCACAGAGTTTAGATTTAGATTTTTCATACTGTGATTATACCGAGTGTGATTATTGAATTTGCAATTTTTACATTGTACATGCAATTATGCATGCAATGGATGCTTTTATCTAAAGAAATTTACATTCTATTCAAAATACACTTAAGTTGGGCTTATTAAGTGATTTATTTATTTTTCGAAGAAGAAGCAGGTAATACTTTAATTCAGTAAGGACACATTAAATTGATCAAACGTGATGGTAAAGAGATTCATAATGTTAAGATTTCTTTTTTAAATAACTTCTGATCTTTTGAACTTTATATGTATCAAAGGATCCTCGAAAAGATTTAGCACGGTTTCCACAAAAATATCAAGCAGCAAAGCTTGTTTTTTTAGCATTAATGATATTTAGAATATTTTCTCCAAATCAGCATGATTTAGAATGATTTCTGAAGGATCATGTGACACTGAAGACTGGAGTAATGATGCTGAAAATTAAGCTTTGCTAAGAATAAATTACATTTTAAAATATATTAAAAATAAATGCAGGCTTAGTGAGCATAAGAGACTTCTTTCAAAAGCGATTAAAAATCTTACTGACCACAAAAATGTGAACGTCAGTGTACAAAATCTATCAGTTTGTGCATTCCCTGGGAATCAAAACCTTGGCGTTGCAAGCATCATGCTTTACTGTTTGAGCTTCAGGAAATGGTTTGCTCTGGTTGTGTATGCTGTGTGTGATGGAACTTTTCTCTTTGTTGCAGTACCCTGGCTGGAGCCAAATGGAAGATGGGAGCATTCGAGTGTCTGAGGTGACAGAGGACTCTCTCGGCACCTACACATGCGTGCCTTACAATAGCCTCGGTACAATGGGACAGTCCCCTCCCGCCCCCCTGGTGCTAAAGGTAAAGAATAACACTTGTAGTATTTATTTAAGCTCCACTTTCCTTTTTTTAATTTCTTTTTTTTACATTTTGTTAATTACATCATCAATATGCATCAATATAACGTGGTGTTTGGCGATGGATAGGACCCACCAAAATTTCTGGTGGTTCCTGGAGGGGAGTACAGGCAGGAGGCTGGTCGAGAGCTGGTCATCCCCTGTGAGGCAGAAGGAGACCCATTCCCCAACATTACATGGAGAAAGGTAAGCCGCATCCATAGCGATCCTTGAGGAGGATCATGTATCATTGTCAACCCAACCTCAACCGCTTGCTAGAACTGTTTTCTTTTATTGGAGAAGGTAGGGAAGCCCAGCAGAAGCAAGCACAACGTCCTACCAAGAGGCAGCTTACAGTTCAAATCTCTCAGCAAGGAGGACCATGGGGAGTGGGAGTGTGTCGCCTCCAATGTCGCCACGAGCATCACTGCCAGCACGCACCTCCTAGTAACTGGTAGGAGGCGTAGGAGACAAATGGTGCAACTTCATGATGCACAAACACTACTTGCAATAAAGTGATTCTTCCATACAGCAATGTTTTTTGATCATATTACATCATACAGACTCAACCCTGTTACTTTTTTAAAGGTGCATAATGTATTTTTTTTATATATTTTGAGGGACGACAGTGGTTTTTGACTCTGGGTTCCCATGGTCATGAAAAGGGAATTTTTTAAAAAGTAATTGAAATTTCTGTAGTCAACATATATTTTTCTAGTTTTATTCTGATATGATTTTATATATGTATATATTATATATTTAATATAATATTTTATTTTATTTTAATTGTCTGAATCCAAGTAATAATAATAATAATAATAATAAAAAAAAAATCCTTATCCAGTTTCTCAATCCTTATACAGTATAGCAAGCTAAAAAAGGGAATTAATTGGTTGAAAACTATGGGAACCCTGTTTATACTGATATCTGTTGGTTAATGTTTTACCCTATTTTATCAAGGCATATTGTTTAATGTATTTTGAAAAAGGTAGACAGGTTACTGAGTAAAGTAGTATTCTGCCGGCCATATGACTGAGTCTTCATCTCATGTGAAGCACATCACTTTAAACATACTTTTTTTTGGTGCAAAGATTACTTGTATTGCTATTAACAGTAGCTGCTGCAGTGTCTTACATGCAGTATGCACAGGCAGACTTATTTTATAGATTTAACTGAGGAGAGTAGCACAAATGCTAATGTTGCCATGGCCATGCCATTTTTATTAGCAACCTGTACAGCTATAAAACAACACTGCCAGCTAAGTCCTTATATTGCCGCCCACTGCCCTGTCGTATCCATTGTGCTATTGTTTGGATTTATGTAGCTTCAGTGAAGCTGTCAGTTAAAGAATCTTTGTTGAGTCCCTGATCAGCAGCTGCTAGGCTAAACTGTAGGTTTTCTCTTTTAGCTATTCAGTGAGTTTCTCACAAAAAGCTCTCTGTAAAAGTCCTTCGGTAAGTCAGGTCTCTGAGGGATGTTATATGCTGTGAGCGGACTCAAACTGTAGAAATGTTTCAGTGTCTTAGTATAGAGGGATTATTTTACTCAAAAGCATCCATACAAGCTAACGGTTATCTGTTGAATAAGAGATAAAGGATAAATAATGCACACTGTGTCTGTTTGTTTGTGTTAGCGCAAGTGTTTGTGTTAAGACAAGTGATCTAATCGCTCTGACCGAGGGTTTTCCAGAGACAACGCTTTAGGAAATTAAATGTGTGTGGCCTTGGTTTAGCTTTTGTGTACAAGTGTGTATTTGTATCAAGTGTGACACAAGCTGTTCTCTTCCCACAGGCACAAGCCCACACGCCCCCGCCAAAGTCCACGTTTCGGTCTCGACGATCTCGGCCAATGTCTCGTGGGAATCTGGTTACGATGGCGGCTTTGAGCAGACATTCTCAGTCTGGTACGGCCATGTGTGAGTCATCCCAGCATGCTTTGCTTTCTGCTTCTTTTCCTAACTGTTAACCTCAGCTCTGCTGCTGCTGTGAGGCTGCTACATCTGGGGGCACGGTGTGGGATGGGGCAAAACCTTTCCCCCAAGGGGTGAGATGACCAGCAGGGCCTTCCATTCTTTTAATATTAATGGAAATGCAGCTAAAATGTTATGGAGATAATTTTGGGTATAGAGCATCATAGTTAGGAATTTTTGTAGTGCATATAATGAATAAAATACAGTCTAGTTTGTTCTTCAAAGTACTGTTCATAACTTCCAAATATTTTTTTTTCCCGGAAAGTCTTTAACAAAGATAATCATTTCATGACTAGTCCAGATCCACTGTTTTCTTTATTGAGTTTTCCCCCCTCTACAAGCACTTTCCTAGCAGTTCGACTGCTTTTTAATCACTTCAGCACACTAAAAATAATGGCATGTTCATGTGATTTAGAAGAAACAGTCTACTGCTGATTATAGTTATGGAAGCCACATTTACAGTATGTTAAGGTAAGGCCTTTTTATTGTTATTATTGTTTATTGTTTCTTTAATCACAGTGACCCCCTTCCTAAAATATAAAGGCAGCTATATATTTTCATGTTTACATTCATATATACAGACCCATTCATACTGTGAGAAAAATAAGGTATAGTTCACTCAATAATGAAAGAGTCTCTATTTTATTTTCTCTCACTGCCATGTCTTTCCAAACATGTACGACTTTATTTCTTTTGTGAAACACAAAAGATATTTTGAGAAATGTCTCTTAATACAATGGAACGACATGAGGGTGAGTTAACATCAAAAACATCAAATTAAGTTCTAAACAATGATGTTGAAGTACAATAGAACTTTTCAGATGCTAATTAATCAACTACAGGTCCAGCTTATTGAACTGCCAATTTTTGGCAGGTGCTGTGAACCTCCAGTTTGTACATACAGTATTTATTCAGCCCTGATAGATTCTGAACTATAATAGATTCTGAGATATGTGATGTATGAAAAGTATTTATTAATTTAAAGACTTTGTCTTGTGCCTTCTCGCAGTTCAGTGCTAAACAGTTCCCTTTCGTTGTCACTCCGAGTTCCGTCGGAGGACAACGAATGGGGTTTTCGCATAGAAAGCCTATCAACTTCGACTATTACAAAACGAGCCAATGGCAAAGAAATGCCATGGGTCTGCGGAATTTGCATAGCGTAACTCCGCCCCACCTCGTGGGTATAAAGCGGAAGACGCCGCAACATGCAGATTTGTTTTCGCTTTGGAGCCAAGGCAATCCCTTCGCTCCACAAGCCATCTCTGAACTGTCAGCTGTTACAAGACGAGATTCTCCGGAGTTGGTGTGACGGCGATCTCCCAGGGAGTGCACACTTCCTGCTTATCTGTGCAGTGGTTTGCCAGTGAGTGTGTTTCTCCCTGGGCGCTTCAATACCGAGGTTTCCTCTCTGAAAGAGCTTGCATGTGGCACGTCTTTTTAAAGATGCCTCACCCGTGCACTTCTGGTTGCGGTGGTTTCGTGTCTGTCTCTGATGGGCACGAGCGCTGTCTAATGTGTTTGGGCATTGATCACGCTAGATTGGCGCTCGTGGATGACTCATGTTCTCTCTGTAGGAACATGATCATCTCGTCACTACGGTCGAGACTCAGTGATCTCGCAAGAGTGAGAGTCCCCTCATCCACACCCCGATCTACTGACTCTAAAAATAGAGCTAGTACTTCGGCTGGTGGCCAGGGTGACCTGAGGGTGACGGTGTGGAACAAAGCTCCGACTATCAGTCCGTGCTCTGCACCTACCCCTCTCGTGACGGTGCCCGTTAGTTTCCAGGGGATTACCGCGGGTCCATCTTCGGATGCCCCGCGTGTTTCCTTTGGCGCTACAGAGGATGATGCGATGTCCATCGCAGCATCACAAGGTGGACAGGATTCATCGGATGATGACTCGACAGCGCTGCCTCCTTCGGGTGTGCAGTCGTTTGTCGAGTCGGACCCCGAGATGACTGCCATGCTTACCCGGGCGGCCGTGAGCATCGGGTTGGAGTGGACTCCTCCGCCCCGTCCCGAGCGCTCGCGGCTAGATGATTGGTTTTTGGGTGCGGCTGCGGATTCACGTCCGCAGCCAACCCCAATTCCTTTCTTTCCGGATGTGCATGATGAGATCTCGAAGTCCTGGAAGTCTCCCAGGTCTTCCCGTGACTGCTCGTTGATTTCATCCGCCTTTCCTCCCCTCGATGGAGCAGCTGCCCGTGGGTACACTGGGCTCCCCCCGGTTGAGCGCTCTGTTGCGATGCAACTGTGTCCTCAGAGTGCTTCTTCTCGTGGTGAGCCTAAGCACCCATCCAAAGCCTGTAGGTACTCGTCTACGTTAGTGGCGAAGTCCTACAGAGCGGCGGGACAGGCGGCTGCATCGCTGCATGCTATGGCCTCTCTGCAGGTCTACCAGGCCCAGATGCTCAGAGACATGCACGAGGGTAGGACAGACTCAGGGCTCTTTGATGAGCTGGGCGCGCCACCGACCTCGCTCTCCGGGCGACGAAGGTGACCGCACGCTCCCTGGGTTTGGTGATGTCCATAGCCGTGGTTCAGGAAAGACACCTGTGGCTGAACCTGGCTGACATGAAGGATGCCGAGCGGTCTTGGCTGCTCGACACCCCCATGTCCCAGGCCGGACTCTTCGGCGGTGCAGTTGAGGACTTTGCCCAACAGTTCTCGACTGCTCAGAAACAGACTGAGGCTATTAAGCACATCCTGCTCCGCCGACCCAGTCAACCGGGCAGGTCACTCAGTCTGTTCGCCGCCGAGGACGCCCTCCTGCGGCTCCCGCCCCTCCCACCCGGCCCAAGCAGCAACCTTCACCCGGCCCCGGTCGAGGAGGAAGCCGCAAGAAGGCGACCCAGCCCTCTCCAGCCCCGCCCCCTGCTAAACGCCGGGCCAAGCGGCGCTCCTGAGACGGGCTGCTTAGGGATGTCGACTGTTACTTTTCAGGAGGTGGTAGCAGGACCACTCCTTCCCCCGGTGGAGGGCCGGGGGAGAATCTTTTGTTTTCCACTCCCCGCTGCTCACCCCCGGGTGGGCAGCACCCCAATGTGGTTAAAGAAAGAAGTAGCATGTCCATCCCTGAGCACACAGAGTTCTCGGACAACACGGAGCGCCGCCCCCGGGCCGTGCTCCCCTCGTCCTCCTCTGTCCCAGAGCTGGATGACAGTGCGCACCGTCCCCCCGACCGTACCACTCTCATCCCCCTCTGTCGCCAGCCCCCTGGCAGAGCAGACCCCCGTGGAACGTTCGTCCTTCCCTGGTCTGCTCTGTCAGGGCGCGGTCAATGACTGTGCCCCCACATCGGGCCGCTATGCCGTCCACGTCTGGGCCAGTCATTCCGCCTCGATGCACCACCAGTGGGAAGTCTGTGGTTCAAATGACCCCGCTGGTACAGTCGTTGGGAGCTTGGCAAGAGCTTCCCAACCTGTCCCGCTGGGTCGCTCGGACGATCAGGCTCGGCTACGCGATTCAGTTCGTGCGGTCTCTTCCCCGCTTCAGGGGTGTCCGCTCCACTATGGTCGGTGGCTATGCCCCTGTCATGAGAGCGGAGATTGCTACCCTGCTGGCGAAGGGTGCGATCAAGTCTGTCCCTCCAGCCGAAATGAGGTCCGGCTTCTACAGCCCGTACTTCATTGTCCCCAAGAAAACCGGTGGGTTACGGCCAATCCTGGATCTGCGCGTTCTGAACCGCTCCCTTCACAGGCTGCCGTTCAAGATGCTCACCGCCAAACGCGTTTTCGAATGTGTGCGGCACCAGGATTGGTTTGCAGCGATCGACCTGAAGGACGCCTACTTTCATGTCTCCATCCTCCCTCGACACAGACCGTTCCTACGGTTTGCTTTCGAGGGGCAGGCATATCAGTACGCAGTTCTCCCTTTCGGGCTAGCCCTGTCTCCTCGCTACTTCACGAAGGTCGTCGAGGTAGCCCTTGTTCCCCTCCGGGAACACGGGGTTCGCATCCTGAACTATCTCGACGACTGGCTGATTCTAGCTCACTCTCGAGATCAGCTCTGCGAACACAGGGACTTGGTGCTCCGCCACGTAGCCCGTCTGGGCCTTCGGGTCAACTGGGAGAAGAGCAAACTTTGCCCCGTGCAGAGGATCTCTTTTCTCGGTATGGAGATCGACTCGGTCGCCATGTCCGCGCAGCTTACGAGCCAGTTCGAGGGCCTCAGTTTTCTACGGGCCGGAGTGCCTCTGGAACGGGCTTCGCGGCATGTTGTTGTAACGACAGATGCCTCCAACACGGGCAGGGGAGCCATGTGCAATGGACGTGCTGCCGCGGGCTCCTGGATAGGACCCCAGCGCCTATGGCACGTCAATTGCCTCGAGTTGCTGGCTGTACAGCTCACCCTGCACCGCTTCCGAGCCGTGCTCAGGGGCCAGCATGTACTAGTCCGATCAGACAATGCCGCGACTGTAGCGTACATCAACTGTCAAGGTGGTCTGCGCTCCCGCCGTATGTCGCAACTCGCCCGCCACCTCCTCTTATGGAGTCTGAGGTCGCTTCGTGCCATTTATATTCCTGGAGTCCTGAACTGTGCAGACGAGCTCTCACGGTTTCAACCCCTCCCTGGAGAATGGCGACTCCATCCCCAGTCGGTTCAGCTGATTTGGGACCAGTTCGGGGACGCACAGATAGATCTGTTTGCCTCTCACGACTCGACCCATTGCGCCCAGTTTTATTCCCTGACCGAGGGCACACTCGGCACGGATGCACTGGCGCACAGCTGGCCGCGGGGCCGCAAATATACGTTCCCCCCAGTGAGTCTTCTTGCGCAGACCCTGCGCAAGGTCAGGGAGGACGAGGAGCAGGTCTTGCTGGTTGCACTGTATTGGCCCACCCGAACCTGGTTCTCCGAACTTATTCTCCTCGCGACAGCACCTCCCTGGCCCATACCTCTGAGGAAGGACCTACTTTCTCAGGGACGGGGCACCCTGTGGCACCCTCGTCCCGATCTCTGGAGCCTCCACGTGTGGCTCCTGGATGGGACGAGGCAGGTTTGAGTACCCTACCACCAGCGGTGGTGGCTACCATCACTTCCGCTAGAGCGTCGTCCACAAGACACGTCTACGCGTTGAAGTGGAACCTCTTTGTCAACTGGTGCTCTTCTCACCGAGTAGACCCCCGGAGATGTTCGATCAGCGTCGTGCTTTCCTTCCTTCAAGAGGGGTTGGAGCGAAGGCTGTCTCCCTCCACCCTCAAGGTCTATGTCGCCGCTATTGCCGCACAGCATGATCTTATAGAAGGTAAGTCGGTGGGGAACCACGACCTGATCGTCAGGTTCCTGAGAGGAGCGAGGAGACTGAATCCTCCTTGCCCTCCTCTCGTGCACTCTTGGGACCTCGCAGTGGTTCTATCTGCCCTGCGGATTGCTCCCTTTGAGCCTTTGCAGTCAGTCGAGCTTAACTTCCTGTCTATGAAGACAGCGCTTCTGACTGCATTGGCCTCCATCAAGAGGGTAGGGGACCTGCACGCATTCTCCGTTGACGAAGCGTGCCTGGAATTCGGGCCGGCTTACTCTAACGTGATCCTGAGACCCCGGCCTGGATATGTGCCCAAGGTTCCTACCACTCCCTTCCGGGACCAGGTGGTGAACCTGCAAGCGCTGCCCCTGGAGGAGGACCTCAGACCAGCTCTTTGTCTGTTATGGTGGGAAGCTGATTGGAAAGGCTCTCTCCAAGCAAAGGTTGTCTCACTGGATAGTGGATGCCATTGCTTTGGCATACCAGCAGCAAGGTCGACCGTGCCCCCTTTGTGTGACTTCCCACTCCACCCGGAGTGTGGCGTCCTCTTGGGCTCTAGCGCATGGCACCTCGCTAACAAACATCTGCAGAGCTGCAGGCTGGGCGACACACATTCACCCAGATTCTACAATCTCCGAGTGGAGCCAGTGTCCTCTCATGTACTCGCTTCAACCAGCTAGTACCGGACCCGCTCAGGTGTCTTCGCTTGCTCGCCATTCCACTCCACAGACTGGATACGTGCGATATTCTCCTCAGGTGAGCTTCCCGAAAGCCCTGAGTTCCTCCAGCACGTCGGCGCCAGTGTCTTTTGCCTGTGCGTCGGCTAGGTGCCTCCCGTGTGCATGGTACCTCCTCTGAGCTAACCCCACATTTGTATTTCCACTGTAAGCCTCTCTGAGCATGTGTCTTTCCCTTGGCAAGCCACCTTGCCACCCCTGGGGTTGAAATATTCCACCTGTGGCTGGACACCCCAGTGATTCCCCATATGCATCCCTCAGGTCATATGTGTATTCTCTAACTCCCCCCCCCCCCCCCCCCCCCCCCTCTGGATTGGCAGTAATTGCATATTCCCCTAAAACCTTGGGATATGCTCCCCAGTGTACCTTGGTATTCCTGTGCTAAATTGGAGTCCTTCGTCCGTGCCAGCCCACGACAGGGATCTCAGATTTACGCAGAGCACTGGAAGACAGCTGGGAAGGTGGCGTGATTAGACTGGTATCCCCATTCGTCGTCCTCCGACGTAACTCGGAGTGAGAACGAAAGGGAACGTCTCGGTTACGGATGTAACCCTCGTTCCGTCTTCTTGCCACTTCCGCTGTACCGCGGGGATCGCCTGAGCTCAGTCTTGGCTCCTCAGCGATTAAACATATCTGCATGTTGCGGCGTCTTCCGCTTTATACCCACGAGGTGGGGCGGAGTTACGCTATGCAAATTCCGCAGACCCATGGCATCTCTTTGCCATTGGCTCGTTTTGTAATAGTTGAAGTTGATAGGCTTTCTATGCGAAAACCCCATTCGTCGTCCTCCGATGGAACGTCTCCGTTCCGGAGGGTTACATCCGTAACCGAGACGTTTTTGATATTGTAACCGTATGCAGAGAGCCAGCAATTGCAAGTAAGTATTTACTGTAACGTAATTTTATACGTTTCCATTACTTGCTCTGGTAAGGTTTAAAAGGGGTTATAGGTTGCGGAGGTACTCTTGTTATTGACATGACCATTACGGCAAACTCTCGCTTCTGGCTCAGCACGTTCGTCTCCTTCGCCTCTCTTCATCTCTCTGCCGCCCATGCCAGCGCTTCTGCATCCCTGTGATTCTGCTCCTTCTTTGGCGCTGTCCTCTGCGATATTCACCCGGAATATCAGCATTCTATAGCTGTCTGTGCTCCTGCCCCTATAGAATGACACATGCTTTCTGTTCGTTTGTTTCGATGGGTACGAGCAAGAATATCTCAATCGTTTGTCTCTAAAGCTCCTTTAAATAGTGCCTTTGCTACTTACTCTTTTTAGAACATATTTTTTCCAATGTCACACCAGGTAACAGATGGCAGCCATGTTTAATGGGAATGTAGCATGAACAGGTTTAGACCGTTACAAGCCCTGGTGACAGATTTCAGTCCTTTTCAAGCTATAAATAGTCATGAAATGTAGTCTGAGAGTTTAGAGACACATGGAGAAAAAGAGGGTAAAGTCTAGAGATTATATGAGATGCAAGGGGAAGTTTATATATATATATATATATATATATATATTAGGGCTGTCAGTTAAACGCGTTATTAACGGCGTTAACGCAAACCCATTTTAACGGCGTAAATTTTTTTATCGCGTGATTAACGGTCTTTTTGGCCTAGCAAACTTTGTAGTTTTTTTCACATGCTGTTACAACAGGACGCGGCATGAGCGGCGCTGCGCTATGAAACCCATTCATTTCAATGGATTGCGCCGCGCGAGGACGTTTTGTTGCTTCATCGACCAAAGCGCAAGCGGATCTAGCTAGACCGGAAACACAACAACAGACACACTTGTTTTGGGCTTGCGAGCCGGCCAAAGTTGGTTAACGTTACGCTTTGAGTGGATGACGAGCGCGAGACGGCGAAATGGATGCTAATAAGATTCAGAATGGACAGTTTACTTTTAAAAAGTTGCCAAATGGTTCCATTGACAAGACCAAAGTGATCTGTGTGTTTTGTCGTTGTGAACTGAGCTATCATCATCGCAGCGCGTCCAGTCTGAAATACCACTTGATGGCCAAGCACACACACACACACACACACACACACACACACACACACACACACACACACACACACACACACACAGCTGATGCGAATTCTCCGCCCCCTCGTCAATATCAGGACCTCGTCAGTATTTCTTTCACCCTTTTATTGAGTGTTACATTGAGAGATTATTTGCTCCAAGTGAGAATGTTAGTGTGAAATTGAACACAGTATATGTCAATGTTGTTTTCAATAAAAAACATTTGCACAAAGCAAGCCGATCCACTTTTCCATGTTGATAAGAGCATTAAAATGAGAAAAAATAATGGGACAAAAAGAAATTCAAGAGACATTTAGAATAGATAAAAATAATTGTGATTAATCGCGAGTTAACTATGACATTAATGCGATTAATCGCGATTAAATATTTTAATCGTTTGACAGCCCTAATATATATATATATATATATATATATATATATATATATATAGGCATCAGTGATGCGCGGGTCAATGTATAAAGAACCCGCACCCGACCGACGTTTTCAACTAACCCGCCCGCAACTCGGACCGCAAAAAAAAAGTATGAAAATATTGTACCCGACCCGCTTCCTGACCGCATTTTTTAAAAGTAGTAAATGATCATCGTAGCGTTATTGGGCCATAGACGTGTAACAACACAGCATCGCAAGAAGACTTACACATAACAAAGTCATCAAACATAATCATTATTTCGGAGCTTCCACTCCCCAGTCTTCACCTTTTCTCTTGCCGCCTCCATCTCTCTGCAGACTAGTGATCATAGACATGGCCGGTTCATGAACGAATCGTTCTTTTGAACCGGTTCTTTTTAGTGAACCGGTCGAACCAGTACACTAAATCGAACTGAATCGTTCGAAACAGTTCGCGTCTTGCGTCAGTGCTGATCCACAGGTTACTAAAGTTACTCACTTTCATACATGCCTGACAGTCCCTCCGAATCGAAATAAACCAATATCTCGAAGTATATTTTACTCAAGCAACAGTTCACTGAACTGAGACATGTTGGTGCCACTGCTGAGAGAAGTGATGAGCACGAGCAGCTGATACTGCGCATCCGCGTACTACCGAACGCACAGGTACAGTGGTTCTCGGATCACCAGTACAGAACCGAGAACTGTTGACTGAGCTTGTGTGTCATCTTCGTGCCAGTTATTCAGCCAATAAAGTGTAGGCCTATATATTTCATAGAAAATTATGTCTAGTACTATATAAATACAAAGGTTTAATTTGCATCTTTTTTCAAACGACCCAACCGACCGCGACCCAAATATCATTAAAAATATTTTTGGATGACTCGTAACTGCGGGTAACCGTGGGTGACCGCAGGCACCCGCTCATTTTGGATCAACCCGCGCATCACTGATAGGCATACTGTATATACATAGACTACCATTCAAAAGTTTTGGGTCGGTATGATTTTTGAATGTTTTTGTGTCTTATGCTCACCAAGGATGCACTGATCAAAATACAGTAATGACAGCAATATTGTGAAATATAATTACAATTTTAAAATAACTGTTTCCTATTTTAATATAATCATAAAATATAATTTATTCCTGCAATGGCAACGCTAAAATTTCAGCAGCCATTTCTCCACTCTTCGGTGTCAAATGATCCTTCAGAAATCTAATTTTTAAAATTCTTTATTGAATAGAAGATTTAAAATAACAGCATTTATGTGAAATAGAAATGTTTTGAAAAAATAAAATGAATCCTTGCTAAATAAAACTATTAATAATAAAAAAGGGACCAACCCCAAACTTTTGATTGGTATTGTCCATAAATATATATACATTTGTGGTGCCCAATTTCAGATTTTTTGCTCAAATCTGACATTTTATTAAAATCTTGAGGCTTTTTTTCTTTTTTAGTATTGTACATATGAGTGCTTGTGGTAATTTCTTTGGAAATTGTTTAAAAAAATGGAGAGGTAGCAGTATACATTGTCTAACTTTGGCCGAATAATTACACCATATATATATTTATATATATATATATATATATATATATATATATATATATATATATATATATATATATGTAGCCATGATCAGATGGTCATATCTGCCATTTTCTTAAATTGCTGGTTTTGCATCCTTGTAATTCAGAGACTGTGACAGAGTAGGGTTCCTGTGACTGTTGATTAGATTACTGAGTCACTCACAAAGCCCCTCTGTTTTTGTAGTTTGCCACACGAAACGGGGGGTGCCTGGACGTTATTGAATTACTGATACTGATGCGCTCATGAGGTCCTTGTCTCTGATTAGTAAACAAAAAGAACTACTATGGCACATGTGACTCATCACCATTAAGCTAAAAATCCTGGGGTTTTTCGCTTACACACACAGAAGAGAATTGTGCAATTAGACAATTGACCGTTGTAGCAGATGTTAAACTCATCAAATTCGAAGCACACACACACCCAAGACACGGGACTGCAGATGACCAGGAGTTCATCCGGCCACCATCGTTCAATGAACTCTGAATACACATACATACATACACACGCACACACAAAGAGACAATCATTTGTGACCACGTGTGGTGAAAAATAACGTTTCAAATGTATAAAATGTTTTCTGGTTGTGCCTCATGGGTCCCTTGTGACCAAATCTGTATAACTGTAAGTTTTATAATATGTGACCAATTTGATATTCGTTTAATCACGAAGAATCATGTATCTTACTCTCGCTAACTCACAATCGCGTCGTATTTGGGACGGTTATAATCAGAGAAACCAAAGAAGATTGAATCATTAACCCAAAATGTAATATGATGCATTTTTTTTTATTAATACCAGTTTAGAAGTGTATTGTTGCTGAAAGTTTTATCTGCTATGCACATGACCCGTAGGCGTGTACTTCGCGGACCACAAGGTTTGCCGACACGCCTCCTCCAAAACGATTGGACTAGACATGTAAGAGAGGCGTGCCTCGAGCTCCTTCAAAACACACCGCCACGCTCTCTTCTGTGCCAAGTTTTCTAAGCCAGGGAGATATTCCAAATTTCCTGCAAACTCCAGCCGGAGTTCTGCACTATTCTGCATCGTCGTTTTCCTACTTTGTTTTAATCTAAGTTTTCTTTTATTTGATCTACCTCAGTTTGATAGTTGACTTCGGTCAGTGTACTCCCGAACGAAACAAGGCTAAGATTTATCGTTTCTCGTACGGGCCGCAGCTGAAGCGATCGCAAACATCTGCCTCCTATCGGAAGACGCTCCAGACACTCCAACTCCGCGACCAGCCTTTGTCACACAGCCGCACACAAAGGGGACCGTAAAAGCAAGTAAATCTAAAAATAGCTGCTGCTTTTAGGTTGTTTAGATTAATTTTGGAAGCCTTTGGGGTCTCGTGTTGAACTGCTGTTTTTGAACTGTTCTCTCTCTCTCTCTCTCTCTCTCTCTCTCTCTCTCTCTCTCTCTCTCTCACTCACTCTCTCTCTCACCCACTCTCTCTCTCGCTCCCCCTCTCTCTCTCTCTCTCTCTCTCTCTCTCTCTCTCTCTCTCTCTCTCTCTCTCTCCCTCTCTCTCCCACACTATAACTTTTTCTCTCCAAATACGTCGTATTGCAATCTTTTGTTAACTGTTTGTTTTGATATGCATATTTACTCCTGCGTGATTTAAGTAGTTTATGTAACCATTAGTTGTGTTATTAAATTCCATAATCTTTTGAAGTGAATCTGTCTCATGGTCCTATGCTTTGAAGTCTCTGTAAATGTCAAAGATTTAAGTTCTACCCAGCTCTACCCTTTTTAACTATTTTTAAACATCTGAAAGTGCCGTATACGAGAAAATATTTCCTTGTGGCCACAGGAAAGTATTCACTCTGTTTACAGGCAGGTAATATTGTGATATAAGGAAGTTTTCGGCTCTAGCCCGCTGGACGGACAGCTAGACGGATAACTGAATTGGAAACACATGTAAATTTACCCTGATAATTAACCTGACTTAACTGACCTAGATATTAATAATTACTACGAGCGATCGTGTTAATTATTCATATATGGTGAGGTTTAGTCCATTCCCTATTTGGGATAATTTAATTTATGTATGCGATTACATACTCATGATCTAATGAATATATTCCCCATTTGAGTTAATAATTTCCCCAAAACAAAAGTCATTGTCGCTACATATATATATATATATATATATATATATATATATATATATATATATATATATATATATATATATATATATCATATATCATCTGACTTCGCTCATCAAGAAATTTATTTCCATGTACATTGCCAAGATCAGAATTAAATTCAATTTCAATTTTATTTTTGCTGACAGATCGATGTCATATATGAGGAAATTGGGTCTGTATGCGCTCAGCATTTCTTCATAGTCTGTACCGAGTACCAACTTGAGTCCTTCCACTAATGGAGAACTGCACACAGGCATAACCTCAAGAAGAATAGAAGGCCCTCCGGAGGACCCTCCAGGCCTCCCTCACCTTTCTGCATCAAACTTCTTTTTAGACCATCATTATCAACTTGCCTTATGTGCCCACCACAGGTACCCGAACGATCGGAGGCCTGTGCCAAGAGCTGACTAAATGTGTCATTTGAAACATTGGGCAGTGTGACTCATTCTTTAAAGGTTGTGTGTGAATGGCCTTTAAAGGTGACCCACGTGAGATTAAACAACAGCTTCCGTCAACCTCGTTGACGCAGATAGTTGCCGCGTTCCTGCTACTTCCTGTGTATTGCAGGAGAGGTGCTGAGCGACCGCTGAGATGCTGTGAATAACACACATCTCAAGAGCCTGTGAACTCTCATGTTATAAGGGCATGGAGGAAGTGATCAATTACTCCTCAGTGGAATATTATGACTCACACCAATAGGAACAATAGGAATAATTCATTCCATGCATGCCAAGGGCAGTAGTTTATCAGAATACTGGTTGTAGATGCAGTCACACTTGCAACGGATGTGTGCAATAGGGCATGATGTCACTGGCTTCTGTAGCTAAAAAAAACAATACATTGTAAATATAAAAAAATCTAAACGTTAAAATATACAGTAATATTTTGGGGTCCAATTCTCACTATTAACTAGTTGCTTATTAGCATGCATATTACTAGGACAATGGCTGTTTATTAGTACGGGTAAAGCACATATTAATGCCTTATTCTGCATGACAATATTCTTCATCCCTTAATCCTACCGAATACCCAAACTTAACAACTACCTTATTAACTATTAATTAGAGTTAGCTGTAATTAGCTGTAATTAGAGTTTATTGTAAACGGCGTTGCTAATAGTTAGTTAATTTTGAGTATTGGACCCTATTCTAAAGTGTGACCAAATATACTTTATATTCCACTTATCCAAAACATTGCAGCCATTCTTACTGTTTCCTGTAAGAGATGTATTGTCCATAAGACTCATTTCAAGCCATAGGTCATTGTAACCAAGGTTACCAGGGAGTAACAGAATTTTCTTTTTTTATTGTTATTAATATAATGATGGGAGAATTACTGAAAACTATTCAAAAGTAGTAACTTTATGAAAGAAAAATATTAATTTCATACTAATGTATATTTTCATTTGCGTAATACTGTGACCAATGGTGATGAGTTCTGAACTTGAGACGAGCCATTGCGAGCGCAGAATCTGGCGCAGCGGAAAAATTAATTTCGGGGGTTTTCGCACGAGGTGTATGAGTGAAGTTAGAGGCATTTCTCTCTCTCTCGTGCACGGATAGCTGATGAGTCACGACGCTCCGGGAAGCAAATAAAGAAAATAATCTTCCAGATGAGTTTTGTCGATGGATATATGTGAGTTGAAAAGACGCATTTTATTTCCTCTTAGTTATGAGTGACGTTGGTATTGTTATGAGAGTGAAACGAACATTCAGTTGGTTAATATAAAAGTGTATGGTGATATACATATACTTAAATAGCATCAGAGTATTGCTAAAGTGTTTATGGAGTGTATTTTTGATTAAAAAGGGTAAAGAGAACGATTGTAATGGGACGTGCTGTACCTGTAACGTTACCAGTCTGGAATTTTCTGCGAGTTTGACAATCTCCTTGGTAAGTCGAACTGCTTTTAAATTGTTACAAATCAGACTGTTATCGTTGTATAAGAGGAAAAGCAAGAGAGTGATTTATCTGTTAGTGATTTATATCTATAAAAAAAATTGTTTAATGCTGTATTTGGTTAATAACAGCAAGACTGACAGTAAATTGGTTAATATATTAATCAGTACATTATGTTGAAAGTCAAAAACCTTGCCTTTGTAAGAGAAATATTCTTTATTTAAAAAATGTGATTACAAATGTTCAAGTTATGGGTAAAATGTATGATTAATTTACTGTCATGAGTAAAAATGTTATTGTATGTTACAATGAAGATATTAATGATACTTTCATGACCTTGTCTGTTCAAGGTCAGGTTTTTTTTTTTTGCTGTTGTTCTGTCTTCCAAATTTGCCGTGTATACTGGATTTGTTCCGGCCTTCTTCCAGTGGTTCTGATGAGGGTTTGGACTGGCGAGCCTCCCTTGAGTTTGTTCTTGGATCTTTCAATTGAGGAAATCAAGTATTTGCACTGATTTGAACTGCGACTGGTAGGAGAAAGAATACCTTTCCTCATCTTTTGTTTTTATCGGATGGACATTTTTTTTTCCATTACCAACAGATAAAGGACACTTACATTTTCTACAGATTTTTTTAGGAAACTCTTTTCACAAAGACTGAACATTCGGAATTGAATTGAACAAATATTTGTTGTCCAATTGGATTACATATTGTTTATTTGGGGTTTACTTGTTGAAATCCAAAGAGAAAAATAGAGATCTGAAGAAATACATAACTACATTTTATTTTATTTTATTTCATTTTATTTGTTCATCAACCAATGTAATTCACCTGTTGTCATTCACTTGAAAATACAGTGGGTGTTCAAACGAGTGTTCACCGTTGTTGTGGCATCTTTCTCAGTAGCGAATCTGATTCTTCTGAAACGCTGGTCCATAGATTGCATTAGGTTAATAGCCAGAGAGTAAGTGTTACATCATTCCCAAGAGAGCCAGAGAAAAGGGATGTAGGGCTTACAAGGTGTTGAAAATGCAGGTGCATTCTTCAGGATTTCCTCTGGGAAATGATGAGACAGTTATGTATTATTGGATATCACTGAGCACTCACACTGAGCCAAACAAGCTGTCTTTTTCCTCCAAGCTGCAGGCAGTGCTCTCATCAGTGTTGTGAGCGACGTGATAAGCATTATCCAAGCGTATGTGCATGCATGACAACTTTTTCCATCTGTGCATGTGACTCCTCCTGCAGGGTGAAGAGGGAGCAGTTAGGACCGCATGACTGGCTGTCCATGCCTGTGCCCAGCGGGCAGCACTGGCTCCTGGTGCAAGGCCTGGAGCCCGAGACGGCCTATCAATTCAGCGTCCTGGCCCAGAACAAGCTGGGGACAGGCCCGTTCAGCGAGGTCGTCACTGTAAACACACTAGGTTGGTCAGCCGTGCGATCCAACGTTCAGTGACAAGTTCATCTCTGCCTGACAGAAGTCCATTTTATAGTAGGGATAGAAACGCTAAGAATTAAGCGATTAAAGTTGAAATTCTGACTCTTAACATTTTATGATTCCTTACTGATTTTTTTTAGTACTTCTAAAGAAGCAACAAATTCTTGATTCTAACTACAGGTGAAACTCGAAAAATTTGAATATCGTGCCAAAGTTCATTTGATGATTATGGCTTACAGCTTATTAAAAAAAAACACAAATTCAAAATTAGAATATTGTGAAAAGGTTTTATAGCTGTAAGCCATAATCATCAAAATTATAACAAATAAAGGCTTGAAATATCTCACTTTGCATGTAATGAGTCTATATAATATATTAGTTTCACCTTTTAAGTTGAAATACTGAAACTTTTGCACGATATTCAAATTTTTTGAGTTTTTTACCAGTATATTACACCATGTTATATACACTATGGACAAAAGTATTGGGCCACACCTCTTAATTATTGAATTCAGGTGTTTCAGTCAGGCCCATTGCCACAGCTGTATGAAATCAACCACTTAGCAGTCTGCATTTACAAACTTGTGAAAAAAATGGGTCGTTTTGAAGATCTCAGTGATTTCACCCGTGGTACTGTGTATAGGATGCCACTTTTGCACTAAGTCAGTTTGTGAAATTTCATCCCTGCTAGATATTCTGCGTCCAACTGTAATTGGTAATATTGGAAAGCGTATAGGAACAGCAGCAACTTAGCCACAAAGAAGAAGACCATGTAATGTCACAGAGCGAAGCCATTAAGTGCTGAGGCACATGGTGCCTAAAAGTCATCAAGAGTTCCAAACTTCCACTGGCATTAATATCAGCCCAAAAACTACTCGGTTACTATCGTAACCTCAGTTCCCTGAGATAGGGAATGAGTATTGCGTAGCTATACGCAGTGAGGAAACTCCCTTTCCTCGATTTACTGAAGCTTATATGTAAAACGCATTTGCAGCTGCACAGCCAGCCCCCTGAGCGTCTGACCCGCTCATAGGCTGTGCTGCAGCAACTGCACATTCAATGGCGCGGGCGCATCTGACGCACAACCTATAAACTAGCCCAACGTCAGAGCCCGTCGAGGGGGCGTGCTCCGCCTATATAGACCCCCGAATTCGCCATTATAGCAGGTTATACGACTGAAGCGACAACTTCACCAGTTACCATAATGCGGCCGGCTACGCAATACTCGTTCCCTATCTCAAGGAACTGAGGTTACGATAGTAACCGAGTAGTTCCCTTTCGAACGGTCACTTCGTATTGCGTAGCTATACGCAGTGGGGACACCATGCAAAACGCCGCGCCCTGAGTAACTGGTTGTCCCGCCACTCAGGACCCCTGAGCTAACAGAACCAGCCAAAACCCAAACATATGTATATACATGTATATGTAACAGACCAGACACAGTCGGGCCTGAATAATATACATAATAAGTTAGTCACCACTAACAGAATATACTAACAAGACCAGACCCCGTCGGGATTATTAGTATAACTTTATTACCGGCCGAAGCGGGTTTATATATATATATATATGTGATTATGCACAGTAATTTTTGTAGACAAGACCAGCCCCTGTCAGGTCTCAATCATACCGAAAGTACCTTCGCCTGCAGGGAAGGTACCTCCATATTATAGAACTTCATAAATGTGGAAGGCGAGGACCAGCCGGCCGCATCACAAATATCTTGAATGGGAACACCAGAAGACCAAGCCCACGAGGAGGCCATACCTCTGGTCGAGTGGGCCCTGACACCTATGGGGCAAACCTGACCCACTGCGGTGTAAGCCAAAGAGATGGCATCCACTATCCATCTAGACAGTCTTTGTTTAGTGACTGGATCACCTTTAGATCGGCCCCCAAAACAGACAAACAGCTGTTCTGATTGTCTAAAAGACGCAGAACGCTCCAAATAGATTCTCAACGCCCTGACAGGGCAGAGAAGATTAACCTCCCCATCCTCAGCAGAAGGGGGAAGGGCTAATAGCGTAATCACTTGTGCTCTAAACGGCGTTGAGAGCACCTTGGGCACATAACCATGCCTGGGTTTGAGAATGACTCTGGAGTCATCCAATCCAAACTCCAAACATGCAGGACTCACTGAGAGGGCCTGCAGATCTCCCACTCGCTTGATAGATGCCAATGCCAACAGGAGAGCAGCCTTTAGCGAAAGTGGTTTCAGATCAACCGACTGGAGCGGCTCAAAAGGTGGACCCCTCAGGGCCCTGAGGACCGTGGAGAGGTCCCAAGGCGGCACCGAAGGGGGCCTGGAGGGGTTAATCCTCCTAGCACCCTTCAGAAACTTTACCACCAGGTCATTCCTTCCCAGTGATTGGCCAGCCACCAGCGCATGGTGCGCTGCGATGGCTGCCACATACACTTTGAGCGTGGACGGGGTGCGACCCGCGTCCAGTAGCTCCTGCAGGAAGGCAAGCACCACTGAAACCTCACATGACTCTGGGTCAATACAACTTTTCGAGCACCAGCTGGAAAAACCCGACCACTTTAAAGCATAAAGGCGCCGAGTAGACGGGGCCCTTGCTTCAGAGATAGTGCTTAAGACCCTGTCAGGCAGGTCCCCGGATACCCGTTTAGGGGCCACACATGGAGGGCCCATAAATCGGGTCGGGGATGCCACATCGTTCCGTTGGCCTGAGTGAGGAGATCCTTCCTCATCGGAACAGGCCAGGGGGTCGTGTCCGACAACTGAACCAGTTCCGGAAACCATGGTCTGGATTTCCAGAGAGGAGCCACCAGTAGGACTGGGCATCCACTCTCCCTGACCCGCTCGATAACCTGTGGAATCATCGAGACGGGGGGAAACGCGTACAGGGGGCGCCTGGGCCAGAGATGAGCCAGCGCATCCCTGTTTTTCGAGAAGAACACCCTGCAGTGGGTGTTGGCTCTCGAGGCGAAAAGGTCTACTTCGGCCTCGCCGAACCTCTCCCATATTAGTCTGACCGTCTGAGGGTTCAGGGACCACTCGCCTAGGGGAGTGTTGCCCCTTGAAAGCATATCCGCGCCCACATTCTGGACGCCCGGGACATGCGCTGCCCTCAGAGAGCTCAGATTGGCTTGTGCCCACATGAGGAGGTCCCTCGCCATCACATACAGGTTGCCTGACCTGATGCCACCCTGGCGATTTATGTAGGCCACCACAGACATGTTGTCTGTACGGATCAAGACGTGTTGACCCCTGAGGTTTGACAGAAAAGCTTTTAGGGCCAAACCAACCGCTTTCATTTCCAGACAGTTGATATGTAAGCTCTGCTCCGTGCTCGACCAGAGGCCGGAGGCAGGCATGCCCTCGTGCAGCGCTCCCCAACCCATGTTGGACGCGTCTGTAAAAAACACTTTCCTCCTGGAAACTATCCCCATGGTCACCCCCTTGCAGTACCAGTCCTGAGCCCGCCAGGGAACCAGTGTTCTCAAACACCCTTGATTCACCATAATGCGCAGGCTGCCTGACTGCCATGCCTGGGTTGGCACACGGCGTTTCAGCCAGTGCTGCAGCGGGCGCATGCGCAGTAATCCCATGTGGAGTACTGATGATGCAGCTGCCATTAGACCAAGCAGTCTCTGAAACCTCTTCAGCGGCGCGCGTTCGCGCGCCCTGAATGCGGCTACCAGCGTCTGCACCGAGAGCGCGCGCTCTCGAGTGAGCCGCGCTTTCATTGTCACCGAGTCCAAAACCGTGCCCAGAAAGACCACCGTCTGGCTGGGAATCAGTTCGCTTTTGGCAACATTGATTGTGAGACCCAAGCATTTTAGATGGCTGAGAATCAAATCCCTGTGCGCTATTAGTTCGTCTCTCGACTGCGCCAGTACCAGCCAGTCGTCGAGATAATTCAGCACACGCACTCCCTGGCTTTTCAGCGGGGAGAGCGCCGCATCTATACATTTCGTGAATGTACGGGGCGCCAGAGCCAGACCGAACGGCAGAACGGTGTATTGATATGCCCTCCCCTCGAAGGCGAATCTCAAAAATGGCCTGTGACGAGGGTCGATCTGAATATGAAAGTAAGCATCTTTCAGATCCATTGAAACAAACCAGTCCCCCGGGCGAACCTGCGCGAGAATCTGTTTGAGTGTTAACATTTTGAAAGGCCGTCTCATGAGAGCCCTGTTCAAACGCCTCAGATCTAGAATGGGTCTGAGCCCGCCGTCTTTCTTTGGAATTAGGAAATAACGGCTGTAAAACCCCGAATACATTAGCGCGGGAGGGACTAACTTTATCGCTCCTTTTGCTAATAATTCTTGCACTTCGGTGCGAAGCACGTGATTCACGCCACTTCTCACCGATGTCTCGATAACCGCCTGGAATTTCGGGGGTCTGCGAGCGAATTGGAGCGAGTAGCCTCGCTTTATAGTGTTTATGACCCAACTCGACACACCAGGGATGGCTTGCCAGGCCATCACTCGTGTGGCTAGGGCGTGACACACTGAATGGGGGGGACCGCCTAACATAGGGGGACCTGATACCCTTATAATGTGATTTGTGCACATACTGAGTGTTTGACTGACTATATAGGCTATATATCTCCTGCGAACAGGACCGGTGATGGCGTCTGAGTTGGAGAAAGTGAAGCACACGGGGACGCGGCCGGCGTGCGTTCACCAATCTCCATACCCTCCGGTTGCCGTTGGCTGCGACGCTTCTTCTTCCTTGGAACAGAAAGCGCGGATGAAGCGGCCTCGCCGTCCCGGGAGAGAGCTAGCCGCTTGCGCAGTGCGGATATAGGCATGCAGTCACAGGCCTCACATCCGCCGGCAGAGAGAGCATTCTCCGCGTGGTCGATCCCCAGGCAGGAAATGCAGCTCGTGTGTTGGTCTGCCTCGTGCAGACGGCCTCAGCACGTGGCGCAGGATGGACGAGGCATGCTGAAAAGAATGTTATCAGTAAAGAATAAAGGATATAATGTCGCCGGATAGCCACAGGTGAGACGGCGTCAGGAGAAATCGACGTGCAGGCGAAGTCTGCTGAATAGAAGCACGCTCAGGCTGAAAGGCTTGTTCGACGGCGAAGCTGCAGTAAAAAGCTCAGGGACATGTATACTGTCGCTGAAGGAGTAAAATCTGCTATAATGGCGAATTCGGGGGTCTATATAGGCGGAGCACGCCCCCTCGACGGGCTCTGACGTTGGGCTAGCTTATTGGTTGTGCGTCAGATGCGCCCGCGCCATTGGATGTGCAGTTGCTGCAGCACAGCCTATGAGCGGGTCAGACGCTCAGGGGGCTGGCTGTGCAGCTGCAAATGCGTTTTACATATAAGCTTCAGTAAATCGAGGAAAGGGAGTTTCCCCACTGCGTATAGCTACGCAATACGAAGTGACCGTTCGAAAGGGAACTGTGGGTTTTCATGCCTGAGCAGCTGCATATAAGCCTCATCATCAAGTACAATGACAAACATCGGATGGAGGGATGTACTGCCACTGAACTCTAAAGTAGTAGAGACATGTTCTCTGGAGTGATGAATCGCGCTTCTCTGTTTGGCAGTTTGATGGGTGAATCTGGGTTTGCAATGTGGCAACTGTAAAGTTTGGTGAAGGAGGGATAAATGTATGGAGCTGTTGTTTAGGGGTTAGGGCTAGGCGCCTTACTTCCAGTGAAGGGGAATCTTAATGCTTCGCCATACCGAGACATTTTGGACAATACTATGCTTCTAACTTTGTGGAAACAGTTTGGGGAAGGCCCTTTTCTATTCTAGCATGACTGACGGTGACACAAAGCAAGGTCCATTTAGACCTTTTGGCTATTTCATCCATTCTCTATTGGTTGAATGGGTAATAATTCCCACAGAAAATCTCCAAATTTTTGTGGAAAGCCTTCCCAGAAGAGTGAAAGCTGTTAAAGCTGCAGAGGTTGGACCAACTCCATATTAATGTCTATGTATTTAGAATACAAAAGTCCCTGTTGGTGTTATGGTCAGGTGTCCCAATACTTTAGAAAGTATAATACATTAAAACACATCATGACAAACAACCAATTTCAGATGTAACAATTAATCTGGAAATATTATAATGCTTTTTAACTTTGGTTACGATTATTTATGCAAACATATAATGTATTATAATGTACATTATGAATACCTTTATAACGCATCATACATAAAGGCTTTAAGTTAAGTGTTACCAAAAACGCTACTAGAAAAAAATACTAATACTAGCAACAAATACTAAAATTACTAGCACATTTATCGCTTATAAAATGCTATCGTTCAGACAGTTAGGGTCAGCAGTTTCAGCAAGGATGCATTAAATTGACCAAAAGTGACAGAAAATCCATGTATAATGTTACAAAATATTTATTTTCAAAATAAATGCAATTTTCTTTCTATTCTTCATAGAATCCTGAAAAAAGTATCATGGTTTCCACACAAATATTAAGCAGCACAACAGTTTTCAACATTAATGATAATAAGAAATATTTCTTGAGCATAATATCTGCATATTATGATGATACAGTGTTTTGCTTTCTTCCCTCTAGTATTTCCTATAAGTACCCCAGAACCACTGGTGCTGCTTACTCCACCACGGTGCCTCACAGCCAACCGGACACAGCAGGGAGTCCTACTCACATGGATCCCTCCAGCCAATCACACGTCACCAATTGATCACTACATCATGGACTTCCGCCTTGGGGAGAGGTGGGATGTCCTTGATGATGCAATCCCTGCTGGAGAGACAGAGCTCTTGGCTAGAGACCTGGTTCAGGTATACCTGTGATCACAGTTTCACACAGCTTGTTTTGGCATTTCTGCAGTATTTGAGAATAAACTATAACTATAAACTTTTATGACCATTTGAAATCCATGCAAATTATATTTTTATTACATTTTCTAAAATGTAAATTTGAAGGAAAAAAGCCAAATGACAGAAATCTTCCTCAAGGTTTTACTCACAGTAATGAAAAGTTCAGAAGTTGTTTTGCATATTTGTCACATTTGGATGCAAATTTATTCCAATTATTTCACATTTCTTACAATGTTTAAATCTACTACAACTGAACCTTCAGTGGACTGATTTTTCTAGTGATTTCAGGTAATACACCTACTTAAAGGAAACATGCTGTAAATGTCTCTGCATTGTTTTACAGGAGGCCTGGTATGAGTTCAGAGTGATAGCGGTTATGGAGGGCCTTGTCAGTGAGCCCAGTAATGTAGTGGGAGTCTCTAGCACAGGTCAGTGCCCATACTGAGGATTTTAGAACATGTACAGTGATATTTTGTAATGTACTCTTGACATTTTTGTGTATGCTCACACACACATTAACGGAATGCGTTGACTCTGAATTAGTGGTGGTCTGATGAGACTCTGCTGCCATCTGATGGATGTAAAGTGAATTATTTCATTTATTTGAGAATTAAAGCAAGTTCACATTTTAGAAATATTGGACTTTTTGTTTAAATATAGTCAGTTATAGTTTCAATATCTCAAACCACAGTTAATGTTCACTGAAAATACAAATACAAAAATAAATATTTAACAAAGACTATGGGCATGCCATAGTTTGTTTAGTATTTAGTAGGTAAAATATTTATTATCACTTTTAAGCCATTTAAACAGGGATATTTTAACTTTGGAAAATATTCACTTTTGATATGTCACCATATACTACCATTCAAAAGTTTGGGGTAAGTTAAGTTTTGCTCAATAAGGCTGCATTTATTTGATCAAAAATACAGTAAAACTGTAATATTGTAATATTTTTATTACAATTTAAAATAACTGTTTTCTGTTTTTATATATTTCAAAATGTAATTTATTCCTGTGATGGCAAAGCTGATTTTTCAGCATCATTACTCCTTTAATCCTCAGTGTCACATGATCCTTCAGAAATCAGTTTAATATGCTGATTTGGTGCTTAAGAAACAGTTCTTATTATTAACATCAGTTTTGAAAACAGTTGTGCTGCTAAATATATATATATATATATTTTTTTTTTTTCAGGATTATTTTATGAATAGACGGTTCAAAGAACAGCATTTACTGTTTGATCAGTTTAATGCATCCTTGCTGAATGAAAGTATTAATTTCTAATAAAATAAATAGGTTTGAACAATAGTGTAAACCTGTTTTTTTTTACATGATTGGTGTATTTTATTATATTTCGTTCTGTTGACAAACCTTGTCTGTTACCATATTCTAGTGATTGACAACCACCCCTAATGATTGATTTCACTAAATAGATAGTTTGAGCACAACAGTCGGAATTCAATCACTACTTGAAGTCAAAATAAATGTGAGGCTGCTCAGTCTTTGATCTCATTTCTTAAAGCATCCCACTGTGATTTAAAATGTATTTTGAATGTCTTTATGAATCAAGATAGCTGGTTATTTCATGTTTCAGTCTTTCCAACCTTCCCTCCTATTAATTAAATAATACAAAATGAGCTGTATGGTTTATTATTAAAACAGCCCGTCTTAGGCAAGTAAGAATGAAAGAGCTTGTGTGTGTGTGTGCTGAAGGCGAGCTTGTTTGTATCTTTCAGACTATTTCCCACTGCCTGAGGTGCCAGACGAGGGTCTGGCGCGGCCGGTGGTGGCAGGCATTGTGGCCACCATCTGTTTCCTGGCAGCAGCCGTCCTCTTCAGCACACTAGCAGCCTGCTTCGTCAACAAACAGAGACGGCGTAAGCTCAAGAAGAGACGAGGTCAGTGGTGCCCTTACGGCCAGAATGTCCTCCTCTTTCTCATCCAAATCCCCTGGCACTTTACATCTTACCCTACAAACAGACTGAAGACTTTGATGCAATTCAAACAGACTGGGAGACATTTTTTTTGTCTAAAGCAATTCCATTTATTTAACATTCAAGACATCCCCACTATCTTGTTCTCTTACAGTATGAAGAGGTTTAAATAGCAGGTAACTGCCACTATTGCACAAATGATGCTGCAGAACTCCCAACAAGCTCTTAGTGTGCTTTTCTTCAGGAAATGAGTCTTTTTATGCATGTGTTAAATCTCTAATCACTTTCTTTGTCTCCGGTTTTCTCTTCGACAGATCCCCCTCTGTCTATAACACACTGCAGAAAGAGCGTGGAGACTCCGTAAGTAATGTCTTCTAAGAACTTCCTCCTTCTCCCCTTATACCTCAGTTCATTCAGAGCGAGAGTGGAGTGTGCTTCATAAATCAAAGCATCTAACAGGTCTGCCCTCTCGCTTAAAGATCCTATTAGAAGACCCATTAATTACTGCTCAGTGATAGGCCGGTAATTCATGGATATAGTGTTTTCATAGACTGGACGGCCTAAGTTAATTTCATCAAAGAGCAGTTTCTTCATTTTTCCATTAGTTTGGAATGCTAAATAGTTCTCTCATGCGTTTGCCTTAATTTGCACTTTAGATCAATGGTTCGCAACCAATGGGACTCCATTGTCCACAAAAAAGTAACTAAAATAAGTATAATTCTAATAATTAAATTTCAGAATTCCAGAAGTTTTAGGAGCTGTAATTTAGTCATTTGTGAGTCACTGGATAAGGATTACGAATAAGGATTTTTACTACAATAGCTTAGAAAAACTTGTAAAATGTGTATTGATTATAAAATGCCATGACGTTTTAAAGGAATAGTTCACTTAAAAATGAAAACTCTGTCATCTCTGTCATTCTTCAAAATATATTCCTTTGTGTTCAGCAGAAGAAAGAAATTCATACAGGTTTCAAACAACTTGAGGGTGTGTAAATGATGAAAGAATTTTCCTTTAAGATTTTATTCATTTACATGACTTTTCCAGGTCTAGAAAATAAACTTTTAAAATTAGGCTACCTCATATGTCCATGTTAGCTACACTACAAGTTACAATCAAAAAGTCTCTAGCTATATTGAATCTACTTTGTTTAAAACGTTTAAAAAAAACGTAATGCAATACAATTGTGATTTCAAAGAATAGTCTACATTGTCTTATTTTGTAAACTATCCATAGATAGCCTACACACAATACTCAAATATATATCTCAAACTGACTGTTTGTCAAAGTGAAAAATTGCAACAAATGTAACATCATTGCAAGAACAAAATTAATGCAATTTAAATGGCATATACAGGAGTAGTCAAAAATGTATGTTAAACTCACAGCACATGCAGTGATGGAGCTCGCAGCATTTTCTGTGAACGGAGCAGCTCTGAGATTCGCTCTGAAACCCGCCACAACAAACTAAGCAATATATACCTATTTAATGAATCATAGCCTTTGCCATGTGATAGGTGCACTAAGGTATATTGCGAATTCATTTTCTGTTCGATTGACAGATGCTTTCCCAAAGCAATGGCAAAAAACACAACATTAGGGATCTATTAAGGTTCATTGCGAAATTGTAGCAGGACAGATTATTTTAGGAAACACTGATTCATCATTGTAATTAAAAGAGAAACAGAAATTTATAAAGAGTGCAATAAAGCAGCAAAATTAATCTATTACTCACCTGTATGTGCGTCCTTAAATTTTTGCTTGAAGTCTTCGACGCATACAGCGTTTTATCTTTGGTTTGCATAGATTACATACCAAAGTTTAACCTTTAATAGTCGATTCATGTGAAATATCAACCCAACCGTTCTTAACATAATCATCAGACAATCTCTTAGGCTGTGTCCGAAATCACCCCACCCATCCATTTTCTAAGGTGTGTCCAATGTGACTACAGCGTAATATTATACAGGCATAAATTCCATTTTAATTGATTATTTAATTGTTTAATTAAGGTTTATACATAGTTTCTATGATAGAGTTCAAGATAAATCTTTTCCTCTTACTACTGGGGCTGCCAGTTTGCCAAGTTTCAAATAATTATTAAAAAGCAAGCACAAACTATGCAAAAGCGGCAGGCCTTCCGGTGCACTCAGTGTTCGAATTCAGTCACTCGTTTTCATTCACTCCCTCAAGTGAACTATGGTGACGGTTTAGGGGACAAATTCGGACACAGCCTTAGTAAACCGCAAAGAGGCGTGATAAAACAATAGATGGCGGGAATGCACTCTAGAAGACGACACTGCACTTCTTTCATACATTGCAGATTTGTCAAAACACAATGTATCTTAGGGTCGTGCTGCACCGCTACTTGCTGGAAGAAGTAGTTAGCTACTGGAAAAGCTACAGTGTTTGAAAAAAGAAACTTAGCTACTGTCATGCTACTGAAAAATTGTTAAGTTAGTAGCGTCGCTACTTAGCTATTCCCCAACACTGATTTTAGCCTATTATAATGCTTGTTTTGTCTTATTTTAAATCCTTTTAAGTAATCTTGAGGCCCTCTTGGGAGTTTACCGAGACCTCTTAATAGGCCCTGGCCTTTTGTTGCCTTATATGGATTTTATTATCATTAACATTATATTTAATAAGCTTCAAAATTCAAAATATGTTGGACATGTTGTTTACAAAGGGAATGTAAATATGTATCACAACATCTACAAAAAGGTGTTTCCCTTTCGAGAGGTCTCTTGTATTGCGTAAGGCTAGCTTACGCTATGGGAAAACTGTTTTTCTCTAGAATTTTGTAGCCAAATTTTTACAACGCAGTGTAGCTGCACAGCAGATACAGATGAGTGCGAGTGCGGTCATTGACTGTGCTGCGGCAACTGCACGAACCTATGGAGGCGGCTCAGACGCATGAACCAATCAGGGCACTTTGCACCCTGACACGTCAGAGCCCGGCAGAATGGCCGTGGTCTACGACATAAAGGGACCAAGCCTCGTCTAGGAACTCCAGATTTTATCTCCTTCAGCAAACTCACCACTTCGCTGATCTCTGGATGAGAAGCCTTCTCGCACCGTCGAAAAGCCTTCAGCGGAACAACCCACCTGCCTTGCAATTCTGAGGATGCCGGTTTTCCTGGTTTTTCAACTGGACGTCGTCTTCAGCCTGCTGCTCTGCTGTGCCATCCGGCACCCTATATATCCTTTTTTTTTTATTTTTATTTTTTTTTTTTTTTATTGGTATTTAACAAGACAACACATAATGATACATTCAATTAAAAATAAGAAATTACAGACTGTCTCAATTTAAACCCTTCCAGAACCCTCCCACCCATAAGAAAAAAAAAAAAAAAAAAAAAAAATAATAATAAAATAAATTGATTAGAATAAGCATTCCTCTCTCTAGTATTGGTCCTCCCTCGTTCCAGTAGCAGTCAATTATTGTGTAATAGCATTAGTGTCAGGAGAGCAAAGTAAACCTTTTATGTAGTCTAGGACAGGTTCCCAGGTCTTCTGAAAAGTTTTAAGGGATCCTGAAAGCAAAAATCTTAACTTCTCAAGGTTTATACAGCTAAAAACTTCTTGGATCCACCTGTCGTGCGATGGGGGAGTCGCATTTTTCCATTTGAGAAGAATGGCTCGTCTAGCTAAAACAGAAGTAAAGGCAATAACCTGGCGAGATGAGATGACAAGATGACAAGTCAGGTCTCGAAGGAATGCCAAAAAGAGCAGTCAGGGGGTTGGGATCCAACTCTATGTTAAGAGCATTATTAAGTGTATCAAAAACATTGGACCAAAAGTCTGTCAGCCGAGGACAGCTCCAGAACATATGAAGATGATTAGCAGGAGACTGCTTGCAACGATGACAAGCATCACTCACATCTGGGATAATTTTTGCCAATCTGGCATTAGTTAGATGAGCTCGGTGGAGCACCTTACATTGCAATAGGCCATGTCTGGCGCATATGGAAGAGCAATGGACTAATCTTAGAATTTCGTCCCATTGATCATCGGTAATAGAAACACCCAGGTCATTCTCCCACAACAAGAGAAACAGTAGGGTCTACATTAAGTGTACTTATTAAGTTGTAAATAACTGAAATTAGATGTTTCTGGCCTGCACCTAACGTGAGAAAATGATCAAGAGGGCATTCAGGCGGACGGTTGGGAAAGTGGGGAAACAGCTTCTGAACAAAGTGTCTAATCTGGAAGAAACGAAACAAATGACTATTGGGCAGATTGTACTTAGCGGACAAAGACGGAAAGGATGCAAACACCCCATCTTCATACAAATCATTCAGCTCGACAAGTCCGTTAACTAACCAGATTCGAAAAGCAGGATCAGAGCAAGATGGGGAGAAAAGATGATTATTTAAGATAGGTGTGTGAATAGAAGTTCTGTGTAAACCAAAATGTTTCCTAAACTGGACCCAAAATTTTATAGTGTTAGTGACAATTGGGTTAGTTGATATTTTACTAATAGCTAAGGGAAGTTGAAAACAAATAGCAGAATACAAAGTGCCTTACGTTGAGGCAATCTCTGAATGGACCCAAGGGGGGCATTTATCAGTGTGGACAGAAATATTCCAATAAAGAATCTTATTAATGTTACAAGCCCAGTAATATTGCTGAAAGTTGGGAAGTGCAAGTCCTCCTTTAGACTTGGGAAGCTGAAGAACTGATTTCTTGAGTCGCGCCGGTTTGTTTCCCCAGATAAATGAACGCAAAATACCATCAAATTTTGTAAAAAAAAGACTTATTAATGCAAATTGGAATATGTTGAAAAAGATAAAGGAATTTGGGTAAAATAACCATTTTAACTAGATTAATGCGACCCACAAGAGACAAAGGAAGTGAAGTCCATCTAGACATGTCTAACTTGGTTTTATCGAACAGCGGCTGAACATTCTTCTCAAATAGATGCTTAAATGAATTTGTGAAAGAAACCCCCAAGTATTTAAATCCACCTGAAGCTATGTTAAAGGGAAAAAGAGAGTATGAGAGCTTACTGGCCTCAGGGTTGACAAAAAATAGTTCACTTTTTTGCAAATTTATCTTGTAACCAGAGACATAGCTGAATTTGTCTAGAATGTCTAAAATTACTGGCAAGGAGGAGACAGGGTTAGAGATATACAGTAAAAGGTCATCAGCATAGAGAGAAAGTTTATGAACTAAGCCATAACGCTGTGACACTTCTATATTAGGGCTAAGAAAAATACACTATTTTAGTAATACTTTGTTTTACAAATGTGAAGGTGGATAAAGCATTGTAAAATAAGTAAAGGTATGATTTAAGTGATTTCAGGCCCTAGTTGAAGTTTTGTCTTTTGTATGTGGGACCTTTATGTTTGGTGTAGAAACATCCTGTAGTTGGCAAAATGGACTTTTATTTTGATAGGAGGGCACCTTATAAGAGGAAGCCATTTGGGGAGAGGGAGAGATATACCTGTTTTGAACTAAAGATAGGGTTGTTTTTTAGCCTTCTCCTTGGGGGGCATTTATGGATTGATGACCCATCGAGGTTAAAGAGAAGACTTGGGTTGTTTTTGGTATTTTTGCCTGTGCATCACATTTGGAGGATTATTATCGTTTTTGCTGGATATTTGTGGTTCATTTCTGGGGCGCAAGGACATAAACCCAGACAATACTCCTCACACATGGACTATTTGATCAAGGACTCTGGGGATAAGTGTTATTTTTCTTGATTTGATTGCTGTGTTGTCAATATACTTTGTTGGGTAATCTGTTTATGCCTTTCTTTGTCTGATTTCAAGCATTGATACAGTTTTTCCTTTTATTCATTCATGCCTTGTGTGTGCCCTGAACTCTTAAGTGACTACTGGTTTACTTAAGTTGTAAGCCAAGTTTGTTACAACGCGATACTCCCTCAAAACCATTGTGGCTGCGAAGCCAAATAGCTGGAGGCTCTATAGCGAGGTTAAAAAGTAAAGGGGAGAGGGGGCAGCCCTGACGTGTCCCGCGCTGTAGAGAAAAAAGGGGTGAATGCAAGCCATTAGTGGCTGTATAGAAGCAACCGGTGATGAATAAAGAAGTTGAATCCAAGAAATAAAATTAGCGTCAAACCCGAACTTCTCTAAAATAAAAAATAAATAAACCCATTCAACTCTGTCGAATGCCTTCTCGGCATCTAAAGACAGAATTATTTCTGGTGACTCAGATGGGGGAGAACAGATAATATTAAGAAGCCTCCTAGTATTGAAGAACGAATGTCTCCCTGGTGTAAAACCTGTCTGATCTAGGCAAATTAAAGATGGTAGTACCAATTGAAGACGAGAGGATAAGACTTTAGCTAAAATCTTCAAATCAACATTAAGGAGTGATACTGGTCTATAACTGCCACATGCGGTGAGGTCCTTATCTTTCTTAAGAAGCAGGGAAATGGAAGCCTCACATAAGGTCGGAGGGAGGTGGCCTTCCTTAAAAGAATCATTGTATAGCCTTGCTAAGGTAGGGGTTAGTGAGTAGAGAAAAGATTTGTAAAACTCAGTTGTGAAGCCATCTGGGCCAGGGGACTTTCCAGATTGCATAGATTTAATCGCCTCTTGTATCTCCAACTCAGTGATTGGACCACCTAAATTGTTGGCGTGGTCTTCATCAATTTTCGGAAAAGTTAGTGAGTTGAGAAAATCAAAGCTTGCTGAAGAATTTGAGGAGCTCTCTGACATATACAATGTAGCATAGTAGTCTAAAAATATAGAATTAATCCCCTTTTGATCTGATATCAATTCACCTGTTGTTGATTTGACTTTCGAAATCCACCTAGAGGCACTAGTCGTGCGAGCTTGGTGAGCCAAGAGCTTCCCCGCTTTGTCACCGTGTTCAAAAAAACGTTGCCTACATTGTCTAAGGGGTCTTGCTGTTATGTTTGTCATTAGAAGATCATATTCTGCATGCAACTGTACCCGTTCAGAATAAAGGGGAGGGGAGGAGGAGGAGGCATAAAGTGCATCTAACTTGTAAAGATCATCTGCAATAGTAGACAGTCTAGATGTTTCGGTCTTCCTTAAATGTGAAACATACGAGATTACCTGCCTACGAATAAAAGCCTTGAAAGCCTCCCAAAGAGTGAGACTACTGATATCCGGAGTCTGATTAAGTTCAAAATATAAATTAATCTGAGAAGCAACAAAATCCTTAAATTTATTGTCTGATAATCTAGAAGAGTCAAATCTCCAAGTAGGAGGTGCGAGTCTACCAGGGGAAAAGACGACATCAATAGACACAGGAGCATGATCGGAAATGACTACTGTGTGATATGTACATGTAGTAACAGAGTTTAACAATTTGTTATCCAGGAGAAAGAAATCAATCCTCGAGAATGTGTGATGAACGTGTGAAAAGTGCGAAAAAACTTTATCTTGAGGATGTTTAAGTCTCCAGGGATCAGAGAGTCCCAACTGAGAGGCATATTTCGATATTACTTTGGCCGACTTGGATAAAACAGATTGCTTAAAAGAAGACCTATCAAGTGAAACATCCTGGACCAGATTGAAATCCCCCCCAATAATTATATGATGATCGTCCACATTTGGAAGGCTTAAGAAAAACTTAACAAAGAATTCGTCATTATCCCAGTTGGGGGCGTAAATTGAAACTAAAACGACTGGCACATTATGAAGCTTACCTGAGACCATCACAAAACGACCATTAGGGTCGGAAATGGTATGGGTCTCTTCAAACATGACCTTTCTGTGTATAATAATAGCAGCACCACGGGCTTTCTGAGAGAACCTGGAATGATACAATTGACCCATCCAGGCTCTCTTAATACGAAGCAGATCTGCAGTTCGCAAGTGCGTTTCCTGCAAAAACATAATATCAGCCTTTAGGTGCTGTAAATGCAATAAAACCTTGCCGGCCTTGACACTATTATTCATTCCTTTGACATTCCAAGAGACTAGACGCAGTCTATGGCCTGTCATCGTAGTGACACTAGCCATTATATAAAATTAAGATCATAATAAAATCTTGATAAGGTCCATTCTGAAGGAAATGAGGATAAAGAGAATGCAAAAAGAGAGAGCACTGCTAGAGAGAGAAGAAAAAAAAAAAAAAGGAAAAGAAAAGAAAAAAACCCAATAAAGAACTTGACTGAGCACTCAGGCTCGACATCTTATACACACTCCTATCTCACTAGGTCATTCTCCCCCGCGTTACCAAAAAATTAGAGCCTACACACACCCAGAAACAGAGCAAAACAAGAAGTCAGAAACATGACTTCAACCATACCTTACAGTAACGGTAGAAATAAGCAAGCAAAGAAGAAGAAGAAAAAAAATAAATATAGCCTCTATATATATATATATATATATATATATATATATATATATATATATATATATATATATATATATATATGCATATACATAAGAACCAGACAAATAACCACATGACCTTGTATCTGTCCTATTATTGCCTTGCAAGTGAGCTGCTGGTTTCCTGTCAAAGGTTAAACCAGAATGTTGACTAAGCAAGGCACTTAAGGTGAAATAGACAAAATGAACAGCCTTTCAAAGAGGCATACATTAAACACAAAATAAAGCATTAAGATCAAAGTTGACATGGCCACTTAGCACTTAACCAGTGATCTACTCCAGGTCAGTTACGAAACACAAATTACACAGTAGTACTGTCATAATATAAGTGCACTATAGTATTTATATACATGCAGTAAATGGCCAACTAAAAATGAATAAGTAGGTAAAAATGCATTAGTT
Source organism: Tiaroga cobitis (assembly GCA_030578255.1). Lineage (NCBI taxonomy): Eukaryota > Metazoa > Chordata > Actinopteri > Cypriniformes > Leuciscidae > Tiaroga > Tiaroga cobitis. Next base: position 19,445,901 of record CM060611.1, read on the forward strand.
GAAAAAAAAAAGAAAGAAAAAAAAGAGAAAAGAAAGAAACAGCCAGCAAAACTGCAAATATCTACGTATGAAACACACATTGAACTTGATATGAAACATGAAATTCAAAGTTATTGTGGCCACATATCCAGTGGCTTAGACCAGATCAAGCACTTGGTCCAACATAATATTAGTATAAATGCAGTGAGTGGCCCACTTTCCAACTAAGTCAGTAAGTCCAAATGTTCTCGTGAAAGTTACAAATAAAGCAAACAAGCGCAAAAATAAACCATATGAATATAACATATGTGCACCCATTTACATATAAGCCAGAACACAATCTATGCAGCCCATGTGTTTGAAATGTGCAACTGACAGTCAGAGGTTAAAGTGAAAAGGAAAAGGATATATGGGACGAATCGCATCACAAAGGAGAGTCAGCTCAGGCAGACGCCACGTACTCTTCAGCCTCAGTCACCGACGAGAACGACCTCTTACTCCCATCTATGGACCTGATGGACAGCCTCGCAGGGAAAAGTAGAGTTGGTCTAAGCCCCAGGTTATACAGTTCCGTCATCACCTGCCGATATTTAGACCGTTGTGCCATCACTTCGGGCGCATAGTCCTCGTATATAGCAATGGGGTTACCTTGGAACATCAACTTGCCTCTTTTAACTCGAGCTTCGCGAATAATCCGCTCTTTTTGCTGATAGCGGTGAATCCGGATGATGACAGCGCGTTGCTTTTTTCGGCCGCGGGTTTGTTGACGAGAGCTCTATGGGCCCGATCAATCTCCGGTGGAGAAGGCAAAACATCCTCTCCCATGACGTCAAACAAGAGCTGAGAAAAGTAGGCAGAAGGACGGGGTCCCTCAATCGATTCCGGTAGACCAACTATGCGAATGTTATTATGGCGGCTGCGAGATTCAAGATCCGAAACTTTAGCTAGCAGCTTAGCGTTGCTGCCAGACAGTGCGGTACAAGTCGCTTCCAGCGCGAGCACGCGTTCATCCAGAGCATTAGCACTGGACTCAAGAGAAGCAATCTTGTATGAATGGTCAGATACCGCTGATTGAACGCAGTCTATCTTGGTCTCGAGTGAGGATATGGACGACTTAAATTCAGACAAGAGGGCCTGGCGATGTTCATCCAACAGTTTAGCAATCACCGTCATATTGAGCTCGCCGGAATCGCCGTCAGCGAGGTCCGTTTTGGTTTCTTTTCTGCTTTGCTTACTCGATTTGGAGGTCATGTTAACGAAGGGGTATAAGTTTCATCCGTGTGAACCGTTTAAAACTGAAATAAACGTGTAGATTGGCTCAAACGAAACAGTAAAAGCGGGAGGAACACGCAAACACGTCTACTCCATCTGGCTTCCGGAAGTCGACCCCTATATATCCTTTTAATGCATTAGTGTGTTCGCCGTTGTGTCACGCTTTTTCTAAAAAGCAAATTTGATGCGTTGTTGCAAATGCCTCGAACCACCTGCGCCTCGTCAGAGGCCCTCTCTTCGGCGGAGACCGTCACATCCTCTGCGCTTCCTGTCTGGGCCGTGACCACGCGGAAGCTGCGCTCGTTGAGGGCGGCTGCCCTGAGTGCGACGAGATGGATCTCCCCACCCTGCGGGCTCAACTGGCTGGTTTCGTCGATGACGACCCCGCGCTTCCCGCTCTTCCTCCCCTTTGCGTGAGCCGCGCAAAAAGAAGCGCCGTGCACAAAGGATGCCAGATGCCTGTTCGCGCCCGCGGCTAGCTCTCTTTACGTTCAAGAGAGCTACCCCGCCCTCGCACACCCATTTCGCACGTCATGTAGATCCCTCTCGAGCTCTCTGCATGACCCAGATGGACACTGTGAGTGAGTTTTTAAAACTGCGTCACTCACATCGGCCAAAGGAAGAAAGAGAGTGTTTGAGTCCCGCCGAGGCCGGACCAAGCTCCATTTCTCACACATTTCCCAGTCCCCCTTTCAGTTCGGGGGCAATATTTGCAATAGTTGCAGCAATATTGACATTTCCAGCCTTAAGATTCCAAGGTGGAATCTTAAGACTTTCGCGCCAGAGACCCGTGTTCGAATCCCGGCTCTGGCAGCAGGTGAAAATTATGCCGCTTTTCACTGCGCTCGCCGCCAGCTTCCTTACTGTACGTACACACCGCCACCAACTTGAGCTTCCAAAGTTACCGGAAGTCATTCATTTTCAATGGAAGCTGGCTTCTCTCAGCTGCAAGGAGCATCAAATCCATCTGCGTCGCGTTTTGGCGTTTTGAGCGACCAGAGCGCCAATCAGAAAGTTGAAAGTAGCTCAACTTTATGGTAATGAGCTATGACGTGGTTCAGCAGCAAGCAGCGGCAAAACATTTGAGGATGAGCGCAACTTTTATTGGAAATATTTACGAACGCTCTTTTTAAGCGAGAATGCAATTCATTTGCTCACGGTAACACCGATTTGACCAATTGCACTAGATGCAAATAATAATAATAATAGCTAATTATTTTTTTTTCCCCAACCAAATCGGTTATAAAAATGCTGTCATTATAAAAGGTTTCTAGTTAGGGGTGTGACGAGATCTCGTGCCACGAGATCTCGCGAGACTAAAACATGACGAGATTTCCCGTAGAGTGAAAAGCTGTCTCGCGATATCGCCATGACTGAGCGTGAGGGTGAGATTTCCATAGAATATTCCACTGCTACACTCACATTCGCCTGCCAAACTATCGTTTTGCTGTTTTCATAAAAAAATAAAAACCCTTATAAACTAATGTAAAAGTCTGCTCTGCTCATCCAGCACGAGTTTCCGTTGCAATCAGTGCAGCACGAATCACAGTTCACTGATCGCGTGAGGATCGCGGAGGATTCATTGCGCAACATAGACTAAACGTCTGATAAATGTCTTATCTTGTAGAATGCACGCTCAGCACCGCTGCTCCCTATACACAGAGTATGCGCGATCACGAAAGTGAAAGTAAAACAAAAGCTCCCTGATGTGCATTGCGCACAAATTAGGCCGCATACATAGTCCGTCTCCCAATACCCATCTCTGGTCTGTTTATTTTCCGCTATGGTCTCAGATTGGACTTCGAATATTAAGAGAGTAGGCCTACTGTAATGTCTTATGGACAACAACAGGCAAGGGAGACTCCGTTTCTGAACTTATAATCGGAACGCAAGAACAACTGTAGAGACAAACACACCAGCCTCGTTTCTCTCTACCCGGCCTTTTCCAAACTCACCGCATTAACCCTATAACCGCCGGTGCAAAATAAAACAGCAATTTCAAAACAATTATAAAGAGTGTTATGGTTTGATTATGGTTGCTAACTTTGATTATGGTTGCACTTGCACTTATTGTTTGCACTTGCACTTATTGTTTGCGCTTAATAAGACTTAAAGGAGTTCAGTTAGGTCACACACAGCCTCAATCAGAAGTTCTGAAAGCTCTTAAATGTACAGTAAGGTCTGAAGAGACTAATGTGAAATCATACAGGAGAAAAGCCAGTCAATAAAAACCTTTTACAGTGCTTGTATATTGTTTTCTTTCAATGCATTTGATAATTCATACTCATAAAGTAGACCTGCAATGACATGCATTAGAAGATTATTAGTTAAACATTGCAAAATGCACCTGCATACTATTTTTCCAGTCATGAATTTTGTCATTGAGGATTTCTGAAAAATTGTGCAAAAATCTCGTCTCGTCTCGTTCTCGTGAACCCAATCTCGTGTCTAGTCTCGTCTCGTGAGATATGCGTCTCGTCACACCCCTATTTCTAGTGTCAATGTGTTGCTTGTTTTTTCTGTTTACATTTCATGTTGTGACACTTCTCTTCTCCTATGATCGAACATAGAATGCTGCTACGTCAGAGCGGCCAAAGCGTCAACAAGCTTCCCCGTACTTTTTGGCAAGTGTCCTTGACAGGGCGCCCAGAGCTTCTTTGCAGCTCAAGTCGGCGGCGGTGTGTACGTACAGTTACTGTGGTTTCACACCGCCGCCGGCGAGAGAGCGCTCTCGCCGCCCTGCCAACGACACTGTGAAAAGATTTGTGGATGCTCTTACGCAGATCAAATGCTTGGTCTTTTTTAAAACTGTATTTAAAGTGGCCACAAAGCAAACAAGCATGTCGATCATTATTTTTGCAGACTGACCAAGTAGGGTATAAGTTAACCTCATGGAATCTTTTAAATGTGAAAGTAATCTGCAAACGAGAAACTCCCACACACTATCAGAACTTGCATTTAAAAACTCTTTATTAGCAACGTTTTGGTCTCACGACCTTCATCAGGCATACACAAATTTTCAAACTCATCCCATTTAAGACCAAGCACATGACCACTAAACAAGGCTACACCTGGAACCACTTGTGGACTAATTGTGGGCACATAATTACCACCACATCACCACATTATCAACGTCATTGTATATCATCACAACAATCATTGAAAACAACAAGAAAAGAAAAGAAAAAGAAAAACAGTTAAAGCAATACAATTTATAGCATCACATTAAACAATGCTTCGTCATTCATTCCTCGAGGGGAAAGTAATGTGAAAGTAAGAAATTGATAGATGGAAAGAACTTAACAATTATAGTGACATGTTTGCTAACGAAATAAACAAATTAAAAGCCATTTGTGTGGTGTGGCTTTTGTGTTAATGGTTAAGTGCTAATCTAAGTTGCATTCCCACTCAAAAACAAGCGTTCTAGCGCAAAAATCTTGCCTATAAATAGTGTTGCATGCCTTCTTATCAAATTCAAACGGTCAACCTTTCCTCTATTTTGCTTGGGAACTAATGAGGTCGGAACCAAAGTTTATAGGACTGCGTTCCCTGGAATCCTCTCAAACGCAACACTTCTAAATTCCGATTGGTTGCTGCCGAACCGCATCATAGCTCATTACCATAAAGTTGACCTGACTTCAACTTCTCCTCGGCGTCCAAGACGTGCCGCCCTGCCCTCACCGGAGCTTGCCGCCAGCTCTCATTGAAAATGAATGACCGGACACTTTGACGCTCCGGTGTGTGTGAACGCACGGTTACGTATGGAAGGCGACCCTACCCCTTGCGCCCTCTCGTTCACAACGGCAGGGTTAGAGTATTAATGAGCGTTCAAAAACAGGTGAGCCCACGCCAGCCCCGCCCCTGTGTGACTCTTTCTCAGTGAGAGTTTTCTTCTTTGTTATTCACACCTCTACACATGAAGACTGTTCCCACAATTTCAGTTGTCCCTCCAACTCGCGCTGGAGATGTAATAAATGTAGGTTGTGTGTCAACTATGAAGTACGCACCCCTACACATGAAAACTGTTCCCACAGTATCAGTTCTTCCTCCAGCTCGTACTGGAGATGTGAGAAAAGGTGCGTCCCTGCACATAAACACTGTTCATACAGCATCACAAGCACAAGGCGGCTGGGCGGTCGGGTCCCTATTACACAGTGGCCCGTCCCCAGTTTTCATTCAACCCCTAGCTTTGCGGGCCAAGGCATGGTAGGCCATCAGATATATATCAGTATCAGTATATCAGAATGGGTGTTGAACATAATAAAACAAGGCTACTCGCTACAGTTTGCTCGCAGACCCCCGTGCTTTTTAGCCGTGGTCGAGACGATAGTGAGAAGAGATATCACACGTCCTTCACACCGAAGTGTCGAAACTGTTAGTAAAGGGAGCTGTCGAACCAATCCCTCTTTCATGAACCGAGTCGGGCTTTTACAGTCGCTACTTCCTCGTTCCGAAAAAGGATGGCGGCCTTAGGCCCATCCCAGACCTCAGACACCTGAACAAAGCATTTATGGTGCGCCTGTTCAGGATGCTGACAAACCAAACTAATCCTTGCGCAGAATCGCCCAGGGGATTGGTTTTTCTCAAGTGGATCTCAAAGATGCTTATTTTCACATCCAGATATCGTGCCATCACAGGTCATTCGAGAGGCAGGCTTACCAGTACACAGTACTTCCGTTCACTAGCCTATCACTAGCACCTCGTACTTTTACGAAGTGCATAGACGCAGCACTCTCCCCCCTGAGACTGCGGGGAGTGCGAGTGTTAAATTACCTCGACGATTGGCGGATTATAGCCCAATCGGAGGCACAATTGTTAACGCACAGAACCTGGATCCTCAGCCATCTAGAATGCCTGGGTCTCAGGATCAACGCTTCCAAGAGCAAGCTGTCTCCCAGCCAGAGTATTTATTTTCTGGGAACAGTGATAGACTCTATACAAATGAGAGCGACCCTTACGTCAGAGCGTGCACTCACCATTCAACCCCTAGTGGCATTTTTCAGAGCAGGCACTTGCGCGCCTCTCAAGAGATTTCAAAGGATGTTGGGTCTTTTGGCCTCAGCATCATCATTACTCCAGTTCGGACTACTGCACATGCGTCCTCTCCAGCGCTGGCTAAAGCCATGTGTACCGACTCAAGCGTGGCGATCTGGTCACTTACAAATCAGACCGAGCCACGGCTGTATCAGAGCCCTGGCTCCCTGGAAAGCAACCGACTGGTATCAGTCGGGAGTGAGTATGGGTGTGGTTTCAAAGAGAAAAGTCATCTCGACAGACGCCTCCAACCTATGTTGGGGGGCCCTTTACGAGGGCAGGCCAAGCTCTGGCCTATGGTCAAACCCGGAGAGGCGCCTACACGTAAACTGTCTAGAGATGAGAGCGGTTGCTCTATAACTGAAAGCTTTTCTCCCGTATCTAAAGGGCCACCATGTCCTGGTCCGGACGGACAACATGGCAGTGGTGTCCTACATAAGTCGCCAGGGCGGTCTCAGGTCAAATAACCTGCACGCCATGGCCGAGAGTCAAGTCAAGTCACCTTTATTTATATAGCGCTTTTTACAATACAGATTGTATCAAAGCAGCTTCACAGTGATAACATGAAAATGAAAATAATACAACAAAGTTTGTTTCTAAAAGAAAATTGCGTCAACGTCCACCTTAAGGCAGATCAATAATATTATTGAATATTAAATGTCCCCAACTAAGCAAGCCAAAAGCCAAGGCAACAGTGGCAAGGAACCAAAACTCCATCAGGTGACAGAATGGAGAAAAAAACCTTGGGAGAAACCAGACTCAGACGGAGGGCCAGTTCTCCTCTGGCCAACGAAGGAACAGTGTTTGATTCAGGCAGCATTACAAGTCGGATTGGATCGGAACATTTAGAGTATTTATCCATTTCCATCTTTTTGGAGGTCGAAGTAATCACGCCGGTATGGAGACGAGTTGTTGAGGATCAGTGCCGTCCACCATATAGGGTCCATATCGCCGGCGTTGAGTCGTCTCTTCACAGGCTTTGTGATTGGGGCATCTGAAGTCTCCGTGAGAGGCTGGATACAAACTGGAGCTGACGAACGCCAATTTCCTCGGAACTCGTGTCCCGAGATAACAGCAGAAAAGCAAAAAGGGAAAATAATTAGCATAGCTGCTGTTCATAATGATTTCCATAACACGAGCGTAGATGATAAAAACATGAAGACAGTGACTCTTGCGTCCCAGAGTCTCATCCCAGAGTCTCATTCTATGGGCTCAGCACAACCTGCGCTCGCTGAGGGCGGCGCACACGCCAGGCATTCTGAACCAGGGTGCGGATGTTATCCAAAGACAAAGTTTCTCCAGGGGAGTGGTACCTTCACCAACAGACGGTTCAGCTGATATGGAGCATCTTCGGCGAGGCAGAGAGCGGTTTTGAGCGAAAGATGCTTCAAGTCCGCAGACCAGAGCATCTCGAATGGGGCACCCTTCATTGCTTCCAGGAACGTGGAGAGGTCCCAGATAGGCACAGAGGGTGGTCGCGGAGGATTTAGCCTTCTTGCCCCTTTAAGGAAGCGCACGACGAGGTGGTTTCTTCCTAATGATTGTACGGCCACAAGAGCGTGAGATGCTGTTATGGCCGCCACATACACTTTGAGCGTGGGGGTGCGACCCACGTCCAAAAGCTCTTGCAAGAAGGCGAGTACACTTGATACTTCACATGCATAGGGGTCCAGGCTCCGTTCTGTGCAACAGCCAGAGAACACTACTGCACATGCGTCCTCTCCAGTGCTGGCTAAAGCCTGATTTCTCTCAGTTTCTAGGGATGAAATTAGTGAAAATTATAGTCAATCATATATGTTTTTTTTGTTGTTGTTGTTGTTTTACCAGATGAGCAGTAACAGGAAAACATTTAGGGATCAGGAAACGGCCTGAGCTGAATTCAAATTTGGAAACCTTAACATAAACGCCACTGTCTCTGAAACTTCACTCTATTTGCATTGGTGCCTTGCAGCATTCATTAAAGGGATAGTTCGGCCAAAAATGATATTTAAACCATGCATTACTCACCCTCAAGCCGTTTGAGATGCATCTGTCAATCTTGTTTCAGACGAACACATTTTCAGTTATTTTAGAAAATGTCTTAGACCCTTCAGTGGATATAATGTGAAGCAATGGGGTCCACCTCCTTCAAGTCCCAAAATGTGAATACATCCTTCACAAAAGTAATCCATCCGGCTCCAGGGGGATAAACGAAGGCCTTCTGATGGTAATCCGTGCGGTTTTGTCGTAAAAATATACATATTTAAAACTTTATAAATGAAAATATCTGACTTCCGGCAACGATCGACGCGCGTGCGTTCACGCGCTTTCGTGTTTTGTTTTGCTCTGCTCTCTGGCTGCGCTGGCGCGTTCGTTCTACGTCACAACAGTTCCTAGGCTACGTCTTACCTCGTACGCCGACTTCCATCACCCGTGAACGCGCGTCGATCGTTGCCGGAAGTCAGATATTTTCATTTATAAAGTTTTAAATATGTATATTTTTAGGACAAAACCGCACGGATTACCCTCAGAAGGCCTTCGTTTATCCCCCTGGAGCCGGATGGATTACTTTTGTGAAGGATGTATTCACATTTTGGGACTTGAAAGAGGTGGACCCCATTGCTTCACATTATATCCACTGAAGGGTCTAAGACATTTTCTAAAATAACTGAAAATGTGTTCGTCTGAAACAAGATTGACAGATGCATCTCAAACGGCTTGAGGGTGAGTAATGCATGGTTTAAATATCATTTTTGGCCGAACTATCCCTTTAATAGCATTTGATGTTAATTTCTTCTTTTTTTTTCTTTTCTGTTAATGAGCCATTTGAGACCAATGTTTTGCAGTGAGATTGAGACAATACCCTGTTTATGTATTTCTGCTTGATGTTTGTGTTGTTGAACTGTTGTCTATAAATGTTCATGGTTTTCATCACACTTACTACCCCAGTAAAGAAAGCAGGATTGGTTTCAGGTTCATCCTCATAGCAGTTGGTTTCTACACAGACACTGAGTAAGAGGGATTCATAGTGACCCTGCAGCTTTTGAGTTTCCATGGCAACAATTAGCCACTTTAAAGAGTGTGTAAAACATGCTTGTACAGTACAAGCACTGTAAATTATATACATCTGTGCATCGTGGGATTTGAATTGTATAGGTGTGCTTAAACTGATTTTTTTATTTTTTATTATTTTGTTTACTGTAATCCAAACACACAGACTATCAATTTATTGTGTGAAGATTGCCCTCTTTGTCAAAATCTTTCAAGGGATAGTTTATTCAAAACTGGTTCTTGCGTGTCTGCATATATCAATTGCTCAATAGGATTTGTCAGTGAACATACAGTAAACATATAAAGGCTTATAAGCACATAAATATTTTAACGAGGTAAGCATTTTGGCTTGTTTGATTAGTTGTGTAAACATCAAGCAGGGTTTCATAAGCCACCATTAAAAATGGAGCTAACCATTTTAACAACAATACCTCTGGACCCATTACCATGGTAAATGTGCATGCTGTGTTGTCTCTGCTTTTAAGAATGCCTCTTACCATGCTTTCATATTTTTTATTTTTTATTTACCATAGTATACTAACAAGCTGCTAAAGAACAGGGAGTTTCATCTCTCCGATATTTTTATTTCACTGCAAACGTATCTTTTCTTAACATACATTTTACACTAACTCTGTTGTTTGTCTTTCTTCCCAGTGCTAATAACAGTGGACATCGGTGACTAGGATTTTCTTATTTATATTTTCAATAGTTACTTAATATTTGTTCATATTGTTTCTTCATAATCTGTTTTACTTGATACTTTCTCTGATGTCCTCTAATGCTTCAGCATGTAAATGCAAGGGATGAGTTTTAAATTAATAGAGAACATATAACAGTGCTCCTCTGTAATATTACATGTATAGTAGCTATATGATCCTCCTACATACATCTTTTAATAAGCTATATATAAGTGAGTCAGCTCTCCATAGGGGTGCTATTTAAAAACATGACATGCTTTTTATTAAAACATGCTGCTATTGCTGTTCACTTTATTTCATGTCATGCTGGGATATGGTATCTGTTTGTGGTAGTGCTTAAGTATAGCACTGAAATTATTTTTTAAAGATTATTTTAGTTACGTAACACCTGTTTATCTACAGTATTATTATGGCATCAAGTATGATTTTTTTTTTCATATTTTTTTACTAAATTAATTTTGAGTTATTGTACCTCTTTTTACATAGGCTTGTGCTTTGCAAAATTATACAGTGGGGGCAAGAAAGAAAGAAAGAAAGAAAGAAAGAAAGAAAGAGAGAAAGAGAGAAAGAAAGAAAGAAAGAAAGAAAGAAAGAAGAGAGAAAGAAAGAAAGAGAGAAAGAAAGAAAGAGAGAAAGAAAGAAAGAGAGAAAGAAAGAGAAGAGAGAAAGAAAGAAAGAGAGAAAGAAAGAAAGAAAGAAATATTAATTTCAGAAGGTTTTTTTAAAACAAAGTCTTATGTAGATAATAATTTGAAATGAAAACATTTGAATATATATATATATATATATATATATATATATATATATATATATATATATATATATATATATATATATATATATACACACTGTGTATATGACCCATGCTGGCAAAAGGAGTCGGAATGCGTAGGCTATGGGATCCTTTCGAGCTACATGCAAAACAAGTGAAAAATGTCAATTTTAGGTCGAATTTGAGGTTTTCACAAAAATTACTTTATTAAGCCTTCGTCTAGTGATCCCAATGCTCCAAATAGCAATAAAACATATACAAGTATCTTTATTTGTACGTTTTCTGAGAGGAATTAGCCTGGGAAAACCCAGATAACTTCCGGCAAATTTAGATTTGCTCTGCAAGTTAGTCTGGCAAAGAGCTCATTCAAGCCCATTTCCAATCCGTCGAAATCGCGGCACCAACCAGACACGTTGGGGCGGGCTTTACACGATGACGACAGCACAGCGGCGGTGAAGCAGATTTTGTACATTTACAAAGATGGATGCCACCGTGGAACTAGGGGTGTGACGGTTATAGTTAACACCGTCATTAGAAATATAACCGCCAAAACCATGTTATTAAAATATTTTTTTACAAAAAATTTTTAGCATACAAAATGTTTAAATACCAATATCAGTTTACGAGGGAAACGGAGGCGGAGTTAGTGGTGCTTCGGAGACTGCTACTGCTGGAGATGATTCGGGAGAGGTCTGTGCCAGGTCTGTGTCAGACCCATAGACAGTAAAAGATCCCGATATACATGAACAGAATTACAGTATTTCAAAATATCAGTCTTGGTGAGTATTCACGCAAACATTATCTGTTTTGTCTTAAGTGAACTTTTGGTTAACTGTTGGGGAAAAATATCTGATGTTTATTATATTAGATCCGTGCGGTACAGTAGGTGTTAATATAGGCTGCCTGTTTAATTAATGTTAATCAAACAATTGTGGTATCATGGGGAAAAAAAGGTGAATATATATTTTTTTCTAGATATTAGGTTTTGACTTGGTGTGTGCCAAATTTGGTGTTATTACCAGGGATTTTAAGGTATGGTTGCTAGGTGTTTTTTTTGTTGTTGAAACCTTAAGAAAAAGTTAACTCGATTTTTCTCCAAATTGACATTGCTGACTCTATCGACTTCAAACAGGTGTATCTCAGTAATTTTTGCATGATTCCAACAAATCATACATCATTTAGTTTTAATAGAGATTGTGAAAATAACCAACATGACATCATGAAAATTTGCTGATTGCGACTCATTTTGCCAGCACGTTACACACACACACACACATACATGTTTGTTTGTGTTTATTTATTTTTTATTTGCAACCTGAAACAGTTAGTCACAGATCTTTGCACTCCACTGTATATCAGCTGCTTTTGCCAGGAATCTCATATAAGCCTCTGAATGTCTACTGGTATATCAAAACGAGGAGACTGCATGGATCCAAGCTGGCCTTGACATCCCTGCATGCATATGCCTTAAATGTGTGAAAGATGATTAAGAGTGTCATTTAATAAATGAACAGTCCAGTGCCCGCGATCATTATCATTTCTTATGCCCTGAAGCTCTGCCTTCCTCTTTCCTTCACTTCTATCTCTCCATGTCACTGTTTTTTTCTCCTGTTATGTTGGCTGTATGGAAAGCAGCTTCGTTGATGGCCAACATGACCCCTCCCCTCCCCGTCCCTCCCGTCTCTATTGTGTTTCCTGCCACAGGAGTCCTCTGACCCCTCTACCTGGCATAGAACCCTTCTGGGAAGGCCAGGAAAGGAGCAGCTACAGGCCTCCGCCTTCCAGTCCTCTGTGAGTGCCTGCACCTTGTTCAGCAGTATGCACTGCCTTATGTTGCATGCGTCCCATGTGTGCGCTGCTGGGCACGGTTGTTTTGGCAGGCTGTGAACCCATGCGCTATACACACTGGAGACCCACAAAACTTAAGAATTTGTTGCCTTTTGGCCCGACTCACACATTTACGCTTAGCTCTGTGAAATTAAAGGTGCTTTCTGGGTTGTTGTTTTTTTTTCCAACTTGATTTCTGTTTTAGTGTGTATAATGTTTGTATAAACACATTTACATGTATACATTTATAATGGGAGCCTAGAAGGCAAGTGTGCCAGATGTTTTCAAATCAAATATGTAAAACTTGTGTTATTTTAAACATGAATGCTCAATTAATGTTTGTGGTTTACTTTTAAATTACTATTTTGAGGTGAAACTTGTTCTCTAGGTAGAGTAAGTGGTTATGAATTACAAAAATAATTTTTTCGGAGTGGAGTTTGCATAGTTTAACTAATGTAAAAGTATAGGTATAGTTACATTACATTACTACCATTTCAATTCTATCACACAGTCGCATGCACTGTATAATTACTTGTGTATACTGTATATATATATACTGTATAGCTAATCTCGGCTGTGGAATCGTTCATCACAAAATGTAACTATCACCCAGCTCTTTAAATAAAGTTGGATATAGAATGTCCAACTTTATCTGCATATACAGTATACTCAAATAGGGCAATACTATAGCATATCTATACTGCTTGATTGCTTGTGTCATGGCAAAATGTAAACTATATAATCGCTCAGCTCTAATCTGCTAAATGCAACTAAAGGCCCTGTTTACATCTGGTGTTAAGATACGTTTTGGTCAATCGGATCCAAAGTCCAATCTGCTAAATTCATGTATATGAGTGATTGTTATTGTCACATAGCACTCCTTTCCCCACAAAAAAAATATTTTGTGCCTCATTTGATTGGGTGGACCAGCCATCAATCTGAGTGGGCCTAATGTAGCCTCGCCACTGGTTCGAACGCATTCGACCACATGAGCGTCTACACCATGAAATCAATCCGGACGAATGCATTTTTTGACAACCTCTGGAAGTTGTCGAAAGTGGACAAGCTCAAAATGTTTTAGACCCCATTTACATCATGTATTTAGCATCATCCACTTCCCTTGTGATCTGATTGACGAAAAAGCTTTTTAATACCAGGTGTAAACAGGGCCTAAAATGCATTAAAATATAAAGATATAATAAACATTATAATGATACAATATGATTTTATGTAAAGCTGCATTGAAACCATACATATTCTGAAAAGCGCTATATAAATACAATTTAAAAAATGGAAGAAAAAAAAGTCATATATGCTCTATATAGTCTATATTCTACACTTTGGGCAAACCTATATTTTGATTGATTTGTTTATTTAAGTGTCAAACACCATGGTGCCCAGCCCTCATGGGCATATTAGACTGTAGCCAGTAGCCACGTGACATAACACAGAACCCAACATAGCATAACTAAACCACTAAAAAAAAGTACACATACAAATAGAGATGGCTTTTCATATGGGATACAAAATACTTTGCCGCAGGCCTTTTCTATAAATTTTGCCAAAGCAAAAAAATAATTTTAAACATCCAGCACAAAATCTCCCCTTCATATTTCCAAAAATATATCCGGATTTTTTTAACTGAATTGATTCAAAAAGAGAGTTCCTTAAATCACAGTATAAAGGACAATAAAAAGCAAAATATAGATAGAACCTAACCTATAAAACTTGGTCCTGAGTCCTGTGAATTTTATCAACAACCTACTAGGCTTCCATTATGTGTATTTACCTTCAACATTGTTTGATAGAACCAAACATGCAGTCTATAGATTTTAGGGTTGAAAATAACCTGGAGTGTACCTTTAATTTGATTAAAGCATCGGTTTTAATGTGTCCTGTAGAGGGCGACACAGCACCTTTAATTTGATAATGATGCAGTGCATTAAGAGCTGTGGAATCCTCTACACAGAACTCGGTCAAGTTGGTCATGAAAGCTTTTCATAACACTCTCTTTTATACATAGTTGAGCAAGTCTTTTAAATTATTTTGCTTTTTATCGAAATTTCTTACAAATATTTTACACACAATCATCTCTGAATCAAACTTAATACAGCTCCCCCAAAGTCAAGTCACTCATTACATGGCTGGGCCTTGGCTTTGAGATGACACACTTGGTGTGCGAGATGAGTGTGTGGATGTGAGTTTTGATTCTCTTGTGATGCTTTCACTTCTCTATTTAGTTAAAGGGTTAGTTCACCCAAAAATGAAAATTAAGTCATTAATTACTCACCCCCATGCTGTACCAAACCCGTAAGGCCTTCGTTCGTCTTCGGAACACAAATGAAGATATTTATGATTAAATCTGAGAGGTGGATGACTGCTACATAGGCTCCCTAAGGGAATGACACTTGACGGCCCAGAGAGTCATTAAAGAAAATGTTTAAATATTCCATGTCGCCTGAAACGAGACTTAAGGAGATTTCCACGACGCGCACGCGCGAGAACTTAACTGAAGTAGTTGAAGGAGATCGCAATTCTCGCGCATGCGTCGTGGAAATCTCTCGAAGTCTCGTTTCAGGCCTACAAGGAAGAAAAGGAATAGTCGAATAAAGTCGTTATTTTTGTTTGTTTTTTTCGCACAAAAAGTATTCTCGTCGCTTGATAAACTTATAGTTGAGCCACTGTTGCGACATGGAATATTTAAACATTTTCTTTAATGACTCTCTGGGCCGTCAAGTTTCATTCCCTTAGGGAGCCTATGTAGCAGTCATGAACCTCTCAGATTTAATCATAAATATCTTCATTTGTGTTCCGAAGACGAACGAAGGTCTTACGGGGTTGGTACAGCATGGGGGTGAGTAATTAATGACTTAATTTTCATTTTTGGGTGAACTAACCCTTTAAGCCTTTACAGTTTATACTCAGTTCCTCTTAGCATTATTCTCACTCATGATCTATCTATCTATCTATCTATCTATCTATCTATCTATCTATCTATCTATCTATCTATCTATCTATCTATCTATCTATCTATCTATCTATCTATCTATCTATCTATCTATCTATCTATCTATCTTTTAAGCAACTTCAATGATTCCACACATTCAAAATTGACATATATGCACACATTAAGACCACAGGCCGCCAAGGGGTGGCTTGCACTCTATTTCATGTGTCTTATTCACCCCATAATGTTTGTTTCAGATTTCTCCCTCCCAAGCATCTGAACCACTGCCTGTATGTCACCAACAAACCCTTACACACCAGAGGTTTACGTGCAGCAACTGGGTTTCCAGTGTTCAAATAGCTTTTTGTTTGTTATTTATTGTTTTGTTAGTGGATTTAACTCATATAAATGGTAAATATTGTACTATCTTGGTATATTGTGAAGCTTATGCACTTTGTGTGGTTATTTGGAATTGCTTTTACAGTCAGTGGTAGTAGTAGAATGAGCTTTTATTGAGATATTCTGTGCCAAACACAGTATGAACTGTGGTATTGTAATGCCTGACAATCATTCTTGAATGCTCAGCTTAATTAGTCCAGAAAGATTGTGAATGGTGTGACCTAATATAACAACTATATGAATTTCCCATGTACAGTAGAATCTGAATTGAGTCTCAGTTTGAAGATTGTTTAAACTCATTATGAAGTGCCAGGAGAAATTTGCATGGAAGGCAAAATTAAAGACAGAGACGGTTCATTTTGTTTGCCTCTCTAGTCTCTATACAGTTTGATACCATCTTTCTGTCAGTGATATGAGGTCTTTATCTTTCATCACAACATTTAGCAGGACAACAACTTGAAATTATCAGCTGATTAGGATAATTACAGTTAAAACACATTGAATCTCTGATGTTTTATCAATGTTCTAATCCAACACATGTTTACTCTTGCAAAATTAAAGCAAAGCCTTGTTGATAAGCAAGTCAATATCTAATAAGATCTGTCTGTGTTTAGATTTCGTTTCATTTTCTTAACAGACATGTATATTATGCCTTTAAACATTTGTGAGAACAATGTTGAAAAGTGTGGACTTTTGTTTTACAGAAGAGTGTGTATTGTGTTTTCCCTCTGCTTGGCTTGGGAAAAGCCTGCTTAATAGTGCACTGTAGGCCTATTGTTGCTTGGAGCAAGCATAACGTCATTGCACCTGAATGGTGGTCATCAATAGGCAGTTGCCATGGAAACCAAGCTCCGTCACCGCAGCCATTACAAGTGAAAGTGCATGCTGTAATGATTCAGCAAAAACAAAGCTTCAGCCATTACATGTACATTTGTTAAGGAATAAAGTATTATGTCTATAACATTTCCTGATTTGCTCTCTTCTTTTCTGGACTATGCTTGCTATTTCTCACTGTTTGGTCACATGGATACTCTCAGTTGAATGTCTTTGAAAATGTCACCTTCTATTATTAATATTTATTTTGATATATTTTTTCTACAATACACACGCACACAAACACTATACTTAATTTTTGAGGATTTTTAAAACTGAATTAGTTATGATATTCAAACAGTGGTGACTGGAGAGTATACGGGGTTAACAAGGATGAGTTATGACAAGATATATCCAGAAAAAAAAAGAGTGAAAATTACAACAACAACACTAAAATTTATTTCATATAGAGCTCAAAATGTGTGTGTGTTTTTTTTTTAATTGAATGTTATTTCTCTGATGGTTGTCAGGGTGCAACTTTCTGGGGCCTAGAATTACAATGTAAATCTTTTCAAGACCATTGTCCTAGATATTATTTTCAATCTAATTTGAAGATAACTAATTGTTTCTATGTATATGTAATGTAACATAAAGATGCCTTGAAAAGATAAACTTGTATATAGTCTAAATCACAGGTCACATTTAACTCCCATGATTGTGACCTTAAAGTAAACAAACCACTTCAATGATCATTCTTATTAATGCTGACATTCTAAGACCCAAAAGCAGAAAGTTACACAGAGGTCAACAGGTTATCTAAAAGTAAAATTCAAATGTCAGAATAGTTTCTGAAAAAATTCGTTGTGTTATTATCAATGATGGCAATCATTGAAATTCAAGTAAATAAGCAAATGTGTACTGTATGTATATGCACTTTTGGATTTTATAGTTCACTTCAGGCTTACCTGTTGTTGCTTTGGGAGTTGTGGGTGTGATGTAGCCTAATGGTGGACCATGTGCTAGAAATCACAAGGTTGAACCCCAATTGTGACCTTAAGCAACGTATCACAACTGAACTGAACAATCCAGTGTGTCCCTGTAAAAGTGTATTGTAATTTGTATCTAAATACCAAATTTATAATTGAACTATTAAACTAGGTGTTTGCATTTATTTTCACACATTATCATGTGCTATGCATAAGTTTTGTGTATAATGTACCTTGGGTGCATCTGAGAAGAATCTTTCACACTGTGTGTTGGTCTAATTTGGTGGACTGTACATATGTTCACAGCTATTTCTCCCCATCGGATAACAGATGAGGCCTTTTGGATGAGTGATGAAACATCATTAAAAAGCCCAGTTGTCTATGACGTATTTATACCTGAAACTACAATGATCATAACTCAACATTTGTTCTTCTTTCTTTTTCTTTCCCATTGTTATAGGTCATCTTCTGGAAAGATAAGTCCAGAAAGCATCCACTCCATAGGACCTCCTTCAGAGTCTTCAGAGGATGGATTACGAGCTAAGAAGTTTCCTCAAAGTCCTGCCAAGGAGAAGGAGCTGTCCTTATACAAGAAGACCAAGAGAGCAATAATTAGCAAGAAATACAGCGTCTCTAAGCATGAGGCGGAGGCTACCACACCAATTGAATTGATCAGTCGTGGGCCAGATGGGCGCTTTGTCATGGATCCCACAGATATGGAAACCCCGGTTAAGGCACGGCGCATTGAGGGCTTCCCCTTTGTGGAGGAATCTGACCTGTATCCTGAATTTAGACAGTCAGATGAAGAGAATGACGATCCAGGGCCCATGCCACCTATGATGGCTACCCTCAGACCCCATCAGATCTCCCCCATTTCTTCTAGCCAGGAGTCTTACTTGCAGCCCCCAGCCTACAGTCCCCGCTTTCAGAGGCCCATGGAAGGCATGACTATCATGGAGACCAGTCGACTCCAGGCTACAGGGCAGATCCGTGGTGCTCCTCACTTCCGAGCCTTTTCCCATGGTCAGTTCTACAGCTATTTGGGAAGTCCAGGGGAACCTGAGGCTCCGCCCCCCTTCTACATGCCGGACACCAGCCCTCTCAGCTCAGTAATGTCTTCTCCTCCTTACCACCTGGAGGGACCTTTCGGCCATCCCACCATTCCAGAGGAAATCAGTGAGGGAGAGATTCAGCATTATGCAGTCTCTGGCTACACCCTTCCCTTGGCACATCCCTCCACCTCGCGCTCTCCAGACATCTGGCAACGACCCGATTTCACCTTTGCCACAATTGAGGGTCCTCACTTTATTTTTCCACCTCCACACCCTTTGCATCTTCATCCGGAACCTCCCCTTCCTCCCCCTCTTGTTCTTCCACCTAGTGCTCTCCAGCCCTCCACCCTTCAAGTATCCCCTTACCCTGGTATCCTGCAGCTGGGGGCTCCAAAGTGCCGCCCCGGCAAGTCTCCCAGCAAGGTCAAGCCTCAGGGCCTTCCAGCCAAGCGTTTACCTATGCAAGAGGTACAGAGTCTAGGGCAGCTAAGACACACAAGCCACGGTATGGGTGTACCGGTATTGCCTTTCCCTGACCCAGTGTCTCACATGGTTGGCCCAAGCTCATTCGGAAGCCTGGACACCCGATGGTACGAGCTTACACCCAGGCTTAGCCCCAGGCAGCCCCGTAGGATGGAACCCAGCATGGTTGTTCTCCAACCATCCCGCCTCTCACCTCTAACTCAGAGCCCTATTAGCTCTCACGAAGGCTCACCGGAGATTGTAGTGCGACCCAGGCCCCGTCCCAGTGTCATCCAACCCCCAATCCCTCCTGAGATGTCTGAGATCACCCTTCAACCTCCGTCTTCAGCTAGCTTCTCTAGGAGGTCCTCTCCCTCCTCCTCTCCTGCTCAAGGCCAAGGTAGCCGAAGGGCAAGTCCCAGCTACCGATCCCACATGGCATTTGCCACCTCAGTGGCAAGCTATCCGTCACAGTCCCCTTCACCTCCTGTAGAAAGCAGCAACATTTTTGGGCAGATGCCAACCCATAGGAGGACTGAGGAGGAGATCCTTCCATCAGAACCCTCTCCACCCCAGTTATCAGCTTCAGGGTAGGTGCACTAGGCCTGTAGCGTGTGGATTGACAAATCATGTACCATCTGGCCTAAGTGTAACATCTAGGACCTTTAAGGGGTCTCAGTGGAGAAGTAACCACACTTTTAATTTTAGTCTAAAACTAAAGTTTGCTCACATGGGCAAAATTGTGTTTGCTGCTTGCCTTAAGCTTGTTTTTTAGGAATGTTAGAACTCATGCTTTCATAGTTACAATGCCCCTGATGCCTTACATTATTCAAACCCATTCAAAACCATTTTCTACATAGACAATTTGTGCTATAGTTTTCTATGTAATGCTGCTTTTCATGTCAGACATACGATTTCATTCATAAGGTCTGTGAAGCACTTTAAAGCACTTGTCTTAAAACCAAAGTGAGCAACTAACCAAAGTGGTTGTGGGGTAACAGATTCCAAGTCAAGACTTGATGAATTATTTGCTTCACAGACATGGTGACAGACCTTTTAGGGCTACGTGTCTGGAGAGGTTCTATTTGAAGTCTATTTAAAATGCAATAACGAAGCCCCTAAAAAGCCTGGAATCAGAGGGACACAACTACAGGATCTCAGCCTTTCCATTCACTGTCATGCTTTACCCTGCCTTTCACCCAACAGGAGGAACCCCACATGTGTGCAATAAAATTGACCAATCCCAGTCCAAATGAAGCCCACTGTTTTGACTAACTCCAGGCTTTTTAGGACGACTCTCAGAATGTATGATGTGGAGGCTGAGGTTGGTGTGTCCAGCACAACAGGTCTCTTCTCCTGTTCCAAAGTAACCTGACCGCATGGTTGCCTTTTCCACAGTCCCCCTCTCTCCCACCTCCTGTCACCCAGGTCACCCCAGCTCTAACTGCCAAGGGGAGGCTTGTTGGGCGAATCGTGTTGCAGGGACTGTCTGCTCTCATCTGTTGCAATGTTGTCATCATCTTAAATAGGGCATTTGGTCATTCTTGATGGCTCCTCGAGTCTTACCTGCTTTGTTTTTGATTGATCTCAGCTATCTGGGCAGCGTTGTTGTGACCAGGTCCTCTACACCGCAATAGGTAAGGGTTGGATCCATGTCTGAAAGGGGGGGGCAGCAGGTGGGGCTTTTATTCACCTCGTCCTTTAAAGGGGAATACAAGTATTTGGGTCTTGCTTTCCTTTTGTTTATTACCTAGTTTATTGTTTTGTTTTGTTTTTTATATTTATTTTCAAATAGCCACACATTTTAGTTCTGCAGTCTTGAAGCCTGTATGCATTCTTGTCTTAGTATGCATATGTACGTTTCCCAGTTATTGATTAGGAAACCCAGCACATACAATTTGGTCAACACAACCTCATGCTTGAGACGCAATAAAAATAAAAGATCAAAAGCAGAGCTTAAATTTAGATTTTGCGAGAAGCTGCCATTTAAAAAGTCTGCATGGTTTGATATTCATGGTAACCTTCATGGTATGATTTCTGTTTATAGAATAAATGTGCCTTTAAAAAAAAAGGTTTATAGTAAATGACAGTACAAACACTACTTGTAGTGGCTGGGAATTTTAGCTCAACCTGGATAAAAGTGACCAGTCGTTAGGGACCGTCTCAAGCAAGAGTTGCATGTTATACTTCGTTTCAGGTAGGTGCTTTTTATTGCTTGAAACTAATTTAATTGATTTAAAACCCATTAGCTTTGTACAGACACCTTGTATGATTAAATGTACAAAAAAAAATTATTATCATGATTGATCTAGTGTACACGCAATGTATGCATATGCATAAAACTGCACTTGTTGTGTGTAAGTTTGGACTGCAGAACACATTTTACAATCATGTGAAGCAAGTTTTCTTCCAAAACAGTTTCTGCACTTCCTTCACAATGGGGAAAGTACTATTGGCACTAGAAAATGCTCCTTTTTAAGTTGTGGCTTTCACCCAATGAAGTGCTTTTCCAGAGTGTTCCCCTTTAAAGTTCTGTTCCATGTGCAAAATGCCATGCATGCCATTGCTAAATATTGCTCTTCAGTTGAAAAACCAACAAATATCTGATAAAATTCTTGTTACATTTGTTGTTCAAGTGCTTTGTTTTATTTTTCATTATGTGACTGTTCCCAAGTAGCCATTTTCCCCTCCCGCCATCTCTCCCCCTGTCAGCATGGTGAAGCCCATTGTAGACAGTATTCATGTCTATGAGCACATTTCTGACAATGCTTTGTCGCTGAGCTGTGATTTTCCCCCTCTACTAATGGCCTTTAATTTCTCTCGGCAGCCTCAGCAGAAGGACGGTGCCTCTATAATGCTATTTCTGTTATTTTATTGTGCTTCGTGAGAGCTGTGTGTGCGAGTGTTTGTGTGGGGCAGAGTACGCGGGCTGCTGGTTTAAGTGCCTCCATACTGTATTTGGATGGGAAGACTGTACAAACTTAACTGTCTGAGAATGGATTTATAAAGCTTTTTGTATAAAAATGTTTTTTTTTTCTTGACCACTTATCAGTATTATTCTAATATGTATTTAAGTATGCTAATCCATTGGAATTACCCAAATCTATGTCATGATTTCTCAAAATTTCTCTTTAAACAGATACATACATTATGTTGCCATATTGAGGTACTGTATACATTTTTAAACAAATCTCATTTCCTAATAATATATGATAAAATATTTATGTTTTGCCTTCCTGTTGCATAAGCTTGACCATTTTTTTTGTTTAAATGTTGATTTGATCTCAAATTGATGAAAAGTTGCCATTCAAAAGAATTACAAATGTAATTTTGGACAGGAAATACATGGAAAAATCTTAAGTATACCCCTCTTTCCACTCAAATAAATGTTTTGCATCATACTAACTGGACCAAGCCTGGTCTTGATAATTTGAGTGTAAGAGATTCATGGGTAATCTGAGCGAGGCCATGTGGTCACTACTATGACCAGTTGAATATACTTGGAGAGCCGACGCACTATCCGTACCTTGTGTGATGGCTTTGCCTTTCTTTGCTCTCTGTTCAGAAAACGTCGAGGTGCGCCAAGTGGCTCTGCAGGGTCTGAGAGGATAGAAGCACTGAGATATCAACGAGTGAAAAAAGTCAAGAAAGTCGGCATCAACAATAACAACTCCAAGACCAGACGGAAGATGGGTGAGGAACAAGTTAAAAGCTACTTTAATTCATAAACTATAAGCCACATATAATGTACAACATATACTGTATATGTACAACATATAATGTGCCTTTTCTCATAAACATAATCTATGTTTCAAAACCTAGTTAGTTTTTTGTTGCATACTACCTTCTATGAAAGTATGCTAACTCAAATGGAACATCGTAAGTGACTGATTTGGGTTGCTTGGGTCCTTTTGGTCCAGCCATCATGTCGGTATAGCGTGCCTATGATGCTTTAAAATGATGTCAACTTGTGTCAATCTGCTTCAGGACCCAGATTTGACATTGTTATCAAGTAGTGGCAGCACACAATCATATTCCCCGCAACCAACAAATACATGTTTTTCGTAATTGCAAGCGAATGAGATATGAGCTGTATTTTCTTCAACTTTGTGTGATGTTGTTCATGGTATGTGATGCAACCTGTCCATGTAGGCATCTGCCTGTTCCCTTTCGTCCTGGGAACTCCGACGTGTCGTCAGGGAGTTCCCTGACGAATTGGGATCACGCTAGGGAGCCTATTGCCTTCGAGAGAATTAAAAACGAGCCAATGGAATTGGCATGCAAGATTTGCATTCCGCGACCCGCCTACCAGCGCGGGTATAAAAGGCGGAAGTAAACATTGCGTAATGCTTTTTTCTTCGGAGCCTCTCAGTTGTATACTGCAGTTCCTTACCTTTGGAGAGAGAGACGAGCTGAGTGGAAGAAGATTCTCTGGTGGCTGCTGGTGTGACGGCGCTTGTGTGATCGATGCGACTGAGTGCAGCACGAGGGCTTGCAGTTTCTCCCAGAGGTGTCTGCCGCGCTGATCCCTCAGTGCTTCGGCGCTTCAGAGTGCTTCTTCTTCTCTTTTATTTTCTTTTTCTTTCCAATAAAACTTGCTAAAAGAGCATCACGGTGTGTTCGCGTCCTTTTCAGGATGTCATCTCACCCGTGCGTTTCTGGATGCGGTCGACTTCTCCCTCAGGTTGATGGCCACAAACACTGCCTCACGTGTCTGGGCTTAGCGCACGCTGAGGCAGCGTTGGTGGACGAGTCATATTCTCATTGCGGGAATATGACTCTGGCGATGCTACGTTCGAGACTGAGAACCCTGAAACACGGGGGAGTCCCTTCAGATAATCCTCGATCTAGTTCGTCTGCCGGTTCAGTTCGGCAGGCGGCTACTTCGGTGATTCCTGTTGGTGAGCGAATGAGGATCACCGTGAGGAACCCTCCGACTGGTGAAAGAGACTGTCGGGCGCCTCACGCCTCTAGTTGCACGTTGCCATCGGCGCTTCCGGTGGGGCCGCCGGAGCCCCCTCGGGCGGTTCCGGTTGTCTCCTTTGGGGCGCCACCTGAGGATCAGATGTCGATCGCGGCATCGGAGGAAGAGCGGTCATCTTCTGGTGATGACTCGGCGGGACTGCCCCCTTCGGGTGTGGTGGTTCAGGCTGAGCCGGATCCGGAAATGGCCGCTATGCTCAAACGGGCGGCCGCGAATGTCGGGCTCGCGTGGAACCCTCCACCGGGTCCCGAACATTCGCGGTTGGATGATTGGTGTCTTGGAGCGGGCCGTGCTGTTGCCCCACGACCCGCTCCGGTCCCTTTATTCCAAGAAGTGCATGAGGAGTTGAGGAAGTCTTGGTCGGCGCCTCTGGCGTACAGGCGGAGACAACCTCGCTCCTCCTTCCTTACCACTCTGGACAGCGGGGCGGCGCACTGGTATGAGGGAATCCCCCCAGTGGAGCGGTCTATCGCGATGCAACGGTGTCCGAAGTCCGCTTCCTCCTGGCGGGGTGCCCCTTCACTCCCCTCCCGCGCCTGTAGGTTTTCCTCTGGTCTGACCGGGGATGCCTACATGGCGTGTGGAGACGCCGCCTCCACCCTGCATGCCATGGCGTTGCTCCAAGTCCATCAGGCTAAAGCACTCCATGACTTGCAGGCGGGTGGTCCCGACCCAGCTTTGCTGCAGGAGCTGCGTGCGGCAACGGACTTCGCCCTCCGGGCGACGAAAGTCACCGCACGTTCGCTGGGTCGGGCAATGTCCACTTTGGTGGTCCAGGAGCGCCACCTGTGGCTGACCCTGGCAGATATGAGGGAAGCGGAGAAGAACAAACTTCTCAACTTCCCTACGAGCTCTCTCTGCCGTCTGCCCCACGGTGGAAGCAGGTCTCTGGCGAGCTCGCCCAGACCCCGCTTGCAGTGGCTACATTGCCACTGGAGCCGGCTCCCTGTCTTCCACCTCGCTGGCCCTCCGCGGGTACGCTGGTGGTTCGGGTGGGCCTTTTGGGACGGCTAGCTCTTCCGGGTCCGTCCCGATGGCTTATCCGCACCATTCGGTTCGGCTATGCAATTCAGTTTGCACGCCGGCCTCCCAGGTTCAGGGGCGTCCACTTCACCCATGTGCGGTCAGTGGATGCCCCTGTCCTGCGGAAAGACGAAGGACGCTGGCGAAGGACGCGATCGAGCCGTCCCTCCTGCCGAGATGAGGTCCAGGTTTTACAGCCCCTACTTCATTGTACCCAAGAAAGGCGGTGGGTTATGGCCAATCCTGGACCTGCGTGTTTAGAATTGGGCCCTGCACAAACTCCTGTTCAAAATGCTCACGCAGAAGCGCATTTTCGAGTGCATCCGTCCCCAGAATTGGTTTGCAGCGATCGACCTGAAGGACGCGTACTTTCACGTCTCGATTCTTCCTCGTCACAGACCGTTTCTACGGTTTGCTTTCGAGGGTCGAGCATATCAGTACAAGGTCCTACCCTTCGGGCTGGCCCTGTCGCCCCGTGTCTTCACGAAAGTCGCGGAGGCGGCCATTGTTCCCAAGAGAGAACAAGGCGTTCGCATTCTCAACTATCTCGACGACTGGCTCATTCTAGCCCACTCGCGGGAGGTGTTGTGCGATCACAGGGACATGGTGCTCCGGCACCTCAGCCGGTTGGGGCTTCAGGTCAACTGGGACAAGAGCAAACTCTGCTCTGTGCAGAGGATCTCTTATCTCGGTATGGAGTTGGACTCGGTCGCCCAGACCTCGCGCCTCACGGAGGAGCGCGTCCAGTCAGTGGTCACCTGCCTCAGGTCTTTTTGAGGCAGGACAGCGGTTCTACTGAAAAAATTTCAGAGGCTCCTGGGGCATATGGCAGCCGCAGCTGCAGTAACGCCGCTCAGCCTGTTACATATGAGACCGCTCCAGCACTGGCTTCACGATCGAGTCTCGAGGTGGGCGTGGCAGAGCGGCACATTCCGGGTCAAAGTAACCCCGCACTGTCGCCAAACCTTCTCCCCGTGGTCGGATCCTGCGTTTCTACGGGCCGGAGTGCCCCTAGTCCAGGTTTCCAGGCATGCTGTGGTTTTCACAGATGCCTCTCCCATGGGGTGGGGGGCCATGTACAAAGGGCATGCAGTCTCGGGTCTGTGGACCCGTCTGTGGACCCAGCTGCATTGGCATATCAACTGCAAGCAGTACGCTTGGCTTTGTGCCGCCTCAAGGGGCTTCTCAAAGACAAGCACGTTCTGGTCCGTACGGACAGCACTGCGACCGTTGCGTACATCAACCGACAAGGTGGTCTACGCTCCCGCCGCATGTCGCGATGAGCCTCCCACCTCCTCCTATGGAGTCAGAAGCATCTGAGGTCGCTTCTTGCCACTCATGTTCCAGGGGAGCTCAACCGTGTGGCAGACGAGCTTTCACGGTTGCCTCCCCTGCCAGGAGAATGGCGACTCAATCCCCGGGCGGTTCATCTGATCTGGAGTGCTTTCGGAGTTGCACAGGTGGACCTGTTTGCCTCTCCGGACACGACCCATTGCCAGTGGTTTTACTCCCTGTCCGAGGAGAGCCTCGGCACGGACTCCCTGGCCCACAGCTGGCCCCGGGGCCTGCGCAAGTATGCGTTTCCCCCAGTGAGCCTTCTTGCACAGACACTGTGCAAGGTCAGGGAGGACGAGGAGCAGGTCCTGTTAGTGGCGCCGTATTGGCCCACCAGGACTTGGTTCACGGAACTCATGCTCCTCGCGACAGTCCCTCCTTGGCCGATTCCTCTGAGGAAGGACCTCCTTTCTCAGAGACGGGGCACTCTATGGCACCCGCGTCTAGACCTCTGGAAACTCCATGTCTGGTCCCTGGATGGGACGCGGAGGTTCTAGGTGATCTACCACAGGCAGTGGTAAACACCATCACTTCTGCTAGAGCCCCCTCTACAAGGCGCCTCTATGCGTTGAAGTGGAACCTATTCGTCGAGTGGTGTTCCTCTCGTCAGGAGGACCCCCAAACTTGCCCGATCAGAGTCGTGCTTTTCTTCCTGCAAGATGGGTTGGAGCGAAGGCTGTCTCCCTCCACCCTCAAAGTGTATGTTGCCGCAATAGCCGCACATCACGATGTAGTTGAAGGTAAGTCCGTGGGGAAGCACGACCTGATCACCAGATTCCTTAAGGGTGCTAGGAGGTTAAATCCACCTCGTTTTTTGCACTCTGTACCCTCTTGGGACCTAGCTCTGGTACTGAGAGCTCTTCAAAGTCCTCCCTTTGAGCCTTTGGTGACAGTGGAGCTGAATATCCTGTCCATTAAGACAGCGCTCCTGTTGGCATTGGCCTCTTTTAAGAGGGTCGGGGATCTGCAGGCTTTTTCGGTCGACGAATCGTGCCTAGAGTTCGGACCGGGTTTTTCTCACGTGATATTGAGACCCCGGCTCGGATATGTGCCCTAGGTTCCTACCACTCCCTTCGTGGATCAGGTAGTGAACCTGCAAGTGCTGCCCCAGGAGGAGGCAGACCCAGCTCTAGCTTTTCTCTGTCCAGTCCGCGCCCTGCGGGTTTACATTGACAGAACGCAAAGCTTCAGGACCTCAGATCAGCTCTTTGTCTGTTACGGAGGCCAGCAGAAGGGGAAGGCTGTCTCCAAGCAGAGGTTAGCTCACTGGTTAGTGGATGCTACCACACAAGCGTATGAAGCTACGGGTGAGCCTCGTCCTCCCAGGTTGCGTGCTCACTCTACTCTACATGCGGAACCTGTTTCCTCCCGAGTACTCGCTACGGCCAGTGGTGCAAGGGAATAGGTTGTGTCGGCTTGCTACGCCACTCTGCACCTCAGCCGGATATGTGCGTCTTTCGCTCCGTTGGCGCCCTGGTTAGCCTCGTGAGTTCCTCCATCACCCCTCCGGTGCCAGGCGTGGCGGACCGCCGGCGCCAGGTCTACTACCTCTAAGGGAGTTGTTGTGTAGACTGGGTGTTATGTCCAGTGGTCTCTTCGGTGACCCATTATGCCACGTGCAGTCCAGCCGTGTCTTCCCCTTGACAGACTCGTTCTGTCGTCCCTGTTGAGTACGCTCCCACTCCCCTTGGAGGGGACTACCTCAGGGACTGCCATATGTTCACTATCCCCCTGGGCTAGTACATATGTGTATTCCAGGCCTTCATCAGGTACCTGGCTTCCGCAGCGTTCCCTTCCCCTTTTTTTTTACGGGTTAGGCACGCTTTCCCAGTGTTATCCAATGTCCACTGTGTGGGTCTTGTGGAACAGCAGTGTGACTCCCTAGCCAGCTCCCGCAATTTGTGAAACTGCTTTTGGGTAGCTTAGTTGGGCGCTGGAAGGGGCCAGCACCATGGCGTTTTGTTAGGGATCCCAATTCATCAGGGAACTCCCCGACGACACGTCGGAGTTCCCAGGACGAAAGGGAACGTCTCGGTTACGTATGTAACCCTCGTTCCCTGAGAACAGCGAACGGAGATGTGTCGTCCCCTCGCCATGTTGTTGTACCTTCGCAGAGGTCTGAACACTGTTCGGCTCCTCAGCGAAAAGCATTGCGCAATGTTTACTTCCGCCTTTTATACCCGCGCTGGTAGGCGGGTCGCGGAATGCAAATCTTGCATGCCAATTCCATTGGCTTGTTTTTAATTCTCTCGAAGGCAATAGGCTCCCTAGCGTGATCCCAATTCGTCAGGGAACTCCCCAACGACACGTCTCCGTTCCCTGTACTCAGGGAACGAGGGTTACATACGTAACCGAGACGTTTTTGCTTATACCAAGTGACAGATGAATTTACCGCAAAATATTATAGATTAGACACATAGCCTTTAATAATTGATATTACTTGATATGTATTTTGATATTATTAGTCCGTACACTACTGTTCAAAATTTGGGGGTCAGTAAGATTTTTTTTTAAGGAATTATTAATACTTACTATTCAACAAGGATCAATTAAATTGATTAAAGATGACAGTAAAGACTTTTATAATTGTTACATTCCATTTATCAAAGAATCCTGAAAAAAGTATCACATTTCTACAAAAATATTATCAACAAAACTGTTTTCAACATTGATAATAATACAAAATATTTCTTGGGCATCAAATAATCATTTTAGAATGATTTCTGAAGGATTAATGGATATTGAAGAATGGAGTAGTGGCTGTTCAAAAATTCAACGGTTATTTCAAATTGTAATAATATTTCACAGTATTAATGTTTATACTAAATTTTTTTCAAATAAATGCAGCCTTGGTGAGCATAAGAGACCTTTGTACATTATCTCAAAGCTTCCACTAAGAAAATATAGTCCACTACTATGTATAAAACAACTGGCCTACAAGACGAACACTTATAATAGTTATACTAAAACTGAAATCCTCTGGTCATTTTCACTACAGTCTATAACCATGATGCAAGCTGGCACCAGTTGCATTTGTATAAAACAAGAGTGAGCAGGTAGTGAAGACATGCCATGAGACATGAAAGTAGCGTAGGTTTCAGTTTGATTTACAACGGTGCCATGAGCTAAAATTTTAGGGCATATATATGACCTCTAGATGTCGCTATGACCTGTCAGGGACCCGTAATATTTTATTATCCTCTCTCCTCACTTTCAGCACATCTGTCCTCTTGTGCTCATCTGTCTTGCTCTCAATACAGGTGTGACCTCCTCTCAGACCCAGCAGCCCCACACCTCTCAGGTCCTCCAGCCAGAAGAAGCTCTCTACCTCCGCAAGAAGAAGAAAAAGTTGACTCGCCAGGACCCGTACGCCCGCTTCTCCGCTCTGCTGTACCGTCGCCCGCCCCGGGAAGACCAGAAAGCCATTTTGGCTAGTATGGACACAGCAGACCCAGACCACGCCACTCTCCTCTGAAGTCCCAGAGATTACAGGCCACACTCTCCCCAAACTCTGAGCTCCTTCCACCTTCGCTCAGCCAGCCAACGTCTTCATGTCCACACCGACTCCAATGGTTTACTCCTCTTCTCTGTTCCGTTACACTTAATGTATCACAAGAAAATGCTTGTGTTCCAAGGTTTTGCTCCAGTTCATTGACCTCAAATTCAGAAAGATCGATCAAATGCTTCATCATATCTTTGGTATTTAGTGACTTTTATCGGATGGTGAGACAGATAAGAGGACAGCTGTCAAGCTTCTATTTTATTCTGCCAATAGTCTCAACCATATCTTGCAGTAGACCACAGGGTTCTCACAAGCATAGCTCAAAATCACCACAAGCTCAGTAGTAATTGGCAGTCAGAATATTCTTGTATTTTCAAATGTCATTTCACAGTGCAAATTTAGTACATATTTGCAAACCATTCATGAAAAGTGAAATGTACACTACTGTTCAAAAGTTTGGGTTTAAAAAAAAAAAAATCTCTTATATGTCCACCAAGTTTGCATTTATTTGATCACAAATATAGTAAAAACAGCACTATTGTGAAATATTATTACATTTTAAAATAAAAGTTTTTTTAAGTATATTTTATATATATAATTTATTTCTGTGGTGGCAAAGCTGAATTATTCAATATCAGCATCAATACTCCAGTCTTCAGTGTCACACGATCCTTCAGAAATCATTCTAATATGCTGATTTGCTGTTCAAGAAACATTTCTTAATATTATCAATGTTAAAAATAGTTGTGCTGCTTAATATCTTTGTGGAAACCGTGAAACAGTTTTTCAGGATTCTTTGATAAATAGAAAGTTCAAAAGAACAGCATTTATTTTGTAACTTTATAAATATATTTACAGTCAGCTTTGATCAAAAAATTATGCATCCTTAATTATAGCATTACTTTCTTTTTAACAAAAGTCTTACTGACCCTAAACTTTTGAACTGTAGCATATTAAAGGTGCTCTAAGCGATGTCACGCGTTTTTTAGGCCAAAACATTTTTTGTCACATACAGTAAACATCTGCTCCCTATCCGCTAGCTGCCTGTCCCCCTGACACACTGTAAAAAAATGTGGTCTTTGTAGACAGCCCAGGCTCCACAAACAGCAACAAAAACAAACTGCGGCGACCCGCTCCATGAAACAAAACAAACAGTGTTCCAGTCTGGGGGAGGGGTTAGTGAGCGTACATGGGGGGTGTGGAGGAGAGAAGCATGAAGAGGTAAGTTAGAATTTTAACTCTTTAAGTTTGATATGGCCGACACACGACCAAAGAGACGACGTTCTGATAACAGATTGCAAAAATACAAAGAAGAGGGAAAAGGAGAAGGAACGCATGCCCGAATTTACATTGGAAAAGCCTTTGAAAGGTGGTGAGAACTCCGCCGGCAGAAGGGCTTCCAATCTGACATTCAGATAACGTTAGCTCTGTTTTTGCTGGACAGGTGGGTAAATCCAGTTTGGTTTTTCTAAATGGACTTTCATGTTCGCCTAACAAACACAAGGATATAATTAGCTAGAACAATACAGTCAGCGCTAACTTCGGTGAATACAACATATAGGTTTCTAGCAGCTATAGCTATCGATCTCTATTGTAAATAATCAAGCAAACTCACAGTAGGGCGACAGTTTGTGTGAATGATTGTTTTCACCAACTATTTATTATGAAATTGAATGTTCATTCATAGCCTATTGACAACTTTGACTAAATTTGAAGCTAACGTTATCTTGCTATTATTGCGTCCTGGTATGGGAGCTAAAGTTATAGCCTCAGGTGGCGAAACGTTTTATCGTGTTTTTCTGGTAATGTTTCTATTTTTTTGGATTATATGAAAGCATTTATCTCACTTGGCGACATTACACCTTGAAAGAAGTATCAGTAAAACTACAGGGGGAGGGGACGGGATGAGGAGGAGGGAAGGTCTAGCTAGCCTCCGTTTTGTTTGACAATACTTTGAACGTCAACAAGAAGTGGCGTCACCCAGCATCGCTTAGAGCACCTTTAAATTTTAACGTATATTAGCAAAGTAATGTTTAAAATTTTTAAAGGCATCATGTCGATGGAATTAGACATACAGGATTATGAGTGCATTTAGGATGTTGTTAGTGTCTCTACTCACATACTAACACTAATACTCCATATTTGAGGAGAAAATTGAAACACTCTTTTGCAAAGCACAACATCTGTTAAAGCCACAGTACAGGCAGAGACATAGGCTTGGATTGCAACGGCAATCACTAAGGGAACATTTTATTCCAATGCAATTTTTGATAAACATATGTGTACTTACAGAAGCTGCTACATCCTTCTACATTTTTTTTAACACAAACTTGAAGCACTGAAGCAAAACCTTGGTGACTACTGTGAGTGACATTTTTAGTTTACACCAACCTCATTTTTCTTGGTTATCAAGCTATATTGGAAAGTACTATAGTAATGCCAAAAATACTACAGCTTCCTTAATCAATAAGACTATAAAGTGTACTGTACTGTGAGGAGGATAGGATTTTGTGCCATAATATACTATAGTATTTTTGTCATCAATATGCGATGCCCCCTTACATAGCAAAAGGCATTGGTCAGCCTTAGTAGGGCTCCTAAATGCTTGTTCCTTCTGTGTTTGTTAGGGGGTTTTTTTTCTGTTTAAATGACAAAAAAAAAAAGAGAGAAAAGAAATCTACTGCCTTTGTAGGCCATTATTGAGCCTTTTTTTTTGTGGTAAAACCAGAAATGGCAACCCAGCGCCTGTCTCTCTCCTCTTTGAAGACCCTTTGGGATGAATCTCTTTGGGATGAGAGGGCTATTCCCAGCGGCCAAAGGTTTTAATTGTGTTTCTATCATCCAACGGTGCTTCTTTTCTACAGAAAGACATGTATTTTCACTGTCTGAACAGACATACCTGGGCAAATGTAAATTTTAGTGTGCTAGTCATTGTCAAAGGGGGATGTAATGGCCGTCAGACGAGAGGTGGCATGTTCTGTGTCTTATCACTTGAACAGATGTGCAGTCAGCTTGTACATTTGAAAAATGTCTAAAAATGCATCAAATGGCTGAACATTGTACTGTTTCATCAGCCTGGGAAATTTTTTTAAATCGTCAAGTGAAGGCTAACCCTTGACCTCCAACTCGTAGGTTTAAGGGGTTATGGGGACGTGGTTCATAGCAAAGCCCCTCCCAATGGCCAATCACCACATTATAGGCATTTTAACAGCCTACGTAAGGTGCTATCAAAAGTCTTCTGACTGAACTCTGTTAATATTATATTATTTATGTGAACTTCCATCAGACAATGGCTGCTGCTTTTAAGTGTGGTCACATTAACGAAGTTTCGACACATTTTCATGAGCATAAAAAGGTCTATTATCAATAGTGTAGTAGTTACAGTAGTCACTTTTAACCACACTCACATTTGATGTTACTCTGCAAATTTGTGCAGGGCAAAATGCAGTCATTTCAATGGGAATCTGCTCGATAGGGAATTGCGTTTAAGGGTAAAAGATTTCCCCACAACAAGTTTCACAATGGGTTCAAATTGGTCACTCGGATTTGGCGTGTTGCCCAAAAGAAACACTGCTGGGTTTGAAAGTTACTTCAGTGTGAGATGTGCTTCATTCATCACTGCACTATTGACAATTGAACTTTTTTGTGTGTGAAATTTCGCTAATGTCACGTACCTTATCTCCTGAACACCTCAGTATTTGATGTTTTAGGATTTTAACACCATCCTGTATCTGTCTGATAAGCCTTCAAGTGCGGTCACATTTACTGTTGTTTGTAGAATTTTCTCATTCGAAATAGGAATCCATGCAATTTGGAATTTCAAAGTGGCGGCGAATGATTTCCTCATGCAAATTTTGCAATGGGTTCAAGTTGGTCATCGAACAATGGCCCTTTTTCCTTGTGAAATTTCACCCAAATTTTGCTAACGTGAGCGTACTTTTCTGCTGTGCCGTTTTGAGGGTCATCAATGATATTGACATTCTTACTTGACTAGCATCGGAGCGTTAAAACTTCAGCAAGTGTCAGTCTACAGTTTTGAGAGCTGTGGAGCGTACATATTGATTGGTAAAGGGAAGCAATGTTGTAGCCCCAGCTGCCATATTGTGAAGATTTAATTTCATTTGTCGGGATGTAACGTTAGCTTAGACATGACAGACCAGTGCATCAAGTGCTCATTTGCACCTTTTCGCCATCAAAAAGGTTGACCTTTGTGGATGATGTAGATTTGGATCAGGGGATTGATTGTCGAAGAGAACACCATTTTAAGCTTTTAGCGATTCGGAGCTCGACGCGTTTTACTTAACGTCGTGCCGTGAGACCTGCTCAGATTGCCGAACCTCGATTGAGCCGTCTCATTTGTTCGTTGTGTGAATGGCTTTATATTTTGAGCAAAGACTTGATTGTTGATACTTGTAATTGTTGTTTTATTTGTAAATCAAGTAACTAGATGAGACCTACTTGCTAAAGTAAGGTATTCTATTCTAAAGTTAGATGTGCGTCACAAGACACTGTTATAGGTAGATAGAGGCGACTGATCATCTCGTTCAGTTGGGAGATGTGCTTATCTAAGTATTTTTGATCCATTTCACTGGGCGATTGTCAAATATGGTGCTTTCTAAAAGATATACAACTATTTAATTACATAAAAATTGTGTTCCTTTTTTTATTTAAAGCCTTCATACAAAAGAATAATATTGAAATGAATATCCAAAAAGGTAGGAATGTACTGTAATATGACAAAAAAACTGTATATAATATAATAGCATATATTGCACAATGTATTATAAAATTTGAGTAATTTTGAATAAATTGGCCAATATATGCACGCAACAGAATATATTGATATAAAACATATTGTCATATTTTGGATTCCGTTTCCAATGTTACTTTTTCATGAGAATTGGAATGCATGAGAGCATTTTTGAGCCAAAATAGCTATTTAAGTGGTGTAAATGTTTCGGTCCACTTGCATTCACTCTCACATTGGATTTGCAACTTATTTTGTCTGTTTCTAATGATGAAAGTTTTCTATGTCTAAACCTGAAAGGATACCGGTCTGGCTCAAATTCTGCTTTGCAGGAGACTTCTGCTACTGTAGCATCAATCGTTGAACAGATTGGCTAACTCTAGTGTGGCCAGATAAATGAGCTGTTTGGGGATTTTGAGAGGTAATTAATGCTAACTTGATTTGACTCATGGGCGATATACAATGAGATTCATTGTAACAGACTCTTGAGCTTGATGAAATTAACCTTTATCTTTTTAGTAGCATTATAGACGTGGTAGAGATTCATTCAAGCATTAGTTGAATTATTTATGACACTGTACTGACTTTATATGCCATTTATATCTACACAAAGATAAAAAAAATCATTCTATTACTTTTGACAACACATCTTAAGCTTGGCATTTTTCCAGTCCAGATCATTTTCTGAGGAGCATAATTTTTTTAATAAAAACATCTTAGTAAATCTCTGTTCCTTTGTTTTGATTGCAAATAAATCATGTAATTTTTTAGCAGCATTTTTCAATTAGCATCTTCTAGTTTTTTTATGACACATTCTTTCTAATGTTTACATCACATTTACATTTATGTTCTGAGCAGACACTTGCTTACCAAAGCAACTTACAAGAAAGTGCACATTTTGCGGAAATGGCATATTACTTCATCTTGAATGATGCGTTACTCATTGGCAAATCGGTTTTAGCTGGTCTGTTGATTGTTTGGTTGCAGATATTTGGATGCTGATTTATGCCACCATTGGTTTGTACTTTAGCTGTTTGCTTCCAGTCGGAGTAAGACAGCTAAACTGTTCAAGATGGAAATTATGTTTAGAGATGTGTAGAGAAGTATTTTAAGTCTAACCCTGTTTTATTAGATATACATGTTTACATAAATTAGTATTTCTTACCTTTTTAGCATGATTTGGGGATTTTGCTGAATGTTACTAAGCCAATGATTTATAATGAGTGTATACAATGAGATATTATTATTTGATTATTATAATTATATATTTATAATATTTATTATTTCATTTATTTGATAGCTCACTAGAAAAGGAGAATGCAGAAAAAAACTTCGGATACACTTAAAGATACATAATTCTCTCATCATTTACTCACCTTCATCGGCCTAAATGAAATAGTAACATGTTTGATAGTTTGTTGAATAGATAAAAGACATTACAAATTCACATGCACATCAAAACCAATGTGACACAAACACAATGCATTGCGCACCCCTTTAACAAAATATTATAATAGTCTGAGCTGGTGAAATGCAGAATGCTTTAACCCTTAAAATGACCCTAACTGTGTTTATTCATTTCCTTTTGTTTTTAATCATGACAGTTGCAGATATTATGTACCCATGTACAAATGTAGAACACTTTTCCTATTGTTGACGCCACTAATGATTTAACAGACTAACCTATAAGTTAACCTCTCAAAAGATGACCTCTTATAGTATATCAGGGATACATAAAGCATATGAATTACCATGCTGCTCATCGTTTTGGTACACAGTCTCAGATTGAGAGAGAGAAAGCATGGAGTCAGCACAATGTAGAGGATGAGAGAGTGTGGCGGTCATGTCCTCACATGGCACTTAGTGCATCATGAGTCTGCAGGAAACACATATGGTTTATCAGGACACCAGCTCCACAGCAGACACACACATACCAGAACTACCACAAGGTGTAAATAAAAAATGCACATCATGCAATATATATTTTTTCGTAAATGAGAATATGTTGTACACTGTGGCTGTTGATGGATGTATGATCAATTTATGGTCCGTCTCAGTAGTTTATGGAAACATGTAGCAGGCCTTCACTTTCAGATATCTATAAAACGATACTGGTTACTAACGTAACCTCGGTTCTCTTACGAGAGGTTCTCTCGTATTGCGTAAGTTAGCTTACGCTACGGGAAAGATTCATCTTCTCGAGATATTGAAGCCAAAAATTATCCTTAATTTTGTATATATTGTCAACGCAGTTGCAGCAGCTAGCAGACCTTGAGCGGGCATTCTAGCGCGCTCATAGGCTGCCCTGCGGGAACTGCACAGCCTACCAGTGAGCCCGGCGTGACGTCACGTCCAATCCGCCACACATATGTCTTGAATGGAAATTCCGCTTGACCATGCCCACGACGAGGCCACGCCTCTAGTGGAGTGCGCCCTGATGCCCAGAGGGCACAGCAAACCTTTCGCCGCGTAAACGGCCGCGATTGCATCTACTATCCATCTGGACAGGCTCTGTTTCGAGGAGGCGAGACCTTTAGTGTGCCCACCGAACGAAACGAACAGCTGCTCAGAACACCTGAACGGGGCGGAGCGCGTAATGTACAATCTCAGAGCTCTGACTGGGCAGAGGAGATTAACATCGCTTTCGCTATCGGGTGCTGGGAGAGCCGATTGGGAAATTACCTGTGCTCTGAATGGGGTGCCAACCACTTTGGGAACGTAACCATGTCTAGGCTTTAGGATGACTTTAGAGTCATTCGGGCTCAAGACACGACACGCTTACGGATAGCGCGTGTAAGTCCCCCACGCGTTTGACTGATGCCAGTGCGATCAGAAAAACTGCTTTAAGCGACAGGTATTTTAGGTCCGCTGTGTCCAGTGGTTCAAAAGGGAATGCTTTCAGGGCCTCTAGGACCAGTGAAAGGTCCTACATAGGAACCGAGGGGGGGGCGCGGGGGGTTCATCCTTCTGGCTCCTCTAAGGAAGCGGATGACAAGCTCTTTTCTGCCTATTGACTGGCCGTGCATTGATTCGGAGAATTCTGTGACAGCTGCCACATAGACTTTGAGCGTGGAGGGGGACCTGCCCCTGTCCAGCAGCTCTTGGAGAAAACTGAGCAGCCGCGTGACCCCACATGTTCGCGGATCGAGGTTTTTTATTTGTGCACCATTTGCAGAACACAGACCATTTGGATGCGTAGAGCCTTCTGGTAGAAGGTGCTCTGGACTGCACGATCGTGTTCATTACTGCGTCTGGCAGGGATACCCGTTGATCACCCACGCGTGTAGCGACCAGCGCTCCGGGTGGGGATGCCAGATCGAGCCGCGCGCCTGAGAGAGAAGGTCTACTCTCAGCGGGACAGGCCATGGGGCTGTCTGTGACAGCCGCATCAGCGCTGGGAACCACGTCTGGTTCTCCCATCGCGGGGCTATGAGGAGCACTGAATGGCGCGTTTCCCCGATTCTCTTGATCACCTGTGGTAACAGAGATACCGGGGGAAAAGCATATAGCGGGCGGCTGGGCCACATCCGGGCGAGCGCGTCCCTGTCCTTCGAAAAGAACATTGGGCAATGAGCGTTATCTCGTGACGCAAAAAGGTCGACTTCCGCTTTGACGAAAAGGCGCCATAATAACTGGACTGTTTGGGGGTGAAGTGACCACTCCCCCAGGGGAACGTTGTCCCTGGACAGTCTGTCTGGGCCATCGTTTAGTTGACCCGGCACATGTGCGGCTCTCAGTCAGTGCAGATGGTGCTGAGACCAAACGAGGAGGCGTTCCGTCAGAGTGCAGAGGTTCCTGGATCTGACGCCGCCCTGGTGATTTCTACAGGACACCACCGACATGTTGTCCGTGCGGACTAGAACATGTTGGCCCTGAATGAACGGGAGGAAGCGATTCAGCACCTTCTCGACCGCTATCATTTCCAGACAGTTTATGTGGAGGAGTCTTTCTCGGTCTGACCACAGTCCGAAGACTGGTCTGCCCTCGAGGGTGGCGCCCCAACCTGAGTTGGACGCGTCCGTCCAGATGACTTTCCTGAAAGAGACTGCCCTTATAGTCACTCCCCTCTGGTACCAGTCGGCCGCTGACCAGGGCTGCAGAGCTGTGACACAGCTCTGAGTCACTCTGATCCGCTCGCGACCCGACCTCCAAGCTCGGTGCGACACACGCGCGGCCAGCCAGTGCTGTAGTGGGCGCATGTGAAGTAAACCCAGCCGGAGTACCGCCGAGGCTGAAGCCATCAAGCCTAGCATCCTCTGGAATTTTTTCAGAGGGAAAACGCTGCCCGTCTTGAATGACATGGCCAGTTGCGTGTAGACAGGTGAGCCGTCATGTTCATCGAGTCCAGTTCTAATCCTAAAAAGGATATTGACTGACTGGGCAGTAATGAGCTCTTGGTCCAGTTGACCGTGAGACCTAGGCATTTCAGATGGCTGAGGAGCGCAGTCCTGTGAGATATCAGTTCTGTCTCTGACTGCGCCATAATCAACCAATCGTCCAGATAGTTCAAAATTCGCATGCCCTGAGATCTCAAGGGGGCGAGAGCCGCGTCTATGCACTTTGTGAATGTACGGGGTGCTAAGGACAGGCCGAACGGCAGGACTGTGTATTGATAAACCCGATCGTCGAAGGCGAATCTCAAGAATGGCCTGTGACGGGGTATTATCTGAATTTGGAAATAGGCATCTTTCAGATCGTGAGATATAAACCAGTCCCCCTGGCGAATGTGCGCGAGGAGTTGTCTGGTTGTAAGCATTTTGAACGGTCTTTTCATAAGAGCTTTGTTCACGAGCCTCAAATCCAGTATGGGTCTGAGTCCCCCGTCCTTCTTGGGCACGAGAAAATAACGGCTGTAAAAGCCTGACTTGCTCAGAGAAGGCGGTACTGGTTCTATAGCCTCCTTGCACAGCAGCTTTGTTATTTCTGAGCGAAGTAGGTGTGCTACTTCTGCTTTCACTGTCGTCGCGGTCCATTCTCGAAATCGAGGAGGACGGCGAGCGAACTGTAACGCATAACCCTGCTTTATAGTGCTCAGCACCCATTTCGATACCCCTGGGATGTTTTCCCATGCTTTTATGTGCGCAGCTAAGGGTAGAATGGACTCCGGGCTCTGGTCGCCGTGCTGTGCGGGCTCGAGAGACTGAACCGGAGGGGCGGGCGCAGCGCGCGTGCTCTGTGTGCTTGTATGGGGCGGCTCGCTGAAAACAGTGACAGGCTGTTTTAACTGTGGCTTCCCGATTACTGTGAATGGGGGGAGCTTTTTGATCACAATGTGATGCGCGAGCGGCGCCTTGTGAGGCGTGTAGGCTTGTAAGCGCAGGCGCCCGTGGGCGGTCGCGAGACTTACAGCCGCAGAATGATCGGTATGAGCTTGCGCTTTGTGGCGTGTGTTTAACCGCACTGGCGAAGTGCGTGTCAGTAAGCGTGAGCGCTTGTGAGCGGGCACAAGACTTACATTTATATTGTGGCTCATGTGGGACTGCGCACCGTGGTGCGAGAGCGGCTTTATGTGAAGCGCGCGACTTGGCCGTGTGACAGAGCGGGCAGATAAAATATGTGTGCGTGGGCACGTCTGCTATGGGCAACACTCGAGCAGCATTTGCCTGCTATATGAGAGTGGGCTCTATGTGAGACACGGGAAGTGTTGTGTTTACATGTAGGGGTGAGCACTGGGTTGTGGGCACTTTTTCTACACATAAAACACCTTCGGCATGAGCCGGGTAACCAGATAACTTGCTCTTTATGAGATTTCTCTGGGTCGCCGTAAAACGGCGTTTGTGCGCAGGCGAGTGGGTTGTGTAACCGACTCGTTGACTGCTAGGCATGTATGAGGCTGTGAGCACAGAGTTGTGGGCACGTTCCCTACATCTAGCACTCGAGCAGCATTTGCCAGCTTATGAGAGTGGGCTCTGCGGGAGACACGGGGGGTATCGTGCTTGTGTGTAAGGGTGAACACCGAGATGTGGGCACCTTCTTTACACTCAAGACACCAGCGGCGTGAGCCGGATAACCAGACATTATACTCACTTGAGATTTCTCTGGGTCGCCGCAAGAACGGCGGATGTGTGCAGGCGAGCGGGTTGCATTACCGGCTCGTTGGCTGCCAAATACACCGCTGCAGTAGCCCTATCTAAGGGGACTGGCAGGGCGAGACATTTCGACGGCGGCGCGCAAGCCCGTCCGGGTCACGCAGAGAGCTTGAGAGGGCTCTGCATGACGCGAGAGGGCTGGGTAGCTCTCTTGTAACGTAAAGAGAGCTAGCCGCGTGCTCGTTGGTCGAGCTGAACTGGGAACAGTGTTTACGTGAGGGCGTGCGCACTAGTAGTGGACACGGGACCTACATGTGACACAGATGATGCCTGTCCGGGACATGCAGAGAGCTCGCGTGCTCGTTGGTTGAGCAGAACTGCATAAAAGTTTCTGCTCTTACCACGCATCCAGTATGTCGCGCGTGTTGATGCCCGTCCGGGTCATGCAGAGAGCTCGAGAGGGCTCTGCATGACGTGCGAACGGGGACGCGTGGGCGGGGTAGCTCTCTTGTAACGTAAAGAGAGCTAGCCGCGCGGCGCCGTGGTTAAATACTTCGATTCGAGCCCGCAGGGTCGACATCGGAAGTTCCTCGCAGTGCTCACATCCTCCATAGAGAGAGCAAGGCTGCGTGTTCCTAGCCCAGACAGAGAGCGCAGAAGGGCGGTCTCCAACACTGAGCGGCTCTGTGCGAGCCATAGGAAGTGCGAGTCGTCTTGAAAAAGACACTCGCTGCTCTTTTAGGAGTGAGAGAATACAATTTTAGCAATGTAAAAAGGATATGTCGCCGGATAGCGCAGCTCGCCGGATGGCTGAAGGTGGCGAAGACGGCCGGCTTCCTCAGCGCTGTCCTTAGCTTGCTGTTCGCTTGTTCGACGGCGGCGGCGGCTTCTCTCAGATCCAGCGATGCAAAAGGCTTCGCTGAAGAGATAAAAATCAGAGAATCAGCCTCCGACCCCCGCTTATATACGCTATGCCACGCCCATTCTGGCGGGCTAGGACGCGGCGAGCGTGACGTCACGCCGGGCTCACTGGTAGGCTGTGCAGTTCCCGCAGGGCAGCCTATGAGCGCGCTAGAATGCCCGCTCAAGGTCTGTTAGCTGCTGCAACTGCATTGACAATATATACAAAACTACTGTTATGCTTTTTTTGTTGTTGCACTTTTTTCCGTTTCATTTTCATCTAAAGCTCTGGTTCAAGCAATACAAAATCAAATATAAATAAAAAAGTGACAACAAAATGTACAGTGACAGATAAAACCTATATCAAACTGCTCCTATTTTCACCGTCAAACATTTTAATGTTCAGGGGAAGCACGTGCTGAATATTATTTCATATAATGATTCATGCTCAAAACCTCATTAATGTAAAATGAACTGTGTGGAAGATATTCTCATGATCATTTGCGCCATAAAGAAATCTATGACACAAAAAATGACCAGTTACTGAAATCTGTCTGATGAGTCTAATCGTGTAGTTCAATATACCTGCAGAGATGGATTTTTGCTCTGTAGTCCAGCTACAGTGCTGTTTAAGCAGTCAGCACAAGATCTTGTGTGTGCTGACTGAAATGGCATTTGTCGGTATGTTGTTGTTAGGAGTGTGTGTGGCACCTGCAATATGTATAGCAGCACAGTCCAAGATATATGTATTCTGTATTCTTATAGTCAACAGACTGTACCAGTAGAAATATTTTGACAGTGTACTGTATGTATAAATAACAGATATTTATAGTTACGTAATAACAACGAATTGGGGAATCTTTAATTTTGTACTGCGAGAAAAACCCTGAAGATTTGTTCCAGTTTAGCTGTCTTGTTTATGGAGAAACACCGTATATGTTCTTTCTGCTGTTAGATGCTCCTGGTAGCAAGGTGTGGTCATTAGCGAAATAGCAGATGATGCAAACTGCTTTTTGTAGTAGGTATGTATTCTAACAATCGCCGTAACCTTTTCTAGAGACCTCAGTGTGGTGTGTAAACAGCCATACCATTGAACATATCATGACTTGGTGCTATTGCTGATCGATTTTGTGGTCCAGACCAGAGATAACTCTGCGCCTCACATTTATCATCACTGAACGATCTTTCCTGTAGATTAACAAAGAAAATGAGAGAAAAACACACATTAATACCTGGAGAGTTTACTTTGTTACATCAATGTGCTACCAAAAACTAGAGACACTTAGAAAATACCGTAAACTCACTCTTGACAGTCGGGAAAACACTTTTGAAATATAAGAGGTTATAGCTACAGTGCAAAACAGTTTTGGTGCTTTCCATTTAGCCAGTTTTTATTTTTTTTAGCTCTTAAAAATAAAATAAAATATTCTAGTGCTATAGGCTAATTCTATTTTGCTTGTTTGTTTGTCAAACAACATTTTTGTTGTTGGCCTACATTTGTTATTTTCATTTATTTATTTTCTTTTTACTGTAGAACAACAATGTTATCCCTTTTGGGAGCCTCAACATGTATGCTGTACTGATGTAATATGTTTGCACCATCACTGTCTCTTTTAATTTCATTTGTAGAATCATTTGCAGATTTGCACATCACAATATGACCTCATTCGGACTCAATCAAGTGGCATTAATGTGCCACTGTTTTCCATTGATGGAGGTTTCTATCCATATGCTGTACTGTCAGCATTTGCCTGCACAGAAACTAAAGGAATTAAACATGACATTGTAATCTGATATGTGATATACAATTTATGTCATTAAATGAACAGCTGACCCCAAAAATACAATTCTGCCATCATTTACTCACCTTCATGTTGTTCTACATGACATTTGAGCATTGACAATTGAGGGTGAGTAAAGGATACAATCTTCATTTTTGGCTGAACTACGTTTTCAAAAGTGTCTTTTTTTATTCTGAATAGCAGGATGAATGTTATTACCTAAAATGTTGAACATCACATTTAGGAATGTGGGAATCTGCTTTGTTCTGTATCATTTATTCCCATTTGTATGATTGTCACTGCTGTTCAATAGCTTTGCTGTATTGTTTTGATGTGATTTCATATGTTTCAGATAAATGAAATTTCAAGCGGCACCCATAGGGTTAACTCTGCTTACCTCTCTTGTATCTTGTACAGTGCTCTAATGAATTGCACCGTTCTTTAATGGTTGCCCTTGCGTTATGAGTTTCAGATTCCAATCAATATTTTGACTGCAACTGTTTATAGTTCTCCAGTAGCTCTAAATGAACTAACATCTACAGACCTCAGACACAAGAAGCACTGATATGATGCTTGGATGTTGCTTTACTCATCAAGACTAAGGTTATAGTTTAAAAAAATATATAGTTCAGATAATCGATACAAATGGAGCTGCCAAGTATATAAATATATAAACAAAACAATTACAATAATAACTAGTTAAAAAAAGACTAACAGTGGTAGATACTGGCCTCACCATCATCACTTCGGTTCACTTCACCCAGTGCTGGTACAGCTCATTGACATTTTCAGATGCTA
Organism: Tiaroga cobitis; assembly: GCA_030578255.1. NCBI lineage: Eukaryota > Metazoa > Chordata > Actinopteri > Cypriniformes > Leuciscidae > Tiaroga > Tiaroga cobitis. The sequence goes on from CM060611.1 coordinate 19,490,271, forward strand.
GACCCATGTATTTTTTTCCCGGCTTCAAAAAATGTTTTGTATTTTGAGATAATAAAAGAGACAAGAAAATGACAGCATACTCGTGTGAGCTTTGCTTATGTATAGGAGACTGGTGCTATTGTAACATTTTTAATTTTCTTCATACTACCTACTGTACCTGTTATCTTTTGGTGTAAAAAAACATGTGCCAAAAATAATAGTAATATTAAACTGTTTTACATCAGGACAGACAAGATTGTTCTATTGAATGTGTTTTCAAAAAAGGAAATTGATTAGAGGGGAATACACAAATAAAAATAAAAAATCCTCTTCATTTTATCAGTATTATGGCATTATCAGTCAGTACCCCTAAAACAGGTTCTCAATCAGACCATAACTCAGTCATTTATAAATTAGGCCTATTAAACTAAATAAAAACAGAAATACTGTAAAATGATGCATCTTTTCGAGAAACCTTGCTGTTATGTCCTAACAGAAGGACAATGTTTATTTTAAAAATATTTGTCTTATATAAAGTTTACTGTGTTCCTACTTTTGGTCAATACAATATACATTTTTAAAAATCAGGCAAAATAAAAGTCCTGCAACTATTTTCCCCTAAAATTAATACTGGTTCAACAACGTCTGACAGCCTGTGGGAATATACACAAAAGGAAAATAACCCGATTTGGTCATTTTAGCAACATGTGATAATTAGAACAGCAACATTTAATACATGTCAGTCTGATGTGCAAATAAGGTACAGTTCAATAGATAGAGCTGAAGATCGGTTCTAATGCTGCTGTAATCTCAATTCATTCATCCATTTATTCATTGATGTAAATGCTAGATTTGTCATTTATTTATAATAAATATTTGACACTTTTTTTGTCTATAATATTTCTTTCAGGTTTGTTGTCTGTAGGTCCAAGAAGCTACTCAATAATCAATGATTTGTTTGTTAGATTTGCCCAATTTTATACATTTAGGCCCTACCTATGCAATGGCCTATAATATTTTACTGCAAGTGTATTTCTGTTGGCTATTAGAATCATCATTTATACTTGCAAATATTGCACTATGGGACCAATGTAGGCTAGGCTATGTGAAGTCTTGCATAATTAATGTGCACAGTAACAGTCAAAGACTGACTTCTCTTCTATGTCAATACTTTAAGAGAATGAGCACCGCACGACAATTTCATGATTCTAAAAAGTCATACATCGAGCCCTAACAAGAAATACTCATAAAAGGGAAAGAATTACCTATCCAGTGCGTGTGCCCTGATAAAATCAGCTGGACTTCTGCGCCAATCGCACTTATGTGGTCACGGTGACGCGCGTGGAACACCACTGCGCGGTCACGCTTTTGAATGTTGAACCGAAGTCTCTCTGTGGCAAGTGGCGGTACGCGTGGCTCAACCGACAGGACAGCACAGCACACACCTCTCTTCATATATTCGCTAACATTAAAATGGACGTCAGATACGTGACAGGTCTAGTCACATATTCAGTCATATTTTTTTAAAGTTCAGTCAGGAACGCCGCTCGAACAGCTGGTTGGTTGAAGCTAGCTGCAAAGCTAGCTCGACAAACCCCTTCCTCAAGAAGATTTTTAAGGAACCTATATAATTTCATCTCTCTGAAGTTATATTTTCTGCAGCACAATCCAGTTTCGTGTGGACTTGGCGGTATTTTTGTTTTTCGTTTAAATCTCACGATGCGACTCTCTGGCACCGGGTTTCTCGGCTGGCTTTCTGCGGTCTTTGTGGAGGATCCCTGGATAGAGCGGTGCTGAGCCACATTGACACACCAATATTAATTTTCTCGAGCATTTACACAATTATACAACCGGTAAGTACCTAAACATCGCGGGTTACCGTTATATTTACTCATAACTTGGTAGTGAAACGCTTGCGCGAGCAGGGAAAGTGGAGCGGCTTGAATGCGTGTGTGTGTGTGTGCATTCGCGTGCTTTCCTATAATAAACTCTGCTAACGTTACTTAGCTGTGCATTTTATAGCTTATTTTATGCAATTTAGACGATTAAGTATCAATGTAACTGGTGTTTCTTTTGAAGTTTGAATCGATTAGAATGTTATATTGATTTACACAGTACATTCCCTGGGAGGTGTACTGTTTACCCTGTAGCCTACTTATAAGGGTGCATAAACTTCGTAAGCTGTCGCTAGTTATTATCGTTAAATAGCCCATTTAGATGAGATCTAAGAAGAAACGGAGTTGAAAAGAATCAACAGAGACAAACGAATTGCCATTTATAAAGACGGTAGCCTACGTTTCGTGTTTCATAATGAGATCTGGCCATAGACGTTGGTTTATTTGTATTTTTGCTCTAAGGGTGCAGATTGACACGAATGACAACATAAAAGTTGAGGTTTTATGTCTACTCTTTGGTCTAGACCAGAGGGTTTCAATCATTTAGATGCCAAGGACCCCCAAATATGACCCCATCCTAAAATGTAAAAGCCATCTTTTAGATTCTTGAAATAAAGCCACAATTTATACCGTGAAAAATGAATGTTACAAATATGTCTAAAATAATATTTGGAAAACATTTAGTTACGTTTTGTTTCTACTCATTATATCACCGTGCTGTGTTCTCTAAACATTTCCACATACGCCTACACTTCCTTGTGCCCCTTTAGTTTGAAAATCCTTGGTCTACTCTAGACAAATGAGAATTCATGTACCAGCTTTGCATTCAGGTCTGGCTTTCCCTTTTGCTCTGAAAGGGGTTTGCAGTCATGAATCAATATTTTAAACTGAATTCAGTTGTCTGGTTGTTGTACACCTGTTAAAAAAAATGTCTGCTGTTGGCCACATTGCTTTAGAAAAATAACGATGTGCATCCTAAATTATATTAAAGTCTCTGAATGATTTCCAGACTTGACATTAAGCCTGAGAATCAGCTGGAGGCGTCTGTGTGCATATTAAAGCAGCGCTGTCCTCAAAATATTGATTTTGGTGATAGAATTACAGCTATATAGCTTAGGCTTTAGCGTATTGTGATAGCCCTACAGCTTTCATTCATTTTGTTTTTGAGCAGTCTTACTGAGGCGAACCACATCCAATCTTACACTCTTATTGGCAGCATGGAAAGAGCAACCTTGAGCAGCCTGGTTATAAACCTTTTCTACCTTCGTGTGCTGTCTGGTGGCGTGCTTAACATTCTTGCCCCTGTTGAATCGCACGTGTATTGTCATCAAGATGTGAATCGCTGCTGAAGTGATGAGCTGCTATTGATTGACACAGTGGTAGAATGCCTCTCATATTTTCTCTCATCTTTCTAATTTCCTGCATCGGTTAGCATACAAATTCCATGCTACTCTAACAGTGATTATTTGGACAACAATGGTGCATAACTCTTAGAAATTATTGTATTTGCATTTAGGCATGTGCCGGTATCAAATTTTCGTGCTGCGATTAATTGAATGAGCTTTTATCACGGTATACGGTATTATCACGATATTTTAATTGCTCAAGAGAAACGGATGGATTGCGGGTATCTAAAAAAACAACTTGCATCACAATGTGTAATTGTGATTTTCAAAACATGGTAACTAAACAGAATTTTATTAAGTTTAGTGACAACGTGTTACAATGTTTACATGGTACAATGACTGGTAGGTTACTGTTTGTATTCAAATAAATTCTTGTATTTGATTTTAATCTTAATTCAATATTGACTCATTTGGATAAATATTAGGTAGGCTACAGTCTGCATGTTAATTTTTCTCAAGAAAAAAATATATCTCACAAATGCTGTAAACAGAGAGAAATTAAATATAATGCGGTTTTCATTATAATAACAATTATGTAATGACAAGTAAACATATAATTAATCTGTAATAAAGTGCACATATTTAGCAAAATGACAATTTTTTCTAGTCAACTAAAGTGCTGGTCATTAAATGGCTTTCCTGAGGTAAATGTAACGTTCTGTGACATAACTGTTCTCCTGCAGTTTTATTGACCTCTTTCCGTGAAAAACACTGATTGATCGACATTTTGTATGAGGCATAAACCTTAAGGTAAGTTGTACTGTATCTTTAAATAAAAAGTAACAGATGATCGGTTTACTTGAACTGAGGCGCAGCGATCTGTCACAATGGACAGAACCTTTTTTTTTTTCATATCAAAAGTAACCTGCTTTGTCTAGTCTGTCAGTGTCCTCTTTGCTCCGCGATTTTTCTCTGCGTGAGAGCGTGTGAAAAGTGTCAATTCCGTAAAGCGGCTTTCAGACAGAACGCGATTTGCTATTTTGCAAATAAAAAGTTGAACTATTTTTAACTTTGACCCCGGCGTGCTTTGGTCGGCGCAGCAACAAAACGTCCCCGCGAGTATTCTGCGTCCTGTCTGAAAGGCGCTTGAGTCTCAAGTTGAATGCGTGAGAGTTGGCAGCCCTGCGGGGGGTAAATCCTCGGCAGCGTTTCTCCTTCCGCCATGCTTCTACTCCATGTGATGATTGTTTACATTAGACTAGAGTGCGCTCTGCGCCGCGTGCACACAGTGCTGATACATGTGGGGATTGTTTACATCAGAGTGCGCACATGTTTTGCGCAGCATATTAGCAGCATACAGCATATAGTGTTTAAGCGGTTGATAGAAAATTAGCTAATGCGTGTTCTAAAAGTCTAAATTCAAATCTATTATTTTTCACGGTATTTTGAAGTGGCCGCGATAACAATATCGTGCATATTCATTACCGCGATTTATCGCATTACCGAATACCGGCACATGTCTATTTGCATTACAACTCTGATAAGCAATAACATAAAATGCTTAATTCCATAATGATGATACACTCCTAAACAAAATCTTAAGACCGGAGGAAACATTGCAACTATTCGGATTTCGCGCTGGTGGATCATAACCGGGTTGTAAGTACTGCTTCAAAATGCCAAAAGAAGAAACAGGAGCAAGAGACAAAAAATAGATAGTTGGCAATTTATTCAAAACTTAAACGGGATGTTCATCAGCTGATCAAAAGTTTAAGACCATAGCCCAAAAATAAACTTACAACAGAACTAAAAGTGTACAGTGTAAAAGTCTACAACAGAACTAAGGACTCAGTAGTGAGTAGCCCCACCATTCTTGTTGATCACTTCAAAAGCTTGTTTCGTCATGCTTGATGCGACAGAGAGAGAGAGAGAGAGAGAGAGAGAGAAAGATTATAGAATATATTTGAGGTAAAACCATTAAAAACTGCATTCTGTCTAGCGCAACGTCCTTCCCATCACAGCAGTACAGTCGCACGCTGTCATTTATCCTTAACTCAAACTTTAAGACAGAATCAGCACGATCCGTGATTGTTGTAAATGCAGTCTCTTTTGTTGCTAAATTGCAGGGCGCGTTTAATAATAAAAAGAGCTATTAAAAGCACAAAAATCGGCGCAAGAGATGTGGTTCCCAATGCGGCGCGCGCTCCGAAACAGACCACAACAAGACAAGTAAATTATACTTTGGGCCTCATGTGCGCGTCTAAACGATCAAATGTACACAAAAATATGTCAAAATGACTGGCTTGGAGATTCACTTAAACAGTTTGTCTAAAATGGACGCAGTTATGGAAATAGTTGGGAGAAAATATGGTGCATCAGTAGACTATTAGATCTGCACCTGTTCTTAATGGGGAAGCAGTCTAATAAACATGCGGACGATTGCGCCATTACTGCGAATCAAACAAATAAAGGCAAAAAGAAAATCACTCACAGCTCTTGAATGAATAACTTTAGCTTTAATACGTAAGATGAGGAGACTGAGAAAAAAAAAGAGAGAGTGATCGAGATGAGGAGAGAGCAGGTATTGACAAATAATCTACTGGGCGCTGAAATTTGGTTATTTTTGCATGTCTCTGCAGGGGCTCTCTCTTAATTCCTGAACTCCCTTCACTGTTTTGATTAATCCTAATGTATACAATAAATACAGTTTAATGGAAAAGTGCGTTTCCTTGTATTTCTTTCTGGGCCAGTCAAAATATAGAAGGGGCCAGCAAAACTCTGATCTACTGGCCCCGGGGGCCAGTGGGGATTTTTTTTTTTATGTTGAGCCCTGGTTTGGTGCTCCCTTGCAAATTCCAAACGGGCAAGTTTGTGGCGTGGGTGGAGACGTGGCCTTTGAAGATGTTTTTTGTTCTTGAAGCGCTTCTCTCGCAGATGACGTTTTATGGTTATTATTGGGCTACAGTCAGCATCAGTAAGTGCCTTAATTTGGGTCGAGGATCGACCTGTGTCTTCACGGACAACCTGTCGGATCCTGCGGCTCAGTGCAGGTGAAATTTTTTTGGGTCTACCACTTGACTTTTTTGTCCCATAATTCTCAGGATCTTTTAAGAAATGTAAAATGTCTTAATACGTCCAACCTTGGCAGCGATGGCCTGTTGCGAGAGGCCTTGCTTGTGCAGCTCAACAATCCTGGCACGTTAAAAGAGAGAAAGCCTTTTTGCCTTTGCCATCAGGAGATCATGACAGTGTGACTGCCTGAAGATCAATGACACGAAAGCCATATTTTTGTGCAGATTTGACCTTTTTATGCCTATGGTCTTGAACTTTTGATCAGCTGATGACCAGCTTAAGGCTGAGCAATTTTATCGATTCTGCGATATAAATCGATATTTTTTCCACCAAGAAAGTATCGATTTTTAAGCCGCGAGTATCGATACATAAGTCCCATTCAAATCCGCCGTGTTTAACTTAGCTCGTCAAGGGGCCGTTCACATATCGTGTCTTTTGCGCACTGAAGTTCGTTATTTCAAATGTAGGCGCGCGGCAAGCGCGCTCATAATTGAAGCGACGCGCTCATTTTTCCCAGGCACAACGAGATGAAAACGCCTAAACTTTTCAGATTGGCCCAAGCGCACCGCAGTTCATAATGTGACAAGAACCAACCATCAGCTTCACCCTTTCCGTAACAACATTGAAAGCTCGGTCAACATGAAGGATGGGGGTGCACCCAAACCCTACGGCTGTTTTTCTCTTCTCCATAAATAAATCTTGTAACTTAGCAGAGCTACAGCAAGTGTTTTTCGGTGGTGGAAATCTATTAACGTTAGCTACTAAAACCATAGACAGTAAAAGAAATGGACACAGCGACCCCATAGATTTCAACTGAGAAAGTTGAAGCCCATAAAAGCACTCAGTTCCTGATAGCCAAGCGCACTGCGCAGGCTCAAACTGAGCTTGATGACGTAGATGTCACGTGAGCAACCGTTCTGACCTTCTAGTTGCTGTGCCGAGACAAATCTGAATTGAAATCTGAAACAAATCTGTTGTTGAAATATTTTGTCCCGTTGCTTTTATGAACTCTCTATCTATGGGCTTCTCCCTTGACTTTATGCCTCCATGTCCACCCGATTGCCTCATAGACAATAAACGATTGCCTACGAGCTTCTACTTCTGTCTATACGGTAATTTCTCTACTGTGCGACAGAGCGTCCCGTGGTTATGACGCAATCGTTAGCCTATTTTTACAAAAACGGCTTCTACGGGACCATAACGTAAGATACAAAGTAATGGAGCCTTTTATCCATTGTCCCGTTTCTTAAGAAATAAATAATTTACAAATTGAGTCTTTGGACGCCTCAGATGTAAAGTTATTCGCTGTCAAAGTGACGCCAAAATGAATGGGAGTCAATGGGATGCTAACAGTAGGTGATAGCCAGCTACAATGGCGGCCCCCAGAGGAAGCTTCAGTTTCCGGCGGATGGATTACCCCCTTGACTAAAACTTATTTCACGAGTTCACACTTACAAATGATCAGAGAATAAATAGTTATGCGTATTTGGCGTGCTGTCCGGGGGGAGGGCTCGGAAATTGGGCCCGAACCCAGAGTACTCCCCCCGTATCTCTGTTTAGGAAGATAATCAGGCAAGTGTGAGGAGATTGGGTGGTGGAGGGATGCTGAAAACTGTCAAGGAATATGGCTGAGTCGACTGAGTATATTTATAGGCTTTACTCGTGCTGATTGAGTGGACCTGTTAATTACTGATTGCTGACAGCTGACTGGAATGACTTGATTGTTTGATCATTAGAACGTGTTCCTCCCGAACCTTGTTAATAAAACATCAATTGTCGTTGTGGAGAGCGCAGTGCATGGTTGCTTAGCAACGACAGACGCCACGGGAAAATCGGACCGAATTTTACTATTCATAATAAAAGATAAGCTAATATGCATTGTACATATCAGTAATTTATCTTTAACTCATTCGTTTTATAAAAATTATTTAAAGGCTGAAATATGTGAGGTTTATCTTTTTATAAAACCTTTTTTCTCAAAACTTTATTTGCACTTTTTAACTCTGCATTGTTAATTGCAATACTGCACTTTATTTACTTTTCAAAGGCTTGTAAGCTACTGTTTGCACTGTTTCAATAAATGCAGCTTATTTTCTCAACACCTCTTTGAATCATTTTGTCCAGCATTTGCAAGCTGTAGAGACTCTGTCCAGTCAGAGAAATGTATCGTAATTGATGTTTTAGTTTTCAGTTCAATTAATTCAATCCACGTAAATTGAACACTCACAAGATGTCACCAAAATCACTCTGTCCCCTTTAAATCTTTCAGAAAAGTATGTAAGTGTATCGAATTATATCGAATCGTATCGTTGGCTGAATATCGTGATATATATCGGATCATGAGCTGAATATCGTGTATCGTATCGTGAGATTAGTGTATCGCTACAGCCCTTAAGTTTAAGTTTAAATGCAGTTTTCAATAAATTGCCTACTCTCTTTTTTTTGTCTCTTGCTCCTGTTTCTTCTTTTGGCATTTTGAAGCAGTACAACCCGGTTATGATCCACCAGTGCAAAATGCGAATACTTGCAATGTTTCCCCCGGTCTTAAGATTTTGTTCAAGAGTGTATAATTGAATGTAAGGAGGGAGATAAGCATCGAAACTGATAACAGCCTATGTAGTTGTAAATGATGTTGCACATGGCCTTGGACTGAATTGTTATTGTGTGTTGTCTGATTTCATTAGTTCATCTGTTCTTCAACTCAGACAGGCAGTGCGGGAAAAGTTGTTGATATATGACCTACATAACCAGGGAAGACACTCCCTACATGATACAAATTGAATGCACATTTGTAAGGTGATTACAAGGGATGGCCCGATACTGTCCTCATATACTCGTACTCGTATTTATAAAAAATTGCCGATACCACGTACATTTTGCGAAACGAAACTGGCCGCCGCGAGTGCTTTGTCGAGGTGAACTGAGGCATAGGAGAGTTTAATGTCGGCAGTTTGGGCTCATTTCAAGATAAAGGATGATGACAACAGCAAGGCAGACTGTAAGTTATGTTCAGCTAAGGTGTCGAGAGGAGGGAAGCAATCTAATAAAACATCTGAAGACGCATCATGGCGCTGAATACACACAGTTTAGTAACTCAGCAGCCAACATGAACAGGTTTTACTGAAGCACGAGAAGATGCGAGATAATCCACGGGCACTAAATATAACAGAAGGAATTGCTAGGCCTGTAAATCAATTATTAAAATAGTCAAATCGATAGTGAATAAATAAATTAATCGCACGATCAAAAAAATGAGCTCTATTTTTTTCGGCCGCGGTCATTTTTCATTCGCATGCTTGTTTGTTTTCCTCGTCTCCTTCTACCAAAGAGACTGCTGGATGACAACTCTCGGTTCCTCGGCAGAGGAGGAGTGATATTTCCTGATATTTCCTGACACTATCCTCGGGCCGGGCCCTTGAGAGACGTGCACTCCCAACGCAAAAGAGTGCGGCGCGGCACTAGATTGCCGAGCGCGGGCGCTGGCGGTAATGCACTCACTCTGTGTGTACGGGTTGCGGGAGAGTAAAACGATTCGCGGGACTCCCGGAAACTAGAAATATCTATGAATAAAACATATAAAAACGAATAGATTGTTATTCATCTGTTGCAGAAAAGCAACAAGAACAACTAAAACAAAATAGAAACGATTTACAGGCCAGAGTTTCGATTCATAACGTCTGCAGCGTTGAGCGATGTAGCCAATCACAGACAAATGTGTTGATTTCTTGAACGCAATGGCCAATCAGAAGCATTTAAGATAGACTCCCCTAGTGTTGTCAAAAAACTCGGTACTTCGGTACCAAGTCGGTACTAAAAAAATTAAACGGTTACGGTCCCAGCTTTTCTAGGTACCGAGTACCGGGTTAATCCGGTTCTTGATGCGCTGTCGGAAAGATGCAGAGGTGCGTAGGCCTACTCTTCATAAAAACACTCTGAGACACGGCGACCGGCGCGGCTAATGCGGTGGCTCTGAATCCACTTGTTGACAAGAAAGGAGGAAAGAGCCACATATGGAAATATTTTGAATTAGGCTAATGTCACGTTGCCATAAAGGGCCGTTGTCACGTTTATATAGCGCGTTTTTTTGCGCGTGCAAATTTCAAATGTAGGCGCGCGGCAAGCGCGCTCATAATAGAAGAGACGTGCGAGCTCGTCTTTCCAGGCTCGCCGCTGTTCATGGTTGCAGAGCGAAGACACGGGAGAGCAAGCGCTTGTGGAAAGGAGAAAGCGGTGCGATGCGCTCTCCATGATGATGATGAGGAAGTATCAGAATTAATTGATTTCTAGCCCTTGCATTAGAAATCAGCTACAGGGTTCTCAAGCTTTGAAGACAGGCAAGAGTGACATTTTTGGATTACCGGTAAATAAAAGTACAGTTAAGTCAAATAAAACATGTTTTATCTCCTGTATAGTTTGGTAACACTACAATAAGACACCATTCATTAATATTACTTAATGCAACATCAACACATTGAGTGAACAATATATTTTTACAACATTAATTAATGTTTGTGAATGTTATTTAATACAAATACTTGATTGTTCATGTTTGTTCACTTCATTCATTGTGCATTAAATAATGTTAACAGATAAAACTTTTAATTTTAAAAATATATTAGTACATTTTTAAGTTAACCCCATGGAGAATAATTGCTACAGTATATAACTGTTGTTTATTGTTAGGTAATTTTATCTAATGTTATCTAACAAATAGAATCTTATTGTAAATTGTTTTTTTTAATACTACAGTTTCCATCTTTGTAACCGTGATATACACTTTAATGTGTGTAAATTTAATCTAAATTAAGCTATGGTACCGGGAACCGTGGATTTTCACTGGTATTGGTACCGAATACTGATATTTTGGTACCGTGACAACACTAGACTTAATTCCCTCACCGCTCTAAACTGACTTTTGTTCAGTGCTGAGTTCTGTATGCTGGCACATCCTCTAATTATAACAAACAAAGTGTGGATATTATGAAAGATTCATTGTGCAGTCAGCTTCATTGATAATTATAGAGATGTGTGAGATCGCGATGAGCTGTCAGCTTTTTAGGAATTATTAAGGGAGCGCACTTTGCGCGCATTCAGTCATGCCAGACCATGCACGCAGTAGCTTCTTGCTTTTATGTTAAATTAGCAGTGGTTTGTGTGTTAATACATTTATTATTTTACTCATTATTATTTATTTTTAGACTTGTTAAAACAAGCAGAGAAGAAAATAAAAACAGTCTTCTAACCTGTGTTCTGAAATAGTCTTCTGTCTTCTTTTCTGGGAGCCTATAGTTACTTTTGCGTTAGAAATATCGGTATCGGCAAGTACACAAATGTAAATACTCATACTCGTATCGGTTTGAAAAAAAAATGGTATCGGGCCATCCCTAGTGATTACAAAATGATACACACAAATGGAAGAGTTTGGATTTTAGAACATGTATTTTCAAATATTGGCAGATGTTATTTAAACTTTTGTCTGAAGATGACCCCATTTTATTAACATTCATCCATTCATACTTGCTTTCCAACATATTTTAAATGCTGTTGGGCCTGTCATGAGCATGTTTTCTGTGCATGTGATAGTTCGTGAACACCGAATCCCGTTCTCTTTCACGTCTATTTTTGCTTTAACGGACACATACACACAAAATTGTCAAAATGCCCATCTCAGCGAGTATCCTCATAAACGCAATGGCTTATGGCGTACGTGAACATAAAAAATTGAGGAAGAAAACGGATGCGTATTATATTGGATCCGTGCATTCAGTATTAAAGTGACAGCAGCCTAATACACACCGGCTGCTGTCTGTTTTATTAACCCTTTCACACGGTAGTTTAGAATATTCTAGCTGACCCCCCCAGCATGAGTTTTTTTTGTAAGGCGACTTGTTTTTAGGCCTGTAGCGGCGCGTCGACGTCATATTTTTTGCCGACGCTTCTTTATTTTTTTTATTTTTTTTTTTGCACCGTTCCCGGCAGTACAGCTCGCCACACACGTGGGAGACCGAAACATTGCAGAATCGAGGACGAAACAGCAACCTCTTCACATTCACAACAAAGCCATGCAAAAGTCCCAACAAAAGAAAAAGTCCTAAAAAACCCCAGCTCGCACTAAATCATCGAAGGTATGGGGATACTTCAAATTTAGTCCCAAACGTAAAGGTGTCGTTATTTGCGCTCTTTGTCAAATGGAGTTGACATCCCAAGTCTCCCGCATTTTGATAGCGGCTCCCTGATGCCTGCAAATTAGTTAAAATCTCCTGGAATCTAGAACTCGCGAGCTCCAAAACGTGTAGTGCGCGACAGAGAGGGAAAGAGCGAGAGACCTTGCGTGTGTGTGCAAATGTGCGTGTGTGCCTTATGAAGCACATGTAAACCCCGCCCCCGTCAACAAAACCGAAAAATTAGTCCGGATGTTTTTATGAGCACTGTTACGTTCCACGTGCGTTTTGTTTTCACTGATCTGTTTCACGTGTTGGCCATTGATCATTGTGTTTCTCTTTCGTCCCTAGTTCACTATCTCTGCTCGCAGGATTGCTGTGATTGGCTGAGCCGGACGTTAGTCATCGAGGCGACGTTCCAGAACCAATCAAAGGCCGTTCAGCTGGTTTAAGAGAGTGGCGCGTTCATTCACACTCTCTCTCTCCTGTGGCGCATTCATTCTCTCTCCTGTGGCGTGTTGAGCTCTGTGTAGCGAACTGAGTGATGTGCGTTGTAGTGGTGTGTGTTTATTCTATATCATAGAGGCATTACGATAATCTGGGAGGACGAACGGTAGGTCAGAATAAAAAAATAAAAAAAAAGACTTTTAAGATCCTGGACCTCACGCAACGGACGAGCCCCCATTTAATGTTACGATCTTTAAAAGGCTTAGGGAATGTCGTACCATTAACATATTAATATGCTGCTAGATGTGAAGTAGACTGGAAGGGCATGTCAGACAAACTTTGAAAGAGAGAAATTACTGGATTTTCTTCACAGAAAAGCCGAAGCCACTAGTTCCAGTAACATGACAAGGGATGCGCTATGTACAATGCAATAGCAAAAAAGAAGATTGGGAGACAAACAAAAAGTGGCGCCAAAGGAAAGAACATAATATAACAAAAACAATCCTTAACCTAGCCCTAACCCTACTCAAAACAAAATGTGAAAAAGAAACCGCAATCTTCACGCATGCGGGGCTGACTAACCTAGCTAAATAACAAAAGTACAAAGGTTGGCGCTCACCACTAACCTAGTGTGTATAACAGAGACAGACCTACGGGCAGTGTATACCGCGGCATACTGACCTACCGTTCGTCCTCCCAGATTATCGTAATGCCTCTATGATATAGAATAAACACACACCACTACAACGCACATCACTCAGTTCGCTACACAGAGCTCAACACGCCACAGGAGAGAGAGTGAGTGTGAATGAACGCGCCACTCTCTTAAACCAGCTGAACGGCCTTTGATTGGTTCTGGAACGTCGCCTCAATGATGACTAACGTCCGGCTCAGCCAATCACAGCAATCCTGCGAGCAGAGATAGTGAACTAGGGACGAAAGAGAAACACAATGAACATAATGGCCAACACGTGAAACAGATCAGTGAAAACAAAACGCACGTGGAACGTAACAACTGAAAACATTAAAATGAGCACCACATCCAAGTGTGATAGGGCTCATTTGAGTAGCCTACCAAACATTTTACAGTGTAGATACTCCGTGAGAACCAGATCAAAATTGTTGTGCATTGAATGTGCACTCCTGCAATTTCCATGTTACAAAAAAGAATCGTTCAATTAGTCGTTAGATTAGTCGACTAATCGATAAAATAATCGACAGACTAATCGTTTAATTAATAATCGTTTACCCCAGCCCTACTTATTTTAGAACCTTATCACCTTATTATTTCCAATGGTGACACGTCATGCTTGTCACTTGACACACCTCCGCCACAATACCACTGTATGACAGATATATATCGCTTTTATTTCTTTACATTTTTTATTCAAAATTTTCACAAACTTGTTAGCCATGTCATCAACTACATGATATTCTGATTTTCAAATACATGAAAGTGAATGTGTTTTGTCGTTTAAAAACCTTTATCATGATCATGTTAGTTATAACCTGCCATGTTAGTTCGCACTGCAATTCAGAGAATCGTATATCTGTCGGATTTACAAAACATAAATTCATCCACTTCTCCCGAAATACATGAAAGTAAGAGGCCAGTGAAATGGGAGAAGAATAGAGGAAACTTTACACAACGCACCTCTGATATGAATCAAACGCATACATTTTTAATTGAAAGGATTGTTATTGCCGCTTCCATAGACATCAGTGTGTGTGTATTACAAACTATACATTTGTCTTAGTACTTGTGTATTTAAATGTCTGAAAGCCAAAATAAATATTGTGTGTAATAAATAGTTTTGATATGACAAGCGCTGAGCGTGTCTGTCTTTGGTTCAGCGCCAGCCAACACATGAAAGCACAATTGAATTTAGAAGTTGATCACGTGATGCACTGAACGTTCTAATCACAGCGATGTGATCGTACGCTCCAAAGGGTTAATGTTAATCAAAGAACAAAATACAAAAATCACTTTTGCAGCTTTAGCAAATATTTATTTTATTTAATCAATACAGTGAAGACTATGCAGTATTATTTTATATTTGACTAGCCTATTCAATGTCTGTAACTGAATATTGTTAGACTTGCCTGAAAAAACATGAAGCACTGTTTATTTCATTTGTATCTTTGTTCTATTGTATTTATATATGCTTGTAATTTGTTTATTTTCTATGCAGATTTACTTTCCTACCAAATCCCCCCAATTGTTTTAGAATTTTCTAGATTAATTCTGACCAAATAGAGCTATTCAAGTCATTTGGTGAATTTCTTTTTCATATTGCAATATAATGCAGAAAAAAGAAATATTTCAATGTCAGTTTTTTCCAATGTTGTGCAGCCCTACTCTCCGTAGACTAAGCTTAATTTGTGTTGGTGAAAACGGCATATGTGATTCAAGAAACAGTGTCAGCCACATCAGAATGATATGAAGTGTGTTGTAATATCAGTGTTTGATTCACTCCAGCAGCCATCTGTTTTCCTTGTGTGGAGTGGTTTGCATTTTTTCATGTGTACTTGGTGAATGCCTTTAGGTCATTATCACGCTGCTCTGTGAAATGAGGAAAGAATTTAAATCTCTGCATTGGTGTCTATTTCTTATTCTCTGTTTTTCTCTCTCTTCACATACATTAGTGGCGGATAATGTCAGTATGGGTTAATGGCATTGAATCTCTGGTTGAGAACAGAGTTTGCATTGTATGTCTATGCAAACTAATGCAAAACAGAATGACATAAGGCAGTGCTGTTCAGAAAGCCATTGTTGGGAGGTAGATATTACACAAACCTTCCACTTGGTGCCTTGACTAATATGATCTCTGAAATGAATGTTAGTTTCTATTTGAAATGCATTCATTGATATTTTCAGTTGAATGATCATGTTGTCTTAGAGAGCAAGGCTAATGCAAAGTTAGCCTACTTAAATTCCATTCAGGTTAGTCGGACATAGTCATGGAAATTTGGATAAGGAATTTGAATTGTGTAGTTTACACCGCGTTCCAAATTATTATGCAAATTGGAATTAAGTGTCATAAAAAAAATTTATTTTGTTTTTCAATCAAACTCATGCATGGTATTGTGTCTCCTGGCTCTTTGGATCACTGAAATCAATCTCAGACACCTGTGATAATTAGTTTGCCAGGTGAGCCCAATTAAAGGAAAACTACTTAAGAAGGATGTTCCACATTATTAAGCAGGCCACAGGTTTCAAGCAATTTGGGAAAGAAAAAGGATCTCTCTGTTGCGGAAAAGCGTCAAATAGTGCAATGCCTTGGACAAGGTATGAAAACATTAGATATTTCACGAAAACTTAAGCGTGATCATCGTACTGTGAAGAGATTTCAGAGCACAGACGGGTTCGTGCAGATAAAGGCATAATGAGGAAGGTTACTGCCAGACAAATTCATCGGATTAAGAGAGAAGCTGCTAAAATGCTATTACAAAGCAGCAAACAGGTATTTGAAGCTGCTAGTACCTCTGGAGTCCCGCGAAACTCAAGGTGTAGGATCCTCCAAAGGCTTGCAGTTGTACATAAACCTACTATTCGGCCACCCCTAACCAATACTCACAAGCAGAAACGGTTGCAGTGGGCCCAGAAATACATGAAGACAAATTTTCAAACAGTCTTGTTTACTGATGAGTGCCGTGCAACCCTGGATGGTGCAGATGGATGGAGTAGTGGATGGTTGGTGGATGGCCACCATGTCCCAATAAGGCTGCGACGTCAGCAAGGAGGTGGCGGAGTCATGTTTTGGGCTGGAATCATGGGGAGAGAGCTGGTAGGCCCCTTTAGGGTCCCTGAAGGTGTGAAAATCACCTCGGCAAAGTACATAGAGTTTCTGACTTTCTTCTTCTCACTTTCTTCCATGGTACAAAAAGAAGAACCATGCCTTGCGTAGCAAAATCATCTTCATTCATGACAATGCACCATCTCAAGCTGCAAAGAATACTTCTGTGTCATTGGCTGCTAAGGGCAAAAAAGGAGAGAAACTCATGGTGTGGCCCCCATCCTCAACCCTATTGAGAACCTTTGGAGCATCCTCAAGCAAAAGATCTATGAGGGTGGGAGGCAGTTCGCATCAAAACAGCAACTCTGGGAGGCTATTCTGACATCCTGCAAAGAAATTCAAGCAGAAACTCACAACTTCAATGGATGCAAGAATTGTGAAGGTGATATCAAAGAAGGGGTCCTATGTTAACATGTAACTTGCCCTGTTAAGATGAGTTTGATTGAAATAGCTTTTGATTTCAGTAAATATGACCTCGTAATGCTGCAAATTCAACAAATGACCATTTTTAGTTCTTTACAACCTATAAAATGTTTTCAAACTCTGTTGTGCATAATAATTTGGAACAGTGCATTTTGAGTTTTTTATTTTTGAAAAAAATACTGTTTTCGTTGGGTGGTTTGTTCAATGAAATTTGACTTAAACCCTAACGGTTGGTGACTGGAAAATTATACTGACTGTCATTTGCATCGACTATTTAGGAAAATCAGTGTAAAATATCATTTGCATAATAATTTGGAACGCGGTGTAGACTTATGTTCAAGTAGTGTTCCAGACAAGAACAGATGACTTCTTCCACCTTTTTGGACTTAAAAAAAAATATTGTTCGCTGTGTAACAACTAACCAATTCTGCTTGAATTGTAAAGACCTTACAATTACCTTTCACTCTGCTCGGTCACGGTCAGATGTTACATTTTCCGACAGGGACTTGCAGAAGCATAGTCTATATGAAGATGGAGTAATCTTGGCTGGGAACATGATGCTGTAATTGGGCTGCTTATTTGGAGAGGGTTTAAGAGAACCTCAGAGCTGAAAGATGTTTGAATTAGGCTGACGCATTGCAGCTTAACTAAACCGACAAATCAGTCCGACATTGTTCAGGAAACATGAGGTAAAGACGTTAAGCAAAGTGCTGTGCAAATAGCTACAGGAAAGCATGTACTGTACTCAACCTTATCATTATCTCCCAGCTTCCGCCCAATATGTTATGTCAGCAAGTTAAACTAGTGTTGCTGTTTACCTGTTTGTGTTTAGCTTTTAAAACACTTTGTCCATGTCATGATGGAGAGAGAAACGTTCTAAGCACTTTGCAGTGTGGTTTCATTAACCGTTGTGAATACTCAGCTCAAAGCGTTTGTGTAAGAGCAAGCACCGGCTGACTGATGTGACGACTGTGCTACTCATCATGTTTTGCCATCACAAACCTGCAGAAGTGAATCTTGTTTCTCAGGACTAATGGGCTTTGTTCTGTCTTTAATATGATATCATATTTATTATTATTATTAGGCCTATTAATTTAGGAAAATACACTATCATTCAAAAGTTTAAGTCAGTAAATACTAGACAAGTGCCCTTTTTGCAAGACACTTTTAAACAGAGAATATTTGTTTTTGGTATGATTTACATCATTTAAAAATGGAGACTTAAAGCTTTGTAAAGACATAACTCTCACGTGTGGGTGGCATGTATTTGCTGAGTTAAAGAATATTTTCTGTCGCGTTTCAGAATGAACTTCACATTGAGAGAGACGACAGAACACGCATCATGTTTATTTTCTTTATTTTACGAAAAACACAACATTTTGTTTTTATTATTAGTGTACACAAATAAAAGTAGACATTTAACAGTTTTGAATGATGTATAACACTTGCCTGTATCACAAAAATCTACAGAGTTATTTGAGTCTCTTTTGCACTGATAAGAAAAAAAGAGAAACAATCGCGCCGACGCGATAGACGACCCCAGGGGGTTAAAAAATAGTTTTTTTTTTATATTTTAGTTTTTGTTTAAATGGGGCCTATCAGCAATATCTCAAGCTATTTACTGCAATTTTCTCGGTTATCAGCACGATTGCAAAAAGTATTAATTTTATACAACAGTTAAGTAAGTTGATTATATGAATTGACCATTTTTAGACAACATTGTCAATTTTGACTTTTTGCTGTATTTCGTCAATGAAAATAGTTCCAAACAAAGCAGAAAAGTTGTCTCCTAGCAACACTAGGCGCAGAAGCGCAACAAAATAAAGCTTCATGAAAAATAAAGCACAGATGATGAACGAATGACAAGAAAGCACAAAAAAAATTTACGTACAGTACACAAGTAATTACAAACAATAATTCGTTGTTAGTTGCCAAAAGCACAGCAGCTCCTGACAAATAATGACACTCAAACCCAGTGTTACTCAAGTGTGGAGCGGAACCCAAGCAAACCTCCGTGTCTGTTTTCAGGCCTTCCCGCTCGGGTCTCTCCAGCGCTTGGAAGCTTTTCTAATATTTCTAATATAAAGCTCTTACCCCTCATAAACCTTCATTTTCCAGTGATTTCTTCTGAGCTTTTCTCTTTTGTGTTGTCTCATCTCTATTTCTGCAGTCTCTTGCTCGTTCTTTCTCCTCCACCGTCATATGCCCCATAATGCTGATTGGCCACACGTTTGTTGTTGTTGTTCGTGTGTCAGTCCGACTAACTTCCAAACAGCGTTTTTCAAATAACGATTCACTCATGATGGCTTGCCGCCACCTACTGGCGATTTTAGATTCATATATAATAGTATCATTTAATTTTTCCCAACATTTCATATTACTACTAGGGCTGTAGTCAACCAAAGAAATCCTTAGTCGACCAAAGTCCTGTCCTGCCCAACGATCAGTCGATTAAAAAAAAAAAAGACGCGATGTTTTGCATTTTGATTGAACATTTATTAAACAATTGTCATAGAGCATTTATAAAACAAACGCACAAAAAACCCAAATAGCCTAAAAAACAATCCTTATAATAAAAGGCTGTATAGTAGGAAGGCATTAGGCCTGTCACGATAACAAATTTTTCTGGACGATAAATTGTCCAAGAAATTATTGCGATAAACGATAATATTGTCGTTCTGAGACCATTTACATCTAAAATAATGATAATGGCATAATAATGCAGGTACACCTTTTCAAAGATCAACAAACATTTATTTCTAAAGACTATTCAACACTGAAAATGGAAAACATTTTAAATATCCACAATAAATGAACAAAACAACCAAAAACAATAAAAGCAATGGACTCTGTGTCTGTTAGCAAAAAATGCACTTGAATAAATACCAAAAACAATAAATAAAATGGATGAAAACAAAACCCGACCCTACCCTATGATAAATTATTTGTTATTAAAGCATTAACACACAAACCACTGTTAATTTAACATAAAAGCAAGCAGGCTCCTGCGTGCATGGTTTGGCATGAATGTGCGCAAAGTGCGCTCACTTAAAGGAGCCGTATGTAGGATTGTGGCCAAAACTGGTACTGCAATCACTTTAAAAATACCATAGAGCGCTGTATCCCCTCCCCCTACCCCCTGACTCGAAGTTGCCAGATTAGCTGCAGGATTCAGGAGAAACGTAGGCTGCTTCCAATGGCAAGTGACGACGAGACGTACACAGTAAGTTTTTGGTGTGTTGAGGGGTGTTGAGGTGCTGGGGCCATAATGGCTGAAGAGATAAGCGTTTTTGATTTGATATTTAATTTGATTTTATTTCGTTATTTTGAACATATAAATACAATTACAATTTAAAAAAAGTCTGTGGAAAAATAAATGTATAATAGTAAAACAAACTTGTAACCACAAAATAAAACTTCCTTATTTTTAAAGACGAAAAAAAAAATCGATTTACAAGTGCTAAAGTTTTTGTCATAAGCGGGCTAACAAATAACCCAAACATTTACCACAGCAATTATAACGCCGGACAAATTCAATATCACCAATGGCTATCACAGGGTTGTTTTCAGTTTCATCATAAAATATTGTTAGAGTGACTAAACTTGATTAGCAATGTTCATACAGGTCAACTTGCAGCATGTGTAACTTAGTCCACGATTTACGCGAAGAACGAATGACGAATCAGTTTTTCTGAGGTAAAGTTAGGCTTCTGTCTCAATTACGCTTCAAATTGCTATAATGGGAGTGCTAATGTTGTTTTCCTCTGCGTCTGAGCATAAGGACAGAGAAACTGGCTCCTATAATACATTGCTAATGTTAGCATATACGTCCATGTGAGCTTACGTTACGTTACTTTGTTCGACTGTCATGACTATATGAAATGTCCATTGACATCAAGTACAAGTTAGCCAAGCATAGATGAATCTTACCTGTCCAGGAGAAAATTAGCAACGTTGGCGTCTGTGTTCAAATACTTCTCCGTTTTCAGCCGTCTCCATCTTTCAAAAGCATCTCCAATGCAAATTCTGGTTTTATTTCTGACTTTGTCACAATGAATTTCTGAATCATAACGAGGTCTTTTTGATTTAGTAACGTTAGACATCTTTATCCGACTACAGTTAGGGTAGATTAGAGCAAAGCTGGCAACCCGGATCCCGAAACACTACTGACTTCGTGATTGGTGGATAGGTGGAGGGTGGCGCATCAGACCAAAACACAACATGACAACATCAACATCAGTTGAGGGCTGCAAGTCCACTTTTTAAATGACAATATCCTAGCCATACTATTGTTGTCAGTGATATAAGTATTTGAAATGAACATGATTTCTTAATGTCTAGTGACATATCAGGGCCTTTTTATGATTAATTGAAATAAATTTCTTACATACAGTTCCTTTAATTCCTAAAAAGCTGACCGCTCATCGTGATCTCACACATCTGTTATTATCAATGAAGCTGACTGCACAATGAATCTTTCATAATATCCACACTTTTGTTTGTTATAATTAGAGGATTTGCCAGCATACAGAATTCAGCACTGAACAAAAGTCAGTTTAGAGCGGTGAGGGGAGTCTATCTTAAATGCTTCTGATTGGCCATTGCGTTCAAGAAAATCAACACATTTGTCTGTGATTGGCTATATCGCTCAACGCTGCAGACGTTATGAATCGAAACTCTGGCCTGTAAATCTTTTTTATTTTGTTTTAGTTGTTCTTGTTGCTTTTCTGCAACAGATGAATGAAAATATATTAGTTTTTATGTTTTATTCATAGATAGACCTATTTCTAGTTTGCGGGAGTCCCGCAAATCTTTTTATTCTCCCGCAACCCGCACACACAGTGTGAGTGCATTACCGCCCGCGCTCTCACTCGGCCATCAAATCTCTAGTCCCGCGCCACACTCTATTGCGTTGGGAGTGCACATCTCTAGACCAAGGGCCCGATGATAGTGTTGGGAAATATCGGCCCGCGGGTCGGGTCAAGTTCGGGCTCGGGCAGAGAATCTAAGCTCTAGTTCACGCTAAGGAACCGAGAGTTGACATCTAGTCTCTTTGGTAGAGACAGAGAGACGAGGAAAACAAACACGCATGCAAATGGAAATGATCGCGGTCGGAAAAATTATCGAGCTCTTTTTTTTATCATGCGATTAATTAATCGCGACAGGCCTAGAAGGCATACACCGCGTTCCAAATTATTATGCAAATGATATTTTACACTGATTTTCCTAAATAGTCGATGCAAATGACAGTCAGTATAATTTTCCAGTCACCAACCGTTAGGGTTTAAGTCAAATTTCATTGAACAAACCACCCAACGAAAACAGTATTTTTTTCAAAAATAAAAAACTCAAAATGCACTGTTCCAAATTATTATGCACAACAGAGTTTGAAAACATTTTATAGGTTGTAAAGAACTAAAAATGGTCATTTGTTGAATTTGCAGCATTACGAGGTCATATTTACTGAAATCAAAAGCTATTTCAATCAAACTCATCTTAACAGGGCAAGTTACATGTTAACATAGGACCCCTTCTTTGATATCACCTTCACAATTCTTGCATCCATTGAAGTTGTGAGTTTCTGCTTGAATTTCTTTGCAGGATGTCAGAATAGCCTCCCAGAGTTGCTGTTTTGATGCGAACTGCCTCCCACCCTCATAGATCTTTTGCTTGAGGATGCTCCAAAGGTTCTCAATAGGGTTGAGGATGGGGGCCACACCATGAGTTTCTCTCCTTTTTTGCCCTTAGCAGCCAATGACACAGAAGTATTCTTTGCAGCTTGAGATGGTGCATTGTCATGAATGAAGATGATTTTGCTACGCAAGGCATGGTTCTTCTTTTTGTACCATGGAAGAAAGTGAGAAGAAGAAAGTCAGAAACTCTATGTACTTTGCCGAGGTGATTTTCACACCTTCAGGGACCCTAAAGGGGCCTACCAGCTCTCTCCCCATGATTCCAGCCCAAAACATGACTCCGCCACCTCCTTGCTGACGTCGCAGCCTTATTGGGACATGGTGGCCATCCACCAACCATCCACTACTCCATCCATCTGCACCATCCAGGGTTGCACGGCACTCATCAGTAAACAAGACTGTTTGAAAATTTGTCTTCATGTATTTCTGGGCCCACTGCAACCGTTTCTGCTTGTGAGTATTGGTTAGGGGTGGCCGAATAGTAGGTTTATGTACAACTGCAAGCCTTTGGAGGATCCTACACCTTGAGTTTCGCGGGACTCCAGAGGTACTAGCAGCTTCAAATACCTGTTTGCTGCTTTGTAATAGCATTTTAGCAGCTTCTCTCTTAATCCGATGAATTTGTCTGGCAGTAACCTTCCTCATTATGCCTTTATCTGCACGAACCCGTCTGTGCTCTGAAATCTCTTCACAGTACGATGATCACGCTTAAGTTTTCGTGAAATATCTAATGTTTTCATACCTTGTCCAAGGCATTGCACTATTTGACGCTTTTCCGCAACAGAGAGATCCTTTTTCTTTCCCAAATTGCTTGAAACCTGTGGCCTGCTTAATAATGTGGAACATCCTTCTTAAGTAGTTTTCCTTTAATTGGGCTCACCTGGCAAACTAATTATCACAGGTGTCTGAGATTGATTTCAGTGATCCAAAGAGCCAGGAGACACAATACCATGCATGAGTTTGATTGAAAAACAAAATAAATTTTTTTTATGACACTTAATTCCAATTTGCATAATAATTTGGAACGCGGTGTATAGATTTATTTTCGTTTTGTTACATTATTTAGGCTATTTTCAAACGCGTCAAGTGTACAAATAAAAACAAAAACATAAGAAAACACAATCTATTGAGTCAGCATAATAAAGCCGTTAAAGGGCCTGCTCACATATCGCGTAAATATGCTTTTGCGCCCTCAAGTTCGTTATTTCAACTGTAGGCGCGCGGTATGTGCGCTCATAATGGAAGCGTCGCGGTGCGACGCGCTCGTTTTTTCCAAGCGCGTCCGCGTCGCAGCAGCGGTGCAGCCAGCCACAGGTGCGGTTCCCGGGTGTTCTACGTGGTGCGCTAAACTGTGGTGCGGTTACAAAATAGCCTAAATTACAACATTTAAAGTTGGGGATAAAACATAGGCTAATTATATTTCGAATACAGTGATATATAACTGCTTATGAAAGGAATAAATATCAAGGAGTAAATCAATGAAAATCTTTCTATTGGTAAAAAAAAAATGCAACTGGTCGACCAATGAGAATGTCAGTCGACCAAGACGGCATCGACCGATTAGTCGACTAAACGACTAAAGTTGACAGCCCTAATTACTACTCACAATTTTATATTTAGAAAATGAATCTCATAACATTTAGGCAATTGTAATTGTTGTGTAAATGAATTTTGATAAATGGTAATATTTTTGACACTGATTTTATTTAATTGCTGTAGCCTAACAGTCCTATAGTGAATAGTGTTAAATGGTGTAATTAATTAAAAGATGATCGATACTATGGAACTTTTATTTTAATCCCCATTCATCAGAGAATCCTTCATTATATTAGCATATGGAAGACACTGAAGATGAGTAATGGCTGCTGAAAATACTTGCCATTAGAATTTTTTTTTAAATAAAATAAAATAAATGTTAAAATATAGTAAAATAGAAATCCTTTTTGTAATCCCCAATTGTAATCCTTTTACAACATTACAGTTTTTACTGTATTTCTGATCAAGTAAATGCAGCCTTGTTGAGCATAAGATACTACTTTCAAAGAAAAACAAAATTGAACAGTAGTGTGTGTTTTCTGAGATTCTTGGATTTCACAATATCCCCATAAATATTCAGCAATAACCTGGAAAAACAAAGCCGAGTTCTGTATTTCCTAAAAGTTACAAAATGGTCCTACTGCTTACATAACCTTGTACATTTGGCAAACGAAACCATACTCATACTTTGGGTGACTGAAAAGTTTGCAGTTCAATCAAAGGATTCATTGTCTGTTGACAATCAGCACTGCCACACACAAAGCCATGGCTGAACTCTAACCCCCAGCTCTGAGGGCTAAGGATGCATTGTGCGGGAATGAGGGCTTTGTCATTTCAGGTCACATGTTCTTTAATTACTAGAATCTCATACATTGGTTCGTCCCCTGATCTCCACACTCAAGCTGAGTGAGCGTGTGTGCGCTGAGAATAAAAAGCATCTCCATTGGTCTCCACTGTAGAGATGCTTTGGAATTTCTCATTGGATTATTTGCGTATAAACAATTCCCCCATTGAGAGAGGTTGTTGGAGAACAGCCAGGGAATTCCTACAATGGGGATAACAAGGAAGCCTTGACAAAAGTAGATCTCATTCGGTATTCAATTGGCAACATGGTGTGCTGAGGAGCTCTTTTGCACAAAACTCTGATACCTTGGGAATGTTTGCACCATTTACCGTTTTCTTTGAGCGTATACACTGTAAAAAAGGAATTAAGAACCAAAAACAAAAAGGTCCTGTTAACTGGAAAATATGTAGTTGCTTTGTTTTGGTTTACTTGTTTTCCTAATCATATATTTTGATTAGGGCTTTCATGATTCCTTGATTAAATTTAAGTACTCTTATTTTAAAAAAAAATCACGATTTCAATTTACCCGTGTCGAGTAACCGGCAAAATACCGGAAGTGATTCATTTCATCCCATGGACAAGAATCCATGAACCACATTATTAGACTCATTATTAGACATAATTTTTTCTAAGGCTGCACAATGTGTTAAATCCATAGAAAAACCATACAATAGCATAGTACTATTGTTAATTTACAAAGGCTGCGATTCAATTGAATAAGTATATGCCCTGATTGTTTAGTGTATATATGTGCTTTTTATTATTTACACTGTAAAAAAAATGTAGTGACTGGTCACACCTAAATTTTAGAATTGGCCCAAGTGAAATTCTGTAAATTTAATTTGATCAATTGTTGTAATAGTTTGTTAACATTGGCTCAATGAGAAATAATACGTTGTAGTAGCACTTTTGTTTTGTTTTACCTAAACTAAAAATGTATATTGTAAAATTATATTAGTAAAGCAACTTTACTGTATTGTTGATTTCCCCGTTGCCCCAAAAGAAAATATTTTTTTTATTACAACATTATATATTAAACACTGAAGCCACGCTGCCACAGTTTATTTAAAGTTTATTTAATACATTTTATTAAATCTACAACAGTAATGTGAAAATACCGTAAAATGGTAAATACATTGAAATGTTCTCAAGAGGTACTTCGAGCTCATGAAACTGCATCTTAACAGTTTAAACATTAAACATCTAAAACATTTACAAATATTTGAAAGACTGCAAAAGACCCTCCACAGATGTGTTTTTAAATCCCCAATTGTTTTGAAAATACAAACACATTCTGGGTGTAAACAGGGAAAGGAAGGTGCATTGCAGAACTTGCCATTGGTCAGTTAGGCTAGTGCTTAAAGGATGTCTTGGTGAGGTGATGAAAACTTGCAGAAGCGGCACTGCATGGACTTCTCATGCTGAAAACCTGCAAAATAAATAAATGACAAAGCCTCCTTGCATCAAATAGCTGACTACAAGTGGCTGAACAGAAGTTATTTTACATAACACTGCCAAATTTGATTAATTTATGTCTTTAAATCACATGCAGCACTATTTTTAACCTTAAACATCTTAGTGAATTTTAAATTTATGAGGATATCTAGTGGCGGATCCTAGCAGTAACACTCTGGGCAGCAAATGAATTGGAAGTCTTGCAAAATCGATTTTCCATGTCTAAAGACGTTTCCATTTTCATCACCAAATATAGGCAAATCCACGGACACCTAACAGGCATTAGGACGAACGTAAAGAGGGCGCTTGAGACGCGCACAAGCAGTCTCTGGCACAAGTCAGCAATATTTCTGATGATTTATTGGCGTGAAGTTTCGTGTACAATGACAAACAGGAGTGTAACATTCAGGGATGCGGGTAAAAATGAACTTTGGTGGGAAACACTGTCAAATCACGAGCCGATCTGGCGTGTTTTTATGTTTACTCACTTTCTTTGCTGTGGAAGTTCGTGTAAGCCAAATCTGCGCGGATTTAGCGCAAATACGCAACTCGTGAGTCCTCATGATATATTAAATACAGCGTATATCGAGATTTAGATCAGTGTTTTTGAAAAAAGCATTTTTTTTTTCAGCTGTTACCTGAATTACTGGACTGTAGTTATGCAACATATTGATACTATTATTATAGACATTCAACTGAGTATGGCTGGTTGTAAAGAACAATCCCCCTTCCAGAGTGTTGATACAACTGCTTTCACAAACTTGCACTGGTGTAGACGACTGAGGACGCAGTATATCAGCAGCAGTAGTAGGGCTGACGCGATATCCGCAATCTTGTAGTACCACACTGACAAGTCAACCGCAGAGGATTGCAAGTAACCGCAGCAATATTCAAGTTTTTTTATGAGGCTATACCCTTCATGTTTTGAACTTCATGCATGTGTATTGAATGTTAAACAAGTTCATAATGATAATAAGACTGTTTATCATGGTGATTTGTAGCCTACAGAGGCTTCCCACAGACAGTGAATGAGAGAGATCGGCAGAGCGCGTGCGAATACCTGCGTCTGTCTTTGAAGTCATATTCGTGGAAAGGTTGCCGTGTCAAAGGAAAGCAAAATATTTGTCGTATCATCCTTTTAACGTTCACGTCACGGAAATGCGCGTCAGCAGCAGCGCTGGTCAGCTTCCCACAGCGCGAGGAAGCCGCGGGGAAATAAACTCAGCGAGTCACGCATTGAATCAATGCCATATTGGTCTTTAATAAATGAATCATCAGCTTCAGCGTTGCCCATGCGACGCATTGCTGCTTAGCTGAGCCTGGAACTCAAAGTTAAAAATAATTAACACCCTTGTTTCATTATCTTTTTAATGAATCAGCTTTTCTGAACGTGTTTGTTGAATGAACGGTTTAATGACTCACTCAAAGTCCGTTGTTGTAAAGCCTTTCAATGCGCATATAGGGATCTCCCAGTCGCAGCAAGTTAAAGTTCACAGGGAAAATGTAAGCCTATTATTAAATCGATCCTCTGAGTTACGGATCGATCTTTAGAAATTAATATGAAAATCGATTCAGAATTGGTGAATCGATTTTTTTTTCAACACAGCCCTAAATTAAATAAATTAAAATGGCTTTAGAATTAACAAAATAACAGTTAATTGCATTGACCTGCAGTTGCTGTGACACGCGGTCGGTGTGGGCGTATCGTGACGAGCTGGACGCGTTCCGAGAGAAGGCTGTTAAAATCGATTCCCTATTTTCGTTTTCGAAACTTGTTGGTTGGTCCTATCAATTGTGCAATCGATTTTCGAACGTACAGTGACTGCCCTATTGCTTTCTTTCTCCGCCAAAAGGCTCCAACCAGCAGCTAGTTCTTAACCACCTTAAGAACTAGCTGTCTTTGCTAGCCTATAGCACAACTCCATGTAATATAGCCTATCCTACTCCTTAAGAATTTCGAATAATGAGTGCCTAAATGTAGGCTCATACAGGCATATTTCCAGAGCTGCCAACTCTCACGCTTTGGCCGTGAGACACACGCATTTGATTGATTTCACACGCTCGCTCACACGCCACACCCCCGATTTCTCACGCTGAAGTGTCAACCTGGTCGATCAAATGCCTTGAAGATGAGCTTATCTATATATCTACCTGTTGAGCCACTCGTGATCGACTAGTTATGCCGCAAATTAGTTAAAATCTCCCGGAATCTAGAGCGAGCGCGCATGCGAGACAGAGATTGTGCTCCAAACAGCGTAGCGCGCGCACGGCAGAGAGGGAAAGCGAGCGAGAGACCTTGCGTGTGCAAGCATCCCCCCATAGGAGAATGTCATCAACCCGCCCCCCCTCCCACCCACCCCCGTCGGAAAGGTCTCACTCCAACCTAAACTCAAAAGTTGGCAGCTATGTATTTCACAAGCAGCCGCAGCCATCATTAGCAAGCGCGAACCATTGAAAGAAAATGAAACGAAGAGAACATACAGGCCATAGTGTGACGTGTAAACCAATGGTGTAAACATAATCATAGATGACGCCACACATTTTTATTTAAAAGAAAGAACGTAGCCTACGTTTGTATGTAGGCCTGGGCAATTTAGATTCACAAAATACTTACTAAAATTAAAAAAAAAAATTTATTGCATTTGTATTAGTTGTTTGAAGAGTAAAAAATTGGTCGGTCTTAACTCAAGTTTACAACCGGCAAGTCGGTCGGACTAAAAGGAAAAATAAATAAATAATTGGGTCGGTCCTAAATTTACAGGGTCGGATGGCTTACGGCGAACAAGAATATTTTTAAGGATGGCCTGACAAAGTTGCTAACTCTAAATTCATTAAATTAGTCAATTAATTATTAATGTCAATGTAATATCAAATAATACTAAGTTTTGAAGTAACATTAGCATTAACCCAAACACCACTTTTATTTTTTTTGATGTTCTTATTGTATTTGGCCTGGAATAACATTTATTCAATAAATTAAAATTGTTTTGAAAATTTCAGTTTATAATTCTGTATTAATAACAATAATAGTTAAATTTGTTTTTTTCCCCCCAATTTAGAGGCTCCATCTAATCTTACCTTGGGCACTAAGTAAGCCAGAACCAACTGAGGATGTCGTTACCTAAAATTATATCATGGCCACGTTGTGTCCTCAACAAGTTAGTACTAGCTTGGAGTTCCCCCCAGACTAACACAAAATGGCAGACATCAACTTCGTAACTTATGCAGCCTGAATTAAACTGTCACATGTTTTAGCGGTCTCATGGCGGCTCTCAATAAAGCAACTTAACACAAATTGCATATCATAAGAGCTAACAGTATTTGACACAAATATGGAATGAACAAATATGCAATAACAACTCTTGTTAAATACTCACTGTGAAAGTCGTAGTAGTTACGTTTTCTGTGAGTCAGACCTAACGATGCTGGGTTACATTGAGAAAAAAAAGTTATAACAGAAACGTATACCTTGTATCTTATACATTTAATATAATCATAATAAAGTTCGATGAAATTATTTAGTTCAATAAAAAGTAACTGAGAGATTAGTATGGGCTAAATTAGGTTGTAAAATGCTATCATAAAACCAGCAAAGGCATGAATTCACTGTTATTCTGCAAAATACAATGTTATGTATGTAAAATTTAAATATACTGTGACCTAAAGTAAAACCATTCTAAAAATCGTTCGAATTCGTTTAGCGAATGCTTATTGGGCGCGGTAATGTAATACCCATGTTTTTTTTGGTTTTATGTTGAAATTGAGACCTGCACTCAAGTTAACGTACACAAGACTTAATAAATACAGAGTTCAGTACTCACCATAACTTAAATGATGGAAAATCTGTCTGGAAATGATGTTCTGTTGTCGTCCGACTCCTTCAGGATCGACTTCTCACTCTCCCGCGCATATACATTTTAATCCACTGTACCAACGGTTTCTCTCAGGCGCATGCATATACGCTTTTTTTTTGTTGCAAGGCTTGTTCGGCAAACACAGATTTTTCACTTCTACTTGATGGATTGGTTGAACACAAATGTTCAGTGAAATATATTTTTTTAATTTTACCTTCAGACTAGGGTTGTGCCGATAGTATCGTGTAGGGGAGAGCCGGGACGGTTGAAACACTTTTCAGATAAACGTCATTTTCTAAGATAAGATTACAGATTGATTTTTTTTGTTTTTGTAATCAACAACTCACATATGTGTTCTCTTAGTATCATG
The DNA here is from genome assembly GCA_030578255.1 of Tiaroga cobitis. Lineage (NCBI taxonomy): Eukaryota > Metazoa > Chordata > Actinopteri > Cypriniformes > Leuciscidae > Tiaroga > Tiaroga cobitis. The sequence goes on from CM060611.1 coordinate 19,521,143, forward strand.
TGTTATCCGGTACAAATATAGAATGATTTAAGTAAAATTTGACTTTGAGCAGGAGTTGTGCTTTGTTTCAATCGTCCCGCCTGAGCGGGACGGTTGCAACACAGGGGTGGGACGGATGAAACATTACAGTTTAAACGGCAACTATTCATCTAATGTTTGTTTTTATGAACAATACCTAACAAGTTAATTATGTACATAATTGTTACAAACATGTTTTGTAATTTATTTTAATTTAAAGGTTCATATTAACTATTTTGTTCTGTCGCCCAATAAACAATAGGCGATAAGCCGTGCGCATTTTGTGTGCTCTTTCTAATATGCTATTTTGACGAATCCGTTTACAATTCATATTCTTACATTTCTTCCTTAAATCATATTGAGTGTTTGCTAGTTGAATAGCCTGTATGAAGAAAACAAGGTCAACGGTATATGATAAATGAAATTTATTGAAAATTGGACAATTAATGATTATTAAAGAGATAACATGGAACAGTAGCCTATATGAATGTATTAACAGTAGGCTATAGGCTGAATAAACAAATATGAAGAGTAGCCTATAGGTTAAAAAACGAATATATATATATATATAGGTTTTCCTATGTAAGAGGCGCTGTCGGGCGCCTCCTGCCAGTTAAACCCGTTTTACACTTAAACTAAAAAACTCTGATATTACACACTTAAGGATGTGTTGCAGTACTAATACACCTTCCATATTATCATTACAATGGCACATGAAAACATAAATACAACTTGTCAATTAAAAAAAAGTGCTGCACGAAGGAATTCACTAACCGCACTCAAAAACAGCTTTCCGGCTCTAACTTTAAAACGGCATGACGTAAAGAAGAAATGTTTTCGCGGGTCTGATAGGCATTGCGTGCTGTACGTGCTGATGAAATTTGACGTAAATGACGTGAGTTGTTTTCGAGGAAATCGCTCTGTTTCATCCGTCCCGCGTTTCAATCGTCCCGGCTCTCCCCTATCTACGATGGTCAGAGATATTGCTTATAGCTGCTGCCTTTGACGATATCAATACGATACATGGCTTGTTTTCCCATTAATGTAGTAAATAATAATAATAATTATTATTATTATAAGGTTAAACTGTTATTAAATTAATATTAGGAAGTACAATTAATTTGCCTTCCCTAAATTCATAACGACATCACCTAGGGCTGGGTATCGATTCGGATGTTCAAATTCGATTCGATTTCGATTCGCAAGCTCTCATTTCGATTCGATTTTCGATTTCGACTCCTGATTCGATTCTCGATTCGACTACAATGAATATAGATGTAATACAAATCCTATATTTATAAAATAGAACAGTGGACAAAAGTTTACAAGTGGTTAATTAATACAAAGAAATTAAGAGCCACAAACCTGTATATAAAACTCTTTATATTTTAGGCACACTACACAGTAAATGCATACAATGAATAGACAGGATTTTGATGCAAGATGCAAAATTGATGTTGAAAATTGGACAAGTCAGAACAGTCGCACGCCTTGATCAAACAGGATCAGGTTATTTTATGTTTAAGATAGATAGATAAATAAATATCAGTTATCATTTTTTTTAGACAATTTTTTATTACATTGATCTCACCTAAATGTTTGTTTTTACAATGGGGTATTTTTTTGTTTGTTAAGAATTTGCAACACATGGAAGCTTGATTTCAATCTTTGAATTAAATTGAAAAAAGTAGCACAAATAAATACAATAGAATAAAGACACGAGACATAAAAAGAAAAGTTTTTGGGTAGGTCAGAAATACTACTACAGAAACTGAATAAAGTAATCCAATGTAAAATAACACTGGATAGTCTTTTAGTCCTGACTGAATTAAATACATAGGCTATTAATTCTGATTCCTTACAATTAATGCGATATTACGTTGTTTTGACAACAAAATTAATGACATGTTTCCAGTGTTGTAGTCGAGACCAGTTCACTCGTGTCCGAGTCGAGACCGAGACCGAGACCAAAGAGAGTCGAGACCGAGACCAGAGAGGTTGGATAACCAAAGGTTGGGTTAGCTAGAGGCTCCACATCACATCTGACCTGGGTCCTGCTGAATTTGCGCGCCTCGAACGTTATAGTCTCAAGTCATGCGCAGTTGCGCACAAGAAAGTCAGCAATCATTGGACGTTTCAATCAAACAACAATTTAAAGAAATATTAACATACCGTAATAATCATGACATATTTTGAATGGGACTCGGGAATAAGTCCGAGTCCTAATATGTTCAAGTACGAGTCAATTCCGAGTCAAAATGCACACGAGTCCATGACAAGACCGAGACCATTAAAATATGGTCTTGAGACCAAGTCCGAGTCTCGAGTACACTAGTGTTAATTTTACCAGCCATTTTTAAATTTAGTTTCAGTTTTAGTCCAGTTTCAGCATCGCTTGTTAGTTTTTATCACATTTAGTCGACATCATCCCATTTTTATTTAGTCTAGTTTTAGTCGACTATAAGTCGAGCATTTTAGTCTTTATTTTAGTCCAAGAAAACATCATTTTATTCGTTTAGTTTTAGTCAACAAAAACTGTCAACATTTTAGTCTAGTTTTAGTCAGGACATCATTTTAACCTTTTACTTTTTTGTCAGCAGATAATATTTAACATTTCCTAAAATTATTTCACATTTCAACATTTTCTCTCATCCTCTTTCTCCCGAGCCCCGTGCAAAGCATGTTTTACTTTTAACCTGTCGCCGCCTCGCCGTGAATCCAGCTCCTGTCTGCTCCATGTGTTGTGTAGTAGGCTACTCTGTGCCCGGCCCGCCCGCTCCAGGTTTGAAAGTGGGTGTGTGGCGGAAGAGCTGACGAGGAGGAGGCGGAGGAGGAGACAGGATTTGACAAAACCATATCATATAATAATATGTAATTTTCGTCTCGTCTTTGTTCGTGAACTAAAATGTCCATAGATTTTAGCCCAGTCTTTTATTTACCGAACTGCATTTTCGTCTCGTCTTTATTAGTCTACGAAAATTATTTCTGATTTACTCCCAGTTATTGTTTATTAGTGGGGATTTTAGTCTCGTCTCGTCTAGTTTTCGTTCGGTGAAAAATGTGCGTTGACGAAAATATTTTCGTTTAGTTTTCGTTAACGAAATTAACACTAGAGTACACAACACTGACTGTTTCATTATACTGTCTGTCACTTGCGTTTTATGCTTAAGGCATAACCTACTGTCTTTACGAGGTTACTCACCAAGACCAGAGTTTTGATATAATTTTGCATGTTTTTAACTGTTAAAGCGATATAATCCACGAAAAATAACTTTTGTTATGTTATGCCTGGCCTGCTTATGGGGCGGGCAGCTAGCGGATCGTTATGAAAGATTAGATGAATGGGATCATTTATATTTGGGCCTTTTTTGGGCCTGAAATCGCTGATACATCCTTTAAGGTCTGAAGTGGTGTTGGGCGATATGCTCTATTTTCATATCGTCCTATCGTCAGCCTGTGAGATCGGCGATACACGATATTATCGTGACAAAAGTTTGAACCCATGTTCTTTTTTGTTAATCTACCCGAGTCAAACTTTCGTGTAAAAGAATAATTAGAATGGAAACGCCACTTTTAAGATTGACCGTATTTGTTTTAGGTCAAAATGCCTTTTGAATGGAAGTGCATGGGGCACTTCTATGATAGCATCAAAATCGCTAATTTTTAAAACACTAACGCGGCTCGACACAACATAAAACTCTGCTTGAAGTATCACCAGGGGCTCTACACATGAACTTGAGCATTGACTACATTGTTTGTGTACACAAAGTTTACTAAAAAGAAAGGTTTTGAACAACACACTGTAACTGTTGTTCTTCCCGGCTGCCGGCATTTTGTCAGTCAAAAATAGTCGGTCTGTATCACTGAATCATTTCATTATTATATGAGGATCCTTTTTCAAATACAAGGTCAATATTGATTTTCACTAATGACAAAACAACAAATTATCCGTGAATTTATATGGAACTAAGCTTTAGAAGCTTTCTATCTTTACTCTCCTCCCTGTTACGTTGCATTCGAAGATCGACTATTTTTTGGAAACACTAACTGATAAAGTGAGTCGTACAAAACCTTTCTTTTTAGAAAACTTTGTGTACACAAACAATGTAGTCAATGCTCAAGTTCAAGTTGACTCGGTTAAATTAACAAAAAGAGCCTTGGTTCCCTTTGATTTATTTATTAAAACAGTGTTGTTTTATAACCATATGGTTTGCTTTTGATACTTTAATTGAACCAAATATTATTGCCTAGGGCTGGGTATTGACACAAATTTCACAATTCGATTCGATTTCGATTCACAAGCTTGCAATTCGATTCGATTTCGATTACGATTCGATTCAATATTGATTATTTTGGATATCAGGTACAATACATGGCAATTTTTTTCAAGGAAAACAAATCTCTTAACTAATGCTGTAAACTATGGGAGTCAGTTGTAGCCTGCTATAATTTTGAAGGTAAAAATGAACTGATTTGAAGCTATACAAACACTTAAATTACACTTATTTATTTTTATAATAAGAAAGTTAAATGAAATATAAACATTTAAATGGTGGCTGTCATAAAAACTTGCCAGATTTATTCAAACATGCATTAAATATTGAAGAACATTAAAAATTATAATGAATATGTAATATGGTGCATATATTTAGCAAAATTCTCCTCTCTAGAGTTATTTTTTCTAGCTAACTGACTAAGTTACTAAGTTTAATGTTTTTTCTGAGGTAAATGTGATGTTACATGCCATTGTTTACTTGCTGTTTAACTGACTTCTTTCCACGGATGAAACACTGATTGAGCGATACCACGTTACATGATACGGATTTCGAAGTTGTACTCTATCTTTTAACACACTTTCAGATGCTCATTGATGTTTATTTGGCGCTGTAACTGGTATTATTAAGGTGGAGTAATTGGTATTATTAAGGCGGAAGAGGAGAATGAGATCATGTGCGCTCCGTGCTGCTGCTTCTCTTGAGCAGAGCCAGAGCGATCTCACGCCACAGTGCCAAAACGGTATTTATGTCAGTTATGACGTAATTCGAAATTTGAGACTTTATTTCATAATGATAGTCACAAAGCACAACGATTATTTCGATTCATTGGATGGGATGCACGATACAATGTTCTACGCGATCATCAAATGAAAATAGGATGACTAATCGATTCTTGAGATTTAAGAATCGATATCGGTTCGTAAAAATGAGAATCGATTAATATCGAGAAATCGATATTTTTTACCCAGCCCTATTATTGCCTCATTTGTTATATGTATTGTCATTTTAAAGGCTTAGGTCTATTTTTATTACCACACAAAATATCCGTATTCTATGTCCATACTAACCCTACTTGATTAATCATCAAATAATCTACCAATTACTCTATTACCAAAAAAATTGTTAGTAACAGCCCTAATTTTGATTTCATTGGCACTTGTAAAATATTGATATTTTCTGAAAGGCATAGAGACTGTTTTCACAAGACTCTATTTTCTGCTGCATCCCTAGACCTGTTGCAATTGAAAGTATCTTTAATTTATTTAAACAATCTTGTGCCTTGATCTCCTGAAATCACTCTTGATATAAATTGCCATTCTGATTGTCATATTCAGTGCAACCTTCCAAAGCACATCTAGCATACGGCTCGATGCTCCAGCTGTGGAAAAGAGCAATTTGAGGGATGACTCATCTGTGGAGAATCTTCAGTCTCAGTTCTGACAGCTCATTTTTCCCGTTAACTCTAATTTGTCTGAAATACAAAAGGAGCCTGCATACTACCTTTTTTTTTTTTTTCAGTATGTTCTCACTAGCCTGTGAATGTAATTTTTGGCATTGGCGTTGGTACAGTACAATTAATAGCCAACAACAAGCAGTCAACAAAAACTACTTTGAGTAGTTTCTTAAAGGATATTCTCTCTCACTTCCCTATATGATGATAACTGAAAAAAATGTTTGCTATTAATTCGTCAGACAAGAGACTTATTAATTCGTCAGACAAGAGACTTATTAATTCGTCAGACAAGAGACTAAGAACATTTGGAATACATATCTTAAAAAATGTCTCACTATTTGGCAAATTGCTGGTCACTTCTGCGCATTGGTGAGTAATATGAACAATAAGGCTTCAATTCCAACAGGATGTGCTGAGTAAGATAATCTCTTACACCTTTAATTGGATTTTGATGTGGAGATTGGGTCATACAAGGTCACACAGTATGTGTTAAGCTGTTTGACGAGTCATGACTGGGCTATTGACGGCTAACTTGTAAATTTAGCTTAAAGCTCCAGTAGGTAACTTTTGAAAACATGTATTTGTTAAAACTGTCATTATGTCCTGACAGTAGAATATGAGACAGATAATCTGTGTAAAAATCAAGCTCCTCTGGCTCCTCCCAGTGGTCCTATTTCCATTTGCAAGAAATACACGCTCCCGGTCAGAAACAACCAATCAGAGCCAGGAGGAATGTCTTAGCAGTGTCAGTCACGCTCGTGTACGCGCTGATCACACCCCTCTCTTGCACAGCGCGAGCGCCGGAGCGCGAGCCGTCGTTCAAATTTAAGATTGCCGGCGTGCTGCAGCTGTGCTTATGACGGAGAAACAACCTTAACTGCCAATTCTCCAGTGACACCTGCTCATAAAACAAAGAGGTAAAAGGAAAAAGACTGATGACGATAAACAAGCGAAAAAGAAAGAATTACACAGAGCCCATTGACTCGGTGTCAAAACTAACATGTAGATAAAATGTCACGCACTCTGCTAAGCAACAATTGAAACCTGCTAATTCACTGGCTTGTCATGTTGCTGAAATAATGTACTAGCACACCTTATCTAGCATTATATATCGCTAGAATAATTACTTACATGCTGTAGCGTTAGTTACCGTTATATTAACGTTATCTTACTAGCTATTTATAACTTATAGAAAGAGTGCAACGTTATAAAGTTACATGTAGGCTATTGGAAAATACATAATGATTTGAGGACCAAGTTTGTAGTCAAAGTATGGGCAGGCCATAGTCAATGTAAAGCATATTATTGACGTTTAGTCCCTATTAGTGAATGTGCCATATAACTTTTTATCCGCCGCCATCGGTGGCCCTGTTTACTAGCCTGCGTGTTCACGACAGGCTCCGCTGTGGAGGACGAGCTGTGGAGGGAGGGCTGTAGTGCAGCAGAGAGCAAGGGGGTGGGACCTGGAAGTTGTACTTGTTCAAATTTTCAGGCTAAGTCAACGTTTTCTCAAAACTCCCTACTGCAGCTTTAAGGCTGACATATACAAATCTTAATATTGAACATGGATTAGCTGCATCCAGTCTTTTCAAGGCATTATCATTGTCCTGTATGTACATGCAATGTTTGAAAAGTTTTAAGATGTACCATTCTTTGAAGCAGTGTTTGGTCAGCCTAGCAACTCCTTACAATAAACTCAAAAGTCTCGGTTGTCTATTGTGCTATTCATTGCAAACTTACTCAAAGCATTCGTAGGTGTAACTGTTGAGCTGTGCAAAGGGCTGTCACTAATGATTATTTTGGTAATCGAGTAATCGGTTGATTATTTTGACGATTAATAGAGTAATATATATTTTTTTGTGGTAATAAAATTAGGCCTTAGCAAACAATAGCCTTTAAAATGACTTAAAATGTATGGGGCAATCATTTTTGGTTCAAATAAAGTATCATAAGAAAATAATCATGGTTTTATAGAGCAACACTCTTAAAATACATGATACAATTTACGTAGTATAAACAAACTTATGTACATTCCGTATCATAACAAATGTCTGCCCACTTTACAGCAGATCAAATCCTTGTTTAAGATTGTTCAAATGACATTTAATTCAAATGTTAACTTAATCTTTAATATCTAAAATGCTACAGCCACTGTAATTTCTTGAACAAGAATATGTGGACGTCAAAAAAAATGCGAACAGACAGCGAGGGTTTAAACTTTTAATTTGAAATCATGTTAAACATTTCGCATTGAAACTTGATGTATTATCCTGTGTTGACATAGGTTTATAGATGATTTGCGTTACAAATCTAATGAAATGCCGCACATTGCGTACCCAGATGAACTTTAAGTAACCCAATGCGGTTCATGGATTCTGCCACTTCCGGTATTTTGCCTGTTACTCGACACGGGTAAATTGCAATCGAGGATTTTTTTCGAGTACTCCAACTTAATCGAGGAATCGTGACAGCCCTAGATGTGCATGCATGTGCTTATGAAAGGATACCCGTTTTACTGAAACTTGTCGTTACTTATATTCGACAGACCCATTTTTTAAACCCATATTATTTTTCGATCAGCACACCAAGTGAAATAGACATATATTTTCATTTAAAATGTGATACTTTTGGCTAAAGTGATGTGGTAAAGAGCATTTGCTGTGATTTAGGATTTTTCGAAACCCATGTAAATCTTGAGTGAAACCACGCCTGACAGAATTGGGACACACCGAGCAATTTAGGATTGGAAGACAACGAAGAACAGCCCAGACTAACACTGATGTTATCTGCTCTCTGTTAGAAGCTGTTTCTTTAAGTGTGAAATGTCCTGGCTTGCTTTGCCGAATGTTTATTTTCTCCACACTTTATTTCCAGTGTAGTTTAAGTTCTGACTGCCAGAGGGGTTTGTCATATGCAAGACATTCTGGGTCAGATTTGACTAGAACCCTTTTTAAAATGGCAAAATCTATCAGTCTGACAGAGAAGATTGCTCTTGTACTTTATTTGTTGGACTGCTGTCTCAGAAATTTGTTATTAGCCCCTTTTGTCCTTGATCTACCCCCCCCCCCCCACACACACACACACACACTCTTATAGTTTGCTTCACTCTGAAAACATTGTTTAACAAAATTAGGCTTGTAAGTTCTTCATTGGGTAAGTTATGCATTTACTTTCCAATCAAGCTGATTAGCCCTTGTAAGTTTCCCCAAGACTGTTGAATTGAATTTAAAAATGTCACATAAGCAGGAACCATCAGCTTTCTGTTCTGCACCACTGAACTGCTTCCTGAGGGCCCAGACCTGTGATACTATGGATTGAGACTCATAAATTAATCATTAAAGATTGAATGCATTGATTATTCATATGCACATTCAGGCAATAACAGCCATCAGTTAAATCATCTTGGTCCAGTCTGGTTTAAAGTGTCTGTTTTTCCTTGTAGGATTCTTCCTTTTAATAATTTTAAACAACTTTAGGAAGTACTTCTATTGTACATAGAGTATTTGGAATTGACCAAAACGCTGTTCCAAGATAATTCGTTTTGGCCAGATTTGAAGGTGTTGTGCATGTAACCTATGCCAGAATGCCCTTAGCTCAACTAATCAAATATGGCAGATGAGATGGAAAATGCAATATTTTATTCAATATTTGTATTGATAAAAAGTATTGTCGTTGGCTAAGTAACATGCTAGCTTCAAATAATTGCATGTAGAGCGTTCCATTCACTAATGAGGTTCTGTCCTAGTTAGGATGCTGCCTACATTAGCAGCATCCTGCAACGAGGGAGCTCACGTTCACGTAGCATGGAACAAAGCTATACTCTGCTTTATTATGAAAGCAAGACCAAACTACTGTCTTGTTGCAGAATTTTTGCTTATGCAGTCTCCTTTCTTTGCTCTTGAACTACAATTGGGTAAAGTTAATTTTCTCACTGGAGTGCTTCCTAATGCCACAGACTGCCCTCTGTTCTTTGATCAGCTGCTGCCACTTGACACTGGCACCAAGTGCTCGAGGCTGTTGCCAGCCAGCTGCCTGGGGTGAGTGAGGAGTATCACACTGATTTCATTCTGTTCCTGATAGATGCAGGACCTCCAGACGTTTCTCAAGAGCTTTACTGATAGGTTTTGCAGTGTCCTCTACGTTTTTTTTTTCTTCTTGCCCCACGCTTTTCTCAAACCTCACTTGAATGCTCACCCACACAGAGTTGTTTTTCTTTTGTGAAACTGCAAAGGCTATGAAATGTGCTTCTCATATTTTGATGTACATTGGAGATATAAAGCTGCTTGTTTGTTCAACAGTAGGCCTATCTCAAGGCCATCTCGTGATGTTTTTCTTGCTCACTGTGAGGAGGTCGCGGAAAAGTCTCTAGTAGGCTAAGACTTAGTAAGCTCTAGTAGTGAGACTTCTGCCGAGTGATGCTTTGATCTCTATCATGCTGGCTGCACAGTCAACCTAAAAACTTTTTTTTTTTACGATGCTGCCTTACTGACTTAAAATTGCAAGCATATTTGTCTTTTTAATTTAATTTATCGCCAAATCATTTAAAGGGTTAGTTCACCCAAAAATGAAAATTAAGTCGTTAATTACTCACCCCCATGCTGTACCAACCCCGTAAGGCCTTCGTTCGTCTTCGGAACACAAATGAAGATATTTATGATTAAATCTGAGAGGTGCATGACTGCTACATAGGCTCCCTAAGGGAATGCCACTTGACGGCCCAGAAAGTCATTAAAGAAAATGTTTAAATATTCCATGTCGCAACAGTGGCTCAACTATAAGTTTATCAAGCGACGAGAATACTTTTTGTGCGAAAAAACAAACAAAAATAACGACTTTATTCGACTATTCCTTCTCTTCCTTGTAGGCCTGAAACGAGACTTCAAGAGATTTCCACGACGCATGCGCGAGAATTGCGATCTCCTTCAACTACTTCAGTTAAGTTCTCGCGCGTGCGCGTCGTGGAAATCTCTTGAAGTCTCGTTTCAGGCCTACAAGGAAGAAAAGGAATAGTCGAATAAAGTCGTTATTTTTGTTTGTTTTTTCGCATATTTCGATTATAATGACGTATACTGTCTTTTTACACGGCGAGCTACGCTATGTAAACATAAAACCAGGTCTGCATTTGAGATTGTAGGAATGACAAACAAGCGCTGTTCTATACTGCTCAACTTGCGTTTGAATAGTCAGTAGCAAATTCTTAAAATATGAAAGCATACCATTACTTACAGGCTGTGTCTATGAATCAGAAGCACCAGACTGTACTTTCAAAGATGGAATTGCCCCACTTTTTAGAATCAGCCTTTGTGCACAGCCGGCCTTGTACCCTCCCAGGTTCTGGAAACAGTCCTCTGAAAAATGTGCAGCACACAGTCAAATATTTTGGTTATACTGTTCTGGAACAGTTGTAAATAAAGCTTAACCACTGTTTTCTAATTGTGTTCTTTTTTGAAAGGCCAAACAAAGTAGTTTGGCTTGCGCAACAAAAAACACAGAGTCTCCACAACATGGCGGCGCCGGCGGCAACAATAATACAGCGAGAATATATTGCCTATTCATTTGGGCGGTGTTATGAAACTCTGCCCCCACACACTGATGTAGATTTTTGGGGGTGTGTTTGAATGAAGCATTTTAGGAAGGTGTGGCTGGGCCTTAACCCTCTGGGGACCAGAAACGCGCCGGCGCGTTTTGCTCGTTTTTTTCACATAGCAGAAAAATAGACTTAAAGTACTACCATCATTTCTGTTCATATAGAGTTAAGAAATATGAGAAAATAATCTGTTAAATGTCTACTTTTTTATGTGCCCACATACAATCGAAATAAAATATTGTGCTTTTGTAAAATAAAGAATATAAACAGGGTGTGCGTTCTGCCTCTCAGTCACCGTGAACTTTTTTCCTGGAGCACGTCTCTAATCTTCAACAAAACTCAGCAAATACTATTCACCCAGACATGAGCAATATATCTTTTAAATCATTTGAGTTTGTACTTTTAAATGATCCGATTCAAAACTAAAATAAATATTCTCCGTTTATGTAATCTATAAAAAAAGAGAGACGTGTCAGCCTTTCTAATTATCTTTCTCTCAGCTCATTATCTCTGGTAATGTGACACGCCCACGGAGAGCACGCGCTATTTAAACGCAAATACGTGAAGCACCACATTGAGACGCGTTAATGCCCATAAACTCTGAAAACACACTATATTTTTTAGTCAGATTAATCTACTCTCATCTTGAGCGGCTATGAGGAACAATCCTGGGACATTTACCTACCTCAGAACAAGTGCTGGTTTATTATCACCACGAGGAGGAGCAACAGCTGAGAAGTGTGTAAGTGTTTTATGCTTGTGCTTTGTTCTAATCGCGATATAGAATAACGTTAGTGTCTGTAAACGGAAAAATAGCATACTGTTTAAATGTGAATCATGTTTCTGTGTGTGTGTGTGTGTGTGTGTGTGTGAATGAATGAACGCACAGATACGCACTGGTATAGACGAAATAAAATACATTTTGTTGACTAGTTTTGGATAGAGTATAAAGTTTTTACTCTAAAATAGACCTCAAATAAGCTTTGTTAGGAGTTTCTGCTCATATGTTAAATATATAGTATGTTTTGTCAATAAACTAATCAACTAAGATGTTATAGTCTAGTGTTTGTTCCAATCCAAGCTAAATCATACATATTTCAAAGTTGAGGATTCATTATTTTGATCAAACTAAGACATTTATGGAAAAGACAATTTTCTTTTCAAGATTTTTCCAACTCTAACTTTGAACTGAAATAAAACCTTGTCTATATGGTGAAGGGTGTGTGATAGATGTGTCCAGACGTATGCACCCTGTATTTTAAAGAAGAACATTTAATTATTTGTGATACATTTTTCATTCACAAAGAATTCAAGGACATTATTCATGTCCCTAAAGGTTGGAGTTTTCCTCATTTTTTTAATTAAGGCATTACGATTTTTTATTCCTCTTTTTAGTCAACTTTAGCATGGGTGTGTTCACTTATTCTAAGCAGTGTGTGTGTGTGTGTGTGTGTTGTAAATAAATCCAAACAATCTAAAAGCCATTCTTTTTTAAATCTCCTCATTCTTTGTGCAAGGCTCTTCATAATGATATGGCCTGATAGCACCTAATAGGGCCATTATGGGAGGGTCTTTGTCTTTCTCAGGTGTGAAATGGATACATACTAATGAGAGATCAAGCCACCTCGCATAAAGCTTTCTCAAACAAAACACGTCATACACATTCTAAAAGACTTTATTGACTTATCTGAATGAGTAGTCAGGATGTTTCTCACATAGTTTTGGAGCAAATATTCTAGACTATGTGATACAATTTTCAAAAGTCTTGTGAAGAAATAATCAATATGTGTTTTGTGGCCTTATTTCAGAAACTTTTATTTTTAGTTTTTTCAATAACCATGCATAAATAATATTCTCTCAAAAATACAAACATGTACATGCATGTTGCTAACATATTATGGTAGCCCCGTGTGTGCTATATAGAGTGAATTTACACCTTTGCCATTATCATGTTTATAAATAACTGAAAAAAGCACAAATGTCAGTGCATGTCAAAACATCCCAAGGGCCCCAAAAAACCTTTGGTCCCCAGAGGGTTAACTTTTGCAAAGAATGTCTCTTTTCTGAATGTGTCAGAAAAAATACATCAGTATATTAATAAATAATAAAAATGTGTTCTGAGTCAGTGTCAGCAGCAAAGATGTTGACAATGCTCACTTACCATCTCTGCAGTATAGTGGGAGGTTCCTATAAAGATCCGCACAAACACTTAGGGCGCTTTCACACTTGGTTCGATTGCCTGTTCCGAACCCGAGTTCGATTGCTCCCCCCTCCCCCTGATGGACTGTGTTCACATTATAGTATTTGTATCTGAACCACAGTACGCTTGCGTCATCAAGCTGCAGCTGGCGTGTAATTGTGTTGCTTGGTAACCGGCGCCACTATGAATGAAAAGGCGTCAAAATGGATAGAATTGCTCGCTTCACATTTGTTCTTTTTTATCCTTTGGTTTTGTTTTAAAAAAAAAGATAAAGAAACACACTTGCATCTGTCTGCCACACTAAAAAGTACTAAAATCGTTCCTAAGACAGTTTTTTTGCGGAGGCAAGCATAAATCATCTCTCTGCATGCAGCCTTGCAGTGCGTCAATCCCGCTTTTCGTCAAGGTAAGTGTATATACACTAGGGATGGGCATTTTTCTAAAATATTGCATTCGAATATTCGGGCTCATAAAAATCGAATATTCGTTTTTTTAAATGACATTTAACGAAAAAGACGGGTTTTTTTTATTTATTTTTACGTTTTTGTCACCATTTCTGAACAAGCTTACAATTAGGCAATATACACAACAACAAGCTTACAATATATGTTAAAGTTTTCTTTTAGTTGAAAACATTAAATAGTAGGCCTATGTGTAAACAAAAAATATAAAAAACAAAAGCATTAATGAAAGAATGCTCAAGCAGCGCGAACGGGAAAAAAACGTTGAATAAAGCAGATTGCGCCAGATATCGTACAGAACGTACACACACACTCGAGTCAGCGTTTAATTATCGTGTTTATATTGTTTCACGTTTATATTGAGAAAAACAATATCCACATGCAGGGGCGCAGCCAGCAGTTTATGCTCGAGTGAGAAAAGGCGCTTTGCTGACTGACGCTTCAGAGACACAAAGATATCGCTGTTCTAAGTTTCTAACAGCACTTTGTGTTTTCTGTTCTTAAACCGGTCTCCCTCAACGAAACTTAAAGGAAGTATATGTCTCAAAATCATTTTGCTATTAGATAAGTTATGATCACGCGGGGTCCAGCTGCGCTTACCTGTAGTCGTGATGCAGTGTTGGACAGCTGTCTTTCCTCATTCGACTGTTTGGATTTCATGTGATTTCTCATTGTGGTGATGATATTATAACTCAGATTAATTAATTAATTTGATCAAAAGTAATTCCATTTAGTAAGATCATTTTCAAGTAATTCCAAACTTCGCGAGGCAGACGACATCATTATGTGATCACATTCACACAGCTTGTTAACACACTCCACAGCGCCACCCAGTGCATTTAATTATAACTGCGAGTTAGTGCTTGGGATTTATCATGGATTCACTGCATTTACGGCCAGCAAAGCAACGTGGTAAAATTCGAACAGTATTTTATTTTTCGAATAATAATTAGATCGAATATTCGAATATTCGTGCACATCCCTAATATACACACACGCACGCACTGACGACTGTCCTGTCGACCACATTATACGTCACCAATAGCGGTTCACTTCCGCGATTTGGTACGATTGCGTTCATATCAGCAGCGAACCGTACTTGTTCACATGATCCGTACCCCAGACCACCCTTTTAAGCGGACTCGAGTACGGTTCGCGGGTGCGCACCCGAGTTCGGAATACAGCGTTCACATCATCCAAACGAACCGAACTCTGACGTCATTCGAACCCGGATGACTTCGCCACTTCCTGTGGAGTTTTTTTTCTGGGACTAACTGACTAATTAAATTTTGGTAGACTAAGCCTCTGCTCGTAGACTAACGTTTAGGCGAATATTTGGGGGCAGCCCTAAACCTAGGACATATACCTGTAAAGAGAACACTTTCCTGTCCATTTCAGTCAAGAACTGACTCGGACGTTTATAATAAACAACAGCTTTCATAGTCTATACTGTAAATGTAACGTCAAAGATTACTCCTTTATCTGTCAGATGTTTGAGCTGTATGTCTTAGGCATTTGATTTTTAATTGATCACTTCAATTCTGAAGAAATGTCAGCCAGCTAAAGGTCTTGTGAAGACATAGACTCAAACAGGGGAAGAAATGTTGCTGGTCAAATTAGTAGAAGGGAAAGTGCTGGTACTTTGTCAGGAACATTGACTTTTGGAATGAGTAAGCGAAATAAGCCAGCTTGTTCACACTCTCAGATGCTTCGAAACCTACTATCTTTTTCAGCTTCTTTTTTTCTTTTTCAGGAAAAATGTGAAGTATTTCAGAGTGATTACAAAGGATCTGTATTGCTTGTTTCTGGATCTCATGGAGCCTTTTCACAACAGCGTTTTTGGCTTGTGTCTTTATTTATTGATGCTAGATTAGATTTTCTTTTGGAAGTGTTTGCTTGTAACAGCAAACATTGCAGGACCTTGTGTAAATAGAGAGATGGAATATGAATAACATAAATCTTATAGTGCAACAAAATTAAACTTTATTTGGTAATCAGCATACTCAAATGATGGGGGAAGAGAAGTCGGAATCAGTGAGTTTGAATTGTTCAGCTTTCAGCACAAGCTGATTGTTTCAGAATTTGTTTCAGAGAATTTTTCTGTCATACACATTGCTTACTTGTGACAGAGTGGTTTGATGAACATGAAGTTGAACATCTCCCATGGCCTTTAGTCAAGAAAACGCCCTGTGCTGTCACCAGCCTGAATTCCCATTTTATCTTAGATTTATCCTCTGATAACAGTGCGATATCTTGTGCTGTTTCACTGAGGCTTTCCTTAGCCATGCGTCAAACAACCTGTCAATCAAACAGTCACATTGTGCTTTTGTTCAACATTGAATCTATTTTTAGGATAAGATTTACTGGATTACTGGTAATCTAGAAAGAAATATTCTGCTTTGTCATCTGAAGCTTGGAATTGTAAAATTTTACATAGTTGTAGACTGTAAACAATAAATGGTTAAACATTTAGGATTAGGAATGAAATAAACAATTTTTTTTTTTAATTCTAAAATAAATAAAAATTGGTCTATCGAGATCTATGTATGATGATCATACGGTATATCAAATTAGGTGCATATATAGGCGCGTCAAATTCAAGTCACTGACTTTTGCCTACAGAACAACCACTGGCTCTGCTCCCTTTTACCTAAACTCATTACTTCAGACTTATGTGCCACCCAGAATCTTGCGCTCTGCAAGTGAATGCCGTCTTGTGTTGCCATCTCTAAAAGGGACAATCTCTTTCTCAGACTTTTTTCTGGTCTGTTCCATGCAGGTGGAATGACCGATTTAATATATAATAAAGTTCTGTATAACAAGTTAACGAAGGAATTATTTTGAATCTGTTCTAGAATTGCAGTTTATTAATAGTTAATGCTAACTAATGTAGTTAACTAGAGTTTAATAAATGGAACCTTATTGTAAAGTGTTACCAATTTATTATACACCGATTCAGGGTTCTCGTGAGTTCAGTGTTGGACAGATCAGTTGTTTTAACCATTCATTAAATTGAATCGGTTCAAGAAGTCATTAGTTCGCGAATCGGACGTGTCATTAGTGGACCACGCCACGCGTTGTGTGATTTTGCCGGAAGTTTAGGACATCGCACAAGATTGGTTTAAACACAGAAAACATTTAATCTCTGAATAGGTTTTTTTTGTTTATTGAAAGTGTTTTTTATTTCAGCTGAATGTGCGGAACGTTTTTTTTTAGGGATGCTCCAATACTCGGTATCGGTATTGGCTCCGATACTTCCATTCTTTGCCGGATCGGGTATCGGTTAGACGAGGCCGACCCAAATCCGATATTGTGCTTATACTATTCTCTATTACTGTTAAGCCCCACAAAAGGCACAAAGACATTATAAAGCACCATAAAATTTTCGTGCACTATATTATAGGTGTTCAGAAGCACTATATTATAGGTGTTCTATAGTATAATGTGAGGTAGAAATGAATATTTAAGTCGTTAAAATTAAGTTCACGTAAGCTTTTCTCTCCGTTGTCAGTCATTCTCCATTCAGCATTCAAACATCGCGACGCGTTCGGGTGCGACAGTCAACATGATGAAACTCTCTCCAAGATGATTCAATGTTACTATAATTAAACTTGATCTGTAGATAAAGTTCTATGGTTTTGCATGAAATGCCTTTATCTTGCTGGACTGTATTGCTGTACCTTAATCATGTTACTTTCTTCCGGGTGTCTATTAGATCACAACACAGGAGTAGAGAGCACTATAATTGTTCTTCACGCGCACAGTAACTGAAAATTTAAAACTGTTAAAAGAAAAGGCTGAATAAACTATTGCATAGATAGATAGATACTGTATAATACACTACGCATCAACATGTCTTTCCTTAAGCCCAATTTATACTTCTGCGTCCAACTCATGCCGTAGCTACGTCGTAGGCTGTGTGTAGCTCGCGTACCCTGACGTGCACCTCTCCAAAAATGTAACAACGCGTCAATTCTATGCGGATGCAAGCGCTGTGATTGGTCTGCTAAAACCCCTCCCTCAGGTTTCACATGATCCCTCTGCATGTGTAATTGCGCGTCAACGGGGACAACGACGCAGAAGTATAAATGAAAACCAACGCGTAGTCTATAGAGTAGAGGCTCTGGCGTAGGTCCGACGCAGAATTATAAATCAGCCTTTAGTGCTTTGAACTTTTCAATGCGAACTCGAAGAGCTGCGCGCTGTGACTTGCTTCAAGTGCATCATCCTGTGCTCGGGATGCACATAAGCTCTTTGTGCAGCACTGTATTGGAACCTTTCATATCATAATACGTTTGCGCAATGACAGATGTATTAATAGCCTTTGTTGTTCTGTCCCATCTATCATATGTTGCTGCCTCATTAAACAGCTGCGCTATACATTTAAAAAATGTCTTAAATGTCCCGTTCTTTGCGATTCCATCTTTCTAACTTTAGTTAGTGTGTAATTTTGCTGTTAGAGCATAAATAATACCTGTAAAGTTATAAAGCTCAAAGTTCAATGCCTAGCGAGATATTTTATTTAACAGAAGTACCCTTTCAAAGCCTACAGCGAATGGCCGGTTTGGACTACATCCCTCTACTTCCTTTTTTTAATGACGTAACTAGAACAGTTTTTTGACTAATCTCCGCCAACAGGAATACACAAAAAGGGGGCGTGGTCTTGTTGGGCTCCCATGGAGAAGAGGAAGTTTTGTTTGTTTTAATAAAAACATACTCTTCTTCAGTTCTTCGCCTCACTCGTCCGTATTCAGCTCTGTAAATATTATTTATGTTTTGTAAGGTATATGGGTTTAAGCAGTTTGCTTCAAAGCCCGGGTGATGAACCATACATGTAGCAGGGTCTGCAATCTGCATCATTCGTCGACAAACCTATACATTGATGTGAGGCAGTAATAATTTAATGTGCAGTCATGTAACATTCAACTTTTAATAAATAAATGATTGTAATGCATGGCAACGATTTCTTTTACACATGGCAGCTTTTAAGGCTATATTCATGGTAAAAATAAAGTTTATTTATATAAAGTTGTTTGGATGAAAACAATTTCAAAAGAACTATACACAACAAAAAATTATTTCATTAGGAGGTGTTACAGTACTGATGTTTTCAACCTCCGTTGGCATTTTGTCAGTTACCACATGTATACCTATAAAACATATTACTAATCAAAACTCGTGCACACGTGTAACTAAGGTAGGATTAAACAATGGACTTATTTAAAAAATTTAACAACACCATCGTTAATTCGACAGACGGACAAAACCATATACCACAAGCTTTTATAACGGTTTGTAACATTTAACATTACAATTTAACCAATTAAAAGTATGACAACTACTAAATGAACAGCTTACCACTGTGAAACATCCTGCAAAAGTCGTGTTTGAACAGGTTCCAATCGATTCTCTTCATCTATGTTCTCCGGGTCTGATTCCGCTCAAATTGATAAGGTAATATGTTTGACATTATTACAATAACAATCAGCGCATGCATCTCCAATTTATGGTAAGAGGCGTGACCTTTCCGGGCAATGTGCGATAAGCTGCTGTCGAATCACAACACAGGAACCGCTGGCACAATCAGAACTCGTTACGTATTTCTGAAGGAGGGTCATTGGGCTGTTTTTTGGACAGTGAAAACAGCGGTATACAGATAAGTAAATTGTGTGAAAAATACTTTTTGTTTTTTTTTACACACGAAACATGAACACATGTTCTATTGCACACTGTAAACACAATCAAAGCTTAAAAAAAAACATGAAGAACGGGACCTTTAATTTTATAGTAGGCCTATAGCCTACCTTTTTTTAATCTTTTTGATTTTTTTATCTTGTTTTTCACGAATGTATTTTACAACAATACAGAGCAATGTGTAACGTTTTACCAGATTTAGTACTTGTTCCCCACTAAATGTTTTTTTCACTAAATGTTCAGATTTTATAAAATTATTGTGCACTCATGATTTTTCTAGAGTAAATTTTACTGCTGAATTATCCACTAATCTAGTTTATAATAGCATTTTTGTCATAGATTATGATCATATATTTTTTTTGATTTGTTGTTGTTTATAATGAAGTTGTCTGTATAAAGTAGATTGTGTTTAACACACAAAATAGTGATTATCAGTTCAACACACAGAGTTATAGAAATTCTAAAAACATAAAAGAATAACGAAACGCAATATGTGGCGGCCGGTGTTGATTCTGTGGCGCACTGCCACGAATTAGTCTATGTGTGGGAAACACTGACTTCAGACGTTAAGTGATGAATTGTGGGCGGTCCGTAGGTGTCACTTTTGAGACTAACTTGGAGACTGCATATTTTATACTCCATTAGCATTAATCAACCCTCTACAATGGGAGTAAATTACTCGCATATGTGACCAAATTTCACGCTAGGCGACGAAACATATTTTTAATTAGTCAATGGCTAGTAAATTGTACGATTTTGCTCACCTGTAACTGAGTTTAGCGCAGATATGATTTCATTGCCTGCTCAGTTTTACGCAACGTCGCTTGGCTGAGAGTGCCTTAGGTTGTTCACGTGCACTCAACGTGAGAGAAAGAGAGAACGTAAAGAGAGTTAACGCGCTAGATCTAAATGCAGGGCTCGACAATAACGACTGGCCGATGGCCAAGAGTTGACAGAACTGTCACTGTCCCGATCGGGCCAGTGCTGCATCAATGAAAGTTTATCATTTGAATGTGTTTTAAGCCTTGACATATAAAGCCTTGCCCAGAAGCCAAGTCTGACTTCACGCGAATACTGACTGAGAATACTGAGTTCTCTTTCTCGTTGTCTTGCGCTTGAACAGAAAATTTCACACAAAATTGTCAAAATGCCTGTATTGGCAAATATCCTGGTAAACATAGTCGGTTATATCTTTAGTGAACTTAAACTGTTGAGATAGGCAACACGTGTGTAATCAGTATATTTGATTTTGCATTATTTTAAAGTTACAACAGCCCAATGTACCTGCTGCTGTCTGTTTTTAATTTTAATCAAGCAACAAAAGACTCACTCCAAAAAATCATTCACTGCTCTTGTCTGAATAACTTTTGTAACTTTAATACAGATTAGTCTATATTTAATTAATAAGACTAGCCTATGCAGTTGTTTTACATTAGATTATTTTATTCAATTTCTGTACCTAATCTGTATCTAAAAACTTATCAACCTGAAAATCACTTTTTTTGTTTACTTTATTTGTATTTTTTATTTTTTTTTATTTGTGCTATTGCCTGTAGTTTGTTATTACACACTGTTTACTTGTCTTTAATATTGTTTGAAATTAATATTTTATATTATATATTTATATAATTTTTTTCATTTTGCATTGTTCTTGCATTCCATGTAAAAATTCTGGCGAGTAAAAAAAAAAGGATTTACTAGCCAATGGCAACTTGAGCTTCAGTGTGTCTGTAGAGGGGTGATTAATGGTGATTGATCTGTGAGTGGACTCTTTTGATTTGCTGAAGATGCTTTCATTGCTCTTTATACTGACATGTAAAATAGGCCTCCCTCAAACCTACCAACTTCACTATAATTATACTTAATCATTCTTATGCTAAGATGTTGTAAGCAGTAAGTTCACTCTGACAGGCGTCAAGTGGAGTTCATGTTTGTTGTGTCTTAAGCCAGGGTCTCTTTCCTATTGGAGCAACTGAATGTCATTTACAAAGTTGTTGCTCTGTTTGATGCCAATTGGCTGGTTAATATAGAGGATGAATTTAGATATTATGGGAAGGTGTTATGTTCGTGCCCTCGAGACTGCAGAAGGGAATATTAGATTTCTCCTCATGGGTGCAGTGGTATTGATTTAGTGTCGAATGCCATGGCAGCTGGAATGGTTGGATGCAGGATCCTCAAGGTTCCTTTATCTCCTGTGTCTCATAAGCACAATCCATGTGTCCTTCTATGTGACTATAAGGTTACGGTTGAGCACAGCGAGTTACTGAACACATTTGTTTTGTCTGACAGCACTTATCAGAAGTTTTATCATAGTTGGTCATTCCTGTAATGTTTTTGTCAAGCATTATACTCCATCTCACTTTTAAAAGTCTCAGATTTCTGTAGTCAAAACATTAGTCATGTTGAAAAATGAATGCCTGTTATTACAACCAGTGTTTATGTATGAGTTTTTAACAAATATTGAAACATTTGTTTTATTTAACTGTCATTCTAGTCTAAAACCGTTCCCGCCTCATGCTTTGTGTGTATTTTTATTATATTTGTGTGTGTGTTTGTACGCGCTCTAGGCTTAGACATTCTGCCATTTGAAACCCAGACGGTCTCGCTGTGGCATCTCATTGAGATTCGCTGCAGTCCTCGGATCGGTGGCCTATTTCCTCCACTGCTCTGTTATGAATTACCCCATGAATGCATGCTACTTGCTGAATTAGGGTCAGGGCTTCTTGAGATCAAACAAGTCTGTCTGATGAGAGAGATGGTGCAAACACTGAGATAGAATCCTGCTATTGTGCAGCTGAAATCAAAATGTGGAAGCTTCTGGACAAGTGCAGGAACATTTAGCTCTCCAATCCATTTCTCTGAGTAGTATTTTACACCAGCCCACGCTTTCCCTAGACTTTTGTCTTTTGAATAAAATGTGAACATTTGTTCTTTTACAGTCAAAATATCAATGTTTATATACAATAATTTATTTAGGGATGCACAATATATTGGTACATATTTTAATATCAGTTAATAACTTTTTTTTGTAGTTTATATTTGCACTGTGTTTGTTACTATTTTTTAATCATCCGATACTGAATATTTTCCTCTGTTTACATTTAGATTATTTTGCCATCATCTAAAGCTCACTTAAAAGTTAATCTTTAAAAACACTAACAATTGAATAGCACTGTTAAATGTAATCTTTAAATCTGAAAATGAATATCCATTTTTCATACTGTACATTTTATAATGTTGTGATGCCTAAATTCACTTTAGTTTAAAATGTTTAGTTTTAGTATTACATTTTAGCTAGGACTGTCACGATTCCTCTATTAAATTGAAGTACTCAATTAAAAAAAATGCAATTTACCCATCTCGAGTAACCTGCAAAATACCGGAAGCGACTAATTTCAAGGACTAGAATTCATGAACCGCATTATTAGACCGTTTTCCAAGGCTGCATGATGTTTAAAAGCCATACTAGCACAATTGTGAATTCACAAAGGCTGTGATTCAATTAAATAAATATATGCCCAGCCCCTGTGGGTTATATATATATATATATATATATATATATATATATATATATATATATATATATATATATATATATATATATTCAGGGCTCACGGTGCTGCGTCTTCTCTCTCTGCACAAGGCGCGTCAAGCGCTGCAGGCGTCGATACACACTCGCGTTTAGGAGTCTGGACATGATGGAATATTCACTTGCTCAATCGGGCCAGCATTGCATCGTAACTAACGTTTATCATTTTCATGCCTTTTTAAGTTTTACCAGTTTAAACATTCAAGCTATTTTAAACTATCCCGTGCTCGCGCACTCTCAGACATGTTTCTCACTGCGTGCACATACAGTAAAGCCTAAATCCGCCTCACAAACAGCTCGCCAGTAACAAAAGTTCTTTTTCATGGATTATATCGCTTTAACAGTTAAAAACACACAAAATTATGTCAAAACTCTGGTCTTGGTGAGTAACCTCGTAAAGACAGTCGGTTATGTCTTAAATAAGCATAAAACGCGTGTGCCAGACAGTATAATGAAACAGTAATGGATCCGTGCACTAGTTCTTAAAGTGAACGCAGCCATGTGTCTGTCATTAATTTTGTTGTCAAAACAACATATCGCATTAATTGTAAGGAATAAGAGTTAATAGGCTATGTATTAAATTCAGTCAGGACTAAAAGACTATCCAGTGTTATTTTACATTGCATTACTTTATTCAGTTTCTGTAGTATTTCTGACCTACCCAAAAACTTTTCTTTTTATGTCTCTTTATTTGTGTCTTTATTCTATTGTATTTATTTGTGCTACTTTTTTCAATTTAATTCAAATATTGAAATCAAGCTTCCATGTGTTGCATAAACTCTTAACAAAAAAATCACCCCATTGTAAAAACAAACATTTAGGTGAGATCAATGTAATACAAAATTGTCTAAAAAATGATAACTGATATTTAGACTGAGATTTGAATTACATCTATATTCATTATAGTCGAATCGAGAATCGAATCAGGAATCGAAATTCGAATCGAGAATCGAAATCGAATCGAATTGAGAGCTTGCGAATCGAAATCGAATCGAATTTGAACATCTGAATCGATACCCAGCCCTAATATATATGTATGTATGTATGTGTATATTTATGTATATGTGTATGTATGTTCATCGTGATTTCAAAATAAGTTTAAACCTTTGCTCTGAGTTTGCATGCTTTGATGGCCACATATTCTTGTTCAAGAAATTACAGTGGCTGTAGCATTTCTATTGTAAAAAAAGTGAATAAATATTAAAGATTAAATGAACATTTGAATTAAATGTCCTTTGGCCAATATTAAACCAGATTTGATCTGCAGTTATAATACATAATGTACATAATATGGAAGTAAAATAATGCCAAATGTTTTTGAAACAAAAAGTCTGTTGAATTGGACTACTTGAAAAAATATATGCATTGCATTAATCCTGCTTGTATTTTAATGCATTGTATTTTTAGGGCTTGCATTTTTATGGGCTGAAATTTAGCATGGTTGAATATTTAAGCTGTGAATATTTCAATTCAAAACATTTCAAACAAATTTTCATTAGTAAAATTTCAATAATCCATATTCACCTTTCATATTTCACTTCCAAAATATTCAAACTGATTAAAAATACAACCTATAATATTCAACAGGCGGGTTTCGGTACATTTTATTTCGCTTTGCAAATTCGCTTCCACAAATTCAGTGGTTCAAATTCGACAGTAAATTCAACGTCGACATCCAGGAACTGCAGGAAAAGCAGTAGATTACCGAGGATAATCTCCATCTGCTGTTAGTCGACCTCACCAGCAGGGGGTGCAAGTTGTTGACGAAGACCAGAGCAACAGTTAGAGCAAGCCATTCATTCATAAAAACTCATTTACAACAATTGAGCATGCAATAAGTTTTTTGTGAGGATTATCTGGGTCAGTATATTTGCAGAAAAGACGATAAAGGCACAAAAGCTTTTTTTATGTTTCATTCATTGTTACTTTCCCTGTGTAGCCTTACATGTTATCAGCTTTTTCTACCATGAACGGGATTTAGAGATGCACCGATTACAATTTTCTAGGCCGATTCCGATTTTTCCTTGAGTTTGACCTGCCGATACCGATTTTAGCCGATTCCGATTTTATTTTTTCAAACCACTTTACAGCACACACAAATATTTATTTTCTATCTTCTCTTTAATATAACATTTTCATTTAGATAATCGCTATAAAATAGAACTATATAAATGACTCCTAGTGTGGGAAATTCACACACATCTAAAGTGCAGTGTTATGGAAGAACCATTTCCTTTTCACATCCAATATCCAATTAAAAAAAATTCGATATATTTAGCAAACTAAACTTCTGTATGAAAACAGGAAATGGCAATAAAATAATATATAAATAACAAATAAAAATTCTATAAATATAGCCTTGCAGTATAAACATATTTCTCTCACACACACACACACACACACACACACACACACACACACACACACACACACACACACACACACACAGGCCTATTGCAATCACTTGTTGTATATCAATGGCAAGTTATATTTCTCAAGCAGTTCTTCTCTCATCTGACACATGTCCAGCCAAGCTAAACAGGACAAGTGGAGCATGTGCAGGGAAACGATTGGGAAATAATAAAAACAAGATTAAATGGGTAAATTTTCTATAAATATTTTTGATTCTTCATTTTCTTTCTGACATAGCCTAACCTACTTCAGTTCTTGTTAAAACACACCAGACATGCAAATTCTTTGCATTGTGGGCACTTTTTGGATGAAATCACATTTATTTTGTCCATCAAAAGTGTGCTTTCACTTAAATTGAGCGCAGCAAAAATAGATTCGGCGCCGAAACCCACGCTTCACTGTTGCTCACGCGACGCTCCTGCTCGACGCTCACGCGCTGCTCCGGCTCCCGGTGTGAATGCACTCATTGATTAACATGCAGGCCGAACAGAAAAAAAAAAACGCGCTGCACCTTGCGGTCTGAAACGGCGTAATTCACGAGGTTTCCTACATGTGCGCGTTCCGTGTGCACGTGTGATGCTGATGTTGCGCGATGTTAATCATGCGGCGCCCGAGTGCATTTGACCGGCATAAAATCGGATTGTCAGAGTCAGACTGACTGGCCGGTTGCCGGTCATGGCCGATCACGTGAAAATCGCCCGATTCCGGTCACCATCCGATCAATCGGTGCATCTCTAACGGGATTATAATCGGTTTCCCTCAATACCTCATCATACTCAAAGATTCCCCTTCCGTCAGGACAAAACGCTTAACATAGCTTAATGGACTACAGTGATATAAAAGACCAAACTCGCACCTTATTGGGGAAGTATGTATTGTACATGTACATGTACTGCATTAGATTAAACTGGGTCATAGCACTTTCATATTGTTTTCCTATATTGTTAGTTTAACTGTAAATCGCTTTGGATAAAAGCGTCTGCTAAAAGACTAAATGTAAAATTGGCTTGACATTCTCACATATAGGGACCGTCTGTAAAGTAACATTGGTAGTCCTATAGGCCTAAACGTTTCTAACTTCAATAGCAAACTTCAATCTATTTGAATAAATTGCGCATTATGCCTAACACCTACATGAACACTTTACAGTTGGTTTTATGACTGTAAGTCGTTCTCTTCAAATGCTATTGAAGTTCGAAACGTGTATACCAATGTGGTATGTAACTTTAGAGACGGTCCCTAAATGTGTGAATGTCCAATGTCAAGCCAAATTTATGCCAGGATCACTGAGAAACACTCAGCATTAAACTTTGCACGTTAAGTTCATATTAAGTCCTTCTGCTAGCCTGCGAGTTTGGTCTTTTATATCACTGTATTAGTCCATTAAGCTACGTTAAGCGTTTTATATGTCCAGCAGGGGAATCCTGACGTATTGAGGGAAACCCTATTAGCTACTGCATGCAGCACAATCGCCGCAATATAAGGTTAAGGCAACTAAACAACCAAGAGAAATGTATGTCAAACTCAAATGTAACACTGGATCTGTAACGTTACATCCGCATCGGGGGAATAACATTATAATATCGTTCACGGTAGAGAAAGATGCATGTAGGCTACATAGGAAAAGTAATCGTGAAGACACTGAATTTCACATAAAACAGATGTCATAATAATCACAAATACACTTACATTGTTGTAAATGAGTTTTTATGAATGAATGGCTTGCTCTAACTGTTGCTCTGGTCTTCGTCAACAACTTGCACCCCCTGCTGGTGAGGTCGACTAACAGCAGATGGAGATTATGCTCGGTAATCTACTGCTTTTCCTGCAGCTCCTGGATGTCAACGTTGAATTTACTGTTTAATTTGAACCACTGAATTTGTGGAAGCGAATTTGCAAAGCGAAATAAAATGTACCGAAACCCGCCTGTTGAATATTATAGGTTGTATTTTTAATCAGTTTGAATATTTTGGAAGTGAAATATGAAAGGTGAATATGGATTATTGAAATTTTACTAATGAAAATGTGTTTGAAATGTTTTGAATTGAAATATTCACAGCTTAAATATTCAACCATGCTAAATTTCAGCCCATAAAAATGCAAGCCCTAAAAATACAATGCATTAAAATACAAGCAGGGTTAATGCAATACATATTTTTTCAAGTAGTCCAATTCAACAGACTTTTTGTTTCAAAAACATTTGGCATTATTTTATTTTCATAACATAAGTTGATTGATTTTATTATGGATGTTATGTATTTTAACAGTGATGTTCTATAAAACCATATGATAACTTGCTTTTGATATTTTGTTTCAACCAAATATTATTGCCTTGTTGTTATATATATATGTTAAGAAATTTTGAAGGCTAAGGCAAGGCAAGTTTATTTATATAGCACATTTCATACACAATGGTAATTCATTTCAAAGTGCTTTACATTGAAGTTAAAATAATCAAAACTAATAAGAATAATTAAAACCGTTTAGAATAAATATTAAAATAAAGTAATACTGGTCAGCGTTCTGTATGAGCTGCAACTGTCATATAAGCAACTAAGCCTTTGCTTGGGTCTATTTTTATTACCACAAAAAATACCTGATGATGCGATAAATCGTCAAAATAATTGTTAGTAACAGCCCTAATTTTAGCTAAATATACAGTAGTGGCCAAACGCAATGGTAGGAGGGAATATTTACACACTATTTGTTTTTAATGACACTTCAGGTTCTATTAAACAATCAAAATATGAGGGGTATGTTAGATTGGGAAGAAAAATGCACTAAACTTGGTTAAGGTATTAAAATTACAAAATTAGGCTATTTGGCAAGTCAGGAAAACTCCAGCATATAATTAAATATGGATTTTATTGTATTATACAAAAAAATCTCAAAGGAAATAAAGCATACATTGACTACAATGTAATCAGTTATTAATATTTTGTTGGTTCTCTCTTGTTTTTCACTACAGCAGCCATTCTCCTGGGCATAAACTATCTTCGTTCCAATCCTCCTTAAGTTCTTCCCAAAGTAGAGGGTAATTGGAAGACCTGCATGACTTGTATAATTTCCAAAACTTTTTCGATGGGGTTTGTCTCAATCAGGTCCCTAGTTCAGTATGGGCACTGATCAGGGAGTCAGCCATTTTAAGGGCTGTCTCAATTGAAAAATCCTACCTGTGCACTGAAACATTCACTACCTAAAAAAAGTCCCACAATGCACCGTGAAAACCAGGGAGCATCCATGCTTACTATAGCCCCTTTCACACAGAGATTCTGGAAAATACAATGATAATGTATCCCAGGATTTGTCCCGGCATCGTTTGATTTTGGTTTATCACATTGCCAGTCATTTTCTGGAATCTGTGCGTGCGTTCACACACATCCCGTAAAGACACGTGACATCGATGTGATGTGTAATTTCTCGGCAGCTACTTTAAGTTTGCTTATGATTTGCTCTCTCTAGTGCATTTTTTTTTTCTTTTTTCTTTTCTGATTCATGATTTCATCTGATTTCATAAACTAGCTCATCACGTACCGTTTCACTAAGCTGGCGAACTATTTCAGCGTCATCAATACGACACACCCCTTACGGCATTGATCCTGCCTTTTGTTCGCACGGCGCATTCCGGGACTGGTCCCGGCAATTTTACTAGGTCCCCATTCCGGGATCAATACCGGACTCAAGCCTGGGAAGTGTTTGCGTTCACACAGAAGGCGCTCGCTCTCAATTTTATGGCAATTTTCCAGGATCAACGCTCTGTGTGAAAGGGGCTAATGTTGCCTTAACGAAAGTTGTGAAGCGTGAAACATAAATCACGTGAGCCAACTCGCACATGCACGCGATAGATGATGTTTTATAAAATACAAACCATTATTTAATTATATATCAGCATAAACATCCATCGCTAGACAGGTAATGAACATAATCTAGCTAACATTTATAATTTTTTTACAGCTAAAATGTTGCACAATATGTAACAAGCAAGATATTTATCATTGTACTTTAACATTAAAAAAATATGCTATTCTGCTATTGTTCATAAATACCAGTAGTAATGTTGTACAACGAGGATATTGTCTTGGTGCCTGAAATGGTCCTTACTGCCCTTACCATTTCTTTAATTTGTGTACACGATATACTGATTCATGACCTAGGAAGCTAGGGAGCTAATTGATATGCACCCAATGGCTTTCAGGGGACTGAATTGACCGCTTAAAGGGTTAGGTCACCCAAAAATGAAAATTAAGTCATTAATTACTCACCCCCATGCTGTACCAACCCCGTAAGACCTTCGTTCGTCTTCGGAACACAAATGAAGATATTTTTGATTAAATGTGACAGCTGGATCACTCCTCCATAGGCTCCCTAAGGGAATGACACTTGACGGCCCAGAAAGTCATTAAAGAAATGTTTAAATATTCCATGTTGCAACAGTGGCTCAACTATAAGTTTATCAAACGACGAGAATACTTTTTGTGCGAAAAAACAAACAAAAATAACGACTTTATTCGACTATTCCTTTTCTTCCTTGTAGGCCTGAAACGAGACTTCAAGAGATTTCCACGACGCGCACGCGCGAGAACTTAACTGAAGTAGTTGAAGGAGATCGCAATTCTCGCTCGCGCGTGCGTCGTGGAAATCTCTTGAAGTCTCGTTTCAGGCCTACAAGGAAGAGAAGGAATAGTCGAATAAAGTCGTTATTTTTGTTTGTTTGTTCGCACAAAAAGTATTCTCGTCGCTTGATAAACTTATAGTTGAGCCACTGTTGTGACATGGAATATTTAAACATTTTCTTTAATGACTTTCTGGGCCGTCCGGTGTCATTCCCTTAGGCAGCCTATGTAGCAGTCATGAACCTCTCAGATTTAATCATAAATATCTTCATTTGTGTTCCGAAGACGAACGAAGGTCTTACGGGGTTGGTACAGCATGGGGGTGAGTAATTAATGACTTAATTTTCATTTTTGGGTGAACTAACCCTTTAAAGACTTCTAAATGCTGAGCATGAACACTTTCATTATGCGCAACTTGGTGTGTTTGGGATCGTTATCATGTTGGAAAATACACATTCATTCACATTCAATCTCCAGACAGATCCTCTATACTTGGCTACATTGAATATGGACCAATACTTGGGAATCCTTCCTGATGAACAAAGTGCCATCAACTTTGTATATTATTCCAGCACCTGCTGCAGACATGCATCCTCAAATGTTTATTCTACCTTGCTTAATAGCACCATGCTTTTGGCATTAAAACACTGCAGTTGTCTCATGACTTGTTAAATTTTTACTTGTCGGCAGGGCTCGAGACTAACGGCGTCCTATTGTCCTGGGGACGATAGAAAATGTGTTTAGGACGAACAGAAATATTCTCCAGGACGCCTACAGGACGAAAGACATTTTTGTATGTGTGTTCATTTATTACTTAATTAGAAAATGCCAAAATAATCGAGCAAGCGCTGACTACAACGGAGCGCGTCTTCTTCTCATGCTGTTACTATAGTTACTATCACTGGTGGCCGGCTACTCACCAGGAGACTTGTTCCGCGGTACATCTATAAAATGGCTTAATGACATCGCAAATATGTTGCGCTGGTTAAACAACAGATATTCAACAAATACAAACTAGACAAAAATGTTAGATAGTGACGATTTGGGTAGAGATCCAGTCAGAACTGATGTCCTGCATTAGTGGTAGATGCGCACATTTGTAGCCTACTGTAACGGGCTGATCTACCCAGCGGCACATGAGTTGGCATGCACTGGCACTGCATGTCTCATAAAACGTTAAAAATGTAAACGTCTGGGAGAATGAGTAAAGCGCACATATAGATCTGCATAAGAGTGACGACGCAAAAAAAGCTATATTCGGTGAGGTTTTCTGTGCGCGCACACACGACCGAAGCGTGCAGCCATAGACACCTATAGCCTACAGCGTGCGAGTACTGAATTGAGCTCTCTTTCGTGTCTGAATGGACAAATACATACAACATTATGTCTAAATGTCCGTTTTGGAGAGTAATGTTACGACCGTTTGATTGACGCACTGACTGTCCAATGATTCTTGTGGTCTTGGAAATGATTGGCTGGAGTTTTTCGAGTCCTGCCCGTTCCACAGATGATTAAATTGCTTAATTTTCATTTCAGTGCTTCTAACTCAGTGGCTGTTAGTGGGTTAGGAATAGGATTTTAAGTGATTTAGAAAAAATGGCCAAAAAAGAAAATCACATACCCCACCTTTAAATAACTACTGATGTATTAGTGATTTGTTGAATTATTGGTTGGGAATAATCAGTGCTAGTTTGGTATGTCCAAAAAATGACGTCCACAAAAATCGTTTCATTGCGTCATGACACATAATACAATTGAAATGTGGAATGCATACATTAGATTTACACTACAGGCACAACTTCATGACATGCATGCAAAATATAAAAAAAATATTTAATAAGTTTGAATAACTAAGGTCGTATATAACACTTGGCCACGACTGTAATTTTGATCATTTACATTTTATTCATTTGATATTTACAATTTATCCGTTATCAGCCATAACATGAATAAATATATATTTCAAGAGTTGCTTTCAGAAAAGTTTTTCTTACCCTATTAGGATTTTTTTTTTAAATTTAGTGAGTTTAATGGGTAAGAAGGGTAAGAAAAATAGCTTGATTCAACATATATTCTCTAAAACATGTTGTTGTTGTTTTTTTTGCTGCAGTGTAGCATGATATTGCAGTAGACTGAATGCCTTTACCAGGTAATCCACACTGCAAAGAGCTGCTCCTAATTTGACGTTTAGCTTCCTGCTTATCATTGGTTTGAGACAAGCCTCTGTCTGCATGTTACTGGCTGGTTAGTCAAGTGGTGCCATATTCTGCTCCTCTGATGTTGGCCCACTAATTTTATCCTCTCTATACATGCAGAGTTCTTCAAAAGTGTGCTTTTCTATTTATACTGCGGCCTAATTAAGGGATTCAAGTAGTCTGAAGAATCTGCTCCTACATGTGTACCATGAAGTAGAAGTACTGACTGGCTTCTGGATTTAATTGAGAAGAACCCATAGATGTAGAAGATACACTTTGAACGTGTGTGTGTTATGAAAAAATGGGTAGCTAGTACTTTTAATTGTGCAGAAAAGATAATGTTGGGTGACTTTGTTGTCCTGTAATGTCAGAAGCCGAGTTTCACACCACTGTGGAGCTTTATGCTCTCTAGGTTAGAGGCTAGTTAATTGATAAGAAAATGTTTAGCAAATGATAA
Organism: Tiaroga cobitis; assembly: GCA_030578255.1. Taxonomy (NCBI): domain Eukaryota; kingdom Metazoa; phylum Chordata; class Actinopteri; order Cypriniformes; family Leuciscidae; genus Tiaroga; species Tiaroga cobitis. The sequence continues at coordinate 19,554,099 of CM060611.1, forward strand.
ATTGATAATCAAAATTATTATTGAAACCCATTAACAGGGTCCCTTCGCCATTTGGAGAAGTATGGAAGTCTTTTCCAGCTGATGTTTTTGTTTTGTTTCCAGGCTATTTCCCCCTATTCAGTTTTCTAAAATATAAAAGAAGGAATTTCTAAAGATAAATGTATCATACAAGGGTTAATGCCCGACGAGGTGTCCATTGTCAGGTTTTAATGGACGACGGCGAGGTGTGAACCGGCCGACGCGCAGCGGAGGCACGGTTCACACATTTATTTATTTATCTACGTTAACCTAGATAAATGTGCGCTATTATTAGGCACATATCCAAGTGTTTGTGAGGAGTGTGGAAGCTAAAGTATTAGCACTTTAACTGCATGACACACAGGCGTCGGCGTGATCACTTGCATTTCTTGAGAACAATGGAAATTACTGCATGTCTTGAAATGTCTACTTTTAAACAAACTAATTAAAATCAAAAACAAATACTCTGATCCATATGAAAGTGCATATTTATTTATATATTACGCCTTTATATTAACGCTCATTATGATGTAGTATTCCCCCCAGTATAATATGTAATAGTTTAATACTCATTTTTAGTTATTTTATTATTGAATTTTATATTTAAAGGTGCTCTAAGCGATGTTAGGTGTCGTCACTTCTTGTTGACGTTCGAAGTGTTGTCAAACAAAACGGAGGCTACCTAGACCCTCCCTCCTCCTCATCCCGTCCCCTCCCCCTCCCTTGTGTTGGTTAGGCGAACATGAACGTCCATTTAGAAAAACAAAAAATGGATTTACCCACCTGTCCAGCAAAAACAGAGCTACCTGAATGTCGGATTGGAAGCCCTTCTGCTGGAGGAGTTCTTGCCACCTTTCAAAGGCTTTTCCAATGTAAATTCGGGGCTTCGCACGTTCCTTATCCTTTTCCTTCTTCTTTGCAATTTGTTCATCGGAATGTTGTCTCTTTGGTCGTGTGTCGGGCATATCAAACTTAAAGAAAATATAATTCTAACTTCCCTCTTCATGCTTCTCTCTCCTCCACACCCCCCTTCATGTGTACGCGCACTAAAACCCCCAAATCCTTCTTGTTGGTTATTGGCTGGAACACTGTTTATGTTTCGTGGTGCGGGTTGGCCCAGGAGGAGATGGTGAGGAGATGTTTTCTGTATGTGACAAAAAATGTTTTGGCATCGCTTAGAGCACCTTAAATTAATAGAAATGTGATTTGTCGACTAATGGCTCAATTGAAGGGCTACTAGTCGACTAGTAAAATCTTTAGTTGGGGGCAGCCCTAGTTTTAGGTTCTTCTCATCATGTAAGCACAAGTTATCACTTTGAAAAACCAATGGGGGAATAAGCTTGAGAAAATATTTACAAATTAGGGTTCGCAAAATCGCTTGCCCGACGTCCTGGGGCTATTGTGGTTTCCAGTCGGGCTACCAAAATGCTAATATAATGCAAAATAATGTACAATAACAATTTTTAAAAAAAACATTACGTTTTCTAGAAATCAATTTCAATTGTAACGTTACATTGGGTTTTAATTTAGTCTTTTAATGAGATCTACTAATATTGTCAGTGCCGAGAATTTTCATGTGAATAATAAGGCTTGTGTACCTTAATGGTCTTGTGATTAACTTTTCTGCCAAGCGTGTCCGAGGTTCTGGGTTCTAATGCGCACTCGAATAGATTTTTTTTTTTTCATCAAAACCTAACGTTCATCAGTGGTTACAGTATGTCAAGCAGGGACACGTTTGTGTGCATTTTGTTTTGTGATTTCACCGGAACGAATTGAGTCTCCGCAACGGCGATAGATTGAAGAGCGCGTCCGAGTGAAGACTGTGCCTGCGCGAGCCACAAGAGAACGCTGTATCCATGCAACTGATGCGGCAACGAGCACTCAGGTTGATTTAAAAAACAACACATTTTAGCACTAGATTGTCTCTTATTTAATAAACAACTAAATGAATGCTCTGCTAGTTAACTGGACTGGAGATGTTTTATTTATTTGTTTTAGTTACATCTGTGCCTCAAACTGTTTCACAAAGTGGTGGGGGACAGTATCGACCCTGAGAAAAAGTGGTTAGGACATGTCCCACCCATAAATTACACCTATGCACAATAAAAATTAAAGCTCCACTTTCACATTAATTCTTTACTTTGCATGTTAGAATGTTTGAATCCATGTGCTACACTATAACTGTAAAGCTGCTTTGAATCAAACAAATCTGTATGGTAAAAAGCGCTACATAAATAAAGGTGACTTGACCATCATATATTCTGCTATAAAAAGCATAAAATAATTAGAGCACCATTTACTTGCCTCAAAAAAGTCTGGTATTGTTGTTATTATTATTTATTGCTACACTTCAATATGTGAATTATTCCTTTAGAAAATTAACACTTTTAGCGTTGTCAGACTTTAAACAACGGAGCTGTCCACTTGTTGATATTTGTTTTTTTTTTTTAGTTTTTGATTTGATGTTTTGACTCCTAACCTATTTTCTACATTAAAAATTGTCCTTTTATTTGGGTTAGTAAAATTAATTTCGGGCTACCAAAATCTGAAGAGTGCTTGCCCAAAGGGCAAATTTTGCGAGCCCTGCAGATGATTGAACTATATACCAAATATAATGTCACATTAATCATTTTTTAAATATTGTAAATTGAATCTGGAGAAGTATGCAATTTTGAAATGGAAAATGACATGTAGAAACCCTGCATCAAGCACTGTAATCTCTGGAGATCATTGCAAAAGGAAATTTTTGTGCTCTGGTTTTTAGATTCTTGTACCTTTTTCCTTCAACATTTCAGGTCACTTTCTTTCTGTATACAAATTTTAATCCATTATGGCGCCAACATGCACTTTCCATAACCAAGCACAAACCAACAAATGAGTAACGTACATTATAACAGTATATGACTTTGTAGTTTATGAACTTTAATTTGAAGCTTTATTTGTAGCTTGCATGCATAGTCATGCAAGCAACAAGTAATTTCCCGGTCAGTCTGAAAATTACTTCACATTTTTTTCCTTCCTGCAGGGAAAAGTATGCATTTCCTTGCTCATTATTAAGTTTATTTTAAATCTAGCCATAGTTTGAATTTCTGTTGAAGCGAACACGAGGTTAGCCACAATTTGTAAAGCAATTAAGCATAATGATACATCCATGTATCCAGACATAACCTATTCTTCCTGCACACTGAGGGATAATTAATGTCAGCGACACAGGGCATGGATCTGATTGTGCATTTGAAACTAACTAGTGCATTCAGTTCAGTGCTGCATTGAGAAAATGACAATGAGATGATGGCAGTTTCACTTCCCAAATCAGCCTTGTTGCTGCTGACTTGGAGCTTTAGTAGGATTTTGTGTTTTGGCCTTGCAAGCAGACATACTTTAAGCAACAAGCTTTTGGTTCACTTCTCTATGTAATGAGGTAGTGTATCACTCTGTCTTTTTTGAGCAAAGATGCCGGTGAAATAAAAGTGAGGCCTTGATGAAACTCACAGTCTCTGTTTCATGAATATTAATGTCATATGCTGGTGGTTGGCAGCCTAGATTTCTCTGTCTCTCTTTTTCTGGGCAGGGATGAAGAGAAGGGAATTCTTTGCATTTATTAAGAGAGAATGGATTCTTATCAGGCCTGTGGATCTCTGCTGGAAGAGCTTAGGTGAGGTGCTGTTCCTGTTTATTGCTGGGATGGCACTGACAGGATTATCATGCTTTGTTATTTCTGCCTCATTAATCAAAGTAAGAGGCATGACGATGAGATCGAGACAGTTCACAAAGAATTTAATCCATGCAGGGACCTTACGCAGTTTGTGTTCACCGCTGGCCTGCAGGTCTTTTGATTGACCGCTTCATCCACACTGAACGTGATACTGCTGCACAATGTGACAATCACACTGTACTCAATGTACAGTTATGTGGAGAAGGTTTTTGGGCCAATGAGATTTCGCAGTGGGCGAGGCTATTCAGAGTAACAACTGAAATGGAAACAGAACAGTCTGTGACGTGCACAGCCACTAAAATTAGGATTTATCTAAGCATGATAAACAGGACACTCAGTGCTAACTGGCGAGGCCACGTTCGATAAGTAGCAAGTTGATGGACTAACTACAAGGAGTCTTCATTATCAGTTATTACATTTAGAGTCCTCTGAAGGCCATTGTAATATGCTTGCTTTCTCTCTAGTTGATAGTCTAACTGGTATAATTTATCTCTCTTTGTACCACTTCACAATGTTCCTGAGGTTTGGCCTTTCAAGGCTTAGCGTCTGAAGAGTGAAACTGCATAGGGTGGACAGAATTTACTAATTTAACTTCTGTTGAGTTTATTTAGCTCTGAACCTGGCTCCAGAAAGTAGTGATCAACTACTTTAGTGAAATCACTAAACCGTTCCACAGAAGCACTGGAGAGGCCATAAAGAAAATTAGCCTCACTGCCCAGCTCAGTCTGAGTCATTCACATTTCCAAATTTTTTTTTCCCAGTCTGTTTTTAATGCTTCTCCCCTGTTGTTCTGAATCTCATGTTGTTCTTTTGTGAGTATGTAGCATTTCTGTTTAATAGACCTCTGCAGTAATCAGTTTGAACAAAATGCATCATTGCGCAAGAAAATAAATAAAACTTGTTGCTTTTGTTTGTTTTAACGATGGTCAAAACAGTGAAAGTAATTGTTTCATATTCATCCTATTTTGCCATAAAGTCTGTGGTTAATGTTGCACTATATTACACTACCATTCAATATATTATTATATATATATAATTGTATAAAATTAATACTTTTATTCAGCAAGATTACATTAAATTGATCAAGAGTGACAGGAAAGACATCTCATTTTATAAATGATTTGTATTTCAGATAAATGCTTTTCACTTGAGCTTTCTATTCATCAAAGAATCCTGAAGAAAATGTCACGGTGTCAGTGACATAAATGGCAAAATGTCACCAAATCAGCATGTTAGAATGATTTCTGAAGGATCATGTGACACTAAAGACTGGAATAATGATGCTGAAATTCAGCTTTGCCATCACACAAATTACATTTTAAAATATATAAAAATTAGAGCTGTAACTAACGATTATTTTGATAATCGGTTAATCTATCGGTTATTTTTGCGATTAGTCGATTAATCCATTGCTTATTTTTAAAATTAATCTATTTTCTGGTCACTCGATTAATCCTTTAGTTAACCTCTTTTTAGGGAACTGAACCGGATCATTTGGCTCAGCTCAGTAATAAGAGCATCTATAGGCTTGCGTCTGTTACTCTAGTTTTCTGACCCGATATTAAAGGATTAGTTCACGTCAGAATTCAAATTTCAAATCCAAGATGTTCATGTCTGTCTTTCTTCAGTTGAAAAGAAATGAATGTTTTTGAGGAAAACATTCCAGGATTTTTCTCCATATAGTAGATGGGACCAAGGGTTTGAAGGTCCTAATATCAGTTTCGATGCAGCTTCAGAGGGCTCTACACAATCCCAGCTGAGGAATAAAAGTCTTATCTAGTGAAACGACGTCATTTTCAAAAAAAAAAAATGGGTTGAGATCTGGTGACTGTGGGGGCCATTTTAGTTCAGTGAACTCATTGTCAAAATGATTTGAGCTGTGTGACATGGTGCATTATCCTGCTGGAAGTAGCCATCAGAGGATGGGTACATGGTGGCCATAAAGGGATGGACATGGTCAGAAACAATGCTCAGGTTGGCCGTGGCATTTAAACGATGCCCAATTGGCACTAAGGGGCCTAAAGTGTGCCAAGAAAACATCCCCCACACCATTACACCACCACCACCTGCCTGCACAGTGGTAACAAGGCATGATGGATCCATGTTCTCATTCTGTTTACGCCTTCTCATTGAGGAGAGCCGAGGTGATAACAGTGTTTGACGAGAACTGGTTTTGCGTCTCTTTGGGCCCGGTGACTTAGTTTGAACACAAGGGGAGAGGGGGGAGGTTTTATGATGTTTAGCATTTTGATTACGTACATTCGTTACTGTTAAGTTAATTATATTATTAGTTTCCCTGTTTACCACTGGTATATAGAGCACAGCATTTTACAGTGTTATATTCTGCTACTGTATCATGCATGTGAATCCTATTTTCCCAGCTTTCTAGACTTAGTAGGCCTGATAGTGACCTGTAGCCCACGCAGGGGCCCGCATTGTGGGACTCTGGGCTGATCTCTTTGCGACCCCACTCTGCTGGATTTGTACAGGCGATCTGCTCAAGCCGTAGGTTTCCGGTCTGCATTGTTTGGAGTGGAGAATCTCTTCTGTGGGCCCACTGAGCCACAGTTTTTTTTCTTTTTTCTCTAGGCTTGAGTCTGTCTGCCCAGCAGTCTTTGCCCGTCCCCATTCATTCAGATTGCTGCCCACTTCCCATGTAATCCAGCAATATAAGCAGAGCCCGGGCTATTCATCAGCACTGACCTTTTCTCCCAAGATTCAGCCCGATTGATAACTGATGTTTGATGCGGGGCGACATGCCCATTCAGCCATAACGTATGTTTTGAAATGGTTCAAACAACACTGTATAAACAACACACACACACACACACACACACACACACACAGCCTTAAGTAAAATGTCCATGGGTAAAACTTCAAGCTAGGATTTTTCATTAGTCATTTGGGTTTGTGTTGCTTTAAATTTGTTAGGGGGGTTGGGGGGCTGATAATTTCTAAAAATAGCAAGTTCAGGTTGGTTAACAGTACAAACTGTCCCTTTGTTTTCTGTCTAATTAAGCATGAACAGCCATCTAATAGCGATGCCCACGGGATCGGCAGCAAAGTGTTTTTAAGCATGCTAATTATTCTCGCAGAGGTTCTGGGTCTAAAATGTTCATCCTAATGCGACAGTAGCATGATAAATAACCTTATAGATCATAACATGCTGACAGGTCTTACCTTGATGATGCTGTTTACCTAACTATCACTTTTTTAGTGACTGCACAAATATCCTCTTTGCAAAGTTGGCAGGTCACTGTATTGAATCTGGCAGAGCTTTTAGAAGTTCACCGAACTCCAAATGAAAGGGGATGGACATGCTGAGTCACCTCTCACAGAAAGTGATATTATAGCACTATTTCCAAAACGCATCACTCTGTATCTGCCACATCATGTATTGTACACATTTCCTCAAGTTTTAGGCTTGAAATTATGCCTTTTTGGTGTTTGCTGAGTGGCTGTTTTCCTCGGTGGTCATGGTATGGTGGTTGGAGATGTGAAGTCTGAACTGATGAATTTGTCTTAATTGTACTTTTATCTGATAAACAGCTGCATCTGACCCTACGGCACAGTCATTTTTCACAGGGTCAGCAATGCTCAAAATAACCTAGATATAATATGGATTTTTTCCCCCTCTCATTCTCAGATTTAAGATCTGGCTATACAAATCCTGTGTAAATCCATTCAAAGCTGCAGTATTCCTGGCATATAATTGAATGAGGCAGGGCTTCATCGGAGCTCTGGCAGTGTTTTGTTCATGGACTCACCCGCTGGATGCTGTTTACTCTTATCTCTGGTCTCTTCACCGGATTTATAGATATGCTCTTCTCTTCAACACCTACAGTAATTACCTATTTACCAAGTACAAGTTTGCTCATTAGCTTCTCCTTTGTCTATGCAAAATCAAAACAAGTGCTCGTATCTTGGGATGGAGAGACAATTGCTACACTGCTAGCAAAATCTCTTAATTAGTATTTGTGTCTTGTTTTCTGGAGGAAACCTCTAAATATGCTTAAAAGAAGATATATTTAACTTTTTTTTTCTTGTTTTAAGCACCAAATTTAGAGAGGTTTATGCTTAAAATAAGCTCAAGCTATATTCTCAGGAAAAAAGTTATATTTTTCACACATTTTCTACTTGGTTAAAGTAAATTGTTTTAAAGAGGTGTTTTTTTTTGTTGTTTTTTAAATACTGGCTTAAATACTGATTAAGGAAAATACATTTTTTTTGCAGTTCGCCCAGACCTTACTCTGTGCTTTCTGTGATTTTTACCAAACATTTCACAGATGTGGAAACGCATCGAATCAATTGTCGTTGTTTTTTCACGCTTGTACGTTATTTTCACTCAGAAATAATGCATATTGCCAGCAGCAGACAATATGAATCTTGTATTATTGAGATGTTGCCTGGCAGCTGTGAGAAATGGGGGAGAAACATGATTCCTAGTTTTAAACTGATGTGTATCCCTCGGATATTTTAATAGATTCTCTGACCGGCCTCGTGTCACATTTGTTGAGGTAATACTCTGCAGAGGCAGGGTTTTGCCCTCTGATGTAATGCCATGTTAACAAATCCCATCTTTCTCATATTAGTGCAGGCCACCATGTCTTACACCAGACAGATTGTCTGCCTGTCAATGAGATCATATTTCAACCAGATCTTCATGAATCTGGTGCTCCGTTGTGGCGGTCTGGAGGTTTGGAACAGTTAGGTTTAAAAGTGTATTTGTCCTTCTTTTTGTCTTTGTAATGCATGAAAATTTCAGTCTCTGACAACTATACCCTGAAAATGAAGTGATGCAGATTGCACAGTTTTGAAAACGAACGTTAAGGGTTGTTTTAAGGACATGTTTGAGCATGCCCATAGACATCCACTCTGAAGCGCTCAGAGGCGATTCTAAAATTGTCAAAAAGTCGAGACAGGACCCATCGTCAAAATTTCTAAGTCCACCACTCTAGTTCATCCAAAACAAACTAGAAAATAGACTCAAAGTGTTAAATACCGGAATTATCCTTTAACTGTTCTATTTCATCAGAAACGATCTTAAAACAGGGCTTTAAGTGTAAAATACCGAACTTGTCCTTTAAAGGGATTAGAGATGCTCCGATCAGCATTTTTGGGGACAATCACCGATTACCGATCACCAAAATCATGATCTGTCGATTGCCGATCACAGAATGGCAGGGGAATGGGAAATTTTTTATCTATAATCTAGCAGAGTTTGCACCATTTGTAGAAATGTGTTCATTTAATTGTATTTAGAAAATGAGATGTCTTAAGGCTACTGTAGGCCAACTTTCCAAATAAGACAGAGTAACATAAAATGATTCCAAACAAAAAGGGGTCAGGCAGACCAACACACATCAGATCAGCCTAATGGGAGGGGATCAAGTTACACTTAGGCATACTTGGAAATTGTAGCCACTTAATACACCGACTACATTTACTAATTGGCAACAAAATGTACAACTTGTTACACCAAAACTGGCTACTGACAAAAGGACAAAACTATGGCAAGTTTTTTTTCTGTTATTATTATGAACGTCTGATGTAGTTGAGCAGAATGCTCTTTTATGAAGTTACTTCATTAAAGGACATATTTAATGAGATTATGCCTGGAAAGGTTTTGGATTGTTTGTTAATTTAAAAATATATAGGCCTATTGTATAAAATTACTTGTTTATATTTGTTTTGTTTTATTGTATTTATATGATATTTGTATTTTTATAATTGAAATTTTGCCATGAAAATAGCTTTGAATGCTGGCATTAAATAAAATAATCTGAATCTGATGTAGTTGAGGAACCAACTACATCAAATAAAAAAATACCACCACCACTTTTGAAACGTCTCGCGGCACGAATGTAACAATACAAATAAATAAAACATCTCCACTTAACTAGCAGAGCATTCATTTTGTTCATTTGTTAAATAAGAGGCGATCTAGCGCTGAAATGTTTTTTTTTTTATCAAGTGATCAAAGTGCTCGTTGCCGCAGCGATCAGTGGCGCGGATACTGTGTTCTGTTGTGGCTCGCGCGGTGCATGTGGTCTTCACTCGGACGCGCGCTTCAATCCGTTGAGAGACTCCCTATTCGTTCCGGTGATTTGAAGGAGAACTCATGTTGCCACTGCCAAGCTCCGCGGTGGGAAAAAGTAACGTGAGTAATTTACGTCACGTGATCGGCTTTTTTGATCGGCGCTTTTGGGGTTCGCCGATCAATCTATTTTTAGCCAATATCGGCCGATCATGAAAAGGGATAAACGGGATATCCCTAAAAGGGATACTCCACCCAAAAATGAAAAGTCTGTCATCATTTACTCACCCTCAAGTTGTTGCAAACCTGTATGAGTTTCTTTCTTCTACTGAACACAAAGGAATAGATTTTGAAGAACGATTGGAACCATTTGTTTGGCACCATTGACTTCCATAGTAGAAAAAAAAAATACTATGGAACTCAGTGGTGCCAAAGTTCCAATCGACTTTAATCACCTGTTGCATATTCATTCTAATGTAATATAACAGTCGCAATATAACGGTCAACACGGAAATTGTTGAAAGAGTCGTTTACAAAGGAAACTTTCCACAAGTTCTTCTTTACCAGTGTCAAACTCTCACAACAGCCCATCCCTCTCATTGACATGATGTTGCTTTTTGAGCGTGCGTGGGTGTACGGCGCTTCCTACAATTTTTCTGCCTGCCAGTCTTTCATAAAGTTCCCCTTGTCTGCTTCAAAGGACACAAAGAAAGCCGCATGGCGGTGGTTGATGGCTACTAAAGGAGGATGGCTGTGTGTGTTTAGGGGTTTGTTGTTTTAAATGGATGAGGAATGTTCTCTTGTTCAGCTTGTCATTTATATCCTGTCTCTGCAATTAAATCCACACAGAGCTTTGGGGTGGGAGTTTTTCTGTGTGACAAACATTAGCTTTGTGTCTGATTGGGTGGCAACTTTAATGGTACTATTAACAATATTTAATAACCTCCACTAAGTAGTTGGACAAGAGGAGGACACATTATACCGTCTTACACTGGATGTTTTTTATTGATTTATTGAATGACTGATACGGGATCTTCAACAGCTGATGCAGATATTATGAGACAAGGATGAAAAAAGCAAACTTGATGGTTCTAGGCGTACTGCAGCAAATGTGGAGAAAAAGATTTTTAAATGATGCTTTGTTTGAAATTAAATATAGCTAACTGTGTAAATGTTGTTGTTGTTGTTATTATAATAATAATATTTTCTAAGAGACTACTCTTGTGCTTCCTTGAATTGGCATTGGAGTGCTGCAGGAATGATGTCAAAGCCCTGAAGACTAATTTGCCACTGGTTCCCTCTATTTTCCTAAGGGTTTTTATAATGGGTATTTTCAATTTATGAATAAAATGAGGTACGGGTATCAGTTGATGTGATAATCTCTAAATACCACATAACAACCTGGTTAATCTGATTGTCTTTAATGATCGTCTTTTCTGAATTTTTTTAATGGTCTTGTCAGATCAAGGTGAATGAATGCAATATCACCATTTGAAAGCAGAGAAAAACATTTTCCTAAAGTCCTAAATAGCTTTTAAATGCGTGCGCGTTATACTTTCACTTTCGAAATAAGCGTTTCTGTAATTTGACTCGTTCTCATCTCCACACGTGCTAAATGGAATCCTGATGCTTGCTGATCTGTGACGTGACTGGCTCTTGGAATGCACTGCGCAGTTCAGTTTTTAATTATAATGTATGCTCTCTTCTGAACTAAATAATTGATAATTATTATTTTTAATTAATTCAAAAAAATATTTGAGCAAAAACGAATAGCCTACTTTAAAAAAGTCAAGACATCGCGGTGTCACGGTGGGAAAGTGATGTCACCGGTGATGGGGCTTAAAACCGGTAACACCGTCAACACCGTCTATCGCGGCAAGCCTAACTGACTCTACGTATTTTTTCTTTCTTTTTTTACTCTCTCCCTTGCCCCCCCCCCCCCCCCCCCCCCCCCCCCCCCCCCCCCCCCCCCCCCCTCTGGCAGGCTGAGCTTCTGCAGTGAGTCAGTATCATGGAGGCTGGCAGTGGGGCTGCTGCAGTGGTGGGAAGTGCAGCTCTTGGACTGCTTGGAGCCACAGGAAGTCATGACATCTCTGACAGGTAAGACTCAATGTCTTTCCTCATCAGACCTCCCCAGGGGGAGATCTCACCTGGGTTATTTTACTCGCTTAAGGTACCTGTTTGTTTCTGTGTGTGTTGCGTTCTTGCTCCTGTGTGAGTTTTTGCGTCCCTGCCTCACCATGCCCTTTGCTTCCCTGCTGTTTCATTCATAACTGTAGAGGTTATTTCTGTATGCAGTGTGTGCGCAGCAAAGGCTTGGGCACGTACATCCTATTCCTCTCCAGGGGTTGAGGAGAAATGTCAGAAGTGCGAGCTCTAGGAGGTACTCGCAGATGCAGCAGAAACTATGTAAGCTAAAGGTTTTTAGAGAGTTGCGTACATATATCCAACATATTGTATGCAGAGCAACATTACCCAGCTGCTAGCACCGATAAATACCCAACATGAGAACATTTATTTCTTTGGAATAACTTCATTCCTCATATATATCCCTGCTGTCGTCAAAGCCCAAATTTTGCAGTCAGATAACATGGTGCTGAGTGCACAGTCTGTATGAAAATCCACGATGCTGAGTAGTAAAGCTGTGGCAGCCAATAAAAAGCGTTACAATGCCAGTACACTCCCACCCACCCATCCACTCTCACGGCTGAGCTCTGAGCGCAAGTCACATGATCTGCAGCGCTCACGAGAGCCTGGATGCTTTGGCTTCCTCTCTGAAATTCTGCCCTAAATCCCTCTCCTATCACCTTCCCGCCAACGGTTTTGGGCTCTGCGGCGATTGTCCTGTGTTTTGAGGATTATTGTCCAGCCATTTTAGCCCTCAGTCTCACTTGAACACAGTCCAAATCTGGTATGCCTAAGGTTGCCATGGCAGCCACAGCTTAGCATATATTAAATATTAGCACAACATCAGCGAAAGGCAAGGAAAAGGACAAGGGGAGGCAGCGTGTTCTCTCAGCTGTTGTGGAAAGCATTCCAGATTTGGTGGTCATTTTCATACACACCCATGCTTATGATTCATAGTCACTAGGGGGAAATGCTTAAGCTGTGCTGAGGATTTGCTTTCACAGTCCCTGGTACTCTGATGGCCTAGAGCTCTGCAATCCTTCAATATGCTGTCCTGCCGCTGCACCGCATGCGTATCTTAAATAAGCAGCCTCTAGAGTAGGACTATGACATTGAATAGCCTCCAGCTAGGCAAGTAAGCTTTTTAAAATGCAGAACAGTCTGCAAATAGTATGCAATAGTTAAAATTTTGTTGCTTAAACTTTGTTACCTTTCTTATCAACGTCTAGGTTGCAGTAAGAGACATCTGAAGTAGATCAGTTAGTCGTGTGGCTATTTACTTGCCATTTAAGAGACTGTTATTATCCAAAGTGGCTTACTGTGCACTGATTGCAGGGCCAGTCTGCCCTGAGCAACTTGGAGGTTTAGTGCCTCACTGAAGGGCACTAAAGTGATAAAACGGGTTTGTGATCTTGGTCTACTTGGATTTTTAAACCACTGCCTTAATCCTTTAACATTAGATCTCTGTTTCCATGTAAGGCTCATTTTCACCCATCTCAACTCCATACTGCTGAAGTGATTGCTGGTTAAGTGGGACTTTTGAAGTATATCTTTTTTTCACACGCAAATGCTATTTGGGAGATACTGATAGTACTGACAAGCAGTTAATCGTGTAGTCGTAACTTATGCCGTATTTATATTTGAGCTTTAAAGGCACACTATGCAAGAATTGTACCTTAATATAACAGCTTCAAAGTCATTTCAGTGGTAAACAAACTCATATTAGGGCGAATCATCCTGGTAGTAAAGCTTGGGGGGGACGCCGCTGGAAAAACCAGCAATGCAAGTTTGAGAGGAGCGCCCCCGACAAATCTCGCGAGAATGACGACATGCTTTACGGCAACGATGTCACACACATCAACAACAACATTTGAAGCACGAAGCCACTTGCGCGCATTTCAGACGTGATACTTGACGATGGAAAAAGCAAAGAAAACGCGGTCGGAAGAGACTAGGAAAAGGAAAAGAGAATCTGACCGCGTGAGCAACCGGACAAGCGTGAGTCCCTCTCGGTCGGGCTTTCACTCGTTGGTGCGAGCTAAAAAGCAGCACTGGATGCAACAGTGGTGCTGACCTGGCGATCTTGTTGATGGCCAAGTAAGTAAATCTTTCTAAGTTTGTGTGCATTTTATTTTGTGATTTCACCGGAATAAATAGAGACTCCGCAACGGCGATAGATTGAAGAGCGCGTCCGAGTGAAGACTGCGCGCGCGCCGCCACAAGAGGCACAATGACTAACGTTATGTATCTATGACACTGATAGCAGCGGACACGAGCGCTCAGGTTGAGTTCAAAAACACATTTTAGCGCTAGATCTCTTATTTAAAGGCACACTATGCAAGATGTGTACCTTAATATAACAGCTTCAAAGGAGTATCAGGCCGTGAGTGCAGAGACCAGTCTATGGCAGACGCTTTCCGTGAGTGGCATTTACGACAGTAACGTTAAATACAAGTTCTCCACAGCGACTCTAGGGGTCGCTGTTTGACAAAAACGGAATTCCAGCATAGTGTGCCTTTAATGAATGTGTGACTATCCATTTATTGATTGCTAGTTAACACTTTACAATAAGGTTGTATAATTCTAACATTCGTTAATGCAATTAGTAGTCATGATCTAACAATAAAAAATAATCTATTCGGTGTTACCCTTGCTTAAAGTTAATGCATACTACTGTAGTTGTACATGAACATTTAATGCATATTAAATGACCAATACTACATCATTGACCAATAACGACAATGTACAGTAAGGTTGTAAACATTAAGAGCCAATGCATACATTATTGTCAGTTGCAGTGTAACAAATAGTTACTTGATCAATGAAATCATTACGTTAACCTGCTAATAAAAGTAATTCGTTCACCAGCCAATCTGCAATAGTAGTGGTGCATGTTTGCTTTGCTTACAGCCTGTGAAGACAATGAAGCACAAAGATGTAATGTCTATTTATTGTCTCTCTATATTATTCTTTTTTTTTTCTGATTTAAAAAAAAAAAAAAGTTAAACATTCAGTTAAGGCTGCAAATTCACAACTTGGGTAAAATAAAATGTCTTTTGATGTGGTACTGTAGATTCATAGCGGCACAAGAAAAGTAATTAATTTATTTATTGAGTTCTCTGTAAGACATGCCTCACACATTTGCTTTTAGTGTTCATTAAAATAAGCGTGTGTTAGCCCAGAATCTTCTTTTGTCCGTGATTGGGCAATACTGAGCAAACAGGGGAGTGCTCTCTGCTTCCTGAAATATTGCATGCTGACAGAGTCCATTTCTACCAGCATTTTTATATCAGTTGACAATTTGTTCGTCCTCACAGTGACGAAGCATTCCTGTAGGACTTCCTGTAGGTCCCTGCTTGAGATAGAGCACTGCGTGTAAAGCAGTACTACTTCCAAAAATTAACATTGTCATTATTAAACAGTCTCATGTCTTCACAAACCTGCTATTTTGTTATTCATAGAAAACAAAACTAGAATTGTAAGTAACTATCTCTTTTCCAAATCACCAAAAAACAATGATAACCCTCAATGATACTGACAACCCTCCTTTTTTTTAGGTATTTGCATGACAAAAACTTTCCTCAGAGGAAAGAATGTCATAAGGGTGAGTAAATAATGATAGTTTTTGTTTTTGGTGAACTATTCTATGTGATATAACATATAACTATGTGAAAGCA
The DNA here is from genome assembly GCA_030578255.1 of Tiaroga cobitis. NCBI lineage: Eukaryota > Metazoa > Chordata > Actinopteri > Cypriniformes > Leuciscidae > Tiaroga > Tiaroga cobitis. Next base: position 19,569,673 of record CM060611.1, read on the forward strand.
AGCGAGAATGTTAAGTCTGATTTTGATGCCCCAGTCCTCCAGTAGACCATTTCATTTCTCCAAAATCGCAGAAGCATAAGCATATGGTCTGCGCTGTTGATTTCAGTGCCAGTATCCTCTCATGTTAAAAACCATTTCATTTTTAGTTTAACCCTCTGGGGTCTGAGGTGTTTTCTGGGCCCTGGAGGTGTTCTGACATGCTCTGACATTTGTGCTTATTTCTGTTACTTGTGACATTTTCATGGCTAAAGTCTTATTACACATTATTGTAGAAGAGTTTGTGCTTAATACAATGTCAGCAGCATGTATGTAAAAGCTTGTAGTTTTGAGATTTTGACGTTTATGCGTGGTTTGTGGGAAAAATTGTCACTGAAATAAGGTCATGAAACCCATACTGATTATTTCTTCACAAGACTTTTGAAAATTGTATCACATAGCCTAGAGTATTTGCTCCAAAACTAAGTGAAAATCATCCTGACTACTCATTCAGAAAAGACAATAAAGTTGTTTAAAAAGTTGTTTTGTGTAAGAAAGCTTTATGCGAAGGGTCGTGATATCTCATTAATATTACTGCATTTCACACCTGAGAAAGACAAAGACCCTCCCCTAATGGCCCTATTAGGTGCTATCAGGCCCTATAATTATGAGGAGCCTTGCACAAAGAATGAGGAGATTTAAAAAAGATTTTTTTTTTCGATTGTTTGGATTTATTTACAACACAACATAATCCAAAGATACACAACAAAGGACAAAAAAGCACATTAGTAAACACACTGATCTAAAGACAGAAGCTTGAACAGTCACACAACTTTGTGCCATTCCTGAAACATAGTACATACCTGCCATTTCCAAGGTGTTTGATTGTATTTTACCATGTTCATGTACAGAGACTGTTGAACATTGAAGTCATCCAGTGGCATCTGGTCCCTGTAAAAAAAAAAAAAAAAAACCCACCTGTGATCATGCTGAAATCAAGAGAAACTATAGGGCTGCACGATTTTAGGAATACATTTTAGTTTTTTTCTGGTTAAAATTATTATTAAATATATACAGTGTTTGGAATAACGCCGTTTAAAAGAACGGCGTTAGGTACCGACACAATTTTTTCAGTAACGGGGTAATCTAACTAATTACTTTTCCCGTCGTTACAACGCCGTTAACGTTACTGGACGTTAAATGCGGTGCGTTACCACGGGGTGCGTTACCGCGTTACCAGTTTGGTTTGAAATGTGCTGGGGACAGAGACGCATTTGGAAGTGCATTTTCAGAAGTGCTGGGTACAAACCTTTTTACAGTCTATAGTACAAACTTGTCAAACTGTGCAGCCTCTCTGCTCAACCCATAAATAAATCCCTCGATCCACAATTATTGTTTGGTCTAGTGGTCTTTTGCCAAGCGTGTCAGAGGTTACGGGTTCTAATCCGCCCTCGTAGCCTATAGTTTTTTTTTTTCTCTCATCAAAACTGAATATGTTCATCAGTGGTTACAGTCTATATCAAGCAGAGACACGTTTGCGTGCATTTTATTTCGTGATTTCACCGGAATGAATAGTCTCCACAACGGCGATAGATTGAAGAACTGCGCGCGCAATAAAGTTGAAGACTGCGCGCGCGCCACGAGAACAGATGCAACTGATAGCCGCGGCAACGAGCGCTCCGGTTGAGTTCAAATTCAAAACCAAAACAATTTAACGCTGGATCTCTTATTTAATAGCGAACTAAATGAATGCTCTGCTAGTTAACTGGAGATGTTTTATTTATTTGTTTCTAAAAGTGGTGGGTACAAAATGACTTGACAAAATCGACGCCTATGTGCATTACTATGTAATCAATACAATGAACGAATGAACTGTGTAATCCGAACACACCCTGGGCTCACACAGCTATTGAGGAGGTGGATTAATAAGTGCAGTGAAGTGCAGGATAAACCTCTTACTGTCTGTCAATGTGCAATAAATATAGAAAGTTATGTACAAACACCTGCTGCTCTACTAATTTCAATTGACTTGTGAAAACTGCTAAAGAAATCCAAATTCTTTGACATAGCAACTTTTTTTAACAGTAACGCAAATAGTTACTTTCCCTGGCAATGAGTTACTTTTATTATAGAGTAATTCAGTTACTAACTCAGTTACTTTTTGGAACAAGTAGTGAGTAACTATAACTAATTACTTTTTTAAAGTAACGTTCGCAACACTGAATATATATGAACACCAAGTTTGTTGTGCATTGTAGGCGTATATGTGTAGGGCTGCATAAAATAAAACAGATAGATAGCAGGCAGCCTATAAATCATTAAAAAGGAACACTTCAGTAACACTACACTAGACAAAAATATATGGATTATCATGTTACCTCAAACGTTTCCATTCGTTATGAAATGAGATTTTAATAAAAACATGAAGCCTAATGTTTGGCGTGTTTTGCTTTTCAAACGCACAGCGCGACTGACTCAAACTCAGGACGTGCAGAGAATGTTTACTGAAGCGATCGAGCCACTCCAAACTATGAAACGTTATTGTTACATTATACATATCACCATTGAAGAATAAACACTCATACTAGCCTACTTTATATCATGCTGTTTAATTATCGAAGATAAAAATATTCTTGTGTGTACATGTATATTCATTCAGCTTCATTTGGCTTCATGTTTTCACTCCAATCTCATTTCATAACATTTTAGTTTGGCACCAGTTTAACTAGTAGCTACAATGTAAAGTTTATGCAACCATAAGACGCTTAAGTGTCTTACCTTAAAAATGGTTCTCATAATCAAATTGTGTTCTAATTCTTCTGAGGTAAATCCAAGGTAAACAGCACAAACAGTCTTCCAAACCCGATGAAAAGCAGAAGAATACTGAAGTCGCTGATTCTTTGTTTAGAGGTGATGAGGGCGTTTACAGCTCTGCGATCCTTCACATGGATCATTTGAATTTGAACAGCTGGCGCGTGTGTGGGCGTGGTCACAATAGAGTTAATGAGCTCGGGCTGGAGAAACTGTACATGTCATTGCTTTCATACAGATTACTTAAACAGAGAATATTTGTTTTTGGTATGATTTACATACTTTAAAAATGGAGACTTAAAAGCTTTGTAAAGACATAATTCTCATGTGTGGGTGGCAAGTATTCGCTTAGTTACAGATCATTTTCTGTCGCGTTTCAGAATGAACTTCACATTGAGAGAGACGACAGAATGCGCATCATGTTTATTTTCTTTATTTTACGAAAAACACAACATTTTGTTTTTATTATTAGTGTACATAAATAAAAGTAGATATTTAACAGTTTTGAATGATGCATAACATTTGCCTGTATGACAAAAATTGACAGAGTTATTTGAGTCTCTTTTGAACTGATAAGAAAAAAAGAGAGACGATCGTGTCGGTGTGATAGCCGACCCCTGGGGGTTAATAGGAAAGTGTTACTCTGTGTGGGCTGGTTTGACTTGTATTACTTCACTGACACTCTGCCACTAGAGTTTGCAGATAGAAAGTGCCCCTGTAGGGGACAGCGATCTCTAGGTCTGTTGTCTTCTGTGTGCACTGTTTAGAAAGGCTGGCTATTGTTTTGATCATTTCCAATTGAAAATGCCTAAATACTGTATGCTTGTAATTTGAAATAATGTAAAATTTTTCAGCGTGATCCTCCTGATTTTTTCGTTCGAGAGAAGAACAAGCTATCTAATGAATGTTTTAAAATCATTTGTTTTAAGGGATGTTACCTTGGGGCAGTGGTTCCCAAACTAGGGTATGTGAGGTGACGGAGGTGACACATGAATAAAATGCTGAGTTTTGTGGTTCATTTAATTTTACCCAACCTTAAAATAAAATTAAATCAGAGCATGCATTTCTAACAGGCAAAATGCTCCATCTAGTGAAAAAGACAGGGAAATGGTACTGCCGTTAAATGTCAAAAACATGACTATCCAATCAAATGGCCTAATCTTTTGCGATCAAAACTGACTGCATACACACAAGCAGCATATGAGTGCATGTGAGTAAGCTGACTTGTCAAATCGTGCTACATTACTGCCTTTTTTGACAATGTACATTTGTAAAAGTTGGGTTTTAGCACACCACATACTAGCATGAAGAACAAATATAGACACAGATTGTGCATAGGGGTCGATTTGAGACTCAAACTCTCTTCAATGCAGACACATACCCTGTGTAGGTTAATTTTTAATGTTGATAAATTATACAAGCAAGAATGCAATTTTTCCAGAATATCCACACAATTGCAAAGGTGGCTGATTTTGTACAACGTTTAAACTAACAAAAAGGTAATATTAAAGCTGCAGTCCATAGTTTTTTCCTCTGTTGCCATCTCTGTTTGAAATCTGCAATTGCAGTTATTCATATCCCATTCATAAATTCAGCCACTTGCTGCTTTACTTAATGAATGAATAACGTCTCAGGTTACGACTGTAACCGTAGTTCCCTGAGAAAGGGAACGAGACGATGCGTCACTTGACGCTTTGGGAACGCCCCCAGCGTGCATGCGTCTGAGCATCAATGTCAACTAGTCCAATGGAAAAAATGAGCGTCACGGGCGGGTGACGTCATGACCAGGAAGGGATAAAGGCTCACCCGGTGAAACGCGGCATTAGCTTCAAAAAGTCGAAGCAAGCCGATCACGGGGAAGCAGGAAGTATGGCAGGGTGACGCATCGTCTCGTTCCCTTTCTCAGGGAACTACGGTTACAGTCGTAACCTGAGACGTTCCCTTTCGAGGGAACTCTCGATGCGTCACTTGACGCTTTGGGAACGAGAATACCCAAAACGCCAGAATTCCAAGTACCTGAGTGTCAGTCTGTTGAAACTAAGCACTAAGCACCTGAGAACCTGGGGCAGCATCCAGGTCTAAGCTGTAAAACCTAACGAATGTGATCGGTGAGGACCAGCCTGCCGCATCACAAACGTCTTGAAGAGAAACTCCAAATAGTAAGGCTTTAGAGGCCGCCATACCCCTCGTAGAATGAGCTCTGACCGCCAAAGGACACGGCAGGTCAGAGTACTCGTATGCAAGTGAAATAGCCTCAACTATCCACTTACTAACCGTCTGTTTAGAAGCAGGAAGACCCTTCTGTCTTCCAAAGGTGATCCAAAGCAAATAAATAACTGGTCGGACTTCCTCATTGACGATGTCCGATGAACATAAGTATCCAGTGCTCGCACTGGACACAAGAGGTTCAGCCTTTCCTGGTCCGCAGATGTAAAAGGAGGAGGACAGAAAGCCTGCAGCACAATAGGCCTCGGAGTCAAGGTCGGCACCTTAGGGACGTATCCCTGTTTTGGATATAAAAATGCCTTGACCATCCCCGGTGCAAACTCAAGGCAAGTGGGGGAAACCGAAAGGGCCTGAAGGTCTCCAACTCTCTTAAGGGACGAAATAGCTAGCAGAAAGATAGTCTTAAAGGTAAGAAACTTCTCTGAAACCGAATCTAAGGGCTCGAATGGAGCCCTAGACAGGCCTTCTAGTACTAAAGCAAGATCCCAAGCTGGCACCCTAGTGCGAGTTGCAGGCCTTAGCCTCAAAGTGCCACGAAGGAAACCTGTAATCAGGGGGTCTCGACCCAACGATGTACCCCCCACCAGGGCGTGGTAAGCCGCAATGGCCGCCACGTAGACCTTGAGCGTGGAAGGACATAGACCTGACGTAAAGCGCTCCTGCAGGAACTCGAGTACTGTGTTCACAGAACAGTTAACTGGATCCCACTGATGTCAGTGACACCATACAGAAAAAAACTCTCCATTTAAGCGCATATAGTTTCCTAGTAGCTGGAGCTCTGGAGCTTAGAATGGTCTCAGCAGCCTCAGCTGAGAGACCACTCTCTATGAGTTGGGCCCCCTCAGAGGCCAAACCCACAGGTTCCAAATTTCTGGTCGAGGGTGAAATATTGTGCCCCCGGCCTGAGACAGAAGGTCTCTCCTGATTGGGATCTCCAAGGGAGGACCGTCTAAGAGATGGATCAGGTCCGCAAACCAGATCCGACTCGGCCAGCGTGGTGCTACTAGCAGTAGGCTTATTCCGTACTGGCGGACTCGTTCCAGAACTCCTGGGAGCAGAGCAACAGGGGGAAATGCGTACAGACGTAGCCTCGGCCACGTCTGCACCATGGCATCCAGCCCCAGGCTGGGTGAGTAAGGGAGAACCAAAGTGGACAGTGCGTCATATGCTGAGACGCAAACAGATCCACCTCTGCTTGGCCGTAAAACTCCCAAATTTTCTCCACCGCCTCGGGGTGGAGTCTCCAGTCCCCTGGCCTCAGCTCCTGCCTCGACAGGATGTCTGCCCCAATATTCTGGTCCCCAGGAATATACACTGCCCTCAGGGAGAGTACCTTCCCCAGAGACCACAGGAGGATCTGGTGCGCCAGCTTGCAAAGCGGACGCGACCGCAGACCCCCCTGACGGTTCAGATAAGAGACCACCGATGTGTTGTCTGTACGGACGAGCACATGATGGCCCCTCAGGTCTGGGAGGAATTGCTTCAACGCATTGAAGACGGCCATCATCTCCAGGCAATTTATGTGCCAAGAAAGATGATGACTCCTCCACCGACCCTGAACCGAGCGGCCTTCCATTACCGCTCCCCAGCCGGTGAGGGAAGCATCTGTCGAGATCGTAACTCGATGGCAGAGAGCTCCCAACACCGGACCCTGGGTTAAGAACCAGTGTTTTCTCCATATAACCAAGGCACGAAGGCATCGCCGCGTGATCTTGATCACACGAAGTGGGTTTCCCCTCGGGGAGAACCCTCTGGTCCTGAGCCACCACTGCAAAGGTCTCATGTACAGCAGGCCAAAAGGAATCACGTTGGACGCTGCCGCCAGAAGACCCAACAGTCTCTCGAACTGTTTTACAGTGCGTGACTGGTCTAGCTTTAGCTCTTTGGTGGCTGTCAGGATAGCAGCTACACGAACGGGCGATAGAGTGGCCCGCATCGTCACTGAATCCCATACCACACCAAGGAAAGTGGTTCTCTGTACTGGAGAAAGCACACTTTTCTTGGCATTGAGCCTCAACCCCAACATCTGCATATGAGCGAGAACGACACCTCGGTGCCGAACCGCCAACTGCTCTGATTCCGCTAGAATCAGCCAGTCGTCGATGTAGTTCAGAATACGTATGCCCTGAAGCCTGAGAGGGCTAGAGCTGCATCCACGCATTTCGTGAACGTGCGGGGTGATAAAGCTAGACCGAAAGGAAGAACCCGATATTGGTATTCTTTGCCCCCGAAAGAAAACCTTAGGAACTTCCTGTGCTGAGGGAGGATGGAGACATGGAAGTAAGCGTCCTTCAGATCTATCGTGACAAACCAGTCCTCGGATCTGATTTGAGTCACGATCTGCTTGAGTGTCAGCATCTTGAACTTGAGTTTCTGTACTGAACGATTTAACAGACGAAGATCTAAAATGGGACGCAACCCTCCATCCTTTTTTGGAACAATGAAATAACGGCTGTAAAAACCCGACTCTCTGTCGGGTGAGTACACCTGTTTTATAGCTTCCTTTGCTAACAGGGCCTTTACCTCTTGCTCCATTACCAGAGCCTGCTCGGGATGCACCACTGTGGGCAGCACCCCATTGTAACGAGGAGGACGAGAACCAAACTGGATTCTGTAACCTTTCTCTACAATCTGCAGGACCCAACGAGAAATATTCGGCAGAAGCTTCCACGCTGCCAGAAAATTTACTAAGGGAACCAGCCTCTCGAGGCTGGTCTCTGGTGTTATTGAGACGGCTAATTCCGGAGCCTGAAACATAATGGCAGGAACTACCTGAACTGGCCGCTCTAAGGCCCCCCTCAGAGGGCGCGAAACCAATGCTGTGCCGCAGCATAGCATCAGCGACTCGCTGGAGACCGCTGCGCCCTGAAGCACCGGGGGTGGCAGGGTTGGCAGAACGGTCTCGTGAGGACCCCGAAATGGAACGGGCACCGTATAATGAGGTGTACACCGCTCCACTTCGGTCGGGGCTGTCCTCACAGGCCTGATGCATGAACATCAGGACCTTTTTTTTTTTTGAACCGAAGCCTTCTTCGCCTGAAGAACGGTCCTCAGATCCGGCTTCGACTTAGAAGACTTCGGTTGAGAGGGTTGCGTCCGTCTCCAGTCTCTACGTGGAGGTGCACGAGACGCAACACTCTCTTTCTGATGCACACGATATGATGAGCTCGACGGCTGGGGCTGCTCACGCCCAGCAGCCCCAGGGGGCTGGACCCGGCGAGGGATAAACTTTTTAAAAACGTCAGCTTGTTTCTTTGACTCCTGAAATCTCTCGACGACCGCGTGGACTGCGTCGCCGAAGAGACCAGAAGGTTCAAGCGGAGCATCTAATAAAAAAGCTCGATCTTTTTCTTTAATTTCAGACAGATTTAACCATAAATGTCTCTCAGTAGCTACCAAGGCTGCCATAGATCGCCCAATTGCTCTGGCGGTCTCCTTAGTAGCCCTGAGAGAAAGATCGGTAGCCCGACGAAGTTCACGAATATCGTCATGACTGACTCCCTCACTACTATCCAGATCCCCCAGCAGGTCAGCTTGATAAGCCTGGAGCACTGCCATAGTATGCAGACATGCTCCAGCTTGACCTGCTGCCGTATAAGCTTTGCCCACTAACACCGAAGTGGCTTTAAGCGGTCTAGTGGGCAAAGCCGAGGCTTTCAGAGACGATGCGGGACCAGGGGAAAGATAACTGGCTAAATTCTCTTCCGCCTGGGGCATCGCCTCATAACCATACTCTTTCAGCCCCCTTATTCTCGAATAAGTGTTAACTTGAGGGCTGAAAAGACGTGATGAGTAAGGTTTATTCCACGATTTAGATATTTCATTGTGCAAATCGGGAAAAAATGGAAGCCCTCGTGGTGGAGATAATGTGGTGGAAGATAAAAAGCGCTCATCTAATTTGCTTTTAGGACGAGCGCCCTTCTTCTCAGATGGCCATTCAATATTTAATTTCTCTACAGCCCGCGACATAACATCCACCAGCTCATCATATGCTGGGGAAATAAATTGTGAATCTCTTTCCCCCATGTGTGTGCTTTCACTCTCCAAACTCATCGCATCAACCTCCTCGGAGGAAGAGCAATGAAGTAATGGAGGGCTCTCTCCCCGGGCGGATGAAACCGCAGAGCGTGCTTCCAACACCGGGGGGAGAGCGCTGGATCTCTCGGGTAAGGAAGGAGAAAGAGCCCTCGGACCCGTCTCCAACCCCTCCGAAAGATCCTTTTGCGATCCCCAGGAATGCAATCTCCGCGCTGCCTCAGCAGACGCGGGTCCTGATCCCTGCGGATCGCGAGCCTGCCCACTCTCTTTATCAAAGAGTGACAGGCGAGAGCGGAGCATGCGAAGCGGTAACATCTCACAATGCTGGCACTCAGCCCCCTCGAAGGCTGAGACCGCATGCTCCACTCCCAAACAAACGACACAAAGCTCGTGTGTGTCCCCACCCGTTAAATAACGCGGGCAGGGAGAAGCACACTGTTTGTACACTTGTTTAGTTTCCATCCTTTTCCGCAACAGACAACAGTAAATAGACAGAGACAAAATGACACAGATCGCTTGCTGAGACACAGAAGCTAATGCCGCGTTTCACCGGGTGAGCCTTTATCCCTACCTGGTCATGACGTCACCCGCCCGTGACGCTCATTTTTTCCATTGGACTAGTTGACATTGATGCTCAGACGCATGCACGCTGGGGGCGTTCCCAAAGCGTCAAGTGACGCATCGAGAGTTCCCTCGAAAGGGAACTCGACTCGCTCATTAAGACCTACTGCTGGTTTTCGTTTTTTTAATCATTATCTTTTTTTTTTTGTCATTATCTCATAAAATGATTTTATTAACTTAATGGAATTATAAGAATTTGACACAAAACATAACATACATTTAATAGGGTTAGAAAAACTTTGCCTTTATGAAAATCAACCTGAAAATCAATTTAAGGGGGCAAATCTTGTCCCTTAATGAAAAATGTGGAAGAGAGGGGGTACGCAGAATGATGTTAAATGCTTTACATAGAAGGGGGAATCTCCTCAACCACCACCAATGTGCAGCATCCACCTGGATGATGCGACGGCAGCCATATTGCGCCAGAACTCCCCCCACAAATCAGCTTATTGGTGGAGAGGAGACAGAAGGTGTTTCTCAATGTCAAGGAAGGATCCTTGGAAGCCGGTATTTCGAGGATGCTATACGTCATCGACATCCGTCGAAGGACTGTTCCAATGTCGAGGATCCTCAGAATTTCAACCAAGGACTGAATCCTTCGTTCGGAAAATATCTCATACACAGGAAAGGATGCATATGTGTAGCCTTCGCGCTCTTAAATCACCCACAATCCTATGCGCAGCTTTGCTATCTTGTTAAAAAAAATATAAAATGTAATTATATAAACAATATAATCGTTTTTAAATTAATAAACACCTTTTTAAATCAATATTTTGTCAAATTATTTATTTATTTGGTAGGTAGCCATGTTATAAGTGGGAAAATGTATAGCGAGGCGGTTGTGTAGCGAATACAAACCCTTCAGGCTGATTCAAGAACCCATCCGCTTCCGAACTCCATCCGCTGATTCAAGAACCCATCCCCATCCGAACTCCATCTGCTTCGCGTTAGAGTTCGCGGGGTTGTATTTGCTATAACAAATCGTTTAAAAAAAATATAACGCCTCGCTATACATTATCCCTAACTTAATTAATTAATTTATTTCTCTGAGGGCTGACAAGATAAAAAAAGGACTGTCAAGTGTGTTTAAACAGCGCTGAAAGTGGACCTTTTCACTGACGTAATGGCGCAATGACGTGCACTTGCTAGCCTGTTCCATTTATGTGTTCTCCGAATGCTAAAGAGGAGCCTCGCCTAGCCTAGCCTCTGAAGGAAATGATTTGGAAGGACCCGTCCTGCCAAGGAAGTATCCTTGACATTGAGAAACACCTAGAGTGATAGAGCCAATCCGTATGGAGATGATTTGGACGCATGATGGACAGAAGCCAATGGGCAAATTTAGCCTGGAAGCCGGACCCCTACTCTTTTTCGAAAAACATCCTTGGATTTTTAATGACCACAGAGAGTAAGGACCTCAGTTTAACGTCTCATCTAAAGGACAGTGCTTTTTTACCATCACTATACTGGGGCATTAGGACCCACACAGACCCCAGGGTGAGCACCCCTGCTGGCTTCACTAACATCTCTTCCAGCAGCCACCTAGTTTTTCCCAGGAGGTCTCCCATCCAGGTACTGACCAGAATCATCCCTGCATAAATTCAGTGGGCAACCTGGGCTACAGGGGGATATGCACGGCTCCAGACTAACTTTTTTCATTAGGAGCACAGTGGCCCCAAAATTTTAGGGGCACAACCAGAAAATTTAGGGGCACACACCGTAAATCAACATGCTAACCAAATATTCACATTTCTACAAATTTTCACTGTATTACTAATAAATACTTTGATAATAGATACAGAAATTACAATGTGCTGGTAGCACTTTTTTTATTCTGAATGTATGGTATATATTTTTCATATTTGTACTGTCATGACAGCGATGGTGCTGTCGGTTTTGTTGTTGTTGTTGCATCTTCAAAAGTGCACAATAAAATGTGACACTGATAATAGATACAGAAATTACAATGTGCTGTTTCAAATTCAAAGTATTTATTAGTAATAAAGTGGAAATGAGTAGAAATGTGAATATTTGGTTAGCGTGTTGATTGATGGTGTGTGCCTCTAAATCTTCTGATTGTGCCCCTAAAATTTTCATTTGGGGGCCACTGTGCTCCTAGTGAAAAAAGTTAGTCTGGGGCCCTGGACTGGATGTAAAATTCAGTCGCACACTCTCAAATTTTGGTCGCAGTCTGGAGCCCTGATATGGCTGCTGTCGTAGTGGAGGAGCTCTGATATATAATCTTTTCTTGTTATTTTGCCCTCTCCTTTTCCTTCTGTAATTGGCTTTAATGAATTGCTGACTCTGGATAGAGGTGATTTCATGATTTATGAAGGCCCAGCATGAAATGCAGTGCCCTCAAGGAGTTAACGACTTCCATTGGGATGCGATGAGGATATTGTGACAACACAATGGTGGACACTCCATCTCGACCTAAGAAACATCCCAATTATCTCTGTTGTCCTGCGGTGGCTTAAACGCTACCTTTCACACTGTTGTAATCAAGATTCAGTAGGCCAGAATGGTACCATATTCAAAGTTGTTGCTGGTGCACAAGTTACACAATCACAATTTAAATAAATCTGCTGATTTTGAGAAATTCTGGGTAATTGCTGTTTTTGAGAGAAAAGCTGGGTAATTTAGATTTGGGATTAAATTGAGATGTTAATGTGACTAGCGCCTATTTAGACAGATTTGTGAACAATATTTGAGAAATAGGCCTTTTGTGTACATAGAAAAAGTCTTAGATCTTTGAGTTCAGCTCATGAAAATGGGGGCAAAAGCAAAACTGTTGGGTTTATAATTTTGTTCAGTGTAGATGCAAATGTGACAAATAAAAATGCATGATATTTTTTCATCAGATATCATTTCCTAAAAGTATGCGCTGTGGTGTCAATTCACAAACAAATTACTCTTAAAACATGGTTCTTTTTTTTTTTGTGAGTCAGTCAAAAACATACATAGAAACCACTTCAAACTCTCTGCTGAAAAGGTGATTTGAATCGGGCTGTCAGTGAATCGTTCAGAACCATTACTAAGTTCACAGTTGAGCTGAACCGCGAGTCATTTTATACATGAATGCTATTTAAAATTGTTTAAAAAAACGAAACAATTTTATTGGTTATAATTTAGCATATGAAGTCCAATAGGCATCTATTACTCAATGAACTGAAGCGCTTTGCAAATATCACCTCTACCAACATGGCCTGTAATTAGTCAACTGAAGTAATTTGCCTCTTAAATGTTTCATTTTAGGAGCTAATGGCTCCTTGGTAATTTTTTTCTGGCTGCTATGAATTATTGTGTAATGTCAAATTGTCAGTACCTGACAGTACACCGCTTGTATCTGCTGCTAAAAGCGTAATCAGATTAGCTAAATTTATACAATATAATAAACATGCAGGGAGTGGTGGATTTGTAGTCATTTTTGAATGGCAGGAGGTCCAATTCTGCGGAATTTTATTGGGAAGTTGTGCGGATGCAGATTTTGTGTGGGCCTGTCATTAGCATATTTCTCTAACCTCACCCCAGAACACCCTGCTCATCTCCACATGTATGTGATGGAATCTCCTGCTCCATCACACCATGCCTCATTGAGCACTCTTGTTCCATGAGTGATTCACTAACCAAAATACACACAGGCCCGTTGTCGCTGTGCATTGTAGTTCAAGCAAATTAGATTAATCATGTTATTGATTAAGCACTGCAATTGGTTGCACCTGGATCAGTGAAGAGTCCTGGCAGCAGTGTCATCATGCAGCACACTGTTTCTTTCTGGACATCCTCCACCCTGGTGATTATGGATGCAAACTCTGCTGTGTCAGAACTACATGGAGGATGGCAGTTTGAGGTCATCAACGTATGGATAACCCAACCTGCTCTATTCCCCTTCGAAGTGCTGGATCTGTGTTCATGTGAGCCTGAAACTGGCAGGAAGAGCGAGATTGGATATGTACAAGGCAGTTGGGACCATAGTCACCAAGCAAACCATTGGTAACACACTACGCCGCAATTGATTGAAATAGGGATGCTCATATTGACCATTTAACCGTTAACCGAAAGTAAAAATTTTGACTGATTAATACCGATTTGACCGGTTAAACTGTATAACTGATATATTTGTTAACTCATGGGGCACGTCGACATGCGCAACCACACGTGCCTACAGACATATTTTGCTAAGCAAGCAAAATGAAGCGAGCGAAAGGAAGTAGGCCTACTGTGTGGGACCATTTCGACAGAAAGGGCGACGAAGTTACTTGCAAAATATGCTACGCGGTATTAAAATACATCAGTAGTTTCAAGTACAATGCAATATCACTTGCGGAGCAAACCTCCACAAGCAAATGAAAGTCGCTTCCCAAAGCTGGCCATTCTAGCAAGACGTTATCGCTTTATTCCTGGGACATCTGTTCCATCGGAGAGGGTGTTTTCTGCCGCGGGTCTAACTCAATAGGCTGCGCTCCATACTAACCCCACATCACGTAGACATTCTTTTTTAAATAAAAACTTGACGATGTGTGGATTGAGGTAGGCCTGTTATTTTTATTTGATGAAAAAAAATTGCTGTTTTTTTTTCAAAGCGTCAAACGGATTCAGTGATTTCTTTTTGTCATCTTAGTTTGTTAAATATTTAAGTTAAAAAATATTTAGTGTAGGCCTATTTTATGGTTTTTATTTATATTATTTGATTCTGTTTTTCTCTGTTGTCACTGTCAAGTGCGTGAAAATTTGATGTGAATCCGGGTTCTGCTGTTGATCTGTTCTGCTGTTTGCACGTTCAAATAAACCCGTGAATTTTTTTTTTTTTTTTTTTTACGGGTCAAAGGCACTCGTCAATTTTTTTTAATTTAATTCAATAGGCTATTATAAACTTATCAGTTAACGGTTAATACTCGGATAACGAGTGGCGGTTGTCGGTCGGGAAAATTAACCGAAATGAGCATCCCTAGATGGAAATCCTGCAGCGCTCGCAAGGTCCCCCTGCTCAAGAAGGCACATGTACAGGCCCGTCTGAAGTTTGCCAATGAACATCTAATGATTCCAAGAAGGCTTGGGAGAAAGTGCTGTGGTCAGATGAGACCAAAATTGCGCTCTTTGGCATCAACTCAACTCGTCATGTTTGGAGGAAGAGAAATGCTGACTATGACCCCAAGAACACCATCCCTACAGTCAAGTACGGAGGTGGAAACATTTTGCTCTGGGGCTGTATCTCTGCTAAGGGTACAGGACAACTTCACCGTATTGAGGGGCTGATGGACTGGGTCATATACCGTCAAATCTAGTACGAGAACCTCCTATCAGCTAAAACACTGAATATGGGTCGTGGATTGGTCTTCCAGCATGACAGTGACCCAAAACATACCTCCAAGGCAGGGTTCCAGACTGCGACCAAATTGGTCGCATATGCGACCATTTTTTGAGAATGTGCGAGTTAAAATTTTATGCGGTCGCATATGTGCGAGTGGACGCTTGCGCAACAGAACGCCGTTGCATCCGCTGCTGCAGTCCGTAACTTATGTTAAAAATGAACGAGTAGGCTACATCATAAATCCATTTTCCAAACCGTGTTTTTGATTGATCCTGAATCACTACGGTACGCCTATAATAAGTGTTTATATTTGGACTATTTTATCCCGGGGTCGACTCGGATGCGGAGTTGCCCAGTGTCTGCGTGACTCGCCATAGACATTAATGGAGAGAAGTAGCTCCGGCTACAGTGTTCTTCCGCAAGACACGTGCAGTTTATTTATTGTCGAACGTAGACGTCACGCGCATTGCACATGAGGGTGAAACACGCCAATTGCGCGCTTAATTCACGATTAAAGCCCAATTTATACTTCTGCGTCGACCTCTAGCCGTAGCTACGTCGCAGGCTGTGTGTAGCGCGCGTACCCTTGGCGTACGCGTACCCTCGGCGTACCCTGACGTGCACCTCTCCAAAAATGTAACAACGCGTCAATTCTACGCGGACGCAAGCGCTGTGATTGGTCTGCTAGAACCGCTCCCTCGGGTTTCACATGTTCCCTCTGCGTGCATCGACGCGGACAACGACGCAGAAGTATAAATTAAAACCAACGCGTAGTCTACAGCGTAGAGGCTCCGGCGTAGATCCGACGCAGAAGTATAAATCAACCTTAAGGCATATAAATTAAAATGTCTCACGAAACAGCGTGCCCCTTCCTACGTCTTTTCAGCGGTTAGATGAGAGTAATCGCTCGACTGAGGAAAAGGAAATTATTATAAAAAAGAATAGATTATGATTCAAATGTAAATAGATAGATTGTATATAATTCAAATGTAAAATGCTTAAAATTGCAGATTAAAATTACTGTTCAAAATCCATGAAAATCCAGAAATTTGGCAATGATAATTAATATATTACAGGTATTTATGCTGCAGCCCAGAAAGCCTTTGCTAGCTTTGGTCCATTAAAACCACTATTCATCAGCATGCATTGATTAATCCCATGGCATGTAGCAAAAAAAAAAGAAAAAAAAAGGTGCGACCAAATCATATGCGGGTGCGACCAACTGAGAGAGTTGGTAGCACCAGTGCAACCAGTGGAAAAGTTAGTCTGGAGCCCTGCTCCAAGGCAACAAAGGATCTGCTCACTTTTTTTCTTATCAGTGCAAAACAAACTCAAAATACTTTGTTGATTTTGATCTTACATATAAGTGTTACACATCATTCAATACTGTTAAATGTCTTCTTTTTTTTTGTGTACACTCTTATTAACATCAAAACCTTGTGTTTCTGTAAAATAAATAAAATAAACAGGGTGCGCTTTCAGCTCACACTGTCTCCGCAAAAATCTTTCTGAAACGCGTCCGAAAAATGAACTGTAACTCAATAAATACTTGTCACAGAGACACGAAAGATTTCTCTTTATGAAGCTGAAATTCTCTTCTTTTAAATGAAGTAACTTATATAAAAAAGCAACTATTCTCAGTTGATGTAATCTGTATGAAAAGAGAGAGATGTCTGTCTTTTTCCTTTCACCTAATTATAGCGTATGACGTGTTAATGTGACCACGCCCACTGAGAGCGCGCGCTATTCAAACGTTAATGTTGAGGCAAGCCATGAAAACGCCCACATCAGAACGCGCTAACCTTTATCTCATCTTGCTGCGCACTGAGGAATAATTCCTGGAAAAGTTAACTCCGTTACCTGTTTCATTTGAGGAGCACGGATTCAGCTGATGTAGTAAGTCATTTATTCTTAAGTGCTTTGTTCTAATCGTGTTATTGAATAGTGTCTGTAAACTGCACAAAGACTGTTTAAATTTTAAATGCGTGTCTGTGTGCGAATGAATGGACGAATTCACAGACGCGCGCGCGCTGTGCGTTCATTCACTCTCGCTCCTACATTAGTAAGACTACTGAGATTTGTTTTAATCGCAATATAGAATAGTATCTGTAAAACCAAAAAGACTGTTTAAATATGAATCGGGTGTCTGGGTGTATGAACGAACGAACTCACAGATGCATAGCCTACTGTTACAGACGAAATAGATTAGAAAGTTTTTACTATAAAATAGACATCAAATAAGCTTTAGTTATACAGTTTCTGCTCATATGTTAAATATATAGTAGCCTATGTTTTGTAAAAAATAAACTAATCAACTGTTATCCAATGCAAGCTTATAATAGCCTACTTTATATGGAAAAAAACAATCTTTTCAAGATGTTTCCAACTCTAACTTTGAACCAATTCTATACAATGACCCATATAACCTATTTGACCAGGATTTGTTTCCAGGTATGACTAAAAATGGGTTTTTGACTTTAATTTATATTTTGATTATATGAAGAGTTCAGATGCAAAAGCCTCTAGTGCCATTTGAAATTTTCTTCTAGAATGATAATTTTTATCAAGCTTGTACATTTTAAGTTCAGTAATTTCACTTAAATGACAATTATTAGGTAATCTTCATCGCCATTTAAGTGAAATTACTGAACTTAAATATGCAAGCTTGATAAAAATTATTATTCTAGAAGAAAATTTCAAATGGCACTTAGAGGCTTTTGCATCTGAACTCTTCATATATATATATATATATATATATATATATATATATATATATGTGTGTATGTATGTATGTATGTATGTATGTTGTCCTTTCAATTTTTCCTTGTGTAACACCTGAATGAAAGGCTCATTATTATGCGGGTCAGGTGAGAATCACCTAATTATTCATGATGGGGCTTGGACTGTTCACGCCCATTCGCATATTGCCTTGGCAAACAAAAAAAAGTTTTTCACAATAAAACCCAATTCACAGTTTTATGTGAATGATTAGGCAGGATGTTTTTCAGATAATTTTGAAGAAAAAAACACTAGGCAACAACATCCATTAGTCAAAAGTCTTGTGGACACATATTTATTATGTGTTTTGTAGCCTTATTTCAGAAACTTTCATTTTTAGTTTTTTCAATAACCACGCATAAACAATATTCTCTCAAATATACAAACATGTACAAACATATTATATCACATATTATCATAGCCATGTTTGTGCTAAATATAGTGTAATTTCATCTGCACCATTAATATGTTTATAAGCAACTGAAAAAAACACAAATGTCACAGCATGTCAGAACATCTCAAGGACTCCAAAAACACCTCAGACCCCAGGGGGTTAAAAGAGTATCTGTAAAGAGGAGTGGACCAAAATCCCTCCTGAGATGTGTGCAAACCTGGTGACCAACTACAAGAAATGGCTTACCTCTGTAGTTGCCAACAAGGGTTTCTCCACCAAGTACTAAATTATGTTTTGCTTGGGGGTCAAATACGTATTTCACTTACTGAAGTCCAAATCAATTTATAACCTATGTATAATGTGTTTTTCTGGATGTTTTGGTTAATATCCTGTCTCTATCCGTTAAAATAGAACTACCATCAAAATTATTGACCCTTCGTTTCTTTGTAAGTGGGCAAACTTACAAAATCAGCAGGGGATCATATGATTATTTTCTCCACTGTGTGTGCGTGTGTGTGTGTGTGTGTGTATATATATGCACTCACCTAAATGATTATTAGGAACACCTGTTCAATTTCTCATTAATGCAATTATCTAATCAACTAATCACATGGCAGTTGCTTAAATGCATTTAGGGGTGTGGTCCGGGTCAAGACACTAAAATGGCCCCCACAGTCACCAGATCTCAACCCAATAGAGCATCTTTGGGATGTGGTGGAACGGTATGGGCTGTAATATGTGCCACCAGAAACTGAATTTCAATCATTTATATTTGAATTTGAATTGCTAAACTTGAATAATTGCATTGAAAAACTGAATTTGAATAACATAATTTGAAATTGTATTGTAAAACTGAATCTGAATTGTATCATTTGAAATTGAATTTATTCGTTTGGAACTGAAGTCCAATAAAGTTTGATCCTCACTGAAAATTAAACTCTCTGTATATCTTCACATTCACTTCTCACAATTCAGATTCAGTTCTCAAATTCAATTTCAAGTTACTGAGACAGACATCTGGGTAGTTGGAGGGTGAAGGAAGAGCAATCGAGCGCAGATCGATAGATAGCGTTCATTGGCGCACAGGACTCCTCTTGGGGCAATCAGCACCTACGTTTTGGAGGATACTATACCCGCTATGAAACAAGAAGTGCTTGCCTTGCTGTCGGGGGTGCTAGATCATTGATGGGGAGCTGCGCAATTTTATATTATATATATATATATATATATATATATATATATATATATATATATATCAGTGATGCGCGGGTCAATGTATAAAGAACCCGCACCCGACCGACGTTTTCAACTAACCCGCCCGCAACTCGGACCACAAAAAAAAGTTTGAAAATATTGTACCCGACCCGCTTCCTGACCGCATTTTTTAAAAGTAGTAAATGCTCACCGTAGCGTCATTGGGCCATAGACGTGTAACAACACAGCATCGCAAGTAGACGTACACATAACAAAGCCAGCACTTTGGTCATCATCTTTCATTATTTTGGAGCTTCCACTCCCCAGCCTTCACCTTTTCTCTTGCCGCCTCCATCTCTCTGCAGACTAGTGATCATAGACATGGCCGGTTCGTGAAACAATCGTTATTTTGAACCGGTTCTTTTTAGTGAACCGGTCGAACCCAGGGACGGACTGGGACTAAAAAACGGCCCTGGACTTTGACTAGGCCCGGCCCAAAGCAATCGGCGCGCGGAAACTCGACAACAACAACAATAGCGCCTGCCGCCTGGCATGAGTGTCACAAAACTTTAATTGTGGCTCATGAAACTATACTATCCAAATTATAGCTAACAGTATATTACACAATCTATTCCATGCTGTCTTAAAATGAATTTCTTACTTAATAATATTAATTAATTTATGGAGTAATTAATCTTACTGCACAAATAATAATACCACATCTAAATGAAAATAGGCTACACCATTACAAATGTAACTTCTGTATTCAAAATCTTCAAAGTTTGTAAGCATTAGTTGTAACGTTACCAACTTTTTTAAAAGTAAAAGCACAACATATTCCTTAATATTAGCTACTACTATTAAAATGTTGAAGTTTAGCTGTTTTAACTACTGTAATCATTAAAAATGTAGCAAGCTGAATATCACTTCCTAACATCATCCCTAGCAAGTAACTTGCAAAGTAATTTCTGATTAATTCGGTTCGGGAGTAGTAGAGATAAAAGCCCGCCCGCACTGACAATTGATTGGTTGGGTCCTTTCATGCGCACACTAGCACACACACGCAAGGTCTCTAGCTCGCTCCCTCTCTCTGCCATGCGCGCGCTACGCATGCTTGCTCGCTCTAGATTCCGGGAGATTTTAACTAATTTGCGGGCATTAGGGAGCCGCTATCAATATGCGGGAGACTCCCGGAGACTTGGGATGTCTGTGACTGCGTGTGTGGCGGGCGGTGGGCCGGCCCGCCGGCCGTCCTGGAGTACCGGCCGTTCTGTGATTCTCCAGATCACACAGATGGCCAGTCCGCCCCTGGTCGAACCAGTAGCCTACACTAAATCGAACTGAATCGTTCGAAACAGTTCGCGTCTTGCGTCAGTGCTGATCCACAAGTTACTAAAGTTACTCACTTTCATACATGCCTGACAGTCCCTCCGAATCGAAATAAACCAATATCCCGAAGTATATTTTACTCCAGGAACACTTCACTGAACTGAGACATGTTGGTGCCACTGCTGAGAGAAGTGATGAGCACGAGCAGCTGATACTGCGCATCCGCGTACTACCGAACGCACAGGTACAGTGGTTCTCGGATCACCAGTACAGAACCGAGAACTGTTGACTGAGCTTGTGTGTCATCTTCGTGCCAGTTATTCAGCCAATAAAGTGTAGGCCTATATATTTCATAGAAAATTATGTCTAGTACTATATAAATACAAAGGTTTAATTTGCATCTTTTTTCAAACGACCCGACCGACCGCGACCCGAATATCATTAAAAATATTTTTGGATGACTCGTAACTGTGGGTAACTCATTTTGGATCAACCCGCGCATCACTGATATATATATATGGGGGGAGGGGGGCAGTCCTTTTTAGTGTAGGCCTATAGTAGGCTGTGTTATGTATCCTGATTGACTTTATGATTAGTTAAATCTGTTTTGCACATGCATCGCCACAGAGTTAACCATTTCAGACAGTACCGGACAGCCTCTGTCTCGTTCACTTTACGTCTGTGGGCGTTACGCTCAACTCAGTGTGGCCGCTCCAATTTACTTCAATGAAATCCAACCTTAGTGTAATTGACAGAATTACTAAAAAAATATTTAGCTACCTAAAAGCTAAAGATTTTTAATAAAACTCAAGAGATGGTGGATGTGTGAAATTTCCTGATTTATGAGTGACGTTAGTATAGTAGAATTTTCTGAAAAATATTTTGCTACCTAAAAGTTAAAGATTTTTCGTGTCACGCATGCATGTCTATTTCCCTCATATTAAATATAAAACGCATGTGGACTGATATTTTCCCAATGTCTGCACTCCTTTATTAACGGAGTATATAAACAGACGTTTCAATATATTGGTATTAAATGCATTTTCTGAGAATTTATATTTCAAGTTTTTACTGCAAATGTCGAAATGCGCGCTCTTTGGTCCATCAGTGCTTGAGTCACCATATATCGGAAAAAAGTTTGGAATGGGTCAGACATAATTCTGACCACTTATTAAGTTTTGTTTTAAGTGAATTTCGTTTTGTATAAATTGTATCTTCATTTCAATCAATGTTTTCATCAACAAATTGACTGGATTAATAAACAAGAAGCAAATATAGTAGACAATATAGGCTAATTAGGACACGGAGGCGCCGGCGCGTGAACTGGAGCGCGTCTCATAAATGAACTGAAAGCTGACATAAAACACTAGTTTATTAAATGAATTCTCCTGGTGCTCCCGATTAGCCAATCCGGGCCTGGTTCAAATGAGTCATTCGTTTGCGTAGGCTATCGGACGTGTCATTAGTGGACGTCTACCTGCATTGTGTGATTAGGACATCGCACATGATTTGTGTCAATACAGAAAACATTTCATCACTGGATAGGTTTTTTCGTGTTAAAATGTGGCTTATGTCAACTGAATGGGCGGAACGATTTTTAGAGAAGATAAGGCAACGTTTCTTTTTTAGCACAATTCACCCCGCGGTAATTCAGGAGAAAAAAACTCTAAATGCTCCATGTGAAACTGCGGTCTTCCGACCTTTTACTATTGTTTCAATTGATTTTGATTAATATGCGCGAGGGAGAGAGAGCAATACAGCGCTCGTGTTGTTTGAAGACGTGAGTGTGCGCGCGGCCGGGGTGCTCTCTCTGCTCGTTATGCGCCCAGTCAAGCGCATCAGTCATTCTATTCTACATCACTCACAGAAATTTTTCACATTAATTTTTTTCCCCAAAAAATTAAATGCAGGGAAACCCCTGTTATTATGTCGAAATAACGAGATATTCTATTGAAATAACGACTTGATATCGAAATAACAAGATAAGTTTTCTTTTTTCTTCACCATGCGGTTTAGGGCTTCCATAGAATACAGCCTGATTGTAACTGATTCCAGACATTATTTTGCGGGGTGCTATCGGGGTGCTTTGGTCTTTCTTGGGGGTGCTGAAGCACCTGCTAGCCCCTCCCTAGCGCCGCCACTGTCGGCAAGGCAAGCACTTCTTCCTTGTTTCATGGCGGGTATAGTATCCTCCAAAACGTAGGTGCTGATTGGCCCAAGAGGAGTCCTATGCGCCAATGAACGCTATCTATCGATCTGCGCTTGATTGCTCTTCCTTCATCCTTCAACCACCCGGATTTCTGTCTCAGTAACTTGAAATTGAATTTGAGAACTGAATCTGAATTGTGAGAAGTGTATGTGAGGATATATAGAGTTTAATTTTCAGTGAGGATCAAATTGTATTGGACTTCAGTTCCAAATGAATAGATTTCAAATGATACAATTCAGATTCAGATTTCAATGCAATGATTCAAATTAAACAATACAATTTCAAATTAAGTTAAGCAATTCAAATATAAATGATTGAAATTCAGTTTCTGGTGGCACATTTTTCAGCCCATAGAACGGGAGCTTCGTGCCGTGGATGTGCATCCCACAAATCTCCATCTACTGCAAGATGCTATCCTATCAATATGAGCCAACATTTCTAAAGAATGCTTTCAGCACCTTGTTGAATCAATGCCACGTAGAATTAAGGCAGTTCTGAAGGCGAAAGGGGGGTCAAACACAGTTTTAGTATGGCATTCCTAATAATCCTTTAGGTGAGTGTGTGTGTGTGTGTAAAATATGTGTGTGTAACGGTCACCAGCTGGAGTACCCTTGAGAGCCACCAGAGGGCACTCCACATCAGACTATTGCCATTCCCTCACAAACTACATCTCCCATAATTCTCTGCCTGGACTCATCAGCACTCATTGTATCCACCTGTATGTCATTATCTTGTTTATTCACCCCATATAAGCCTGGTTTTCACATTCATTCCCTGCAAAGTCTTGTTAGTTGTTTACACTGCATTTCTGAGTGTTTCCACAGTTTTACATCTTCCTGGTTTTTGATATCTGCCTGTGTCCTGGGGCCTGTAGCTGTAAATAGCTGTCTATGAAAGAGGACAACTAATAGAAAAAGTATGGCTACTGTATATCAGTGCAAGTAAAAGTTGTGAAGTTAGTTTATACAGTTGATAAAGTTATAGAGAGAATTGAACATTTAAGCTCACATGTAGTCATTTTATACCTTCATCTATTGATTCTAAAGCGTATTTATATTACCTTTTGTATATTTAATCTCTGCGTAATAATAGTTGAACTAAAATTGTACATGTGTGATCGATTAAGGGTATAATAATTACATATCTAAATCATACAAATTTATTATTCTAAATAAGCATTACTAAAAGCCAGACGATTTTGTCTTTAAAAATCATTTGCTATGTAGTGACCTTTAATTTGGAGTAGAAACAGGTGGAGTGACTTTATCGCATCAGACATGTCACTTTGCTCACTGCTGATTGGTCCAAGTTCTGTTTGCAACCTCTTACCTGGAACATAACCTGCCCTAGACCAGATTTGTCGTGGAGCCTAAGTTACTATGGCGATGAACACTGCTAAAAGCTTTCATGGTGCCTAAAACCCATGGTTGGCGCAAACTAAACTGAAACATAGCTGGCTAGCCATCTAAACTGGCTTCATGGTATAGGCCCCTGGTTTTCACGTTCCTGTCTCACCCTCTGGATTTATTTGTTTGATTGGACTGATTTACTGTGCTCTGACCTCTTGCCTGTTTTTGACTACGATTGTGGATTACCCTTTCAATAAAACTGCATTTGGATCCTCAACCACATTATGAATGTGAATCACATTATGAAATAAATGTTTTTCTCCAAAACACGTTGGCCACAATTATTATAGTAAAATATCTCTGAAGTATATTCCCATTAATGTTTACCTTTTTAAGCACACCAGGGTGACAAGGAACATGAAATTGTCCAGCCATGACTTCTTGTTTCACAGGAGTTTAAATATGAGGAAACACAAAGGCCAAATTCCCTTAGTCATCCATTACAATGAGTAAAACCAAAGAATATGGTTCTGATGGACATCAAAAGATTTTTAAGCATCACAAAAAGGAAAGTGGCTGTAAGTTCCAATCAACTAAAGATGTTACGAATCTGCCAGGAAGAGGACGTTTGTCTATATCAGGGGTGCCCAATCCTGCTCCTGGTGATCGACTGTCCTGCACAGTTCATCTCCAACCCTAATCAAACACACCTGAAGCAACCAATTAAGGTCTTTAGGATCACTTGAAAATTATATTCAGGTGTGTTTGCTTAGGGTTGGAGATGAACTGTGCAAGACAGTCGATCGCCAGGAGCAGGATTGGGCACCCCTGGTCTATATTGTCTTAATGGACGGTAAGGATGAAAGTTTGAGTGGCCAAAAACTCTCCAAGGATCACAGATGGAGAATTGGAGAGATTAATTGAGTCTTGATGTCAGAAAGCCTATAAAAAAATTAAGAAAAATCAAACAACCCCTACATCACCACATGTTGTTTGGGAGGGTTTCAAGAAAAATCCTCCTCGCTCATCCAAAGACAAACTTCAGCAAATTCAGTTGTCAGACATGACTGGAAATTCAAATGAGACAGGGTTATGTGGTCAGATGAAACTAAAAAAATATATTTTTGGCAGCAAACACGCTAGTTGGGTTTGGTGCACACAAGGATATAAAGTACCATATGTGTGCAATTTAATAAACCGTTGGATCTTTAATGTTGTGGTGGGCATATTTTTCTGCTGGAGGTCCTGGACTTCGAATACATGGCATTGTGGATTCTATAAAATATCAACAGATAAAAATCAAAAGAAAAATCAAAACCTGACGCCTTCTGCTAGAGATCTTATAATGGGCCGTGGTTGGATCTTCCATCAGGACAACGATCCAAAACTAACATCAAAATCAACCCAAAAATTTGTTACAGAGCACAAAATGAAGCTTCTGCCATGACCGTCCCAGTGCCCTGACCTGATGAGTGGGGTGAACTGAAGAGGAGAAGCACCAACATGGATCTGGGAATCTGCAGGATCTGGAGAGATTCTGTATGGAGGAATGGTCTCTGATCTCTCTCTTCAGGTGTTCTCCAAACTCATCTGGCATTATAGGAGAAAACTCAGAGCTGTTATCTTGTCAAAAGGAGATTGCAAAAAGTATGTAATAAAAGGGTGCCAATAATTGTGACCAACGTGTTTTGGAGAAAAACATTTATTTCATAATCTGACCCCCCCCCCCCCCCCCCCCCCCCCCCCATATATATATACACCTAGCCAACTCCGCCCCCTGATCCCTAAACACACCCCTAATCCCTAAACCCAACCCTAATCCTACCCATCTCCACCCCTTGGATCTTGATCCGACTCCTCCCCGTGGATCTCTTGTACTGCATTGAGGTGCTACTGAGATTTTTGTCAATTTTTTTAATGAAAGATCAAAAGGATAAACGATGCAGATTTATTTTTTAGAGCCAGTTTTGATCATATTTACCAGGGGTGCCATTAATTCTGAGCACGACTATATATATATATATATATACACTCACCTAAAGGATTATTAGGAGCATCATACTAATACTGTGTTTGACCCCCTTTCGTCTTCAGAACTGTGTGAAAATCCCAGTAACTGAGCAGATTGTGAAATACTCAGACTGGCCCGTCTGGCACCAACAACCATGCCACGCTCAAAATTGCTTAAATCACCTTTCTTTCCCATTCTGACATTCAGTTTGGAGTTCAGGAGATTGTCTTGACCAGGACCACACCCCTAAATGCATTGAAGCAACTGCCTTGTGATTGGTTGATTAGATAATTGCATTAATGAGAAAATGAATAGGTGTTCCTAATAATCCTTTAGGTGAGTGTATATATATATATACACATAGTGTGTGTAAAATTATATTTAAAATTGTATATAAAATATATCAGTTTGAGCGGGAATGACGGCTACATTCGTATAAGTGTTTGCATGTGCCACGACTCACGGCAGCTCACGTTTGCGTGTCACAACCACAATAAGCTTGCGGAGCAAACTTGTCAATCCATGACGCAGTGGAAACTGACCAATAGGGGGAAAGTTTTAATCTCATGTGACTTGCAACATTTTGGTGCACTTTGAAACGTTGCCTTGTGAAAGTGAACCGAACCAAGAAAATGCAACATTGGAACAAATTAAGTCCCTGATTCGAAATTAAGCGAATGATCTACAGGTCTGAAAACACCCTAAGATTGTTTTTTGCATTGTCTAAGGTCCTTCTTTGATGTTCATTTCTGGTCATCTTCAAGATAATTTTGTTAGTAAATGATAAATATCAGTGTCCGTATTCATAAAGAATCTTAATGCAAAGAGTAGTTCCTAGTGACAAAATTCTAAGAAAATTCTTAGAAATGTGGGCGTTTACTCTTAAAATTAAAGAAAAAATTCTAGTAAAGAAAAAAGTAATTCAGAAAGCATCTTAACCCTTAAAAGAGGTCTTAAGGTCAAAATTGTTAGGAGTATGGATGAGGACAAAAGGCTTAAGAGTTTCTTTAGCAGAGGAGAAAATGACAGAATGATGAAGAGAGAGAAGAAATGTGATGCAGACAATAGATGACTGAGTTAATAAGACGCTATAGATGAGATCGTGCAGGGATCATGTTTGTGACTGATCTTATTAGAGACACGCTAATATCTCAGACACAGCGCAGGAATGCCATAACGCCAGAAATGAAAGTTATCACTACATTAAGATATTTGGCAAATGGGAAAATGCAATAAAGCAGCAGTGATTTGGGTCTGTCACAACCTTCTGTAAGCAGTGATCACACAAACATTACAGCACTTTCAGAACCTCTTATTGTGTCGCAGTTCATTTAGTTACCACTGGACATTCCCACCTTGCAGGCTCAAAACTGCAGTTATGAATAGCAGGCTTCCCTGGTGCGCACAAGCAGGGGAATGAACCGTTAATAATGTGCGCTATAAACTCCCACGTCGGCTTCTTGCTCCGTGCTGTGACACCTGGCCCGAATTTTCCTTTAATGATGGCCTAGTGTTCATCCACAAACTGGGCTAACAGTAACGGTTCTTCTGACCAGTCGGGCTTTCTCGTCTTTCTTGTTTTTTAATCCATGTTTGCTATATTAAAACAAACATTCAAACCACCACTTAAATAGACAGCAATCAGTGTATTTGGAAAGAGTGGAACAATTTTTATCATTCTAAGCCAATCAAATACCTTAGGAAATTAACAGCAAGGTAAAGAAAAGAATTTATATACATAAATATAATGTGCGTGTGTGTGTGTGCTTTATCTGTGTGTGCTCAACGTTTTATCTGTAGAGTGGGAAAGGGATCCTCCATAGGGAGAGGATAGTTGACACTTCAGCACTGCATTGTCATCGGGTCCAGGCGGATCTCCTTCGTCAGATCTGGATACGGCCTAGATCCGGCAGGCTGCGGGAAAACCTCGGGATAAACAAAGACACTAATATTAGCGTAGTGCCATTCTTCTTATGATGTAACGAGTACATCAAGATTTAAGGGAAGTGTTCCCAGTTCCGGCTGACCTAATATATGCAGCCTAACATTGAATTATAGAAGTATATAATGTATTATGTGTATGCTAGGTCAAAGAGATGTGTTTTTAGTCTAGCTTTGAACTGACAGAGTGTGTCTGCTTCCCGGACAATGCTAGGAAGACTGTTCCAAAGTTTTGGTGCTAAATAGGAAAAGGATCTACCGCCAGCAGTCGATTTAGATATTCTAGGTATTATCAACTGGCCGGAATTTTGAGATCGCAATAGACGTGAAGGACTATAATACGTTAAGAGCTCGCTCAAGTACTGCGGAGCTAAACCATTTAGTGTTTTGTAAGTAATCAACAATATTTTAAAATGTATACGATGTTTAATAGGGAGCCAATGCAGTGTTGACAGAACCGGGCTAATATGGTCATATTTCCTGGTTCTGGTAAGAACTCGAGCTGCGGCGTTTTGAACTAGCTGTAGTTTATTTATTAAGCGTGCAGGGCAACCACCCAGTAAACCATGCTAGTGCAATTCCACTAGTGCCAACATAGTTTTCTTGTCTATTTAAAAGAATGTTGTGGTCAATGGTGTCAAATGCAGCACTAAGATCGAGTAACACTAATAGAGAGATACAACCACGATCGGATGTTAAGAGCAAATCATTTGTGACTCTAATGAGAGCGGTCTCAGTACTATGGTACGGTCTAAATCCGGACTGAAAATCCTCGCAGATATCATTTCTTTCTAGAAAGGAACATAGTTGTGAAGATACTGCTTCTTCTAATATCTTTGACAGAAAAGGCAGATTCGAGATCAGCCTGTAATTGACTAATTCTGTAGGATCAAGTTGTGTTTTTTTAACAAGCGGTTTTATCATAGCCAGTTTAAAGGTTTTTGGTACGTATCCTAAAGACAAAGATGAATTAATGATATTAAGAAGAGGACATGACCTCTGGAAACATCTCTTTCAGTAGCTTAGTCGGTATAGGATCTAACATACAAGTTGTTGATTTAGATGAATTATCGAGTTTGCAGAATTCTTCCTCTCCTATAGCAACAAATGAATCAAATTTTTCCTCAGGGAGACTACAATGCACTCCCTGATGCGATACTGTGGTAGACGGTTGCATAGTTATAATTTTGTCCCTGATATTATCAATCTTATAAGTGAAGAAGTTCATAAAGTCATCACTGCTGTGTTGCTTGGACACTTCTGAGCTTGAAGCTTTCTTTTCCGTAAGTTTAGCCACTGTTTCAAATAAATACCTTGGATTATGTTTATTTTCTTCTAATAGGGTTAAAAAATAAGCAGATCTAGCAGCTTTTAAAGCCTCTCTGTAAGCAATCGAGCTCTCTTTCCACGAAATCCGAAATACTTCTAGTTTAGTTTTCTTCCAGTTGCGCTCCATTTTTCTGGCTGCTCTCTTAAGGGCCCAGGTGTGCTCGCTGTACCACGCCGTTGGACTATTTTCTTTCATCTTCTTTAAGCGCAACGGAGCAACTGCGTCTAAAGTGCTGGAAAAGAGAGAGTTAAAAGTTTCTGTTGCAATATCAAGTTCTTCTAAGCTATCCGGGATGCTGAGATGATGAAACTGATTAGGAAGATTATTGATTAAGCAATCTTTAGTGGCAGAAGTTATAGGTCTAACGTATTTATAACACGGAGTCGGCTTTGCAGCCTTGGCTAAATGTAATTTACATGAGACTAGATGATGATCTGAGATGTCATCGCTCTGCTGCAGAATTTCAACGGCATCAACATCTATTCCATGTGATAATATTAGATCTAGAGTATGATTACGACAATGAGTAGGTCCTGACACGTGTTGTCTAACTCCAATTGAGTTTACAATGTCTTTAAATGCCAATCCCAATGCATCTTTTTTATTATCTACATGTATATTAAAATCACCAACAATTAGTACTTTATCTGCAGCCAATACTAATTCTAAAAGAAAGTCCGCAAATTCTTTAATAAAATCTTTATGGTGCCCTGGTGGCCTGTATACAGTAGCCAGCATAATTCTCAAATGTGATTTATCGTTTACACTATATATTTTTACATTAAGCACCAATACCTCAAAATAAGTATATTTAAAACTAGATTTCTTAGTGGTTTTGAAAATATTACGATAAATTACAGCAACACCTCCCCCTTTGCCTTTCAGACGAGGTTCATGTTTATAACTGTAATCTTGTGGGGTTGACTCATCTAAAATAATGTAATCGTTTGGTTTTAGCCAGGTTTCTGTCAAACACAGCATATCAAGTTTATAATCTGAAATCATATCATTAACTATGAGAGATTTTGAAGTAAGGGATCGAATATTCAGCAACCCAAGCTTTATCATTTGCTCATCTGTATTATATCTGTTTTTTATTTGTTGAACATCAATTACATTTTTAACCTGACGTTTTTTTGGATTTCCAAATTCGGGGAACAGACACAGTCTCTATATGATGATATCTAGGTGAAAGAGGGTCTATGTGATGGGATTTATCTGACCTTGGTGACGTGAGGCCGCTAGCAGACGGTCGGTTTAGCCAGTCTGTCTGCTTCCTGACCTGAGCCCCAGATTGTCATGTTTTATCTCTTAGACTATGAGCCAAATTACTAGAGAGAAGAGCAGCACCAGCCCAGGAGGGATGGATACCATCTCTTTTCAACAGATCAGGCTTGCCCCAAAAACTTTTCCAATTGTCTATGAATTCTATATTATTCTGCGGACACCACTTCGACAGCCAACCATTGAGTGAGGCCAATCTGCTAACTATCTCATCACTCCTGCGTACAGGAAGGGGGCCAGAGCAAATTACAGTGCCTGACATCGTACTTGCGAGTTCACACACCTCTTTAATATTAATTTTGGTGATCTCCGACTGGCGAAGTCGAACATCATTAGTGCCGACATGAATAATGATCTTAGAGAATTTACGATTAGCATTAGCCAGCACTTTTAAATTTGCTTTGATGTCAGACGCTCTGGCTCCCGGCAAACATGTGACTATGGTGGCTGGTGTCTCTATTTTCACGTTCCGTGTGATCGAATCACCAATTACCAGGGCACAATCAACAGAATTCTCAGTGGGTGTTTCACTGAGTGGGGCAAATCGGTTTGTTATGGGAATCGGAACGGAAGAGTGGTTCTTTGATCTGCGACTAGAGCGATCTCTGACAGTCACCCATCTGCCCTGCTGCACGTGCTCTACTTCAGCCGGAGCCGAATCATGTAAAGAGTTCACTATGCTAGGCGCATCCAAAACAGTATCTAAAGATCTAGCATTCTTACCATCCTCAATTAAAGTTGGGATGCGTGTCTCTATTTCTGAAATCTTCTCCGTCAGCCTGACTGTCTCCTTGCATTTATCACATATAAATCCTATATTGCCATCGGAGAAGGCTATACTAAACATATGACATGTGACACAGGTGACAATAACAGGACAAGAAGACATTACTCACCGTGTTTGTTGACTGATTCTTACTTACCTGGACTTTATGAACTCAAAGGCGCGGGCGCGCGAGAGAAAATAAATAAATAAATGAGCGCACGGGTGGCGCGTTAGCAGGCTAACGTTATCGAGTTACTAGCGTGCTGTGTTAACAATAACGGAAGCTAGAGATGTAAGGTTAATCTGAGATGTTGGGTAAGCTGTATTTAGTAGTATAAACAACTAGATAGTAAATGATGGCTCAAAACATAAAGAAATACGAGGCTCAGGAGGAGCTTACAGCCTCGAAACAAACAAACACACAGCAGGCAGCGAGGCAGACAGGAGCAATCGATCAGCGATCAGCCGATGCAGACAGGACAGCCGTTTACAGACAGAGGATGAGACACCCCTACTTCAGGGAAGATGGAAAAACTTCACAGTAAAAGCAATAGTATTAAAGTTGAGAAATGAGTGGTTATTTATTATACGTACCAGTATTCTAATACTGAGTAAAATAAAATAAAAATTAAATTAAATTAAAAAAATTTAAATATATATATATATATTTATATATATATATATTTTTTTTAATCAAATGTAAATGTATAGGAATGGTTTCCCTATCAACCATAAAATGTTCAAACCCTTGTATTAACATCCACCAGAGTGGCTCAATAACACTTTGAAAGTTTTACTTAACAAACATCAGCAGGTATCTAAATACACTGCAGATAAACCTCACATGCAAATAACAGCAGTATATACTTGTGAATATAATTCACACAACAGTAACTTTCAGAGCAGTGGTAACCTCAGAAACAGTTTCGCACCATACACTTAACAACCCTCCATGACCAACCTCAGTTCAATATTCCTTTTGGTTTGGATTGTCCACGTTACTTAGGTGACGTCCGTACACCAATTAATAGAACATGTCCATCACGAGGGCATTGCTATCACGTGACAATGGTGGAGTCATGTGTGGCAGGGAAGCCTATTACTCATCAACCGTATCAAGAGCGTGAGGGAGAGGGAGAGAGCAGGTGAAATGAGCCACATACACGTCCCGGGCTATAGCAGTGAACTGGCTGGTTGTCTTCCTTCCCTTGCGTGACAAGCTTCCAACGTTGACGATGAGCTAGTAGTATAGCTAAATAATCAACACTTTGCACTACCTAGCGAGAACGTTTGTCTCGCACTATGCGAACTATACTTGTTGATGATATGACGACGGATGAATTCAGTACTGATGGCGTGGAGTCTTCCGCTCTTACACACGTCACTCAAACCGTAACTGTTCCGTAGCTCAGAACACACGCAATAACTAGTAAGAGCTAAACTGTTATTTACTGGATTATCATACTGAAATCTCCGTCAGCATGGGACCTCTTCGAACGCCGCCATTCCTCTCTCTGTTTTCCTTTTTTCCAACTCCAACTTTTTAGTCCCGCCCTCTCCTCTCATTCACCAGTGCACCCGCATCCAAGCCATTTATTGGCCGAGTCTATATCCAAGTTCCTGTGCGCGATTGGTTGAGAATATTCTGGAAGAGATTTCTTCATGTTATCGTAGGAGCTACATATCAAGAAATATGTGCACACTCTGGGTGTACACCTACACTTACTCAGAGTTGCTCTCAGATCGTTCCCGAATCGCTCTTAAGCTAAGACTCCTACGTAAAAGTTTTTAAGCTAAATTAAGAGTTTTCTGAGAGGTTTTTCAGAATCTTTATGAATACGGGCCCAGATGAATATGAGTGATTTTAAATGGGTAATTTCTGTACATTGCTCCCAGTCGTAATATCTCGAGCATCTTCCCTGGCACATTCTTTATGGCGAGAACCATTTTCACTGTGCTCTATAAAGCCTCAGCATAATTAAAGGTCTTACAAGGATGCAAAACATGTCATTAATTTAGCCCATATTTGTGTGGTGGTGTCAAGTTCTTGTTTATTGTAAAATGGCAACATATAGTTAAAGTAAAATACAGGCACACTTTCACAGTTTATGACATTTGCTGGATGTACTATTGTGTCGTAAACTGCAGGATCACTTATTAAACTCCAACGCAAGCGTCTCTGCTTAAAGTAGATAGATAAACATTCAAAGCCATTTTCCAGGTCATCCAGATTGGTTTATTCCATATCGTATAACTTTTATGTAATTCATTCCATGTCTTTTTATGGAAACAATTTTCTCTTTTCTGTCAGAACATCCCCCACTTTGGAAAGTGTAACTGTACCACTGACCGTGCTGCGCTTTTCATCTCTGATCAGCGGTGGTTTGTCATTTTGCCAATGTGAGACAAGCCAGACTGCTACTTTGTCTCTCCCACCCTCTCATTTATCAGGGTTGGAAGGAAATAATATCTTTGCTTTCTTTCATATCACCCATTAGAGCAAATTACTTTTTTCTGTTATTTTTTAAAGTAAATCAACAGCATCTACTTTTCTAGGCTGCAGGCATTTTCAAAAGAAAACTGAAGATATCCTTGACTTAAATTGGCAGATATCCCTCCATGCTGTTGTAGTGATCTCACTTTGATTCCCTGCTGTGGATGCTGGATAATAATTTTTCCCTTTCGTGTCACTGTGATTAGTTTCGACATCTCGGCTAATTGAAATGATGCTGCCATTAACACCTCTGTGAAGGATGGGATGTTCTAAATCACCGCCTTACATAGAGGACGTGTCATTTTTGCTGTCACACTGCCTATCTGATATTCTACTCTGCTCCGCTGTCATAATTCTCAAAGGCAGGCGCAAAGCAGGCTATATCCGTTTAGTTCACGGGCTATCAGACTGACCCTGCTGCTTCTCTCTCTATATATCCCATCCCCTCCCCTCTCCCCTCAGGGGCCTGAGACCTGGACGTCACCCGGAAGAAGACGATATCGTGCCAGAGCTTGCCAGAAGCATCCACCCCCGAGAGCGACCTGACTGGGAGGAAACCATCAGCGCAATGGTGAGAAGCCAAGTGCTCAGTCTCGCACAAATTCAGCGACTCCCTCCCACACCCTACATTTACAATTGCAGTAGTAAAGAGAGCAGATAGCATACCCTGAAGCTGTGAAAATTAAAGACTGACTGGTAGGGACAGCCATAATTCTTTTATATAAGATCCATATTAGTGCCATAGACTGACATTATTACCTGTACGTAGGAACATGCTCTTGTCAGATGCCTGCAGAGCGATAATGTAGATTTGGTCATTATAGAGCAGACACAAAGCAGAATTATTTATATAATTCATGCATTATGAAATAAAGGAATGAATGGACATGAAATGTAGATTTAAGTTTTATTGAGAATTATTTTAGGAAGGAGACTGCAGATTAATATGAGAGGAAACCAAATGCATGGAGTAATAGTCAATAATACAGTTTAGTAATCATTATGTGAAACATTCTAAAAACACTGTCAATTTTAATCAATATATTGCATGCATGCTGAATAAAATGATTAATTTCTATCAAATATGTAAAGCATAATGTAGTCAGTCATTCATTAATGTAAAATACACCCCGTCATGAAGCAGCTAACACATCATCTGACTCTTTTGCAATGAGTGATGACGTACAGTATATTGCAGAATATCCCAGGATGACTAATTAGAATGGAGTATTCGAGAGCAGTGTAGTAATAGATGACTGTATTTCACTGCTTTGATGATCTACACCATCTATAACGTTCTTTCCTCAGCCTTTGTCCATTACAGAATTAGTTCATGATGATTTCACCAGCACTGACATACTTGCATTCAATGGTGCTGATAAAAAAAAAAAACTGTCTCCATAGCAACCTGACTGTTGGCTGATGTTGTTTTGAGCACAAATAGATTAGCGAAGACATCAAGGGAATCACCAATTCGCCTCACTCTTATGATACATTAAGTTAATGCTCTTAGGTTCAGTTTTATAACATTGTGTACCAGGGTATTAATTTAACTCGTTAATTTTACTCTCAAGGTCATCAAGCTCTAGTCGCTGTTGTCTCTTCACTGTCGTGACCTAGTTTCACTGTCACTTATAGTGAAGTTGAGACTGTGATGATCAACAGACTGGGTGTTACAAATAATGAAACAGAACTAGATTTGGACCAGACCCAGTCTAGCTTTCACACCCATGTTTTACACCAGTAGAAACTGGTCTGTTCAGCCGCATGGCATATTTGAAGGCTGCATGGTCAGGAGACTTTTAATAATTCTGTGTCTGGCTTCTAAGAGCCACACTTTCAAAGCATTATTCATATGTCATGGGCATTCTGAATCACTAGGTTGTTTTGGTTGGCCTTGTCAGATGACTGTCTCTCATTTGTTAAGGAATTGAAGAGAATTCAATAGAGCTTTATAAAGCATACCAGCTGTCAAAAG
Source organism: Tiaroga cobitis (assembly GCA_030578255.1). NCBI lineage: Eukaryota > Metazoa > Chordata > Actinopteri > Cypriniformes > Leuciscidae > Tiaroga > Tiaroga cobitis. The sequence continues at coordinate 19,605,710 of CM060611.1, forward strand.
ATTCAGATGCTGGACGCACGCTTAGCCTTTGTAGACAACAGTTTAGGGTCATTCAGCTTTTTGGGATATCTGTTAAACCTGTCTTTGACCCTGTTGTTGCTTTTTCTTTCCTTCCATTACTCAGCATGTCTGTTCTATGGTGCCTACAGGTTCTCAGTGGTGTTAAATGATATTCTTATTATACTGTGCTATGTTTTTAAGAATGACACTGTGTGTGTAAGAGGGATTTGTCTCTCTTGAGCTCTTCTTTGCATAACGATTTAAGAGGAGACTGTTCATGTCCTGTTAAAAACTAAATTCAAGGGCTTTATCATTTGGGCCAAGCCCCTTCCCATATATAATGCATGAGTATTAGTGATTGTATTGTAAAATTCTGAATTCAAAATGTAAAATCACATGCTTTAGCTGATCACATGCTGATCTCTCTTTTAGGCACGAAGTGCTGAAATTCCAGAGCTGACCTCTGAGCCTCTCATGCGCTCCTGCAGCAGCACTGCCAGTATGAAGGTGAAGAATGTTAAAAAGTAAGTGTCAAACATTTACACACCCAAAGTCACTAAGGTTTCTATATTATCCTCATGTTTCCAATAGTGTTTAAAATTAATATTAAACTTACCGATCTGTGATCTTTTCAGACTCTCATTCACCAAGGGCCACTTCCCAAAGTTAGCCGAATGTGCCCACTTCCATTATGAAAATGTTGACTTTGGGACAATACAGGTAAGATCTTAAGCCCTTTAATAACAGTAAACCTGCTTCAACTACAGAGTGGCTCTCAGTGACTGGACTTGAAAGGGACAGTGTTGAAAATGAGGCAAAAGAGGAGATTAAATTCTATTGTGCATGCGTGTTAGTGTGCAATAAAATGTCAGGGGTGTGCAGATAACACCAGAGTGCCACAGCTGGTAGAGGAAAAGCAGCGTGTCTCTAATGCAAGGCTCCAGGGAATTGAAAAGTGAGGGTCAATGTGATATAACATCGCTCTCAAACCTGCAGTAGCACTCTTGCAAATGACTATATCCTCTGCTAGGGCTTGGCATCCTCAGCTACTTCACCATACATTACATTTCAATACATGTCACAATTCAGTCATGATGCATCGCTATATCATAATTGTATCTCAACTGAAACTGCGCCAGAAGCATGACAGAAAGACTCAGTGTGATGGCAAGAGAGTGTATTTGTTGCATCTGTTTCAATCTTTTCACTTTAGTCCAGCATCGTGTCACACTGAGAGACACCGGTTTTAGAGTTTGCACTTATTTAGGTAACATCCATCTTCACTAAATGTAGGAATAAGTTCATAACATGAGACACTGTTTAATATGCATATATATATATATATATATATATATATATATATATATATATATATATATATATATATATATATATATATATATATATACATAATAAACAGTGTCTCAGTACATCCCAGATGCTAAATTGGATTGAGATGAGGGGGATTTGGAGCCCAGAGCAACACCTTGAACTTTTAATCATGTTCCTCAATTCATTCCTTGACAAAGTGCGGTGTGGCAGGGTGCATTATTCTGCTGAAAGAGGCCACTTCCACTTGGGAACACCATTGTCATTAAGGGCTGTACTTGGTCGGCAACAATGTTTAGGTAGGGGGCACATGTCTAATTTACATCCACATAAATGGCCATCAGTCAGGGTTTCCCAGCAGAACATTGCCCAGAGCATCACACTCCTAAAAAAAGTTAAATAAAAAATACTATGGAAGCCAATGGGGTATATCAACTGTCTGATTACCGACATTCTTCAAAATATCTTCTTTTGTGTTCAGCAGAAGAAAGAAATTCATACAGACTTTAAAACAGAATTTTCATTTTGAAGTGAACTAATCTTTTAATATGTCTTTTAATATGACTTGTTAGGAGATGATCAATGATATTTGCTTCACCTGTGACTGGTCATAAGGTTTTGGGCCATCGGTGTATATATTTTTCAGAGTCAGAAATTCACACTAATGTAAGTTTAGTAATTGCTAAACACTAATATACCAAAATTTGGCCTTATTTTTTATTTATTTTTATTTTTATTTTGGGTCTGCTTGGTTAGTGCAGTGTTTCCCAACCTGCGCCTCGTCACCCCCATCAGGGCTGTCTGAGGGGTCGAAGAGTGTATTTGATTTTAGAGAAGCTAATGATTTTATTCATCACGTTTAAATAATCCAGGCTAATAAACAATAAACTAAATAAAGTCTTTCATAGATGGTAAAAGGGTATTTTTTTCCAGTGTCATTTTCTATTTAAAAGCAGTATAAACTAAACCTAAACTAAAAATGTATTTCAAGTCCCCTGCGACTTGAATTCTGTTAAATTCTGTTGAGCTCCATCTAGCTGCAAGAACCATGACAAAATATCAAACTGAATACAAATTCTTATTGTTCAATGACCTGGCTGTGATCAAAACAAATGGACATGACAGAGTGAAAGTCTGCAGTTTTTTATTTAGCAATTCATAAAACCACTGCGTATTTAACATTTGGAAAAAATGAAAGCATAAGCAAATAATAAGCAAATTTTCTAATAATACTTCTGTCTATCTTTTTCAACTGCCTATCTACACATAAGTTTACTTTAAAGGTGTGGTTGTGAAGCATATGACTTGTGAAACACATGACTCGTGAAGCATATGACTTGTGCCCCCTGAGAAAAAGGGTGGGAACCACTAGGTTAGAGAAGTGTGACAGCTTGGGTCAGAACTGTGCATGACTTTCGGTGTGAGGCAGTAACAGAGCTCAACAATCTAGAGAGGATTTAGAGGGCATTCACAGGACATGTTTTCCCTTTCAAAAACAGATAGACATGGTGTTTTTAAAGAACTATTTTTAACCGGACTACATTTTAGAACATGACGCTTATGGTGCTAGATGTAAAAAAAAAAGAGGCAGCGATAACAGAAGCAAGCACCCATAATGCCTGATATGCACATTCCTACTTGCAACATCTTTTGATGTGGGAAAGAAAACTTGATCTGTTCTGAATAGATTCGGCTTCTTCACCAGTGGTGTTCCCTTTCCCATATTTTACATTTCTCATTATAAACTGTATCAAGGCTCAGTGAAAGACTAAAAGGACTGGTGGGGATGCTGAATAGCGCCTTGTTGTGTAGAGACAGGAGGTGGGGTGGTGCGACAGTGTCGGAGATCTCTGTGCCTCTGTGTTTGGGATTAAGGATATAATGGAGCGCTCACAGAATAAGAAAATAGATTGGCATGGTGTCGAGGGCCAGACAATTGGGAGGGAGTGAAGCAGTGGTTTCTTCAGGGGGCCTTCACACTGAATAGTAATCCTGCTTTTGGAGGAATTACCTTGGGAAAGCCGAAATATGAGACAGCTATTTTGCATTCACATGTTGCAGCGTCAACATTTCTTCATTGGTGTTTAGAGATTATTGTCGTTCTAGCATTGTGTAAACAATCTAGGTGCAGCCGGTTGTAGCCTGCACTGGTGTCCAGTAGAGGGCGGCAGCTCCTTTCTTTCTCTTATCGTACTAGTTCGCAGCCAGTGCAGCAGGGTACCATGGCGACAATGAAGAACATCAATAGTTCTCTTTACTCTGCCACATAATCATGGTTTATGCACAAAACACAATTCAATCTGGAGAAGTCCTTTACAGCCCAGAATTGAATGAGTCTGCAGTTGTACAGCAGCAGCTGGCATGGATACTTAAGCCATGTTTGTGGAGTTCCTACCAGAAGCATGTCATCCTTCTGCTGGTGATTTATGAATGGTTTGTAATTACAGGCAGATCACTGACTGATACTCCCAAAAGAGCAGCAGAATGACTGGGTTTCTCTGCATTCAGAAATGGCTGCAGAGAAACACTGTTGTCCACAAATCTTTTTACTGTGTTAGCCATGCACTTGATTTAGTTAATCAAGGATACACAATATATTGTTACCATATATATACACACTCACCTTAAGGATTATTAGACAGAAATCTAATAACAGAAATCGAGACTCATCAGACCAGGCAACATTTTTCCAGTCTTCAACTGTCCAATTTTGGTGAGCTCTTGCAAATTGTAGCCTCTTTTTCCTATTTGTAGTGGAGATGAGTGGTGCCCGGTGGGGTCTTCTGCTGTTGTAGTCCATCCGCCTCAAGGTTGTGCGTGTTGTGGCTTCACAAATGCTTTGCTGCATACCTCGGTTGTAACGAGTGGTTATTTCAGTCAAAGTTGCTCTTCTATCAGCTTGAATCAGTCGGCCCATTCTCATCTGACCTCTAGCATCAACAAGGCATTTTTGCCCACAGGACTGCCGCATACTGGATGTTTTTCCCTTTTCACACCATTCTTTGTAAACCCTAGAAATGGTTGTGCGTGAAAATCCCAGTAACTGAGCAGATTGTGAAATACTCAGACCGGCCCGTCTGGCACCAACAACCATGCCACGCTCAAAATTGCTTAAATCACCTTTCTTTCCCATTCTGACATTCAGTTTGGAGTTCAGGAGATTGTCTTGACCAGGACCACACCCCTAAATGCATTGAAGCAACTGCCATGTGATTGGTTGATTAGATAATTGTATTAATGAGAAATTGAACAGGTGTTCCTAATAATCCTTTAGATGAGTGTATATCACTGATTATCATTAATGTATTGGTATCGGCTTTTTTTACATTGAGTATGACAAATTAATTTAAACATAATAATAAGGGGATGCACTATATACACTACTATTCCAAATTTTGGTGTTGGTAAGATTTTTGATTTTGAAAGAAATCTTGAATGCTAACCAAGGCTATATTTATTTGATCAGAACTACAGTAAAGACAGTAATATTGTGATATATCATTGCAATTAAAAATACTAGAAAATAGAAAACAGCCATTACTCAATTGCCTAAAGAAACATTTTGGTAACACTTTGTTTTCATTAATTTACATTAGTTAACTACTTTAACATGGAGTGTTAACTACTACTTTAACTACTTTAATATTGTTCATTAACTAAGAATGAACAATACATCTACATAATTTATTAATCTTAATGTTAATTTTAACATTTACTAATACACTATTAAAATCAAAGTTGTATTTGTTAGTGTATGTCAGGTTAAATTTTTTTTTTTAGATATATTAAATAAGGGTTAGATGTCTGAGTGAAAATGTAATTATCATTAAAATTATTACTGTAATTGCCCTACAGTAAGCTTTATAGCCATTTCTGTCAAGATCATATTTTTAAAACACAGCTGAGCTGTGACGTCAGAAGAGGGAGACGTTCCAAAAAAGTTCTATTCAAGTATGGGGAGTTTTGAGTCTAAGGAGATCCAAAATCCCCCTCAAACCTACGATGGCCCACAGCCATACAATTTTGAGCCTCCCAGGTGAGACAGATGAGGAGCCAAACAGAAATTTAAATAATTCCTATCGAAGAAACATAAATATCTGTTGTGTGTGAAGAGAACCAGTGGAGAGTTGGGCAGGTGCATATAGGCATAACTTAGAGGTGGAACGGTACATGTACATGTACATCTATTTGTATTGAACCGAAACAGTATGGGCGTCACGGTTCGGTGCATGAATATACACGGAGAATACACGGTATAAAAATAAATAAAACTCGCGTGCAAATTAATTAATGCGGAACTACTGTTAGATACGCGGGTTATTTAGGGACACATAATCTGTAGCTCCGCCTTAGCTCTGAAGCTCCGTGGCTATAATGAACAGGCTGCGATGTCAAGATTGCAATGCTGAAATATGTTGGTGTGTGTGTGTGTTTGTGTGTGTGTGTGTGTGTGTGTGTGTGTGTGTGTGTGTGTGTGTGTGTGTGTGTGTGTGTGTGTGTGTGTGTGTGTGTGAAGCAGCACTGAAGTTGGGGAGGGAGAGAGAGAGAGAGAGAGAGAGAGAGAGAGAGAGAGAGAGAGAGAGAGAGACACGGGCGCGATCGAACAGTGGAAACATAAAAACTGGAAGAAATGTGCACTGCAAATGACCGAAGTCTTGGATACTGAAGCAGCACTGAAGTCAGCGCGTTTGGTCCGAACAAAGTTGACCCAGGCACGCAACACAGACCTGCTTTTTGGGAAAAAGTGGACTCTGTGACCGGTTTTTAACGGTGTTTTTGCACCCAGCACAAACGCAGCCATTCACCATCGTGAAAATACGCCTGCGTATACCTAACTAACTACCTAACTTAAATAGCTAACTAAATAAATACATGTCCTAATCACTAATTCTCTCGCTCTATCACTCGTAGTATTATCAACACAGCTCACAAACTCACTTTCTCAGCGACCTGGGGAGACGTCTCCCTCTTATGACGTCAAGCAATCCGTTTGGGGGGAGGAGCAGTTTTAAGTGAGTACTGAAAATAACGAACTTTTTCATCTTATATTCGGCCTTTAGGTATCGAAAATCATACAAAACAATACAACAACTTGTCAAACGTGTATTTCCCCTAAATATTTTGTGTTAATCATAATTACACATTTAACCTGACATACGCACTTTAACATAAGTTAACAATGAACGACTTTTTTTATTAACTGACTTTAACAAAGATTAATAAATACTAAATGTATTGCTTATTGTTAGTTTATATTAGCTAATACATTAACTAATGTTAACAAATGGGACCTTATTGTAAACATTGTTGAAAACATTTGTACAATGTTGTGCTGCTGAATATTTTTGTGAAAATTGGGTTCTCTGGATTCTTTGATGAATAGAAATCATTCATTTGAAATGAAAATCATTTGTAACTAAATGTCTGTACTGTCACGTTTGATCAATTTAGTGCATCCTTGCTGAATTAAAGGTTGGAGTTTTTCACCCCAAACTTGTTATCTTGAGCATATAGTTTCAGTTTGAAGCTGCCATTGTTGTAACTTGGGCCTGAAACAAACTTTTTTCTACACCTGCCAATAGCCGGTGACTTAAAAATATACCTGCCATAAATAATTTTTACCGGCCATGAAACTGTTTTTGCAAAAACAGGCAGTAATGACACCAACATTTTAGATACCAGTGAAAATTCGCAATTCTGTATTCCAATTTCAATACCACAGGTGAAACTACTAGCCTAACTAATATAAATGTAAAACATTATTAAAGGCATACTTCACCTCTGGAAAGATGAATCTGTATTTAAAAGGGTAATTTATGTAGAAGAATTACATTTTGAATTTGGAGCTTTCTAGACTGAGAAAAGCCAGAAAATGTATTTTTGGCTTATGTGGATGAAAGACAACAACTCCCAGAATGCACTTGCTTCGCTGCCCTAGGTGGCCACGCCTACCGGTAACAGAGCGCAGAAGTTAAACAACAAGTCTAGGCTCATAGTGAGTCTCCGTGATGAGTCTGCCCGGGATTTCGAGATCGCCCAAAATGTCCGGGATTCGGCTTTTGCGTTCTACAGTCGTCATTCATTATGTTTACTGTGGCGAGCAGGACGAGGCCAGGGCCACGGGAGAATGGCACGAGGCCGGTGGCGTGATTACTTATGAGAGACACCTGTGAGATGCACCGGTCTCGTATCTCTCACGGAGGAGCGGGAATTTTCTTAGCGCACATCAACCGATCACTTGTTTAGCGTTCATGTAAACACTACATTCAGATTCACCAATCGGAATGAATTCAGTTAGATTGAAACAAAAGGTGTGCATGTAAACAATGAATGGCGACTGCAGAAAGCAAAAGCTGAATCCCGGACATTTTGTATGATCTCGACGGGCCGGACATGTCCAGGAAAAAGAGGATGAATGGTAACCCCTACTACTCAGCTTTCTCCTACTAAGTTACTCAGCTTTCTCCACAGAACAAGAGCCTGCTAGCTTAGCTTCCAAAAAAGATGTCTGACACTATGTGTACATTCTGTGAGTGAGATCCCACCCTCTATGGGCGGGTTGAGAACATGCGGGACAGCCCCTACTACTGGCTGTAGTCTTTAGCCTCGGGCCAAAAAATCCTCCAATGACGCAAAATGACGATTTTTGTGTCATCGGAGGATTTTTTTCAGACAAAAAATACATAAATTTCTCGTCTCAGGGGGATATGAGGGTGGAAAGCACAGTAATTTGATAATACTACAGGTTTTCTACTAATACAAAGCTTAAAGGGATAGTTCACTTTGAAATTAATTTTTGATATGTTTTAGCTTACCTCTAGTGCATCCAAGATGTAGGTGTCTTTGTTTCCACAGTATCTTCAATTTTGATAATTTTAGGTAAAACCGTTGTTGTCTGTCAGTCATACAATGGAGGTGAAGGGGGTCCAACTCAAAGAGCAGTCAAAATTAAACATTATTTAATGACTCGTAAATGTAAGTACACATTGATGCCCTAAGACACGAAACGAGTGGTTTTTGTGAGAAAACGAACAGTATTTATATCTTTTTTAGCTCGTGTAAGCATATCCATGTCCAACTGATCTGAGAGCAGGGCGCTTCGGTCTGCGCATGCGTACAGCGTTCGCCGGAATGCCCCGGTTGTGTTCAAATAAATAAGGTTGTGAAAAAAAATCAACGTTGTCTGTTGGTATATAGAAATCGTCTTCCATTGCGATCCTGTATATCTAAATATGTTTAGATCTTCACAGTGTAAGGTAAAACTTCCGAAATCTCTGCATAAACAATGAGTGACGTAAACACGCGCGAGGGAGCCCTTCCGGGGCATTCCGGCGAACGCTGTACGCATGCGCAGACCGAAGCGCCCTGCTCTCAGATCATTTGGACATGGATATGCTTACACGAGCTAAAAAAGATATAAATACTGTTCGTTTTCTCACAAAAACCACTCGTTTCGTGTCTTAGGGCATCAATGTGTACTTACATTTACGAGTCATTAAATAATGTTTAATTTTGACTGCTCTTTGAGTTGGACCCCCTTCACCTCCATTGTATGACTGACAGACAACAACGGTTTTACCTAAAATTATCAAAATTGAAGATACTGTGGAAACAAAGACACCTACATCTTGGATGCACTGGAGGTAAGCTAAAACATATCAAAAATTAATTTCAAAGTGAACTATCCCTTTAATCGTAAATCCTGAAGTATCCCTTTAAAGACAAGTAAACAGTCAGTAATAAAATAAAAACAAATAATGAAATTATCAACTGTTCCCCTTCCTTTAGGACATCACCAACTGTTTACGAGGATAGTCGCTAATTTTTCCCCCGCTCAGGTGCAAGACGACGTGAAAGAGAGCTAATTTTAGTATTCGGCTTTCTGTGTGAGTTTCTTTCTATGTTTTCACATACATACTTTCGTATGTGTGCACATAAAACTTTCCACACAGCGCGCGAATAATGAAATGAGCTCCCTTTCGCATCATCTTGTGCTTGAATATTTAAATTGTCCAGGCTTAAACTTTCGTGACGATGCTGCGCTGACTCGTCTACTGTTCCGACTTCGAGCTTTGTTCACGTTTGTTCACCTTCATGCATTTGTTAGAATTCATAAAAGTTGTTACAGGCCAACTGGCGAGTGACCCCATTTCATATACTCCCCAACGCTGATTTTTACTCTCATTTGGCACTTGGAGAGTGTTAATTTTAAGCCCTGGTTGTACCATTGTTAAAACTGTTGCCCATATTAATGTGTGCCACTATGGGAGGGGTTCATGTCCCCCACAGCAAAACGTTTAGCAATAATCGCTGCATTGCTCACGTGGCATTGACCCTTTTGCTTGTAGCATCACTCATTGATTTTACTGTTACATTGCTGTACATGGTCATATGACATTGCTTTTTAGTAAAACATTGTTTACATTTTCTTGAATGCTTTTTTTTATTTTTGTGCCTATGCCTATGTTGCATGACATTTAAACAATTGTGGTTTAAAGCTCTGGAGGTGACTTTGTATTTGATGTCTTAATTGTGTTGTTGGATACGGCCGCCAATTGTATGTTGGTTTATTCTTACACACAATGGAGGGCTTGTCTTCTGGATCCATTCATGGCCTTTGATCAGCCTTGTATTGCAGCCGTGTGGTAACTGGCACTGACTGCTAACCACAGCCAGTGGAAGACAAGAGTGCAACTTAGATTCAATTACAGATATGTCTTAAGTTCATCAGCCGCTCGGAAATGTGTGTGGATGACACGTGTATGTTGTACCAGTGTATTGGAGGAAATAGTTTCCATAGGCACCCCTCCCTGCTGGTGAATTAGTGAGGGCAGTGGCCGTGTTTTTAGTGTCCCACTGTCCCTTCCCCCATTTTCTGCTCCAGGCTCATATAGCTACTCTGTATACTCTCTGGATATACGAACCCCTCGACCCAGAGCTTTCGTCGGGTCGGGCCTGTGCCAGGTAATGTGCTCATTGCCCAGTATTTGCTGTGGTCCGTCGTGCATCTCTTTATAATGTATGCTTGCAAGTTGCTTGTCTCAAATTGGTTCCACCTGCTTCTGTTTTAGAATATTAAAGGGATAGTTCACTTTGAAATTAATTTTTGGTATGTTTTAGCTTACCTCAAGGGCATCCAAGATGTAGGTGTCTTTGTTTTCTCAGTAGTTTCAATTTTGATATTTTTAGGTCAAACCGTTCTTGTCTGTCAGTCATATAATGCAGGGCTATGGTCACCACCTCAAAGATCATGCACAGAGAAGTCCAAATTAAACATGATTTACTGACTCGTAAATGTAAGTACACATTGATGGCCTAAGACACGAAACGAGCGGTTTGTGTGAGAAAACGAACAGTATTTATATAGTTTTTACCTCTTGTAACCACAGCCACGTCCAAGTGATCTGAGGGCGCGGGCACTTCGGTCTGCGGCCTCTCTCATCCTCTTAAATTTGGTCACCAACGAGTTATGATGCATCAAAGCGTCGGAAGTGATCTCTCACGCGTGTACGTCACTCATTGTTTACACAGAGATTTCGGAAGTGTAACTTTTCACTGTGAAGATCTAAACATATTTAGATATACAGGAAATCTCAATGGAAGACGATTTCGAAACGGCTAGTGTTGCGGAGCGGGCATGTTACGGATACGTGGTGTACATTTTTTAGCAATGAAAAAGCATGTCTAATTAATTGAAATAATGTATTATGAATCATTAAACTTATACAACATAAAAAAAAAAAATATATGAAAAAAATGTCACCCTAATTCTGTGTTGTGTTTTATCTGGTAATAAAATGAAGACATAAAATACAAATTTTATCATTTATCATCAATTTTAATCATATGAAATTAAATCAACTTTTTGTCAAATAACGTGCTGCACAATGAGCTTTACTGTTAAAATTAAAACATGGATTATTCCTTAAACTGAATTTTGATGATAATTTATTTGGATTAGTGTTAGTATTATTACATTGGGACATATCTAAATTCTACTGTACAACGGTAATATATTTCTGTCAAGTTAAACCAAACTCTTATTTTGACGGGTTGCCGTGAAGACCTTTTGAGTTTCTGTGTGTTTATGTCATGATGATAGTTTTTCTCAAATGAAGCGGTTAAATGATCACGAAGTGACTTTCGGAGTGGATCTAGGGTACTTTCCTGTTATCCGGACCCCACCATATACCATTTCGGAACTATAGTCATCCCTGATTGGTCTTAACCCTAGTGACGGGTAGGTTTAGGGGCGGGGTTAGGGGTAGGCCCTAGAGTGCGGATCGGGCCGAATTTTTTTGTCCGAGCCCGGCCCGCGTCCGACAGAGCAGTAACCGAACCCGACCCGAGCCCGACAGGCATAAAGATATTTATGTCCGAGCCCGCCCCGAGGCCGACAGTTAAAATCCCATTTTTTTTCTCATACTAATGACACGTGTGCGTTTGTGTGGAAAGCCTGCTTTTATTAAGCAACTGTAGGAAGACATTCGGAAATGTCAGCAGGATGAGTGCATCAGCGTTAGGGATGTCCCGATCCGATCACGCGATCGGAAATCGAGCCCGATCACGTGGTTTCAGACTCGATCGGAATCGGACGTTACCTCCCGATCAGGACTCGGATGTATGTAAATTAGGGGTGTAACGGTACATGTATTCGTAATTATTGAACCGTTTCGGTACGAGGCTTCCGGTTCGGTATGCATACAAACCGAACGATTCCTAGGACCATTTTTCCTGCAGACAAAATCCGCGCTGGCGCGATCACCACAACGTTGCACAATATCAAATGGCAAACGTAATGAAAGCGGAACGAAACTGCGCTACTCATTATATCGTGCTTAACGGACCGTTTATCAGTTCGGACCAGCAACATCTGTGCAGCGCGAGATCAAGCGACACTGTGCTAAGAGATCCAGTGAAGAAAACATTTGAATTCGCCACTGAAGTAATAACATTGCTGCGAGATCTAGTGAGAAGCATTCAAATTTCTCCGTTATTTACCGTAGATCTCTATTAGATCAAACAGCGCTGACGTGGAAACCAGGAGAAACATTGTACCGTGAATGAACATGGATTTAATGTTGCACTTCAAAACTCAAATATTATATAAATATATATTTAAATGTTATTTTTAATGTGATTACCAAAACATTATTTGTTCATCCTTCAAAGATTACCACCCCCATTTATAAACCTGAAAGTTTTCAAGATGTAGGAAAATTCAAACTTATTTGAAAATAGTTTTTCTTTTCATAAATAGGAAATTTCTCTGGCATTTCTTTCTTTTTGCTGTATTGTATCGAACCGAACCGCAAATTTTGTGAACTGTTACACCCCTAATGTGTGTGTATATATATATATATATTGTTTATATTGTATTATTGTTTATGATAAATTAAAAGTTAATTTATTTTTTTTCCAAAACGCTATAAATCCATCAATTTTTTCCAAAACTGTATGGTTTGTCTTTAAAAAAAAAAAAAACGAGAGCATGTAACATATAATCAGGGGCTCATACTATAAATTACTATAAATTAAATTTAGTAACACATTTAGGCTAAAAGTCATTTGGTGCAGAACCTGAAAATATGGGTCTGCGGAATTTGCATAGCGTAACTCCGCCTCACCTCGTGGGTATTTAAGGAGCACGCTCATAGCAAATAGGCATGTTTTTCTCGCTGAGGAGCCAAGACTGAGCTCAGGCGATCCCCGCGGTACAGCGGAAAGTGGCAGGAAGACGGAACGTCTCCGTTCCCTACTCAGGGAACGAGGGTTACATCCGTAACCGAGACGTTCCCTTTCGTTGTCACTCCGAGTTCCGTCGGATGACGACGAATGGGGATACCAGTCTAATCACGCCACCTTCTCAGCTGTCTTCCAGTGCCCTGCGTAATCTGAGATCCCTGTCGTGAGATAGCACGGACGAAGGACTCCTATTAGCACAGGAATACCAAGGTACACTGGGGAGCATATCCCAAGGTCTTTAAGGGAAGTATGCAATTACTGCCAACCCAGAGGGGGGGACTTAGAGAATACACATATGACCCGAGGGATGCATATGGGGAATCACTGGGGTGTCCAGCCGCAGGTGGAATATTTCAACCCCAGGGGTGGCAAGGTGGCTTGCCAAGGGAAAGACACATGCTCAAAGAGGCTTACAGTGGAAATACACATGTGGGGGTAGCTCAGAGGAGGTACCATGCACACGGGAGGCACCTAGCCGACGCGCAGGCAAAAGACACTGGCGCCAGCATCAGGAGTGCTGGAGGAACTCAGGGCTTTCGGGGAAGCTCACCTGAGGAGAATATCGCACGTATCCAGTCCGTGGAGTGGAATGGCGAGCAAGCGAAGACACCTAACGGGTCCCATGTTAGCTTGAAAAAGACAGTACATGGGAGGAGACTGGCTCCACTCTGAGATTGTAAAATCTGGCGAATGTGTTAGGTGTCGCCCAGCCTGCAGCTCTGCAGATGTCTGTTAGCGAGGCGCCATGCGCTAGAGCCCAAGAGGATGCCACACTCCGGGTGGAGTGGGCGGTCACACCAAGGGGGCACGGTCGACCTTGCTGCTGGTATGCCAAAGCAATGGCGTCCACTATCCAGTGAGACAACCTTTGTTTGGAGAGAGCCTTTCCCTTCAGCTTCCCACCATAACAGACAAAGAGCTGGTCTGAGGTCCTGAAACACTGCGTTCTGTCTACATAGATGCGAAGAGCACGTACTGGACAGAGCAGTGCCAAGGCTGGGTCTGCCTCCTCCGGGGGCAGCGCTTGCAGGTTCACCACCTGGTCCCGAAAGGGAGTGGTAGGAACCTTGGGCACATATCCAGGCCGGGGTCTCAGGATCACGTGAGAGTCACCCGGCCCGAATTCCAAGCACGCTTCGTCAATGGAGAATGCGTGCAGGTCCCCTACCCTCTTGATGGAGGCCAACGCAGTCAGGAGCGCTGTCTTCATTGACAGGAAGTTAAGCTCGACTGACTGCAAAGGCTCAAAGGGAGCGCTGCGCAGGGCAGTTAAGACCACTGCAAGGTCCCAAGAGGGTACGAGAGGAGAACGAGGAGGATTCAGTCTCCTCGCTCCCCTCAGGAACCTGATGATCAGGTCATGCTTCCCCACGGACTTACCTTCTATCGGGTCATGATGTGCGGCAATAGCGGCGACATAGACCTTGAGGGTGGAGGGAGACAGCCTTCGCTCCAACGCCTCTTGAAGAAAGGAAAGCAGGACACTGACCGGACATCTCCGGGGGTCTTCTCGGTGAGAAGAGCACCAGTTGACGAAGAGGTTCCACTTCAACGCATAGACGTGTCTCGTGGACGACGCTCTAGCGGAAGTGATGGTAGCCACCACCGCTGGTGGTAGGGTACTCAAACCTGCCTCGTCCCGTCCAGGAGCCACACGTGGAGGTTCCAAAGATCGGGACGAGGGTGCCATAGGGTGCCCCGTCCCTGAGAAAGGAGGTCCTTCCTCAGAGGAATCGGCCAAGGAGGTGCTGTCGCGAGGAGTACAAGTTCGGGGAACCAGGTCCTGGCGGGCCAGTACGGCGCGACCAAAATGACCTGCTCCTCGTCCTCCCTGACCTTGCGCTGGGTCTGCGCGAGAAGGCTCACTGGGGGAAACGAATATTTGCGGCCCTTCGGCCAGCTGTGCGCCAGCGCATCCGTGCCGAGCGTGCCCTCGGTCAGGGAATAATACTGGGCGCAATGGGTCGAGTCGTGAGAGGCAAACAGATCTATCTGTGCGTCCCCGAACTGGTCCCAAATCAGCTGGACCGACTGGGGATGGAGTCGCCATTCTCCAGGGAGGGGCTGAAACCGTGAGAGCTCGTCGGCTGCACAGTTCAGGGCTCCGGGGATATAAATGGCACGAAGCGACCTCAGATGCTTCTGACTCCATAAGAGGAGGTGGCGGGCGAGTTGCGACATACGGCGGGAGCGCAGACCACCTTGACGGTTGATGTACGCTACGGTCGCGGTATTGTCTGAACGGACTAGTACATGCTGGCCCCTGAGCACGGCTCGGAAGCGGCGCAAGGCGAGCTGTACAGCCAGCAACTCGAGGCAATTGATGTGCCATAAGCGGTGGGGTCCTGTCCAGGAGCCCGCGGCAGCACGTCCATTGCACATGGCACCCCAGCCCATGGTAGAGGCATCTGTCGTTACGACAATATGCCGGGAAGCTCGTTCCAGGGGCACTCCGGCCCGTAGGAAACTGAGGTTCGACCACGGGGTGAAGGTCTGACGGCAGGTCGGAGTAACTGGTACTCGGAGAGTGCCGTGTTGCCATGCCCACCTCTGGACTCGGTCGCGAAGCCAAAGCTGAAGCGGTCTCATATGAAGTAATCCGAGCGGCGTTGCCACGGCTGCGGATGCCATATGCCCCAGGAGCCTCTGAAAAAGTTTCAGTGGAACCGCACTCTTGCCCTCGAACTGTGTCAGGCAAGTCAGCAGTGACTGCGCGCGCTCGCTCGTAAGCTGCGCGGACATGGCGACCGAGTCAATCTCCCTACCGAGAAAAGAGATCCTCTGCACGGGGCAAAGTTTGCTCTTCTCCCAGTTGACCCGAAGGCCCAGACGAGCTATATGGCGGAGTACCAAGTCCCTGTGTTCGCAAAGCTGAACTCGAGAGTGAGCTAGAATCAGCCAGTCGTCAATATAGTTCAGGATGCGAACCCCGTGTTCCCGGAGGGGAACAAGGGCTGCCTCGACGACCTTCGTAAAGACGCGAGGAGACAGGGCTAGCCCGAATGGGAGAACTGCGTACTGATATGCCTGCCCCTCGAAAGCAAACCACAGGAACGGTCTGTGTCGAGGGAGGATGGAGACATGAAAGTAGGCGTCCTTCAGGTCGATCGCTGCAAACCAATCCTGGTGCCGCACACATTCGAAAACGCGTTTGGCGGTGAGCATCTTGAACGGCAGCCTGTGAAGGGAGCGGTTCAGAACGCGCAGGTCCAGGATTGGCCGTAACCCACCGTTTTTCTTCGGGACAATGAAATACGGGCTGTAGAAGCCGGTCTTCATTTCGGCTGGAGGAACAGTCTCGATCGCACCCTTCGCCAGCAAGGTTGCAACCTCCGCTCTCATGATAGGGGCATTGCCACCGACCATAGTGGAGCGGACTCCCCTGAAGCGGGGAGGAGACCGCGCGAACTGAATCGCGTAGCCGAGCCTGATCGTTCGTGCGACCCAGCGGGACAGGTTGGGAAGCTCTAGCCAGGCTCCCAACGACTGAACCAGCGGGGTCACGCGAACTACAGACTTCCCGTCGGTGGGGCAGCGAGGCGGTATGGCTGATCCAGACGTGGACGGCATAGCGGCTCGGTGTGGGGGTGCAGCCATGGACCGCGTCCTGACAGAGCAGACCAGGGAAGGACGAACGTTCCACGGGGGTCTGCTCTGCCAGGGGTCTGGCGTCAGAGGAGGATGAGAGTGGTACGGTCCGGGGACGGCGCGCACTGTCATCCGGCTCTGGGACAGAGGAGGACGAGGGGTGCACGGCCCGGGGGCGGCGCACCGTGTCGTCCGAGAACTCTGTGTGCTCAGAAACGGGAGAGTCAGTTCTTTCTGAATAAGGATTCTTCCCCGGCCCTCCACCAGGGAAAGGAGTGGCCCTGCTACCAGCTCCTGGAAAGAACTGAGTCCCATCTCTGAGGAGCCCATCTCAAGAGTGCCGCTTAACCCGGCGTATAGCGGGGGGCGGGGCTGGAGAGGGCTGTGGCGTCCCTCTGCGGCTTCCAGAGCCAGCCCGGGTGAACGGGCTGGGTGGGAGCCGCAGGAGGGCGCCTTCGGCGGTGGGCAGACTGAGGGATCAGCTCGGACGGCGGGGCCGTCGGGGCAGAATAAGCCTCAGTCTGCTCGTGGGCGGTTGAGAACTGTTGGGCAAAGCCCTCAACCGCACCGCCGAAGAGGCCGACCTGGGATATGGGGGTGTCAAGCAGATGGGTCCGTCCGACATCCTGCACATCGGACAGGTTCAACCACAGAAAGGTGTACATCACCTGACCCAGGGAACGTACGGCCACTTTCGTCGCTCGGAGAGCAAGGTCAGTGGCGGCGCGCAGCTCATTGAAGAGCCCTGGGTCAGTCCCGCCCTCGTGCATGTCCGTGAGCATCTGGGTCTGGTAGACCAGCAGAATGGCCATGGCATGCAGTGAGGCGGCTGCCTGTCCTGTAGCGCTATAGGAATTCGCCACAAGTGTAGACGAAAAACTACAGGCTTAGGACGGGTGCTTAGGATCGCGCCGAGAGGAAGCACTCTGAGGACACAGTAGCATCGCAACAGAGCGTTCAACCGGGGGACCCCAGTGTACCCATGGGCAGCGGCCCCGTCGAGGGAAGGAAGGGCGAAGGAGATCAACGAGGGATCGCTGGAAGACATGGGGGTCTTCGAGGATTTCGAGATCTCCTAATGCACATCCGGGAAAAAAGGTATTGGAGTGGACGCTGACAGGAGTCAGCGGCCACACCCAAAAACCAATCGCCCGGGAAAGCATGGCCGTCATCTCAGGATCTGACTCGACAAATGCCATATGCACACCCGAAAGTGGCAGCACTGTCAAATCTTCACTTCCTGAAAATTCTGGCCCACCCTGTGATGCTGCGATGGACAACAGATCCGATTCTGGAGCGTCAAGGGAAACCCGCGGGGCATCCGAAAATAGACCCGGGGAATCCCCTGAACACTCGCGGGTTGCGTCACTGAAGAGGGGGGCGTGGTCCACGGACAAACAGTCGGCGGATTTGTTCCACACACACACCCTCAGGTCACCCTGGCCACCAGCCGAAGTAGCACCTCACGTGGAGAGTGTTAGATCAGGGTGTGGATGAGGGGACTCTCTCTCTAACGAGATCATTGAGTCTCGACCGTAATGACGCGATGATCACGTTCCCGCGGGGAGAACGTGAGTCATCCACAAACACTGCTCTAGCGTGATGAAGCCCAAGCACGCAGAGCAGAGAATGTGCCCATCAAAATCGGAAATGAGTCGACCGCAACCAGAAATGCACGGGCGAGCCGTCTTTAAAAAGACGTGCCGCGTGCGAGCTCTTTTGTGAGAGGAGGAAGAAACTCCGCGATGTTGAAGCGAGCAGGGAGAAACACACTCATTGGCAGATCACTGCACAGATCAGCAGGCAATGTGAACTCGCTGCAGATCGCCGTCACACCAACACCGGAGAGAGTGGCTCGTCTCGTAGAGTGAAGTCAGAAATGGCTGTGGAGCGAAGCGATACTCTTGGCTCCGAAGCGAAAACATGCCTATTTGCTATGAGCGTGCTCCTTAAATACCCACGAGGTGAGGCGGAGTTACGCTATGCAAATTCCGCAGACCCATGGCATTTCTTTGCCATTGGCTCGTTTTGTAGTACTCGAAGTCGATTGGCTTTCTAAGCGAAACCCCCATTCGTCGTCATCCGACGGAACTCGGAGTGACAACGAAAGGGAACAAGCGCACTTAACGCAGGCGCGCATGCACGTGTTTCGTTGTCACGGCTACATAAACAAATTTCCGCACACAGGAAGACAGATGTTATGGTAATATTTTACATGTATTTTAATCACAAAAACGAACATTTGCATCACGTGAAAGCATCAGGCACATTGGCTACCAACATAATAAGCTGTTTTAAATTTCAAATGTTCAATGCCATATCGCGCTGATGTGACCGAGCCCGACCCGAACCCGAACATAATTTCTAAATATCTGTCCGAACCCGGCCCGGCCCGTCGGGTACTGACGGGTCCCGTCGGGCTCGGGTCAGGTATCCATCCTCTAGTAGGCCATCGTCCCTGATTGGTCTTAACCCCAGTGACGGGTAGGTTTAGGGGCGGGGTTAGGGGTAGGCCATCGTAGGGTCCGGATAACAGGAAAGTACCGGATCTAGAGCCTGGAGAGGAAATTCATGCATTTGTGTCTTCATATAGGCAAAAAACTGCGCAGCGTCACACGTGCTTCAGTGTGTGTGGTAAATGAAACTGCGCGTCGGCTGCACCATTCATTCACACAGAACATGCATTTAACGTATTTACACGTATTCTATTTAAATTGTCTTTGTGGTTTAATAAACCCCCCCCAAAACAATGGTAGGGGAAACACTGCTACATCTTGGATGCCCTTGAGGTAAGCTAAAACATACCAAAAATGTATTTCAAAGTGAACTATCCCTTTAAAGTCTTTCATATTTTAGCTAGGATTGCATGGCATATTGGTCCTATACAAGTCATTGACTGATTTATTTAAATATTAGTTTTGATATTTGTGTATGCTTATTTCCACCCGTTTGCATTTAAATTAGATTTTTCTTCATCTAACACTTAGTTATTATAAAAAAAATGATTTGATAACACTGTTAAGTGTAATCTTTATAAAATCAAAAATGAATATCCTTTTCATACTGTGCATTATAATGCCTAAATGAAATTGTAGCATGTAAAACGATTGATTTCAGTTTTTATTTATTTATGCAAAATTGTACTATTGGCTAATATCACTTATTGGTCATAAGATGAAAATTATTATTCAGTTAAATACAGTATCTGCCAGAATTTCTTTAATTAACTTAGCCAGGTGCAGGTCTACCGGCTGATCAGCCACTAAAACCAGCTTGGACCAGGTGAAGACCAGTTTTGACTAGCTAGACACATGTAAAACCAGCTACCATCAGAAGATGGATTTTTCAACAGACATGAAACTTTTTTCTCTCTCATCCTCTTAAATTTGGTCACCAACGAGTTATGATGCATCAATCTTGTGTGCTTCTCAACAGCAGGGCTCATCCTGTTCTATTCTCGGCTCTGTCTCAGGCTGTTTGAATTACCGTCCACAGCCTGACTATTATTATTTACCCTCTCTGTCTGTCTAGCAATCTATCTTCACATTTCTTAGTCATTATATTGCCTGTGGAGAAAGTCAAATGCTCTTACCCCTCAGCTGGTGCACATGACACATTTATTCCTCAGCTACTAGGCAGTCTGGAGCAGAGATGCTGCCTCTAACCCACAGGTCAGACAGGCCAGTATGGCTGCTGTCACTGTTCAGCCATCACATTGACATGAACACTTGCTTGTGCCCTCAATGTAAATCAGAAGTGGAGTCACGTAGCGTAACAGCAAGTACAGAGCACAACACTATTTATCAAATCAGCTAGTTTAATAAGGAGTGAGTGGTAGTTGTGTTTGCTACTAAGGGCTCTTGAATAAACAGAATACTAAAATAAAAACATGATCCTCTCTGCTTGTTTTTTATTCCCACCACAGGCCATAAACGTTTGGTTTCTTATCCTGCTTTGGACTGGTCAACTGTTTATTTTTAGGGCAATATTGATGTTGATCAGCACCATCTGGTGCTAATGGGCAAATTATAGGAAATAGCATCTGCTTTGTAACATTGTTATTCAGATTTATGATACAGGAAATATGTTGTTTAATTCTGCCTTCTAGGTGACTGAGTATCTATATTTTGTTTTCCAGCATAAAACTAATCTGTTCCAGGAGTTCATTTCCACAGATGAATACTCCACCAGTTTAGTCCTCTGTTGTTTAATGCATGGCTCTCTTTCCGATTTCTTCAGTGTCTGATATTTGTAGGCACTCTCACAGAGTACTCTCTTGTGTTTTATTTATTTCAACAGGCTTTTATTCATGTTGGCACACCTTGCCCTATGCTGTTGAATGGAAAATTGATTGCTTGCCACATTGTGAGAACATACCAATATATCTTCCAATAGTGCACTGGTGAAATAGACTTCACAGGGTATTCAGCCATTTTAAGTGAGAATCTCTTATGCAGTAATATAGTGAAAAAATTACTATTTAAAATGACTGCTTTATATTTTAACATAATGTATTCTTGTGATAGCAAAGCTGTTTTTCTACTGCTCGATTGCTTTCACCTGCTCGATTGCTTTTGTCCGCCTCGCTGCCTGCTGTGTGAGCTGCGAGTTTGTTTGCGTCGTGGCTGTCTAAGCCTCGTATTAGCTTCGTATTTCCTTCTGTTTTTCCGTATTTCTCTCTTTTATTTTGTTCTGAACCATCATTTAACTCATAATTACAACTCGGACTGTTGGCCGGGCGCGTCTCAAGCCATTATACGGCTGGAACCGCAAATACGGTTGGAACATTGTTTGCTGGTCGTAGAGCGAGACACTTGCTGTGTCCGAAATCTCCCATTACTCACTATATAGTGGACTATATAGTGAGCTCGCCATTTTGTAGTGCTGTCCGAATGTATAGTGATGATTATTATACCCTATATAGTCCACTCAATGTATCCCAGAATGCATTTTGAAAAGTAGTGTACAACCGATGGTCACTTACCCAAGCCCTACATACCATTATGCATTGCGCTGATCGCAAAAATGGCAGATGGACGTCAAGGAGAGCAGCGCGACAATGCGAATTTGTCATACAAATGTAAGTTATGTTCGTTTTCTGTCTTGAAATCCTGTTTCTTTTGCTAATCCGCGAAATCTTCTGAATCACGAAAAAACAAAAAAGATAAATATTGAGTGGGATCTCCACAGAGTCAAGCTGTTTTATTAAGAGTATTATGAGCAAGATATTTGATAATGTAGATCTGTTTTTTTTCTAATGTCGACAGGCAAGAGAAAACGGTGTGGTGCGAAAATGAAAATATATGAAAATATGTGTATTCGTTTTATTTATGTTTATAAGTTATAATCATGTGTGGAGTGACGCATTATAACAGAAACGGCCAGAAATGACTTTTAATTTTACAATTTTGGAGAAATAAGCTCAATATAATGTAATGTATTTATAAAAAAAAAATCTATTTAGCCCAGAGCTGGCTCGGCACCAGCTGACAGATGATGGCGCGTTTAAATAGTGCGACAATAATGCCGTAATCAACGGCGCCGAGAGACGATCGAGTAGTGTCCGAAAGTGGTGTTTCTATTATGCTGGTGAGCTCACTATATAGTGCTCTACTCCCTACCCCCTACATAGGGGTTAGGGAATAGTGGTTTGAGTGGAGATTTCGGACACAGCCACTGCTTCACTGCTGCTCGCCCTGCGATCGACTGCTTTTGTCAGCCTCGTTTGTTGGTCGTAGAGCGAGACATCGCTTCACTGCTGCTCGCCCTGCGATCGACTGCTTTTGTCAGCCTCGTTTGTTGATCGTAGAGCGAGACATCGCTTCACTGCTGCTCGCCCTGCGATCGACTGCTTTTGTCAGCCTCGTTGCCTGCTGTGAGTTTGTTTGTTTGCGTCGTGGCTGTCTAAGCCTCGTATTAGGTCGTATTTCTTTCTGTTTCTCCGTATTTCTTTCTTTTATTCTGTTTTATTCTGTTTATTCTGTTTTGTTAAAATGGCGAATATATCAGGTGTATGTTATCTACCTTTTGGTGCAGATGAGAACAAATCTAATTTGCTCGCGGTGCAGTCTGAATTAGAAGCTGTAGAAAAGCAGATCCGTGACCTTCTAGAGAGACAAGCTGAGCTGAGAGACCGGCGTTTAGCTCTTGAAACATCACGCGCTGATGCACACGGATCAGTGATTAACGTTAGTAACCCGCTGACGCCGACCTCGTCTACTCCATGCGTTTCTCAGCATTGGTCCCGAGCGTCCAGGTCACGATCAGCCATGGTTTCATTCACTCCGGCTCCAACACCACCACCATGAAGCCTGGGTGGTTCCGCGGAAGCCGCGAGCCAGGACAAGAATCTTTTCGCCCCTCCCGGTGTTCGAGATCTCCACTCAGAACCGCTTCTCCCCTCTTCGTGAAATGGAACGCGATGCTGTGATCATCGGCGATTCCACCGTCCGACACGTCCACGCTACGTTAGGTAAAAGTAAGGTGCACAGTCACTGCTTTCCTGGTGCTCGTGTTCTCGATATCACTGCGCGGGTAACTGAGATCTTGAACGGCGACGAGCGCGTCGGAGCTGTTGTGCTGCACGTGGGATCTAACGACACTAGGCTGCGACAGACGGAGGTTCTGAAGAAAGACTTCAGGAGCCTTATCGATACGGTACGCAGCACATCGCCTGAAACATCGATTATTGTGTCTGGACCGCTTCCTACGTACCGACGAGGGCATGAAAAGTTCAGTAGATTATTCGCGCTAAATGAATGGTTATTGTCATGGTGCAATGAGCAGAAACTGCTCTTTGTAAATAATTGGAATCTGTTTTGGGAGCGACCAAGGCTCTTCCGCGCTGATGGCTTACACCCAAGTAGAATCGGGGCAGATCTTCTGTCGGATAACATCTCCAAGATGTTAAATACCGTTTGACTAGTATCCAAAAATCCAAATCACAGTCTCTACTACACCAATTTAATTGATATTAATACTAGTGTAGAACATTGCATAGAAACTGTGTCTATTCCTCGTTTACTAAGATCAAATAATAAATCTACTGCGGGATCTAGAAAAAATCTAATTGTTATTAAAACAAATAATCTCGCTATTAGTGAACAAAAACAATTTCTAAAGCTAGGTCTTCTAAACATTAGATCGCTCACACCGAAGGCGGTTATTGTAAATGAAATGGTCACAGATAATAATTTTGATGTTCTGTGCGTTACTGAAACCTGGCTTAAACCAAATGATTATTTCGGTCTAAATGAGTCTACTCCGCCAGGATACTGTTATAAGCATGAGCCCCATCTGATCGGTCGTGGCGGCGGTTTTGCAACAATCTATAGAGATATCCTTAATGTTACTCAGAAAACTCGTCATAGGTTTAATTCGTTTGAAGTACTTGTGCTAAATGTTACGCTCTTAGATGTAAGAAAAAAATCCCTATTATCTCTAGCATTGGCTACCGTATATAGACCTCCAGGGCCTTACGCCGATTTCCTAAAAGAGTTTAAGCTGGTTCAGGTCATACTTATCTGACCGCTACCATTTCGTCTACTTAAATGGAGAAAAATCGATCATAACTTCGGCAAACTACGGAGTGCCGCAGGGATCTGTGTTAGGCCCTTTATTATTCTCAATATATATACTGCCACTTGGTAATATTCTAAGGAAACTTGGAATTAGTTTCCATTGTTATGCTGATGACACTCAAATATACACTCACCTAAAGGATTATTAGGAACACCATACTAATACTGTGTTTGACCCCCTTTCGCCTTCAGAACTGCCTTAATTCTACGTGGCATTAATTCAACAAGGTGCTGAAAGCATTCTTTAGAAATGTTGGCCCATATTGATAGGATAGCATCTTGCAGTTGATGGAGATTTGTGGGATTCACATCCAGGGCACGAAGCTCCCGTTCCACCACATCCCAAAGATGCTCTATTGGGTTGAGATCTGGTGACTGTGGGGGCCATTTTAGTACAGTGAACTCATTGTCATGTTCAAGAAACCAATTTGAAATGATTCAAGCTTTGTGACATGGTGCATTATCCTGCTGGAAGTAGCCATCATAGGATGGGTACATGGTGGTCATAAAGGGATGGACATGGTCAGAAACAATGCTCAGGTAGGCCGTGGCATTTAAACGATGCCCAATTGGCACTAAGGGGCCTAAAGTGTGCCAAGAAAACATCCCCCACACCATTACACCACCACCACCAGCCTGCACAGTGGTAACAAGGCATGATGGATCCATGTTCTCATTCTGTTTACGCCAAATTCTGACTCTACCATCTGAATGTCTCAACAGAAAGCAAGACTCATCAGACCAGGCAACATTTTTCCAGTCTTCAACTGTCCAATTTTGGTGAGCTCTTGCAAATCCTATTTGTAGTGGAGATGAGTGGTACCCGGTGGGGTCTTCTGCTGTTGTAGCCCATCCGCCTCAAGGTTGTGCGTGTTGTGGCTTAACAAATGCTTTGCTGCATACCTCGGTTGTAACGAGTGGTTATTTCAGTCAAAGTTGCTCTTCTATCAGCTTGAATCAGTCGGCCCATTCTCCTCTGACCTCTAGCATCAACAAGGCATTTTCGCCCACAGGGCTTGTCTTAAATCCAGACAAGACAGAGGTAATACTTATCGGTTGTAAAAACCGTCCACAAAACCTTTCACAGCACGACTTTAACATAGTAGGATGCACTGTTACTTTATCCGCTACAGTAAAAAATCTGGGTGTTACATTAGACTGCAACTTGTCTTTTGAAAAGCATATTTCATATGTTACAAAAACAGCCTTTTTCCACCTTAGAAACATTGCTAAGCTACGTAACATGCTATCAGTCTCTGATGCAGAATAGGTAGTTCATGCATTTATGACCTCGAGACTAGATTACTGTAATGCTTTATTAGCCGGTTGTCCTGCATCTTCAATAAACAAGCTACAGTTAGTCCAAAATGCAGCCGCTAGAGTTCTTACTAGATCAAGAAAATATGATCATATAACACCGATTTTATCATCACTTCATTGGTTACCTATAAAGTTCCGTATTAATTACAGGGTATTGCTTTTGACTTATAAAGCTCTAAATGGTTTAGCTCCAGTCTATTTAACGGATCTTCTATCGCCCTACAATCCATCGCGCTCTTTAAGATCACTAAATTCAAGGCTTCTGGTCATTCCTAGGATATCCAGATCCACCAAAGGAGGCAGAGCATTTTCACATTTAGCTCCGAAGCTCTGGAATAGCCTTCCTGATATTGTTCGTTGCTCAGACTCGCTCTCACAGTTTAAAACTAGACTGAAGACGCATCTTTTTAGCCAGGCATTCATATAAATGTTTTATCTTACAGTTACTGTAAATTCGGCCTCTAGTTCATAAACGCCAGAGGAGAACTGGCCCCCGACTGAGCCTGGGTTCTCCCAAGTTTTTTTTTTCTCCATAGGGTCATCTGATGGTGTGTTAGGACACCTTTAGGTCACTGGATGGAGTTTTTCGGTTCCTTGCCACTGTTGCCTTTGGCTTCCTCAGTTGGGGATATTCAAATTAATTAACCAATCATACCATTGATCAGCTCTACCAAACTTGGATGTCTTTTTTTTCCAGTAATAAACAAACATTGTTAAGTTGTTTTGATTGATACTGTGAAGCAGCTTTGATACAATCTGTATTGTGAAAAGCGCTATATAAATATATTTGACTTGACTTGACTTGACTTGACAGCCATTACTCCAGTCTTCATTCTAATATGCTGATTCATTGCACAATAAGCTGTTGGAAACAGTTGTGCTGCTTAATATTTTTGTGGAAACTGATAATTTTTTGGTGGACTTATTTATTTGGAGTATTTAAAGTATGTATATACTGTACATGTTTTTTTTGTTTGTTTTTTTTGTTTTATGATGTATATTCATACTTAAAATCCCTAATTTGTGCATCTCAAGTGTTATTTGTGTGTGTGATTTTACAGGCCACTCCAAATGTTTTGCCAAGTAAAGTGAACTTCTACAGATATTACTTGCTTAAGATCATTGCACACTAAGTCCGAAATTTTCGTCCGAAATGTTTACACGTAAAAAAAAAAACGACCTCACGTTGTGTCAATCCCGTTTACACACTGCCTCCGAAACTTTCGTCTGTCATAAAAAAATTCGGATTGGGTTTGATTTTCGCATCCGTAGCAAGCATTTTGAGAGGTGTTTTGACAATTTAGAGCCACCGTACAAGCGAACGGCAAAATCCAGAACTGTTCTGGATCAATTGGTTTGTGGAAATTGTTTTTAATATGTGGCTCCAGTATCGCTAGCAAAGCATCAAACTGAGCCACTGGCATCCTAAAGTAAACTTTGAATCATTCTGGATAATCCTGTAGCTCCTTGATAAGAAGGTGGAACTCTCCTTCATCTCTACGCAATCTCAGGATTGGATGGACACTTTTTAAGAAGAAAGAGGACAACAAAATAATCCTCACTGCTTTAAGACTACATTTTGTATTGTTTTAGGTTTTTGAATTTTGTTATATTTAATTTTTTTTTTATTACCCTGCAACTGACTCAGTATGCAAGGTTTCTGTGTGTGACGAATTTTTAGGATGACGAATATGAAAAAACGCATATGAAAATGTCGAACTCAGTGTGCAAGGACCTTTAGTGTGTAAGAAACAGTAAACTGCATAAAGAAACAAAGCAGCTTGTGATTTAATATTTGGCAAGCTCTCCGATGTGAGATTTTGCATTCAAATGTATTACTTTTGCAAGCTGGGCTTTTTAGAACTTTTTTTATATAACAGTTGCCAAGTCAGCACTGTGGATGCACAAACCCCAAAGAGTTGTGCACAGTCAAGGCATGACATCCCATGTGGCCTGCCCCTCTCTCCATCAGAGCATCTCAGACTGCAGTATGCTTATGTGCCCAACGATGTGTACATGTGTGGCCACATAAATCATGTCAGTCAGTTGACCCCATGTATGCTTGTTAATGACAAAATGCCTCAGCTGGTATTGTGGGGTAGAGATTTCAGGAGGAACTGGCCTGTGAAATAGTCCTTGGAGAAGGGGGATCCTGACTGCCCTTTCAATCTCCCTCTAGCCCTGCCTTGTGCCCTCTACTCATTAACAATGCTGATTCGGGAATCAAACTGCTCATACAAATGACAGCAGTCTCAAAAGAGGGCATTTTACAGAAGAATATCTCTGTAAAGCACCAGACTACCCTATTCACTCCATGCAGTGCCTCTACTGCTAAATAGCTACATGTAGCCACTATGTGCAGTGTTCTTATAGCATCTGCTCTTACACTTCTGTGGACCTTGTTTGGGGAAAACATGCTGTAAGATCTCTTTGGGATGTTTACTAGCTACTGAGCTGGCTTTGTTATCGATCTGTGCAGTACAATGTGTTTTCAGTGTGCAAGCACATTTATATGTCTGAGGCTGAGCTGACAAACTACCCTAAATCACACAGGGGCGCAACTGCACATTTACTGAGGGGTGTGCATTATTCAAGATCAGTGATGGCGCCACCCTGTATATTCCATCCCCTAATTCTGATATCATATTTGACTGCACGCTGCAAGACATAACATGCTTGTCTGCATTAACAGAAGATGAGGCCAAAAGCCCAATAACTAGTTTGTGCTTGGTGGGATGCAAACCTATCAGGGGTGAAAAAAATTAAGATGTGACCCCCTTCCCCCATTTTTGATACCATAGCAAAAAAAAATGGTATGACTTTTATTTCCAAACACATGTAATATTGCTGTTTTGGAGGGATTTGTGTGCTTTTTTTATTTTATTTTTTTTACTTGAGTAAAACATTTATTCAAATAAATACTGTTATTTTGTACTTTCTATTCATCAAAGAATCCTGAACAAATGTGTCAGTTTCCACAATAATATTAAGCAGCACAATGGTTTTCAACCTAAATATGAAATGTTTCTTGAGTGCTGAATTAGCATATTAGAATGATTTTTGAAGGATCATGTGACATTTAAGACTGAAGTAATGGCTGCTGAAAATTCAGCTTTACCACCACAGGAATAAAATACATTTTACATCATATTAAAATAGAAACCAATTATTTAAAATATTCGCAATGTTTCAAAATGTTACTGTTTTGCAAATAAATGTAGCCTTATAAAAACTTATAATGACTTAGAAAAACATTTAAAAAAATCGTATAGACCCCAATCTTTTGAATGGCAGTGCATATATAAGAAAGAAAAAAATTGGGTTATGATTGGTCATCCAACAACAATTTATAGTTCTAGTTTGTTTGTTACCTTCTTCTGTGTGTTTTAATTTAGGGATGCACCAATACCATCTTTTTCAGTATCGATCCGATCCGATACCAAAAATTCTGAGTATCGACCGATACCGATCCGATACCAGCGCAGTTTAAAAAAAAAAAAAATCAAGTAGAATTTTTATAACCCTGTGTGTTGAACTGATAATCACTCTTTTGTGTTAAATACAATCTACTTAATACAGACAACTTCATTATAAAGAAAAACAACAAATAAAAAAAATATATGATCATAATCTATGACAAAAATGCTATTATAAACTAGATTAGTGGATAATACACATTGCTCTTTGTATTGTTGTAAAATACATTCATGAAAAACAAGATAACAAAAATCAAAAAGATAAATTATTTAAGATATAGCCTAGGGCCTAGGCTACTATAAAATTGAGACATGTTTTAAATGTATAGCACAGCTGTTTAATGAGGCAGCAACATATGATTGATAGGACATAACAAGAAAGGCTATTAATAATCTTTTATTGCGTCACTGCATTGATATGAAAGGCTCCAATTCATCGCGGCACACAGCGGATCCCGAGCACAGAATGATGCGCTTGAAACGCGGAGTCACAGCGCGCAGCGCGTCGAGTCTGCATTGAAAAGTTCAAAGCACAAAGGAAATACATATTGATGCATAGTGTATTATAGAGTCTCTATTTATGTAATAGTTTATTGAGCCTTTTCTTTGAACAGTTTTAAATTTCATTTACTGTGCGCGTGAATAACAGTTATAATGCTCTGACTCTACTCTAGTGTTGTGATCTAACCGACACCCGGTAGAAAGTAACATGATTAAGTTACAGCAATAAAGTCCAGCAAGATAAAGTTTGTTTTATGCGAAACAATAGACCTTTATCTACAGATCAAGTATAATAATAGTAACATTGAATCATCTTGAAGAGAGTTTCATCGTTGACCGACCGCGAAGCGCTGTTTGATGCTGAATGGAGAATGGCTGACAGCCGCAGCGGAGGGAAAAGTTTACGTGATCTTGAATTTAATGACTTAAATATTCATTTCTATCTCACATAATGGCTTCAGAACACTTATAATAGAGTGCACGAAAACTTTATGGTACTTTAGAATGTTTTGTGCCTTTAGTGGGGCTTAACAATAACACAGAATAGTATACGCACAATATCGGATTTGGATCGGCCTCATCTGATCGATACCCGATCCGGCAAAAATGCCAGTATCGGAGCCAATATTGATACTGAGTATCGGATCGGTGCATCCCTAGTTTTAATCTTATCAACTTTAATCTTTCATCCACTTTAAACCCTTTCAAAGCTACCTTGCTTAGTTATGTCATCCTCAGAGGCACTGGTTTATCTTGGTCCCTCCTCTGCAATGAAACAATGGAGCACTCCACTATTGCCCACAGGGCAACGCACTCAAAAACACAACCACTGCAGCCCGACAAAAATACCACTCGTTCCACCCCCCTTGGATTGGAGAGCGAGTGGGAAGACCACTTTATACGCACAGACCTACTCTTACCTCTGCAGTCCCGCCTCTACTCTACGCAATCACTCTACAATGTGAATCTGGCTACAGATTATGGTACAGTTTCTTGACCAGTCACACCTGACGTGTTCATTTCAGACAGTGACCTCCCATTTCCTTGAATGTCCTCTCAAAGTGTGATTTGTGGAATCATGTAAGGGATTTACCCTGGCAAAGCTGGCAGGATGCCCAGCTTCTGTTCAGGCAAATCTGGATGAACTAGGTCACTAGTGGATTTTAATTGTATAATATTTATAGCGGTTCAGAAAGAGAGAGAGTCTTATTTTAATGTATGATCCAGTGGATGATGCTATGTCCTTCAAGTTCATGTTGCCAATGTGGCCAAAGAATCTTTTTTTTTTTTCTTGATTTCTTCCTGCTTTAAGATGTAGGTTTGGAGGTAATCTATTAATCTACACTTTGTTGTTGATTTCTGTAGAGGGTTCTCAAAAGTGTGAAATTAACTTTGGACCTCTAAGTATTTTTTGTCTTCTGTCTTGAACATTTCAGCTTAAGGTTTGGGACTAATGGGTTAGTGTTCTTGTGTTTCCATCAGCTAATCAGCATTATGATGTCATCCTGTGACTCCAAAGTGATTAGTCATATTAGGGCTGTCAACTTTAGTCGTTTAGTCGACTAATCGGTCGATGCCGTCTTGATCGACTGACAGTTGCTTTTTTTTTTTTTTTTTACCAATAGAAAGAAATTTTCATTGATATACTCCTTGATATTTATTCCTTTCATAAGCAGTTATATATTACTGTATTCTAAATGTAATTAGCCTATGTTTTATCCCCAACTTTAAATGCTGTAATTTAGGCTATTTTGTAACCGCGCCACAGTTTAGCGCACCACGTAGAACACCCAGGAACCGCACCTGTGGCTGGCTGCACCGCTGCTGCGGCTTGCCGCGGACGCGCTTGGAAAAAACGAGCGCGTCGCACCGCGATGCTTCCATTATGAGCGCACATACCGCGCGCCTACAGTTGAAATAACGAACTTGAGGGCGCAAAAGACGCGATATGTGAGCAGGCCCTTTAACGGCTTTATTATGCTGATTCAATAGATTGTGTTTTCTTATGTTTTTGTTTTTATTTGTACACTTGACGTGTTTGAAAATAGCTTAAATAATTAGAGGTTGACCGATTCATCGGTTTTTGCCGATTAATCGGCACCGATAGTTGTTTGGTGGAACTATCGTTATCGGCAAAAATCCACACCGATAGTTTTTCCGGGTTGTGTCTGTTGCTGGAGCGGCTGAGAAGTGCGCGCTGTCATTACACAGCACGAGAGCGCTCAGAACAGAAGAGACTGCTGGCATTATACAGAGTGAGAGCGGCCTCTAGAGGACAAATAACAAACTATCACTGGCTGAGTTGTTTACGTTAACACGTGAGGCAGCGCGAGCGCGTAGAGAACACATTTAAAACACAGACAGCGAACACAACAAAACACAGACTTGTTGACTAGATGCTGCATCAGCAGAGAAAGAACAGGAGTTTGCCGTCGAGGCTGTGAGGAATCTAACATTACCTCAGTCAACCGTTAATGCAATGTGACAAAAACACACGCAGACCTGACACAAATGTTTTATGGCGCAATTGTTACCATCTATTTGCATTATTTTTATCCGGCTGGTCACTTTTATGCATTCATTAGCTGACGAAGTTGCATATTGAAAACTAGTGACGTGATTGCTTTCTCAACATTGATATGTTCATGCAGCCGACAGAAACGTAAACTAATCAGAAACGCGTTCGATTTAAGATCTTTTTAATCACTACAATAGATCTTGTTATTTTGACTAGATAATCATCAAGTGTTCTAAAATATAGAAGCAAATAAAGTGAGTATAGGGGACTATAGGCTATATTACGTATACATAATACAGGTCTTTATTACATTTCAATGGCCATCTTTAAGCACGACTCTTTGGAATCATATAAAATGGTAACATTTTACAATAAGATTCCCTTTTTAGCATTAACTAAGGTTAATACAAGTTGTAGAAGAATTATTCATTGTTACGGTAGTTTGTTCATTTCAACATTTACTAATGCATTTGAAATGGAGTTTTAATTCTTATTTTATCTTTTATTACCTTAGTTAATGTACTATGAATGAACTAACATGAACGATAAAGGTACAATTGTATTGCTCATATTAATACATGCAGTAAAAACATATATTGCATTATGCATATAGTTCATGAAAGCTAGTTAATACATCCTTGTTTACAAATGGGACTTGCAAAGTGTTACCTATGAAATGTACGTATGTTTCTAGGTTATAGCTAACGAAGCCTGTAATATTTTAATGTTTAAATTATTTTCTGTATAAAGTTTTAATATATTCATATTTATATATTTATTTAATTGAGCACATTTCAGTTCATCACTGTTTTATTGTGAGTATGATGTTTGTTTTTAATCCAGTATCCATTAAAAAAAATATCGGTTGAATTATCGGTTATCGGCATGTACGGTCAAAGATATCGGTATCGGTAAAATCCACTATCGGTCGACCTCTATAAATAATGTAACAAAATGAAAATAAACCAATATGCCTTCTTACTATACAGCCTATTATTATTAGGATTGTTTTTTAGGCTATTTGGGTTTTTGTGCGTTTGTTTTAAAACGCCTAGATCAGCTGGACAAAAGTTAACCCATAGCTTTGAAAGTAAAGAAGAATATACTGCCTGTATAAACGAGAGCTTTTGTTAGGATTTTTCATTATTTGGCAGTTTTAGCAGTTATATTTTTTTAGCGTGTGGTGTGGTCAGGTGCGCGATTGTGATTGTCACTATAGACCTAGGACAGAGCTCCTCATTTTGCATTTAAAAAAATCACTTAATTTTCAAATAATTGTATTATTATTATAGTTTTATGTATTATTGATGTTTTTTTCGTTGTTGTTTTATAAATGCTCTATGACAATTGTTTACTAAATGTTCAATCAAAATGCAAAACATCGCGTCTTTTTTTTTTTTTTTTTTTTTTGACTGATCGCTGCACAGGACAGGACTTTTGTCGACTAAGGATTTCTTTGGTTGACTACAGCCCTACACATGACGTGTAGGTGACTGACTAAAAAAAGTGATAAAGAACCAGAGTATGTTTAGGCTGGTTTAGGGTTATCTTTTGTAGACGCTAATCAGGCATGTTTCTTAGCAACAAGTGTACACTAATCACACTCCTTTAATAGAATAATTGATATATTCTGATTTAACAAATACATAGGCAATGTACCATGTATAATACAAAATTTGCAAGATTACAAAGATAATATCTTCAAATGAATTTTAAGATATTATCTTTGTAATCTATGTTGTATTATACATGGTCCTTTTGAGCTTTGATGAAATTCACAGATACAGAACCTGTTTTTGTGCTCCTTGCAGAAAGGGTTTTAGCATGCTGACTGTTTAATTGTGTGGTGAAATGTGACTGAAATAGCACCCGGATTTTTGAATATAATATATTACAGATAATTATACATTATGAAACAATTCTTAACTAGCTCAATTTCAACATTTATATGCTGCGATAGATGTTAAAAACAAATGTTATTGAATAAATAAACTATTCAATCTCACTAATTGACTAATCCTGTCCCATAGTGAATTCCTCTGTTTAAGGAATGTGTATTTTCCGCACTCAGCCTCTGGATTTGTTTTGGAACTGGATGCTTGAGGGTGTTAAATCTTCTGCTGGAATGTGTCCACCCTTAAGAATGCTCTTTTGCAGCTCATCCAGACACATTAGTAAGTAACTGAATAATCATATGACTTGGCGTTTCTTTATTCAATGGAATCACAATTCTGGCCCTTTAAAGGTCATCGTTCTGTAACTTCGCGGGAGAATGATTTGTTTGTTAACTTGCATCATATGTGTTCCTAATCTTGCTGGAACACACTCTTGTTATCACAGCAAATGGTACGTCATAGTTTTAAGCCAAGGCATTTTTAAACTCATCCTCACATTTCGGCTGAAGTCTCTAAGCTCTCATATTTGTTTTGGTCTGCATGACCTCTTCCACCTCCATGAAATAATCCAAACACATCTGATACCAGCCAGCCTCCCTCCTCAATCTCACATATTCACTCTGAAGCAGCCATGTGTTTCTGAGCGAGTGAGACTCCAGGGAAGGTTTTCTCATTCAAATAGCAGGACTCTTGGATCTCTCTTGCGTTCCGTGTGGTTGACTGCCGCATTTCACAACACTCCTCCAGGAAAATCTTTTTAATCACCCTCAGATGTGCTGTGATGGCACAAGTGACCCGTTGCTTTTCTCTGTCCCCTGCACTGATTTACGGCTGAAAGTTGTGTAAATATGTATCTGTGCTTGTATTTGTACTTCTGTCACAGTCACTGCCTCAGGCCACGTCTTATCATCATTAGACCTTGAACTAGAATTCAGGTTAAACTTTCAAAATCAACAAATAGGTAATTACCATTGCATGTACTTTAAAAGTTTGATTTCAGTCAGACTAAAGCAATCATTTTAAAATGTGCCTTGATCTAATGATACCATTTAAACATGTCGTTAGATAAAAAAAGAGAGAAATCCTTTTATTCATCAAGGATGCATTAAATTGATCAAAAGTGACAGTGAAGACATTTATAATTAATGATTAATAAATTAACTTAAATAAATGCTTTAATAAATTTAATAAATCCTGTTCATTAAACTTTCTATTCGTCAAGGAATGTATCACTATTTCCACAAAAATGTTAAGCAGGACAACTGTTTTCATCATTGATAATATTATTACTTATATTATAATAATTGTAATTAATATAACATTATATTATTATTATTATTATTATTAAGAAATGTTACCTGAGCACCAAATCAGCATATTAGAAGGATTTCTGAAGGATTATGTGACACTGAAGACTGAAAATAATGATGCTGAAAATTCAGCTTTGTCATCATAGGAATAAATTACATTTTTAAATATATTCAAATAAAAAAGTTATTTTCATTTGTAATATTTCACAATATTCCTGTTTTTACTTTTTTTGATTAAATAAATGCAGCCTTGGTGAGCATCCAAGTCTTGTTGAGACTTCTATCCAACAATTTTGATAGGTACTGTAGTTGACTAGTTGGTGGTAAGAAAATGTTGTATTATACGCCTGGGTTAAGATCATATCCAATAGAAACAAATCTTTGGGGTATGGATGCTAAGTGCATCCCTAAAATCAGTTAGCTGACAGATATTCAACAAATAGGCTAAATAGCTATAACTTTTCATTACACAAAACTACCATAATTCTCATGAACAAGCATTTAAATTGTGCATAAAAAAGGGAACATTGCTCACAGCAGACTGACAGTAATGTTAAATGTATTGTTGACATGTCATATTTCATTCAAAACCAATGCTTTTATGGCTGAAGCAGCAGTGATTAAAATGGAGTGTATTAAGAGATATAAATACTAGCACGCTGAAATCAAGTTGCATGTCTAAATCCACTCCCTTTAACCACCTTTAAAATATTGTCATTAACTCACCATCGTGTCTAAACCTATAGGCATTTCTTTCCTTACTTTTCTTATGTTTTTTTTCTATTCTACACTGTCTCAAATGTGTTTTTTGGGGTAAACTATCCCTTTTAAAATGTTACATTAATTGGTCAACCTCACCATTCGAATAGTAATTTGTTGGATTAGTCAACTATCCTAACCTTTCCTTATTGTCTTCATCAACGAACACTATAATTAGGTCATTAAAAATGGCCGGGAACGGAAAGCGCCCCCCTGCCAAAGTACGAGACATATGGAGGCTCTTTGTTTCCGTTCTTTGTCTTTTGTGCTTCTACAATAGTGTGATTATTAGACAATAAAGCCTCAAGCAGCCATTGTCGTTCATGAAGGATTCTCCAGACATTCTCAATGCAGCAGTAACATTTGTCTCTGTCCCTTCTGTTTCTCTTGCTCTGGACTGCACTGGTCCCAGAGGATCAGGACGGAGAGTGAAGGGCACATGCTGGAGAACCGCTCTGTGCTCCTACAAGGGCAACCCCCTCTTCACAGCTCTCCCCACTGTTTCTTTTGGCTCACCGGCCCTGTGCTTTGTCCCAGGGACTGTACCACTGAGAGCTAGCAAATAGGGGAGGCGCTGGGGGTTGGGAACGGGGGGAGACCAATAGAGTCTGGAGAAAACGAGAGCGTGTGGTGAAAGGACACCACAACAAATGCAAAGGGAGAACTGCTTTTTTATCATACTTTCTTCTATGTGTTCTCTAGACCACTTTTGGCCAGCAAACTAAGTGAGTAAATCTCAGATAACATGGAGTAAGAAGGACCGAAGCATCTCATCACAAATTAGGAAAACCAAACTGCAATGAAGTCCCTTAAAACAACTGGATTTCTGCAAAAAGTCGACCAGCCAGCACTTCACTCTGTGTAAGTTTGCAGGAAAGCACCAAAGGGGGAACCTTAACCCTTGTGCTTCACAACAACTTAGCCGGGACGGCAGTCCGGAGGGGGTGGGAAACTCAACTGACATCTGTGTTCTGCCGAGTGGATTTGTGCCGAACAAAAAGAACCGGTTTTACTTTCACGCATGCTTGACTGATGGAAGTCGAAGGTGGGAATCCTTGAATGTTTAGGAGTACGGCATCTGAATTGAGCTTCCAGCGTGCAGCCGGAATCTTGGGGTGAACAAAAGATGCTGCGTTAATGAGCGTGAACGGGATGTTGTGCCTCTGTAAGTCATCTTTACCCTTTTTGCTCACTGCTTGTTTTATTTTCCCACCCTTTTATTTTGCTCTTGGTCATACCTTCACTTTAATCTCACTTTATTCACACTTAAAGGCTGCAGATGTGCTTTTTAGAGACACCTAATGTCACCTTCAAGTCTCACCAGGGCCATTGACATCATGCTTTGTACTTCAAATCAGTGCTGCGTAACCATGCGCTATGGAGATTTACACCACTAAATGGATTTTCTGTAACAGCTCTTGCTGGGAGCTCAGTACCTCCTGAGCACCCAGAGTGCTTTAATATCTTTCATGCCTGTGAGTGCTTGTAAATGATTAGCTGAGGAATTCCCATAAAGTGTAGATGCTTTCGTTAAGGTCTTAATCAAACAATAGTTCAGTTGAACTCTCTGTCCCAACAAGGATTGCTGACGACTTTTGTGAATGCATTTGTTTGTACATCCCATGGGACTTCATGTTAAAATCCCTTTGTGGTCACTGCTAAATATATTTCCCTAACTGTTTAGGTTATGGAAGCCCATCTGAGTTCCTTTTCCTGGCACTTGTGGTGGGGATACCTCTCTTTCTCGCAGCACTGGCAAGCTGTTCAAGAGTGTTTTAAACTGTGCTGTGAATAACTGGGTCATTACTTCTCATGTTACCCAGGGTTTTTTGAAGAGCTGCACTGCTTACCGGACCTTAGTGAAGCACACGGCTTCCAAATTTCACGTACACCTGGTTGTGCTTCTCTCTAATCTTTTCCCACTCTTCTCAAATAGACCTTGCTGGTCAGAGGTCTGTTTCTTTGCTCGCGTCAGAGCAGCAGCGTTAGATTTCACTTTTCACTTGTAAGGATGTGGAATGAACAGAAGTCTCAGACCGTGGCTCAGTCGGGCCTTCATGTGGTATTGTTAAGATGTCTAAAGTTTCACTTCCACACACACTGAGACAGATATTTAATACTTCACAGCTCTCTGTAACCCTGCCTTCTTTAAGGGCATAATCCTCTCGCTCTAAAGAGTGCAGTGCCACTGAGCTTTCACTCATCGTGACAGGAATACAACCTAACGGCTGCTTCCTGAACTAGAGTGTAATTAACACTACCATACAGTCATATAGGTGAGATATGACTGCAGATTTCAGGGTTCACACAAACTTTTTCTAATTTAAAGGAACATTTGGTACTTTTTTATATGGTTTCAGCTTTCAGGTACAAAACGGAGACTGTCAAAGGACTACATAGTGTTGTTTAAACAAAAACTAGGTGAGTGGACAGTGCTAAAGACTACAAGTAAACAGGTGCTGATCAAAACACAAAAAACATTTTGTGTTTTGATCAGAAACGCATGTGACCACATTTGTAGTGTAAGTGCTAATATGTTTCCTGAACAATAGCACAGGATCCAATATGTAATCATTCCACCAAACCAAGGGTTTAAAATCTTGGCAGTGTCTGTTTACACTAAGTGTAAATAGCCAACCTTTTCATTGACGCCTTCTTACCTGACAACTTGTGATCAGATCATCATAAACACAAAGTGGTTAGAGTTGTTTTTATTTTTGCTCTTCCGTTAAAGCTATTTAACTAGATGGATTGAGATAGAGAGACCCTTTATTGATCTCATGGTACATTTTGTGTAAATGTAATTATTTATCAGTGGATCCACCTGGATGCAACCTTTTATACGCTCTATCAAGATTTACAGCTCAATGCTTTTGCTACCAACTGAAGTCCAAGTAGCTGCTGTCAAACCTCTTATTGAAAAGATATTTGTTGTTCTGCTTGTCTTTAAATGAGTTTTTGAGTTTATTAGTCCAGTATATAGGCTTTTTGCATGATGATGTTTATTTTTATGTGGGAGTGTGACTAGCTGCACTTGACAGAAATATAGTCACCCTTTGTTTTTGGCAAGACAAAGATTTTTTTATTTATTCAATGTTTGTGTGTCTCTGGATGAGGTCATCACCCATCTCACAGTATGAACAAACTCAAATGAGTCACAGCAGAATTGTTTCACTCACACAACACAACAGTCAGTGTGTGAACACCCTGAGATGATGTAATGGGTAATATTTGAGTTATTAGGGTAAGAGCACTTTTTTTATTTGAATGATATATAGTTAGTCATGGTACATTTCTTCTATGTTCCCCTCGCAATCATGGATCTGGGACTATTTTAAAACACATCAAGAAAGAGTTCTTTTGTTATGTACAGCGTTCAAGACAACAAACAGATCCATTGTGTGTGTAATTACTCTTAGGCTGGGCATAGACTTTGCAAGTTTAGACACTCGGGAGCTTGTGATCCATTGCACACGTTACGAGTCAGTTAACCTGGTAATCATGTCAAAGATTTGGCGCTAAACACAGAGATTGGAGTTTTCAATGTTGCTGCTATAGCTTTGGATGGATAAAAAATAAAAAGATGACTTTACAAATGATTAGGTAAATGGCAAAAAAAACTGTATGGTCATTCTGTTCAAAAACAACAATAGTGTGTATTTGTGTGTCAGGTAATGTGCACACCTATAGAGTTTCTAGTAGCCTATAAGTGATGTGATAGTACACTGGTCAGTTTTAAATGTCTAAAAAGCTTTTAAGTCCCCTCACTTAATGTGAGCCTGAACCATAGGTGCATCAATGATGGACACGATGTCGCCTGAGAGAAAAAAATGTTTAAGAGCAAAAAACACAGTTTACACCCGGCATGTATAGTGAGTCCATTTATATCAACACACACCATATGGTAACACTTTAGTTTAGGGTCCAATTCTCTCTACTAACTAGTTGCTTATTAGCATGCATATTACTAGGATTTTGGCTGTTTATTAGTACTTATGAGCATAATTATAAGTTTCACCAATGAATACAAGCAGTCAATATGAACTCCCTTTTTATTTTATCTGCTCCAAGCAATACACTTCCTGAATGTAGTATGCTAAACATCAAACAAAACTGAAGTCTGAACACAGCAGACGACAGGACCATTTATAACAAACACTATAGTAAATACTAAAAGTTCATGAAACTGTTAAGTGTACTTAAGTTACAATAAGGCTCATATACACTCGCACGCACACACACTTGCACTTGACTCGCGCACACACTCACATGCACACACGCTGCCTTGCACTCACACGCACACACACAGCCTTGCAGGCACAGACACACTCACACACGCATGCACACACTCCAGCTCACACACTGGAAAAATGTTAAATAGGGGGTGCATTTTTTATTACTCTCTTTTGTTTAGCCTCCCTCCTCCATTTTACACTAGTGCAAGTAACACGTATGTGACGGATGAAATCGGAGAAACGTCTGTTGGATATAATCGATTGTGGTCCATTTCTGCATCGATGCAGAATCGTCCGCATCACAATGCAACGATTCATTTCAACACCCCTAAAAAGTCATAGTTTAATAGTTAATTAATAGTGAGAATTGGACCCTAATACCGATATAACGGTGTATATATATATATATATATATATATATATATATATATATAACACACACCATGTTGATCTAATGTTGATATAATCTGTTTTTTTAATTTCACTTTTTTATATTCATTTTTATATTCATTTTACTTTTATTTCACATTTATCACTAAAAGCTTTGATAGACTGAAGAAATGTAATCCGAATATGAGTGACTTCTTTACATGCATGGCTCAGTCTGTGATCTGTCTGGATTCACCGTTTCAGCGCTCTTGTTTTTATTATTTATAATATGTGGACAATATGCTCAGCTGATGACAAATCATTTAACACATCTTTAAACCCGAGGAACAATCTCTGCACCTTACAACGCAGAGACACGTTGCTGCTAGTAATTTTTTCACCAATATCAAAAAAGCTCATAACAGAATGTGATGTCTTAAGTGTTTTCAGCTGTCACTAAAACTAGAAAGTGCTCTGTTCTCTCTGTTCATTCCTTCCTTCATCTCTTTCTTTATAGTTAACCCTCGCAGACGAACAGACTGAAGTGACACGGAATGGCCTGGAGTCAAAAGAGCCTGTGTATTTGGTTCAGATCTACTGTCAGGTAAGACAGAATATCTTGTATAATAATGCTTGTCTATGTACATACGCATGGGCGTCTTTGTGCACTTCATTGCATCTTGCCTTTTTTTCACTGTTTTGACCATTGAGCATTGCTTTTTGGATTGCCAGGTTTAAAATCATATCTTCCAAAAACAAGTATAGCAGAATCTAGTACCAATCTGCAAATGAAAGAGTGTGGTGATTTCTCTCAGTAAAGGGAGAGATGTAATCGTCAACTTGAGACACCCCAGTAAAGCCATAAATTAAACGCAACTATGTGTTGTTGCGTATACATTTGAGATGCAGACCTTCTACGTTTTCTACGTATTCTACGTATTAGTTTGTTGCTACAAAATTTTAACTACCGTATCCTTTTTTTTTTTTGCAAAAAAGTAAAAGAGAAGCTACTGAA
Organism: Tiaroga cobitis; assembly: GCA_030578255.1. Taxonomy (NCBI): domain Eukaryota; kingdom Metazoa; phylum Chordata; class Actinopteri; order Cypriniformes; family Leuciscidae; genus Tiaroga; species Tiaroga cobitis. The sequence continues at coordinate 19,647,350 of CM060611.1, forward strand.
ATGGATAGTCCACTCAAAAACTAAATTGGACAAAATTTCTATTTTTAAGTGATACCTAAATCTGGTACAGAAATCAGGCAGCTGGCTGCTTGTGTACTTGATTTGAGCACTGGCATATCAGATTGAAAAATATCTGAAATCTTGGTTTGTGTGTGGAAACCTCATTTCATCTTGGTGTGTGTTAACTCATCTAAATCCACAGCACTGCTCCTGTGTGTTTAAAATGAGAAAAAAATAAAACATTAACGACTGAGAGTGCATGTTTGGCCAGGAGCCGTCTGAATGGACAGGGATCAGACACACAGGAAAAGCATTTTAGTTCCACTCTCATTGCCGTTTCTCTAAACAAGTGCTCCTCAGTCCCCTATGAAATGCTTTGGAAGCAGGAAGGCTGAACAACTGTTTGTTTTCCCTATGGGTGCACTAGTACACCAGCATTTTTTGAAGTCTTTTCTCCCAGCCCTGGTTCAGAGAGAAGTGTTTAGGGCGAATCGTAGACATTGAGGTTTTCCATTTAGTGTGGATATGGACTCTGTGGCTTGGATACTGAAGAAATGAAGGGAAAAGTGCAGATATTCCAAAAGAGAAAGGAAAAATACTAAATGGTTTTTAAAAGTGGTGTTGTCATAAATTGACTTGGTTCATTAGAGCGGATAATAGGTCTGTACTATGTCAATTTAGCTAGAATAGAATTCAATATGGTCTTATCACAGGTACAAGGGACCAAAATTAGTTTTTGTGAATTATCTTCACACTAATGGCAGGTGGATTGAGAAAATATATCAAGTATTTTTACTAGCCACAAAACTGTATTCAAAATTGATTTTCTGTGCAAGCAGCTATTTTTAATCCTGGATTAGCATCATGTCGGTCTATATATTCGCCAAAAGAAAAAACTGTTTTGTAACTAACAAATGTACACATGCTGCTGTATGTCGTTTAATTAGGAAATCTGATTGGTCGGCTATGGTCAACCGTGGGTCTACATGATGAGTGCACAGTGTGTTCTAGTCAAGCGGCACAACACTGGCAGGATGATTGATGGTTTACGCAGGGCAGACACAAAGGCATTAGGCCAAAGGGAATCCGCCATGAGAGGCATGAACGAGAAACTAGTATACTCAGTCTATTCCCACTCTTCTCCATAGAATCCCATCAGCATATTCAGTTTCATGCTCATTGATATCTTCTAATTGAGAATTCTCAAATGCTTTATACAGCTGCTGATGCCCCTATCATAACTACATCCTTTTTTTAGACAATGTAGTGCAGTTTTGTAGAGTTAGCCGTTTTAAGAGACACTCAAGTACAGATTTGAGTTGATTTACTTTATATGATATACAGTACATTCAAAAAGGTTAGGATGATACGATTTTTTTTTATGTTTTCAAAAAGAAGTCCTTTATGCCCACAGAGGCTGCATTTATTTGATCAGTAAAATAGTAATACTGTAAAATATTATTACAATATAAAAACTTTTTCCTATTTTAATATTTTCAGCACCACGATGACCACACAAAACAGCCCCTTCAGAGCAGCCACATCACAGCTGTGTGTGTGTGTGTGTTTAATCCTGGACATAGCAGCATTCAAAGCAATGAGGAGAGGGAAAGTGACAAAACATTTTTACATGTAGAACTAGATTTGCATTTCCAGTCTTCAGTGTCACATGATCCTTTAGAAATCATTCTAATATGCAGATTTTTCTGCTCAAGAAACATTACTTATCAATGTTGAAAACGGTTGTGCTGCTCAATATTTTTAAACTTTGACCCCAAACTTTTCTGATGTAACTTCACTTTTATGCAACATTCCTTTAATAATTGAATTCATATTAGCTAATTTTCTGAACATGAAACATATTTATCTTATGATGCAACATTGAAAAGTCCAATCTTTTAGTAAGAATGACCCAATACCCAACACCCATAATTTTCTGGGTGTTTAAAAATACATTCTAAAATCTGAAGTGAATTGGGATTCACCTTTATCAAAAATGTTTCAGTTTTTTTATTTTTATTTTATTTCAAAACATTGGATTCTATTCTTTATATACCCTAAAAGTATCAGTATTTCCTTCAGGAAATGCAAATCTAGTTCTACATGTAAAAATGTTTTGTCACTGTCCCTCTCCTCATTGCTTTGAATGCTGCTATGTCCAGGATTAAACACACACACACACACAGCTGTGATGTGGCTGCTCTGAAGGGGCTGTTTTGTGTGGTCATCGTGGTGCTAGACTGGCCAGATGAGGTTTATCCAAAAAACAAGCCCTCATATTTACTCTGCAGACCAAACGTCAACACGCTCGAACACTTGTTTGTTTATCTTTTGAGTTACTGCCCTTTTTTACCGCCATGCAGGGACGAAGCTGGATCGTGAGGCGGAGCTATGAAGATTTCCGAGTCCTGGATAAGCATCTCCATCTCTGCATCTATGACCGCCGCTTTTCCCAGCTCCCCGAGCTTCCCCGTTTCGACAGCCTGAGGGAGAAAGCAGAGGTAAGATCCCCATGCACTCTTCTTTTAGCACTCCCCTATGACCAATGAGCCATTTTTTTTAGATAAATGCAGAATGGTTAGGGTTAGACCTTTTATACCCAGTGTACAAGGAGCTTATCCTGGAAGTTGTCGCTCTTAGAGCAGTTTTAGTCATCTGTGGTGAGTGAATGCTGAGTGACTGAGGCTGGTTAACAACAACTAATGGTGTCCCTTGAGAGACCGTCATATAAATATTAGGGCTGTCAGTTAAACGCGTTATTAACGGCGTTAATGCAAACCCATTTTAACGGCGTCAATTTTTTTATCGCGCGATTAACGGTCTTTTTGGCCTAGCAAACTGTAGTTTTTTTTCACATGCTGTTACAACAGGACGCGGCGCTGCGCTATGAAACCCATTCATTTCAATGGCTTGCGCCGCGCGAGGACGTTTTGTTGCTTCGTCGACCAAAGCGCAAGCGGATCTAGCTATAGAGCGGAAACAAAACAACAGGCGCGCCGCACACACTTGTTTGGGCTTGCGAGCCGGCCAAATAGGTTAGCGTTACGTTTTGAGTGGATGACGAGCGCGAGACGCCGAAATGAATGCCAATAAGATTTTGAATGGAAAGTTTACTTTTAAAAAGTTGCCAAATGGTTCCATTGACAAGACAAAAGTGATCTGTGTGTTTTGTCGTTGTGAACTGAGCTATCATCATCGCAGCGCGTCCAGTCTGAAATACCACTTGATGGCCAAGCACACACACACACACACACACAGCTGATGCGAATTCTGCGTCCCCCTCGTCAATATCAGGACCTCGTCAGTATTTCTTTCACCCTTTTATTAACACTAGAACTCCCAAGGCAGTCATTTTGACTGTTTTAAAATTTTGCAATGTAATAACTTTGTTGAAATAAAACCCATGTAACTATAGGACCCTGACTTTTCCTAAATGTGTCTATATTTTATTCTATCATTGTTATTTTATTCAAATTACAAGACACAAAAGATTTTTGAGTATTTCTAGAACTAAAGGCAGTCATTTTGACTGCTTTAAAAATGTGCAATGTAATAACTTAGTTGAAATAAAACCCATGTAACTATAGGACCCTTACTTTTCCTATATGTGCCTATATTTTATTCTATCATTATTATTTTATTAAAATTACAAGACACAAAAGAGTTTTGAGTATTTCTACCTTGAATGGCCATACACAGTCATACTGACCGTATGCATTACAGACCGTGTGTCGGTTGCTCCTTTTACCCGCTCTTGAAGATGCATCACCGTTGACTAGCAACAATTTCTCTTGTTGTTTGTTTAGTCTATTGCAAAGCTGAAATCTAGCATTAGCTTTGAGCTAAAACCAAATTGAAATATTGAAAAGAGAATATCAGAACAATGTCAGCAAGAAGAATGACTGCCACAGAGGCTTTACCCATGCTTCAGAGCCTTGATGAGGCTGAGTGGTTGTTGCTTAACTAATACATTTTTGCATACATCATAATTAAAATGTAGTGTTCTGATGTTTATTATGACCTATCCTAACATTACAGATCCATTTATTCTTAGATTTGATATAGCTTATTGAAATTATATGCAAATAATGTATGAGCAGTCAGAATGACTGCTATGGCCATTAGTTATAGAATTCCGGGAGTCTTAGTGTTAATGGACAGTGTTACATTGAGAGATTATTTGCTCCAAGTGAGAATGTTAGTGTGAAATTGAACACAGTATATGCCAATGTTGTTTTCAATAAAAACATTTGCACAAAGCAAGCCGATCCACTTTCCCATGTTGATAAGAGCATTAAAATGAGAAAAAATAATGGGACAAAAAGAAAATCAAGAGACATTTAGAATAGATAAAAATAATTGCGATTAATCGCGAGTTAACTATGACATTAATCCGATTAATCGCGATTAAATATTTTAATCGTTTGACAGCCCTAATAAATATCCCTGTAATATACAAAAAAACCTCCTCTTCCTGCTGTGTTGGGCATAACCGGCATATTGTTTTACAGAGGAGTATACTTGAACCGTGGCATATTTTCACAGCTAAATTGATCTGCTTTGAAGTTTGAGTGGCTGATAATGCCGCCCATTATGTTTGCAGTAATGGAAGTCTCTCCAATGCTGCTAAGTGGAAGCTCCCACTATGTTTTTTCTGTGTAACCGGGCGCTTTGAGATTCTCAATACAGGAAAACAGCTTTGAGATCATATTTCACCTATTGGATTTTGCAGTTTTATTTATAGAGAGACAAATTAGAGATCTTAGTAAAGATGTATCTGAATCTTGAAAGGGGATCTCAGTATTAAAAGCCCTAAGACGATCTTAAAAGGTTAATTCGCTATGATTTATAGGGACAAACACCTCAAAGGACAATCTCATTATGAGGCTTGCCTATGCATTAAATATGTGATATCTCGCACAAATAAGCCTCATTAGCACATGAGCACAACATAACATGAGCAAATAACTGAAGCAGGCAACCCTATCATTAGAGAACACTGTTCAACTTCTGTTTACATACTTTCTTCGCAATTTTCTCTAGTATAGTCAACACAAGCAGACTTGCCTTGGATTCTGGAGGTACATGTAGCTGTATCGAAATCTTGCAGCTGTCTATACAGTCTTCTTTGACCTAATTATGCTTCCTTTGCAGCCCCATTTGGCCTTAGTTTTACATTTTGGTTAGTGTGTGCCAGCATATGTCTGGGAAAGGAATTGACAGGAGTGTGGATCCTGGGACATGTTCAGCTGGAACAGATTCCATCTGTGCTCTGTGGATCATGAATAAAATCTTATAGGCTTTCACTGGTACATTTTAATCTCCTGTTTTCTCTCGTAGGCTGTTCACCAGTCACCAAAACCCTTGCTTTTCATACTTATTAAACTGATATACTGTATACACTATATGTCATCAAACCCCTTATTTAGGAGTTATTATAAAGTTTAGTTTAAAAAAAAAAATGTCTTCACTGTCCCATTTGATCAATTTAATGCATTAAACAGAATGTGTATCTTTTGCCATGTCCTGTACATTGTTTTATATTTGGCCAAAATACCCTCCACTATTTTCCATATGCATATTTGCTGTGACTTGAGGAGAAATATTTGAAAAAAACATTTGTGAAATTAGTTTTTTTTTTTTTACACTTGTAGGTTTTAACATTTTGCTCTTTGCTGATGAGCTGACATCCTACTGTCTCTGTTTTCCACTGGGAAATACTTTTATTATAACTACTGTATTTTTAGACTAAGCTGTATTTAATGGGGTTTAAATGGGCTGTAAAGTTTTAGAAAGAGATGTGTGGTAGAGCACTTTTATTAGACAGGTCTTTTGAGCTGTATAAATATGAGACCGCTCCACCTCTCCTCCTGCTATATTAGTTTTTATGCAAGCTGTGTGGAAGTATAATTCAGATCATTTTATATTTCAGAGTGCAACTTCATCCCTTTTAAAGTAACCACAGTCACCAAACATATACTCTGAAAAACAATAACAGACTGTTATGCATCAAATAAATGTATACAAAGCGTCTTTCACTGAAGAGACTAGCGTTGTTTTTGAGAATGTGTAGAAACAAGAACATTTGTTTTCATGAGTTACTTAAAGGGTTAGTTCACCCAAAAATGAAAATTAAGTCATTAATTACTCACCCCCATGCTGTACCAACCCCGTAAGACCTTCGTTCGTCTTCGGAACACAAATGAAGATATTTTTTATTAAATGTGACAGCTGGATCACTCCTCCATAGGCTCCCTAAGGGAATGAATCCTGACGGCCCAGAAAGTCAATGAAGAAAATGTTTAAATATTCCATGTCACAACAGTGGCTCAACTATAAGTTTATCAAGCGACGAGAATACTTTTTGTGCGAAAAAACAAACAAAAATAACGACTTTATTCGACTATTCCTTTTCTTCCTTGTAGGCCTGAAACGAGACTTCAAGAGATTTCCACGACGCGCACGCGAGAACTTAACTGAAGTAGTTGAAGGAGATCGCAATTCTCGCGCATGCGTCGTGGAAATCTCTTGAAGTCTCGTTTCAGGCCTACAAGGAAGAAAAGGAATAGTCGAATAAAGTCGTTATTTTTGTTTGTTTTTTCGCACAAAAAGTATTCTCGTCGCTTGATAAACTTATAGTTGAGCCACTGTTGCGACATGGAATATTTAAACATTTTCTTCATTGACTTTCTGGGCCGTCAGGATTCATTCCCTTAGGGAGCCTATGGAGGAGTGATCCAGCTGTCACATTTAATCAAAAATATCTTCATTTGTGTTCCGAAGACGAACGAAGGTCTTACGGGGTTGGTACAGCATGGGGGTGAGTAATTATGACTTAATTTTCATTTTTGGGTGAACTAACCCTTTAAATATACATATATTTTAATTCTACAAGTTTAATGTGAGCTATGCCGAAACTCTGCTTAGTTTTTTACCGGAAAGCTGCATTCCTTATACCTACCCTACCATTTTATAATGAGAAAGTATGCAAACTCGAACCATTCGTTCTTCAAGTTGTGCGCCTTTAACCTCCCTGTAAAAATACTCTGTATTTATAGAATTACCCCCTTGGAAGCTGTTACACTTGCTTAACACTCCCTCTCTTGCTCTTTTTCTCCCAAAAGGCAGTTTCCCAGATGCTGATGGCTTACCTCTCCCGTCTCTCAGCGATTGCTGATAACAAGATCAATTGTGGGCCAGCCCTCACATGGATGGAGGTACAGGTTTGATGCCAGCTGAAAGAGCTGTTTGGCTGCTTTTTATTTACATGAATAATCAGCGAGGACGAGGGATGTTCACTGAATATAATTAATCTCTTTCCCAAGGTTGACAATAAAGGGAATCACTTGCTGGTGCATGAGGAGTCATCCATAAATGTTCCAGCTATCGCAGCGGCCCACGTGATCAAGCGCTACATTGCCCAGGCTGCTGATGAGCTGTCATTTGAGGTGGCTGGGCTAAAAATGAAAATAGATTAATGCAGTATTGAAGATCTGTGATTGCCATACTAATAACAATTATTTTGTGAAGAATACTGTTGATAATTTTCTCTTTCTCTGTCAGGTGGGGGATATTGTTTCCGTAATAGACATGCCCCCTAAAGAGGACACCACCTGGTGGAGAGGAAAACACGGTTTCCAGGTTTGTTACATGTGATTTAGTCCTCTACTTTAAGTGTACATGGCAGCTCAGAAATTGCAGGTAGAGTCCCCCTGGAGCAACAGACGGTTAAGTGCTTTCACAGTGATCATAGCTCTTCAGTCTCTAATAAAAGTTGTACCTGCAAACTATGGTGTTGCCAGCCCTACCCTTTAATCACTTGGCTGCTGTGGAGGAACTAGCAGTGTACCTCAATAATAACAATGTAAATTAATTAATATAAAATAATGAGATAATAAATCACCCTTCAAATTGACAATAAACAGACATATGAAATTACATCTTATTTAAAATGATAATTAAATGTAACAATACATTAATAGCTCATTTTTAGATTCATCTTTTAAGTTGCATTTTTAAAAACAGCATTAATCTATTGCTTTCTTGGTCCATTTGGCAAATACTTTTACAAATGCTTTGTCACCATCTAGTAAAGTGTCAAAAACAAGCTGTGTGATTTGTCATGCTACCACTAACAAAATTACTGGTATCAGTGTAAAATATGGTTTGTTTGTGAAACGACACTAGTTTAATAGCAGAGCTTGGCTCATCATTCACTTGTGTACATGGGTACACAAACCCACTCGTGAGTCACTTCACAATCTGGCAACCTGCCAAACCATTCTCTCTTATTGCCCCACAAGCATATGTCGCCTTTATTTTGCCCTGTCAGTATGCAGTGCTTTGGCATGTTATGCCATTTTTGCATCTTCACTGAGTCACCGCAAGGCCCTGTGCAGTGAGACTGGCTCATGGTGGCAGATGTGTGCTGGATCCACCGGGGGGCAGTCTGACGTTGAGCTCTGGCAGGCTACAGCTGGGTCAGGTAGCCAGCAACTGTCAGGATGGAGCATGAGTACACAGCAGTGCCAGCTGTCACCACCACAATCACCACACTCTGAAGTCAGCAGGATCTCAGGGAATGTCAGAAATGTAATCAAGCTCTGGTGTTGAAGAGACTGAGCTTTTAAAAAAAAAATTCTGAGATTGTAGACAAAGTCAAGGTTATACTAATAGACATGGTTAATGTTTTCTGCAAGATAAGCTCTTATGACACAGAAAACTAAGGCTTTTGTTATGATCTTGATTCATAAGTAATCTACAAAATTGGTTTGTAGATGATAGAATGATAATATCAAACTACGTTGTAAATCATGGCAAACATGTTAGTTTGTCTCTGTGTGTCATTTTTTCATGTTTGTGTGTCTGAGAAACTGCTGAACTTTGAATCTACATTTAGATTCTTTTATCTGCAGGTTTACAAGATGGGCTGCCCTTGAAATGTATAATCCTTAGTGTTTTTCAAAGATTTTGTCCCTTAATGATACTGGAATTTTACAATTGAGTAGATTTGGATTTGTTTTTAACCCAAAAAATACCTCAGTAACAGCACTGGACTTAAAAGTTTGTCATACATGTAGTTTTTCTAAGGGGATTAAGGCCCCCTAATTAATACCCATAAGGCTGGACTCAACAATTTAGTTTTTTTAATGAAATAAATTACATTGGCATGACATCAGATCATCATAATTAGCAACAACAAAATATAATATAACACAGGAAACCAAACTTTTAAGTTTGCAAGCGTAAAAATAATTACTAAGATTTTAGACCAATGCAAGAATGTATTTCATCCCAACTTCAGTTTCGTGCAATACAAATCAAAAGTTTGGGGTCAGTAAAAAAAAATAAAAAAAAAATTCAACAAGCATGTATGAAAAATGTTCTTTTGAACTACTCTATTCATCAAATAATCCTGAAATAAAATGTCAAGTTTCCACAAAAAAATATTAAGAAGCACCACTGATTTTAAAATTGATAATAATAAGAAATGGTTTTGAACACCAAACCAGCATATTAGAATGATTTCTGAAGGATCATTCAGCTTTGCCATCACAAGAATAAATTACATTTGAAAATATAATAAAATAGTAAATAGTTCTTTTTATATTGTAATATTTCACAATATTACTGTTTTACTGTATTTTTTTATCACAAAATCAGCGTTGGTGTGCGTAAGAGACTTCTTTCAAAAACATTAAAAAACATTTTTACATTATTCTCAGCTGTTTTAGATTAGTTAAACATCCTTCTAGATGTGCTTATGCAGAACATGAAAGCATATCCCAACTAATAGATGCCTGTTTCCATTATGCTGTACGCTTCTTGATCATTTCAGGAGCTCAAAATATAAACGTAGTTTAAAATAGTTTGGGCTACATCTTCTACTAGATTTTGTCAAATGATTGTTCATTAAAAAGTCAAATTGTCAGAGTTCACCATTCTCCTTATTTTAGCTTTGTAGTTTGTCTCAAGAAGAATTATTATGACATATTGATACTGTAATATTTTGTGTTATGATGACATGCTATTTTCTGATTGTGACTAAGTGCAGGACGCAGAGTGATATGATGAAGCCTTGGCATGTCTGTCTCCAGAGAGAGAAGGAGCTTTTCAAACCTTCTCTGCTCTTCACAGGTTGGCTTCTTTCCCAGCGAGTGTGTGGAGCTGATAAACGACAAGGTCCCGCAGTCTGTCACCAACTCGGTGCCAAAACCAGGTACCACAAAACACACACGCACATACACATACCTCAAATCCTGCTGGGACAGCTCATCAGTTCTTTTGCTCACGTCTGTATTAACTATCCCAAAACAGCTTACTTCCACTGCAGGGCATTATAAACTGCACTAACTGAGCAATCATCATCAGGAAACAAAACTACAAGGTCACACTTGCTGTTCTTAAGCATTAAGATCCCCCCCCCCCCCCCCCCCCCCCCCCCCCAAGATGCAAGATGCATCAAAAAGATGCAGGTTTTTAAAAGCTAGCTTGTTACTCATGTGTTGCAGTGAGATATTAATTGTGTTTGAGAGCAAGAGAGAGTGGATGGGAACAAAGTGTACAAGTGACGTGTTGAATCAGCCACGGATCGAGTCTGTGTGGTGTGTGTACTTGAGTGAAATGGAACAGGTGCTGACTGGAGCCTCTGGGTCCTGTTGCATGAATCAGAAATCTTCAAACCTCCATGAAGAAAAGACTACAAGCTGTGTCCTTGGGAAGGGTCCAGCTGCTTTTTAAGAAAGTGTCACTTTAGATTTCAACACATTGGATGTGAGACATGCAAGGTTTTCAGTTCTCGAAGCACGTCATCAACACACTGCATGGGAAATTTGTTCGCTTCAAGTCCACATTCTCTCTTTCTCCCCAATCCTCACATAGGAACCCTTTCACCCTCTTCATTTATCACATTTATAGTTAAATATGTGTTGTGCTGTTGTTTGATTTCATTCCTAATGGTTTGTTGCATGTATGTGCCTTTAATGTATATCACACCCTGTGGTGCAGTATGGTACGATTTATCCCACGTCATCTCACTGGCAGAGTACTGAAATGTCCAAAGAAACAACTTGATTCATAGACCTCTCAAATGGACTGTTGCTAGCTTTCAAAATTCTAACACGAGTAATACATTTAGTCATATTTGGAGTGGCTGTGGACCATGCAGACTGCTTTATGACTGGTCAATTTACATCATGACTTGGACTAACTGGCCTACCAAGCCCTCTGGAGACTTATCCATCACCTTCAGCCTTTTCTGTTTGGTTTCGGCCTTCTTGTGTATCAAATCAGTGCTTATTGGCATCTGCAGAAGGGTGAATCATCATCATGACTCATCAGACCAATCAGAATGCTGGCTTGCATTAAGTGGGCGGGAGGGCTTTTTGGTACATAATTTTGTGGGAGTAATATTATCACAGAGATGCAATGACATGGCACAGCACAATCAGCCTGGAAGAAAGAGCACTGTGCTCTTGGGCGTAATTGCAGCAAGGCTTTTTACTGTTTCATGATCAAGGGCAACGCAAGAAAAAAAGAGGTACACAGTTTATATGTCTAGATTTCACACTGCAGAAGCTTTTTGCTGGGGTTTAGCTAATTTTTAATGCTTGCTTGTACACCTACTGACTCTGTGGTATGTATTTGGAATGTATGTTGCATTGCTTTGCACTTATTGCATGTGTGATGTGTTATTTGACCATGCTTCCTCCACTGCTCCCTCAGCGTCCCCCTGCTCTGGTCTGCGGCCGGCCTCCTGGAGTCTGTTCCCACCCTGTGCGTGCTGGTATATTCTCCCCAACGTTAAAGGGCTAGTTCACCCAACAACAAAAAACAGTCATCATGTTCTCACCTTTGTTGTTCCAGACCTGTATGACTTTCTTTTTTACATGGAACTTTAGAATAATTTTATTTACTCATTTTTGTTTTTGACTTTTTTTACTTTTATTTGCTTTATATTGTATTTTTGGAGCTGAAAAGACTTTCTTTTTTTAATGCTAGTTATAGGTTTGTTTCAGAAAAAAGTCATACACGTTTGTAATGACATGAGACCAAGTAAATGATGACCATTTCATTTTTGTTTTAACCATCCCTTCAAATACATACACACAAACAGACAAACGTGTCGTCACACACCCTCTCTCTCTCTGTCTCTCTCTCTCTCTCTCTCTCTCTCTCTCTCTCTCTCTCTCTCTCTCTCTCTCTCTCTCTCTCTCTCTCTCTCTCTCTCTCTCTCACACACACACACACACACTTTCTCACTATCTTTCTTTTATCACACTTTCACCCTGTATGCATCAGTTATTCTTTGGCAGAATCATAAAACAGTGTTTCTCTTGCATTGCAGCTTAGAGCACTCTCATCCATGATAGACTAGTGTTTGTCTTCACATGAATTTTACTGCACCAGCTTTTATAATTTATGGCACCTTCAGAACTGTTGTGAAATGTTCTTAATGGACAGGAAATGTGGAGTGAGGGGAAACCTCTCCTAAAAGATTTCTAAGCTAATAGAGCTGCATGTGCAGCTGTTGTTCTCATATTCTCTAACTCATGGTACCTCCCTCTCCCCTTCTTTACTCTCGGCATGCAGATTTGGAGATGGAGAGTATAAAGCAGGACAGTGCATGGGCACCCGACCCATTAAACCCCTACAGGCTGAGCTCAGGTAGACCAAACTGTTTATCCATGTACTACGTCTAACACGGACTAACCCCAAACTCTCCTGTGCATCTCCGCACAGTCGCCTGCTGCTCACGGGTGCTCTGAACACTACTGGCACTCCATAGCATTTGGTATAATGTAGTTTCACTGGTCTTTCCTAACATCATGTGTTAACTATATAGGATCTGGTGCAAGCACAACAAATATGGAGTCTTGTTTTCCACTTTTCACTTCACACTCCTCTGGTGTCTGTGACTTTGACCCATGTCTTATAGATTTACCCTGATAGCACTCTCTTTCTCTCTGTCTTGACCTGCATTTGAACGCATGTGATTTTTTATCAGCATTTTATTTTAGTGTAGTGCTGCCATACACCAATCAGTCTCTTTTTGAAGACATACATGAAATGTAGGCTGTCAAACAATATTAGTGATTTAGTTTTAAATTGATCAGTATTACACAATTTTGGATATTTTAATTGTGCATGCTCTTCTCCCCTTTTTTACATTTAGATTACCTTGCAATTATTAAACGTTCACTTAAAAATTTAGCTAATAGTTTAATAACACTGTTAAATATAATCTTCAATTTTTCATACTTTCCATTATAATGTTGTGATGCCTAATTCCACTTTAAATCCTGTAACATGATTGATTTTAGATTGTAGGGTTTTATTTTTAATTTATTTAAATAAGAGTTTTAACCTGAGTTCAGCCATTGTAATGGAAGAATCTCACCAGTAATGGATATCTCATTGTTTTTGCTCATTGTCCCTATTTTTACATTTGTTATCTTTGCCATCATAAAATGGTCACTTCAAATTAACATTTGAAAACTAATAATTCAATAACATTGCTAAATGTAATCTTTAGCAAATCCAAAAATGCATTTATTTTTCATACACTATAATGTTATGTATGAACTTAACTTGATTGATTCTTAGTTTTTTTATTTTATGTACGCAAAATAGTGTAGAATTTTAATGTCTGCTATTTATCAGGTATCGGCTATAATATGAAAATAATTATCAGTATCAACCAGAATTTTAATGTCAGTGTGTCAATTCTATTTTGAATATGTCTACATTTTAATGTCTCTGTATTCAAAAAGAGGTTTGTGACGTCAATTTATGGCCCAGTTTGTCTGCTCTTTCAAGTGCACCACATTGTGTTTTCCAGAAAGCCTCATTGTGAAGTTATTTTGCAACACACTCGTTGGCTGATTTACATGACCCTGGTTGAAAAAGGCTATAAAATAATCCCAGCTTTGTCCACTGGCAATATGAACTACAGTCTCTCCATGGTTACTCAAGCACATTCTTGTGTTCAGCCTTTGTGCATGCTCAAATACAGCATACCTCTCCGCTCCCCTGCAGAGCTTCAGCCAAGCAACAAACGCCTATCACATAACACAACACCTTATGAATCATTCACCTCATTAAGCAAATGCCCTGTGTAAATGGTTAACCTCATAATGTCCTATCGTGCAGGTGGTGTAACAGTGATAAAGGTTGCTGGGAGTTTTATAGCATGAATAGGCCATATTCTAGGTTATGAAAATGCCTCAAATATAATAATTTCTTTCTTGTACAGACTTCTTATTCTCGGCCGTAGCAGGTGCTGCTCCAGATGTAGATCCCTTAGCTCCCTCTCACTTCCTAACTTCCTTGTGGGGTAACAATGTCTTCCCCTCAGTGGAGTAAAGGGCAGCTGCCTCTGTGAACAAGCCAAGACAGCTGGAAGGAACTGTGAGAGAACGAGAGACAAACTATGTTAGATTTACATAGCAATATGTGTCCGTTTATCCTTCAGGGGATTGTGTACTTCTACTTCCTTACTGGCCTGTTCTGAAAACAGAAACTTTTATATGAACTTCTATTAGCTGTTGGGTTGGGAGGCTGGTTTATTGTTGTTTTTTGTACTCCTATTAACATTCCCTTATAACATTATACATTCCTTTTAACACTTTTTGATGGTTTATGAAGTTAGCAGATATTATAATTTGAATGTAGTGCGCAAGGATTGTTTGTTTTCCAAATCCCTTTGCTCTTGTATATGCATGTCTATATGTACACACACATACACTACCATGCTAAAGTTTGGGTCAATATTCATTTTATAGTTAATATAAATTTAATATAAGTTAATATACATTAACTTTTATTAATCTTTAATAAAATTAACTTTTATTTAGAAAGGATGCGTCTAACTGATCAAAAGTGACAGTAAATACATTGAGAATGTTGAAAAAGATTTGTTTCAAATAAATACTGAAAGAAACATGTAAAAGAGTATCAGGGATTCCACAGAAATATTAAGCAGCAATATTATGCTGAATATTATTTCAGCATTGATAAGAAGAAATGTTTCTTGAGCACCAAATCAGCGTGTGTGTGTGTGTCACAGTGATAACATCACTGGGTCAGCGTTACCTCGCAAAACACGCATCTCTGTGTTATTTAGCCACAAACCTGTTGCTTTAGAGTTCAGACAAGGTTGTCTTTGTCAATTCCTTATGGCTGGACTCCTGTGTCAATATGGGTATTAAAAGCTGAATGGAACATGGCTTTGGCTAATATGAATGAGTTTCTTTAGAAAGAGTGAATTGTTGTTGCCCTGGTGGTGTAGTCAAATTATATGTATGCACCTTTGTCTGACTTGTTGCTTTTTTTATAGTTTTATTTATAAGTTACTTATTATAAGTCTTATTTAGGCTATAGCCTATTAGAACATCAAAAGAATCAGCTGTGTTGTACTGCCATTGATTTTTAAACCACATTCAACACTCGACATTGGATATTTGATAAATGCAACAGCCTTCATGCTGAAACTGACATTCTCTGGGTTTTGTGTGGCCGCTCACGCCCCGATCTCTACATTAGAAGCCAACGCTGTTGAAAGCTGATATTAGGGGCTGGACAAACTCAGACAGAGGAGGGAAAAAGCAATGAGGAAAGAATGCATGCTGACTATTAGCTTTTACCGGCTGGCAGGGAGAGCGAGAGAAAAAGCAGTTTGTGATGATCCTTCACCGTTGTGTCTCAAGCTCTCTATAGCAGCTGCAGCCTGACAAACTTAAAAATACTCAAGCCCTGTTTTCTGTCCTTTTTTATGGATATTTAACATTGAGGTAAGTTATGAAGTTGCCTTTTTAGTGCTAATGCCGTTTGCTAAACTATTTCAGACTTGTAGATGTGGCTGAAGTGCATTTAATGGCAAATTTGTGTAGGAATTATTTAGGGGTTGTTCATTTGCTCCGCTGAAAAATAAGTGTTAAAAAATATTTGTACACTGGTTTTAATTTGCGATACATGCATTTTGTTGACTTGAAGACTTTTTAATCGTCTTTCTCAATGGACTTTGTATACGCTGATGTCTGTAACAAAGTAATTTTTGTATTATAGTTGAGTGATTTTATTACTAAAGCCAGAGAAATTCATAGTAAGTCATCTGAACTCACATAAAAAGAGTTTCAAAACAAAGCTAAGCTTTGATTTGGAGGTAAAAAAGTAAAGAAATACCGTGAATGTGTCAGTCAATCACGTTGCGCTGTGATGTCATCAGTGTCAGTAGAAGTAAAGTGCAGCCTGCAGGAAACACTCATTCTTCAATAACAAACAGTCTTCCTGCCGCTTCTGTGAACTTCAACACATGCCCTGTATTTGGTTTGTTGTGGTGTTCAGAATAAGAGGATCTGTGAAATGCGTGCCAGTTACTTTATTGGCTCTTGAAAAGTAGAACAGGAAATTCCTACAACAGCTCTTTTTATTGTCAACCTCGACTGAATATGAAATGATTAATTGCCTTCAGAGCAGTTGCAACTGCTTGTTGGAGAAATTTCAATATCTTTTATGGAGAAAAATACTGAGTAATGTTCCTTTTTAAAAGGTAAAGACACAAAGGAAAAGATGAGATCACAGCTGGCACATGTCCCCTTGCCACGTCCACTGTGGTTTCAGCATGCAAAGGATCACAAATCTTTTAAATCAGTAGGGAGTTAAATTGTTGAAATAAACAACTGTGTGATATTTGCAATTATTCTACAGCTAAATCCACCACATGTGCCCACACAAACATAAACACAGATGAACCAGTTTATGGTTTTCTGGAATCCCAGCTGCATTTGTAATGGCTCTGAAATTGTTTCCGGCAACAGATTGTTTGCTGATTCGTACAGCTTCATGATGCAAACAGTTCTTGGGTTTGTAATATTTAAGCTTGCTAATATTTTATGAGAAGCAATGAAAACAACCCAAGTTTAATGAGCAATTGCAATACAGGTTTTTATAGCAAATCCAGTGGAATTATTTTGATGCATTTGTGTTCCTGTTAAACCTTTGGAATTTCTCATTTGATACTTTTCCTCTGTGGCGTCCATGCAAATTCTAGGTCAGGCTGCTGATTTTTGACCACTGACAGGCAGTAACTGTCGGTGTGATGTCAACGCAAGCTGCTCTGGAGACCAAACAGCTTGAGACGTCCTTCCTGCTTCTTGGCCTCCTTCAAAAATAAAATGAAAGGAAGCATTTATTGCTCTAAGAAGACTTTCACAGATGTTCTATGTCAGCCACTCTTCATTAGGCTTTTTTCTTCCAAAACTGAGCTCAAGTTTCAATATCATGAATCATTCATAGTTGATTATATTATATTGTACTTTGGTTTCTATAACAGTTACATGGATCCACAGAGAACGAAATTGTTTTATTTTGCTCTACCAGATGTAGAACAAACACCAAGAGATGGAGGATGTATGGAGGAAATAAGTCATTTTTGAGTCATTCAAGCAACACTTACAATGTATGATTTGAGGGATTCCTTCAGTAAAGCATAATGCATAAAACTCATTATTCTCACACAACCCAGTGATATTATTTTTCAATTCATAAGATCTTGGCTCGCTCACATGGTGTGGCTGGCACTGGCCTGTGTTGTTAAACTGCATTTTCTTTTTGGTGTGGTCATGTTGCGCTGCTTGTGGTATTCCCTGACATGAATATGTTTTTAAATCTGCCTATTTAAATTTTTTTCTTTCAGTGTCCAAGAAGCACGGGAAACTGATCACTTTTCTGCGCACATTCATGAAGTCCAGGCCGACCAAGCAGAAACTGAAGCAAAGAGGTATCCTCAGGGAGAGGGTGTTTGGCTGTGACCTAGGAGAGCATCTTCTCAACTCTGGCCATGATGGTGAGATTTGCCCATTCTGGTCCTACTCAAACTCACGGCCGTGCTCCAGACGGTGCTTGACACTAGTTTCTTTGACACTAGTTTCTTTGACACTGTGTGTGGGTGGGCTGGAAAGCATAGCTAACCCCCCTCCGCTAGAGTCACCCTTGGATCTGCCTGCATGGGTTGCTATGCCAATGGATTGGCTTAAAGGGGTCTAAAGGTCAGTAGAAATGGTTAGGGGGGCCGTGTCTGGACATTTCTTCCCCATTGATTCAAAGCTCCCTGGCAGCCTTCAGCATTTGCTCCATTTATTTGACTTCAAATCCTCCCTGAGCCATTGCCTGCCCTTACAATCTAAGCCTTGTCCTTTTCAAACAGGATCCGCGCAACTTGGTGCGACTGCTCGACCATTACATTTAGAAGGGAATCAGAAACCCATCACTTTTATTAAAATGCTTAAGAATGGGCATTCCTTCCCTGAGGACACAAGTGTCCTCAAACTGGAAATTCCAGGAATTCTTTAAAAATGTGTTCCTAACACTGCTACAAAAGGTCACCCATTGAATTGGGTTATATAGATGATAATGTTTAGGTTTACTACCTAGATCTGAACCTTTCACTGCCCTCTCCCACCCATGAGCACACACAGCTTTAATTGGTTTGTAAAACAGTTAATGGCAGCCTGTGTACTCTTCATCTCAGACACTCTGATCTCAGAGGAACGTGAGACATGGCTAAACACTTTGTTAAGTAGTGAGTCATTAGTATGGATCAGTCGTACTAACGTAAAGCTCTGTAGACCTCTCTGCAATGCACTTAAACATATTAATCCAATTTTTGGTGCCATTAGGATGTTTGCCACTGATGTAACTTGCAGCATTTTTCAAAGGGCTTAAAAAATATGCTGGCCGAATCAAGCCATTAGTTTTGTTGTTTGCAAATATTACCACTGCCAAAAACTACTGGCTTTTTGTGCTACAAACACTACCATACAAAGGGATGGATTAGTAAGATATATTTTTAAAGAAATTAATACTTTTATTCAACAAGGACACAATAAATTGATAGAAAGTGGCAATAAATACATTTATAATGTAACAAAACAATGTATTTTTTTCAAAATATTTTCTTTTGAGCTTTCTGTTTATCAATTAATCCTGAAAAACTATTTTCAACTTTGATAATAAGAAATGTTTCTTGAGCACCAAATCAGCGTATTATAATGATTTCATGTGACTGAACTTTTGGAATGTATTACATTTGAAATATAATTAATTATTTGCGTAGACGACTGGAAATTATACAGCTGTAATTTAACTCCATAGTAATAAATTCATAAACACATGGTTGTGATTTTCAAACCATTGTGACTGATGCTTCCAAGACTATCACAAGGCATTCACAATTTTGACAATTTATCTATGTTTGCCAGTTAGACAACTTTAGCTTAGTGACATATTTAAATCATAAGACTAAATGTTTGTGTACAAGGCATAAAAATGCATGTACATGATCAATAAACATAAAACACACCGACAATGTATTACTGGCCTTATAGGGCAAGTGACCGCTCAGTCAAATGCCCTGAAACGCACTCACAATGGCCCCAGGTCATCCTTATTGTGAAGCGCTGAATGATTTTTGAGATGGCTTTGAGACAGAATTTTCTTGCATTTTTAAGGATTTTGTGCTTCAGACTGCTATGTCAGGAATGAAGATGAACAGCAGCCTCTGAAAGCCTTGGAATCGCTCATCTGTCGGATAAACTTTGTCAAGACTAGAGGCCAGTCAGGGTTGTCTGTGACTATGATTCCTCTGGGTGAAATATTGCAAGGTCGCATTGGAGGTCTGGAGTTTGTCTTATGCCACTGGAGCAAATGTGAACCTATTACCTCTGCTTATATAGGAGAGCACGGATTTGTTATCTGACAATCGGACTTGTGCTACGGCTTATTTATAGCTTATAAAATCGAAGATTTGTTGCACAGAATCTAGCATTCTATTCTATTTGGCATTTTGACAAGCCTCTCACATTATGTGCCAAAAAGGATGCTTCAATAACATTTTGTCTAAACCTCTAGTCCCTCAGGTACTCAAGAGCTGCACTGAGTTCATTGAGAAGCATGGAGTGGTTGATGGAATGTACCGTCTCTCTGGGATTGCCTCCAACATTCAGAAGCTGCGGTGAGACATAAACATACTTCCCTAATTGCAAGTAGCAGAGATAGGGATTTATCATACTGCTTGAGAAACTCTGAATGCAAAGGCTGAACATTCAAGCTGTTGCTCATTACATTTTGTAATGAGAAAGTTTGTATTCATAAATAGAGCAGGAAATGAGTGGACTCAGAGAGAGATTAGATGGGGTTTATTACCACGTCCAGGAAAGTTGATTTGTTCGTTTAGCCAGTTAACTAGTTTTCCCTCCCCTCTGTGTTTCTAAATGTACTTTTTAAATGTAAAGTTAATGTTACATTACCTTTCCAAAGTTGGGGTTTAGTAAAAAATATGTTGGATGTTTTTGAAAGAAGTCACTTATGCTTACCAAGGCTGCAGTGCATTAATTTGATTAAAAAAAATACAGTAAAAAGAGTAATATTATGAAATATTATTACAGTTTAAATATCCATAACTGTTTACTAGTTTTATACATTTTAAAATATTTTTTTCAGGATTCTTTGATGAATGTAGTTGAAAAAGAACAGCATTCATTTGCAGTAGAAATCTTTTGTAACATTATAAATGCCTTTACTGCCAATTTCTGACCCCAAACTTTGGTGTATTAGTATACCGGTATTTAACTACTGGTATATACTATATTTTCTATAGTTAGTGTATTTTATTTCAGCATTTTTGTGTGCATTTAATTTGCTCTCATCAAATTTTACATAACCAAAATGTACGTTTTAAGCACAGCAAATAGCCTGCAATGTCATTGTCATGTATGAAGCACAATGTCATGTATCTGAACCCCCAAACCCCCCTCACTCACTCACTCACTCTTTCTCACTTTTTTAGGCATGAATTTGACTCTGAACAGATCCCAGATCTGACAAAAGATGTTTACATTCAGGACATACACTGTGTGGGCTCCCTGTGCAAGCTTTACTTTCGAGAGCTTCCCAACCCACTTCTCACCTACCAGCTGTATGAGAAATTCTCGGTAAGTGTTTATCCCAGAACGACCGGCCTTTAAAGAGCCTTTTCTCAGACATACACTTTTTATCATACAAATAGCTACAGCTGAGAGCACCTATTATACTAGAGCAACAATGATATCATAACCTTTTTAGTTCTTGGTGTGATAAACTGGCATAACAGTGCAGTAGTCATTGGAGGCTTGATACTATTTGTTCTATTGATTGCTTTTAATGAGCATACAAAATGAATGGTTTGTTTCTTAGAGCCCTGCTCCTTAGAGCCCAGAGCCCCTCACAAGGAGTTCAGCTTACATGCCAAACACAGTACTGACATTTACAGCATCTCGTGATAAGTCACTGCTAATAAAAAAAAGGACAGAGTAAAGACTGCATACATGTTTTCTGGTTGCTGTGGAATCAGTAAAACTTTAATGCACAGGAAATGGGACTGACCATGTGCTCTTCACTCTGCAGTACAGTGTGAACATGGGTTTGAAAAATATGTTTGTTAGTTGGTTTGAGCTGCTCTAGATGCAGTGACCCTGATTTACACCTGCTCTTCTCCTTTTTAGGAGGCTGTGTCAGCAGCCACTGATGAGGAGAGGCTGATCAAAATACATGATGTCATTCAGCAGCTGCCGCCCCCACATTATAGGTTTGTAAATGACCACAGTGCCCTCTGTTGGTTGCCAGCGGATTTGCAGTTCTCTTCAAAAGGCACATTTTTCTAATGTTAGAGCTTTTTTAATAATCTACTGCATTAAGCGTACTAATTATATTACTAATGAGGTTCAAGTACGTCTATGACTGAGGAAAATGTAGGCTGTTATTACAACATTGTTCACGTAAATGAGTTTGCTCCTGAATCGAGTGCATTATGCAAATTTTTGTTAGCGTCTCATTTTAATGCATCAGTAGGTTTATTGTATAGTATTCATGTTTCTCTTGTAGGACCCTCGAGTTTCTTATGAGGCATCTTTCCCACTTAGCAACCTTCAGCTATGTAACAAACATGCATACAAAGAATTTGGCCATCGTTTGGGCCCCAAACTTACTGAGGTATGATCTCTGCATGATGCAACGGTTTTCATACAATGTGAAAACAGATATACTTCTTGATACAATTTTTATAACTATAAATATAAAAATCCTACTATTCATAACGAATATTTGATTTTGATTTTTTTTAAAAAGGTCAAAGCAAATAGAATCTGCTTGCTTCAGCGGAACAGCAGCCTTCATGGAGGTCCGGATTCAGTCGGTTGTGGTGGAGTTCATCCTCAACCATGTGGATGTTCTCTTCAGCCCCAAACTGAGCTCACTCATTCGAGAGGGAACAGGTATGGACACAAACAGATTTTAATGGATTATGAAGATTACATACTCCAAGGCACTGAAGTGAAGTAAAAAGCCTTTAATTTGCTGGGCTAAATCATTAAAAACTGTTAAAAGTGTAGCAACTATGTGTTTTGGCTACGCAGCCTTCTTCAGGATACATATCAATTGTCCAAACAAGTGTTTTGTTTAAACAACATTTGTTTAAACTAGTGGTGGGCATAGATTAATTTTTTTAATCTCGATTAATCTCACTGTAATCTTGGAATTAATCTAGATTAAAATGGCTCATTTGAATTCTGCCGAAGGCATTCAGAATATGTGTGCTACCCAAATAAATAACCTCGCAGGTAGTTTGTCTCTGTGAAAGTTTTAAAGCAGTGCCACTTTCAGAGCAGTCACGTCCGTTACGGGGAACTGTCACGTCACATTGTTTTTCCCTCATAAATGCGTACACGAAAAATAAGACAAAATTAATATTTTATGTTCTGTGGAAAGCCAACCCTTCATCCGGTGGGTAGTATTACTTTTTGTACTTTTGCCACCTAAAAGTTAAAGTTTTATTTGTGTCACGTCCCTTTACGGATGTGTATTTCCCTCATATTAAATATAAAACGCATAGACTGATATTTTTCTAATGTCTGGACATCTTTATTAAGGGAGTATGGATAAACAGACGTTTTAATAGCCTATATTGGTATTAAGTGCCCCCTACAGTGCAATTCGGCTAGGTATACATCTGCGCTAAAATATCAAGGTGAAAGTCATCATAGCTTTCGTAGTATAGACCCAGCTCCCAACCCAACTTTGAGAATAGATTAACGGCGATATTTTTTTTTATCGCCCGATAAGTGTCTCACGTTAACGCCGATAACAGGCCACCACAGTTTAAACATAATTTTTTCAATTGCTACATTTTCATCACAAATGTCTTTGTCTTCTTAGGACACAATTCTTTGTCTCGGCCCAAATCTTTGCTGGTACCCTCTCCATCCACAAAGCTGCTAACACTAGAAGAGGCACAGGCACGCACCCAGGCCCAGATCAACTCGCCCATCACTGCAGACAGCAAGTACATAGAGGTGGGAGAGGGTCCTGCAGCCTTACAGGGAAAATTCCACACAGTCATTGAATTCCCCACTGAGAGGTATAATGATTTAAGATTTAAATAATAATAAGATTTAAAATCTTTAACCATGTCAGTGTTTCTGTTGTCATAAAGAGACCAACTTTATGCCTGTTATTCTCATAGAGATACATTTTGTGCCGCTTATCATTTGTTACGTAGGAAAAGGCAGCCCATAAAGTCTAAAAAGTCTCCAGTCGGCAGTTGGCGGTCTTTTTTCAACTTGGGCAAGTCTTCCTCGATGTCTAAACGCAAACTACACCGCAATCCCAGTGAACCAAATGAACTCAAGGCCATGGCATTGGCTGGTTAGTGCTGTGCCATTTTCTCATCTCAGAATGTCAGATGGTCATTATCACAAAATAAACCCAGTGTTTAATCAGGTTTTACATCATGCCAAAGGGGTTCATTTTGTGGTAATGTCATGTAAAAGCAATTTGTATTAACTTTGTTCCCACTTAATTTTCACTGCTCAGGAGGAAGAGGAGACACCAGTACTCTTCGGTCTGCCAAAAGTGAGGAATCTCTCACCTCTCTGCATAACGTTGAAGGTAACAGAATTCTAAATCTCAAAAAATGCTCAGAATAAACTTGTAAATCAACCATTGTGAAATGACGATGTTCCTTCTTTTCCTTTAACACAGGAGAGTCTAAGGTTTACAGGCCACGCAGACCTCGCTCCAGCAGTGATGCTCTCTCTGCTTCTTTCAATGGTGACCTGCTGGATAGCAGGCAACACTGTAACTCGTATGACAACCTGGACCAAGGGGACAGTGATGGGGATGATGGTCCCATTTGTGTGCCTGCTCTCATCTCCCCACCCCGTTCCGCTGATGATATGGACCTGAGCCCCCCTGACATTGGCATGGCCTCATTAGATTTTGACCCCATGTCTTTTCAATGTAGCCTTCCTCTGGCAGAGACTTCCATTTTGTCACTTGACGTAGATGCAAACAGTCTAAAGAGGAGTCAGGGCAGTGGCTCAGAGCCGGTCTCGCCATTAAGAGCTAAAGTTACAAGCTTTTCTTTGTCTCCAGTCCACAGTCCAGCCTTAAAGGATAGAAATAAATTGCCCCCTGCATCTGTCTCAGAGAAAACTCCAGTTCAGTCAATTGAGAGCAGTGAGAAGTTAGATGTTATGGCTCCTCCAAGCATCTCTGAATCATCTGCCTCCATTCTAAGAAAAGGACCAGAGAGAACTGCGGTACAGCCCTCTTCCCCTCAATCTCCTCTCGACTCTCCTGCAAAATTGAGCTCTCTGTCAAGAACCACTGATCTGCCCCTGAGTGAAGCCATTCAACAAGAGCTTCTTTCTAAAGCTGCTACCTTTGAGAGTAAAGAGAGTAAAGACATATCAAGCAGTGAATGTTCACAGACACCACAGGATACCTGCTCTCAAGAGCAGCCAGGTAAGCTGAACTGAAACACACGGATATGATAGCTTGAATTCACGTTAAAAATATTTAATGCAATTAACGCAGCATCTGTTTTTTCGCCCTTCAGTCTTTGGCTAGCGTTACAATATGATCACGCTCTTATTCATGCAAATGCTTTTAAGCCACGTACCGAAAGCCTCTTCAGACAGCGCTCGAACGGACAAAAACACAAAAATTATGCCAAAATGACCGTTTTGTCGAGTATCCTTGCAAGCACAGTTAAATGAAGCCTTAAATTAACTTTTTAAGTTGTGAGTTGTGAGAAAATGCGATGCATGTCAGATCTGCGTGATGTGCAGCAGCGGCAGGTCTTAAAGTGACAGCAGCCCAAAAAAACTGCTGCTGTGATGTCTGCCATTAATGTTAATCAAAGAACAAAGAAAAAGAGAAAATCTCTCGCTGCTCTTGACTGAATAATATGTGTAGCTTTGATAAGGATGTATCTATATTTTGTTTATGATTTATGTAGTGAAGCCTAAAGTGTTTGATAACTTTATTCACTTTCTGTATATATCCTACCTGTTAGACCTACCTAAAAATCTTAAAGCACTGTTTACAAGGAAAACGAGGGAAAACAATAACTTTTTGTGCATTTTGACCGGGCAAGTAAAAATCTGAACCGGTCAGTCTGGGCCAATAGAAAAAATGTATCCCTGATATATTGTCGGGCACAGGAAGATTGTTTTAAGTTCACTTAAATTAAGTTGTTTTATTATTTAAAGCCTAATAAATGGTAAAAATGAATAGCTTTTAATTATACTATAATTATGAATGGCTAAAATTGAGAAAAAAGAAATCAGCAGTATTGGTATCGGTGATGCCTTCTTTCATAAATAGATGCCATTAAACAAATATAGGCTACTGTTTTTGTTTCTACATTAATTTGGAGATTACATGTGAAATTATTACAATATAAAAATATATTACCTTTAATGTTAGGTTTTATTAATCTGGGTTTATTACAGAAAAATGTGTGATTTAATTTTTTTTAATCTTTTTGACAGCACTAATATATATTAGGGCTGTGCTCAGAATATCGATACAACCATACATCGTCATGAACTCCTTACTGTAGCCAATTATCACGTGACGTCAATTGGCGCAAATTTTAGCAACGCGAGCAGCAGCGCGAGACATTCAAAATGGAGAAGAGGATTTTGCCACCGCCGACAAAAGTAAAATAAAAAATATGGGAGAATTTGGGGTTTTACACTAAACCGGAGAGTCAGACATTAGACATGAGTCATGCGATATGCAAGACCTGCAAAACAAGTCAAGTACTCTCTCTGCATATGGCAAAACATCATCCAGACCAGCCAGCCCTGGTCACAGCAGGTAGCAGCACACACCTGTCATCTCAGAAGCAGCCAAAGTTGCCTGATGCTTTTATCTCAAAACTCCCACCCACGTCTCAGTGCTCTCAAAAGATTACAAATGCATTAATGCGCTTCATATGTCAGGATTTACGGCCATACATCGTTGTCGAGAATAGACAATTGCTTCACGGGTGTAAGCCATGCTACACAATACCAACACGTCAGTTTTTAACAGAAGCGGCAATTCCCCGGTTGTATGATGAAGTTAAGCGAGACGTTCTGCTGTCGCTCTCTTCTGCACAGAGAGTTTAACTAAGTTAAATTTAAGTTGTTACAGTTTTTGCTTTTATGGAATATGTTAAGTTTTGTTTAGTCATTGAGCATTGTCGACACGCTTCAGTGTCACTATAATTGTCATTTCAGTTATTGAGGCAGAGACTTTAAAAGCAGAAGGAAGAGCCATTCTAAGCTTTTTTGTGACAATTTTTTTTATTTCATTTAACTCATTTTTTTTTTTTTTAATGACAAAAACAAAATAGTTGTTCAGTTATCACAACTGTCATAACACTGGTTATTCAATAAACAGATAATACTGTTACAAAACTCTGCTCAAAAGAAATTTTAATTCCAAATTGATCCATATCGTGATCCATATCGTATCGTGGCTTTAGTATCGTGACATTGTTGTTGATACACAGCCCTAATAAATATATATATATATATATATATATATATATATATATATATATATATATATATATATATATATATATATATATATATATATACTAACATGTCATTGACCCTGATGCTACTGTGAAATTATCCTTTAAGGTACACTGTTTAAATTTAATAAGATAATTATTGGATTTTTCAGGTTTAGTTCACCAGGCTTTTACCAGTAACGCTTTGCATGAGTGCCCTCAATGTAGAGAAATCTGTCCACAATCAGTAGAAATTTAACATTTCCCCTCTCTTACCTTTCTCGTGAATATTAGCCTGCCTGCCTTGTTTGAGTTCCCTCTGTTTTGTCCATCCGTAGGAGCCGTAGTTCTGGACTCACCAAAAGGCAATGTCCCTGTCAGCTCTGTGTCCCTCATCCCTCCCCCACCAAAGAACGCTGCCCGCATGCTTGCACTAGCTCTAGCTGAATCTGCCCAGCAGGCCTCCATTCTCCATTCACCCCCTACACCAGTGTCCCCTCTTAAGCCACAAGAGTTACTGGACACCCTGGACTGGCCTCCTGCTCCTTCCTTGTTATCACAGCCATTCCTGGAGGAAGGTGCGGTCTCAAAGACATCCGCTCCTACGTCTTCACCACCATCCACCCCTCCTGAAAAACTAACTCACTCAGTCAGTCTGCACCTTAACACAGCTGATAGTGGGAAGCCATCTAGCATTTCCTGCAACAACCAGGATGTTGTCTCACCTGAGAGCCCAAGCCAGAATGCTATGCCTTCTAGTCAACCTTCTCAAGTTTCTCAGACACAAAAAAGCCCAGAGAGGCAGCAGCCTGCTGTGGGCCAGACCCCTGTGAGCACAGCCAAAACCACAAGCACCACACCAACTATCGGCAGCAAGGATGCTGTCATTCCACAACCCAGCTCAGAGGTAAGTAGTGGCACATGCAGGGATGTCAGTCGCACTAGTACTTAGATACCAAGGCTAAACGTTACATTGTTATAAATATTCATTAGGGCTGCACGATATTGAAGAAAAATGTGATATCCTATAACTTGTTAAATAACGGAATATTCGATATACGATATGATAATGATTTAAGTTTGTAAAATTAATTATTTCAATATACCTGTTAAGTGTCACGGGCCCACCGGTGGGCCCAAATCCATTAAATTTTTAAAACAGTAATATCCTATACTAAACCTAAACTAATCTTGACAAACTATATATCATTTGAAAGCTTACAATCTCTAGTTTCCATATTTGGTGAATTTTCTTAATAAATTACAGAGAAGCCGTAATTTATCAATTTGCAACAAGAATATTTTCATACTCCTAAGGCGTGTTTAGACCTTTATTTTGAAATAGTGATAACCATGAAAAATCATGAAAGATAGAAACCTCAGGGTAGAAACCTCAGTTTGTTTTCATGCCAAGAGTTCAAAAGATAGCATCCATTCAATTATTTTAGAAAAAAAGGTCTGAATTTTTTTTTAAATATAAAGAAAAAAATGATAGATTCACCATTTGTGATGTGGCAGCAAACTATAATGCACATACCTGTTATTTTTATATGTTTCTTAGAGGTTGCATTCATATCAAAATCTGCCAAACTTCTCATATTACTTATAAATTGGATGTCTACTTCATAAATTGAATGAAAATTGTGGAAATAATGGTTCATATCACTCAAAACACATATGGAAATGGAGGCGCCCTTATATGGGCAGTAATGGAGTCTGGTTGTCATCTAGTGAAAAAGTTCGGTACTGCGTCCAAATAAAATCTTACTGAAAGCTCATTTTTTGAGATATCAACCTAAAACGTGTTCAGATTTTTGGCTTTGATTTGTTTTGGAGTTTGAGAGTCGCCCAGGTTTTGAAAATATATATTTTATATAAAATATGAATAATTAAATATTTTACATTATACATTTTCATAAAGTCAAACTTCTATCACTTTTTTTCTGTTTAACTTTCTTAATTTATTTCACTTCTATAAAAATCTGCCAAATGTCTTCTTTAAAACGAGACCAATCTTACGTCTATATTCCAAAGCATTCTTGAATTACAACCATTTAAGTTTGAAATGTGCATTTTCATGTATATTCAAAAAAAGGGGGGTGACAGTTGACAGGAGAAAAGAGAGCATCCCTACAACTGCAGTTTTTCACTTTAGCATTAGCTACATAAAAATTAGGGCTGTCACTAACGATTAATTTGCGATTACTTGGGTAATCTGATATTTTTCTGGTAATAAAAATAGACCTTTGCAAAGACCTAAGCCTTTAAAAATGACCTAAAATACATATATAAAACGAGGCAATAATATTAGGTTCAAATAAAGTATCAAAAGCAAGTAATTATATGGTTTTATTGAACAATACTGTTAAAATACATGATATACATAATATAAGCAATCATAATATTTACATTATGTATTATAACAAATGCCTGCAGAGGGTGCCAATGGCCTGGTGATTGTTGTTACACAAAACATGATAAAATCCTTGTTTAATATTGGCCAAACAACATTTAATTCAAATGTTCTCTTAATCTTTAATATTTGGCCACTTATTTATGATATAAATGCTACAGCCACTGTAATCTCTTGAACAGAAATATGTGGACATCAAAACATGCAAACTCAGAGCTAGGGTTTAAACTTCTATTTTGAAATCGCGATGAACAACAGTTTGCATATTTAAAAACATGAATGATTTACATTATAAATTTGACGAAATGGCGCACATTGCATTCCCAGATGAACGTTATAAGCAACCCAAACTCACAGCATTACTGTGTGTGTGTGAGAGAGACCCTGGACCACAAAACCAATAAGGGTCATAAGGGTACACTTTTTTAAATTGAAATGTATATCATCTGAAAGCTGAAAAAGCTTTCCATTGATGTATTGGTGTTAGGTTATATGATGGTTGTTAGGATAGGACAACATTTGGCCGAGATCCAACTATTTGAAAATCTGGAATCTGAGGGTGCAAAAAAACTAAATATTGAGAAAATCACCTTTAAAGTTGTCCAAATTAAGTCCTCTACGTTGCTGCATCCACTCACAAAAATAAATGTTTTATATATTTAAGTTAGGGAATTTACAAAATATCTTCATGGAACCTGATCTTTACTTAATATCCTAAGGATTTTGTGCCTAAAATTAAAATGGATAATTTTGACCCATACAATGTATTGTTGGCTATTGCCACAAATATACCCGTGCACCTTATGACTGGTTTTGTGGTCCAGGGTCATATATATATATATATATATATATATATATATATATAACCCTCAGGGCATATATTTATATATATATAACCCTCAGGGCATATATTTATTAGATTGAACCGCAGCCTATGTGAATTCACAATAGCACTATGCTATACTATGGTTTTTAAATGGTTTTAATACATTGTGCAGCCTTAGAAACGGTCTAATAATGCGGTTCATGGATTCTCGTCCTTGGAATGTGCCATTTCTGGTATTTTGCTGGTTACTTGGCACGGGTAAATTGCAATCGAGGATTTTTTTTAAATTGAGTACTCTAATTTAATTGAGGAATCGTGACAGCCCTAATAAAAATTAAGTGTCATTTTAACTTCAGTGTAAACCAGGGGTATTTAGAATTTCAGGTAGGCTTACATTAGATTTCAGAAATTGAATGATCAAATGTAAAAATAAAACACTGCTTAGTCGTCACAGTATTTAATTGATTCTTATTAAAGCTACAAAAGTTATTTCGTCAAGAGCAGTATGCGATTTTTCTCTTTGTCTTTTGTTTTTTGATTAATATTAAGCACACAGACTGAAGCAGGTTTATTAGGCTGCTGTCACTTTAAGAGCTGCACAGATCCAATATATTGTAACACACGTGCTTACTCAACTGTTTACTCCACTTAAGACATAGCTGACTGTGTTTACATGAATACTCATGAAGACAGGCATTTTGACATAATTTTGTGTGTATATGGCCATATACGCTGCAGAAGAGAACTGAAATCAGGATTACGCAAGAGACAGCTTCCTGTGCGCGTGAGTAGGCCCTACTTCGCTTATTGCGCCTAATAACATTAAGCATATCACATGTATGTAACAGTCATGTGTCCAGTCTACTCTGTGCTGTCTGCGTTGGCCTAAAACTTAGACTTTTTGTAATATTTTGACGCATTAAAATCATTCAGTTATCGTAAGCCATTGCGATATGCATATCTCAATATGTACACTTGTGATATTGCTATCATTTCAATATATCGTGCAGCCCTTATATTGATCATCCAGGGCTTTACCATTGTAAGTTCAAATTTTGAAGAGCATGTTATTAACCATCTAAAAGTGTCTGAGGTGTTTTCTGGGCCCTGGAGGTGTTTTGACATGCCCTGATATGTGTGCTTATTTGTGTTACTTGTAACATTTTCATGCCTAAAGTCTGATTACCCTGTATTCAGCACAAACTCTGCTACAATTGACCTATGGCTAAGCCACGCCCCCCAAACGCGATGAGCCAATCAGTGCGCATAGCTAACCCAATACACTCGGACATTCTCTGCTTCCACATCCATTGAAAGGCATTGCAGTTAGTCAGTTTTCATTTGTTTTTATATGTTTCTTCTTGCCATTTTAAGTTTAAAATGGTCAAACGGTGTGCATGGGGTACATGCAACTCCGACACTCGGTATCCCGAGATGCTGGGCGAAGGTGTGTATTTTTTACCCTTTCCCAAACATCTCAACCGAGAAAAGTGTCTGCTCTGGATTAAGTTATGCGGTAACGTTAGACCACAACACCAACGAAACGTGGATAAATTAAACGAGAATTAAACAAGGATGTCTACATCTGTTCAAAGTCAACAACGTATTTAAACGTTGTCTTTAACATCTCTAACGTAACGTTAGCTTCTAGCTGCGTTGTACATCATGTCACTTAGCTTCATTAACGTATATAAACGTATGTAAATAACCGAGATAACAAATGTTAGCAATGTTGTGCTGAATGATTCATGTAAATACTGCAGTGCATGAACAATGCTGATCCTCTATCTTGTTGTCTGAGATGGTGATGGCAACGAGATGCGGTTTATCACATTTATCACATGCGGTTTATCATTTTTGCCTGGAGCTGAAGCTTTTCATCGACCTTCTCAACAATAAAATTATTAGTATAACCCTCCAATGCATAGTTGATGCCCTTTTGGTGACTTCGAGATGATATATAATATTTCTGTCTCCAAAAATCATCAATTGCCTCCCGTGAAATGTCTCCTACTGTGACAGCTGCCATAGCGCCTGTCACCGAATGTTGACTGTTTGTCTGAGTGAGTGGAGGGGGCGTGGCTTAGCCATAGGTCAATAATATAGTGAGCAGCATGTGTGTAAAAGTTTGTAGTTTTGAGAAAATTACGTTTATGCGTGGTTTGTAAGGGGAAAAAAGTAAGTCACTGAAATAGGCCATAAAACTCATACTGAATATTTCTTCACAAGACTTTTGAAAATTGTATCATGTACCCTAGAATTTTAGCTTCAAAACTATGAAAAAAAGAAAAAAAAATCCTGCCCACTCATTCACACAAAACAATATATTGATTTAAAATTTGTAAGAAATGTTTTGTGTAAGAAAGCTGTATGCGGGGAGGACGTGAATCATGCGGCCCATTACTATAAATCATTAAAGGAACACCCAAACTCAGCGCTTGCAGAGACCATTTACTGAAGTGATCGAGCTGCACCTCACTGTGAAACATTATTATTAGCACATTATAAACATCTATGTTTAAGCAGATATCCACGAACACAGTATTTAACAGTAAACACTGGTCTAAACATTCTAATATTCATCATGTTAGTTTAAACACTCATACTAGCCTACTTTTATATCATGCTGTGTTTTATATTATAGAACATTAAAACATCCTCATGTCATTCATGTATATTTATTTAGCATTGAAAGGTTGCCTACTTGTCTATAGTTCATATTTCAACATGTTTCCATCGATTTCATACATTTTAGTCTGACAACAGTTCAACTAGTACAATGTGAAGTTTATGCAACAATAACACGCTAAATAATATAATAGAGAATACATTTCTTACCTTAAAAATCTTTCTTATCTTAAAATTGCATTCTTATTCTTCTGCGGTAAATCCAAGGTAAACTCACAGTGTGTCTTCCAAACTCGATGAAAAGCAGAGGAATGATGAAGTTTGATGCTTTGTTTACAGGTTCGCGTTCCTTCACGTGGACTATTAGCATGTGAATCGCTTGTGCACGCACGGGTGTGATCACATAACAGATAATGAGAAGACGCTTGAGAAACTAAACCTCTCGTTGGTTTCATACTGATTACTTAAACAGAGAATATTTGTTCTTATATTACTTAATTTAAAAATAGACACTTCAAGCTTTTCACACTGAGCCGGCAGAACGTGCATCATGTTTATTTTCTTTACTTTACGAAAAGCACCACATTTTGTTTTTATTGTGAGTGTTCACAATTCGAAACTATTAAATGTCTACTTTTATTTATGTACTTATCTGTATGACAAAAATCAATGGAGTTTGAGTCTCTTTCGCAATGATAAGAAACAAAGCGAGGTGGTTGACCCCTGGGGTTAAGCATTATTGCTGTTTGCCTGCTAAGAAAAACATCAAGAACCATGTGTGGAAGTATGTTGGATCAAGGGATGTTGTTTTAATTTAGTTTTTTTGGTATTTATGTGAACTTTTAGACTACTTTTTTTGCCTGTTTTTTTTTTTTAAGTGGGGGGGGGGGGGGGTGGGTGTTATGTTGTATGGCAATTCAGATTTGTCATATTGTATCAAAATTGTTATCAAGAATAATTCTATCATTAATCTGGTATTGGTATCAGTTATTAAATTTACAGCACATGTAAATATCAAAGGAAAATATGTAAGATATCTAACCGTGTTTGTTTGGGTTTAATCCTTAGATCCGTATGACTGAAACGCTCCTGCCACTGAAATCCACAAAGGCGGCAGATCAACTGGTCGCAATTCTTCAGCCTCAGCCTCAAATACAGATTCAACCTATTGCCTCGTTTCGGTCTCAAGCTCAAGTTCAGCCTCATTCTCAGTCACAAGCACAGCCTCAATTTCAGCCCAGATCGCAGCCCAATGCTAGAGTTGCGCCAACCCCGGCTGCACCTCTTGATCCTGTGGAAAAACCATGGGAAGCCATAAAGCCTGTCCATCCGAAGGGAGATAGCCCTCTTCAACACCACACTCAGGGAGTGACACCGCCAACACCCCCTGTTCGCTCAATTGAAAGTAAACTAGCAATGGCGGCTCTCTGCAACACTGAGGCAGCAAAACCCGCCAACTTTCATGCCAACTTAGAGACATCCATGAGGGGCTCAGTGGAGGAAACTCCCCCACAATCTCATCCACCTCACCGCAGGTCTTCCACTCATCAATCAGGTTATATTTACCACTCAAAAGGGGAGGCAGCCCTATTGGAGCCCACCGCCGAGGCATATTACCATCAGCGGGTAACCGCTTCTGGTCAGGCTACAATAGGGTACCATTACCGGCCAGAGAGTGTTCCACCTCACGTTTCTTACGTGTCGAAAACGGAGCCACAGATTTCTTATAGAGGCCACGGTGATGGGCGATACAATACGATTGGACCCAGGTCCTACCACCAGTCCATCAAATCTCGTGGCCCACCGAGAGGTGAGTACGTTTCTCCAAGTTCAGTGCACCACTCCCATGGCTACAGCCAGGTAGATGGACCTACCGTGTACCCAACAATCCGCAGGGTCCACTCCCTACATGCGCCCCCCACGGCTATCCGCTCAGTGCCAGTCACCAGAACTGAGGTTCCACCAGATGATGAGTTATTTTACTATCAGCGCCCAGTCTACCACTGCAAGTCTCACCAACCACCCTCTCAAGCTGACTATCATGTCACACAACTGCAGCCTTACTTTGAGAATGGAAGAGTTCAGTACCGCTACAGCCCCTACTCTGGTTCTCATGTTCTGGATGCCCCTTTCTATGATGTGGACCATTACGGTACGATCCGCTTACGGCATGTCCATTCCTTCAGTGGTCGGGACAGTGCCCCTCTCCTTCGATCTGGAGCCAAATCTGGAGGCTACCACTACCTTTCACGTCATTTCATTCCTTTAAAGGAGCATAGCTTCGTAAGCAGGGACATGCCACCTTACAGTGGTTCAAAGGGAAATATTTACTTTGCGTGGGACCCAGAGGAAGCAGAGAGGCTTCGCATACACTCTATCCGCAGGGAAAGCAGAGCGAGGCAAAAGGTGAAGGGTTCTATTATGTCTCAGTATGACAATGTGGGGCCCTACATGCCAGTGGATATAGACATGTTAAACTTGCGCAGCAAATCAGATCCTGGCAAAACCGTATTGATGACTACCGAAAGCAAGGAGGTGAGATACAATATTGTTCCTGGATCTCAGCATGTTCCTGGATCTCAGCATGCTCCTAGGCACTTGATCTCCGATCCAGATGTCCTGTTGTTTATGGAAACAGAGAAGCACTGCCAAGGAAATGGAATGGGGGAAAAAAACACCAAACAAGGCAGCTTCAGGACCTACTCGTCCATCCATTCACATCAATCGCAACTTCCACCACGAAGTTTGCAGCACTTACCAGAGGGTAGCCATCTTGACCCCAAGTTTGAGCCAGGGGAAAAGCAACTGAGCAGTAAACATTGGCAGGAACACTCGGAGAGCAGGAGTGCCCAGCCTCGTTACGAAAGGTCCGATTTGGATCGCCACATATGCAGGGTTAAAGCCACAAGCAGCGCCAGTGAAGATGAACAAGCAGCTCCTGTGAAGCCAGCTCCTCCACCCAAGCCTGAGAGATCCCATAGTGTTAGAGAGCGGCAGCATTACAACCTGTCTAGTCTTCCCGCACATTTACCGGACAATTCAGATGAAGACCACAGTGGATCCTACTCCCATCAGTCACAGGGGCAAAGACAAGGCACTGTTACTTCACAGTCACACTACGACAACCTGGATGACTACCATCCGGTACCTCCGTCCCAAACCTCGCTAGCTAATCGGAGTGGTTCTAGCTCCTATCATAGCCCTGGTTTCTCAACTCCACACAGTAACCGTGCATACTCCACAGCCTTAGGACAGGGCGCCTTCATACAAGCTGAGCTTTCAGTGCAGAGGCCAGAGACGGAGATTAATGCCGAGTGACCCGGCATTTAATGACAAATGGGATAGATTTGGAACATTATTGTAGGTGTCAATAATTATAATAATTCGGCAGCCTCTGCAGGACAGTGGACTGCCGCCTGACTGTTTACATTCAGTTTAATTTTTTTTAAATGTACAAAGAAATGTTAAAGACTTTTTACTGAACTGAATGTACCATATTTTCGGTTGTTTAAACATGGAGATATAACTTGTTATATACTGTAGATACTCTGCGATATTGACAAATGGTACATAAATCATAACCAGATGTATATCTGAAATGATCATGTATATCTGAAAAGTACTACTGGATATAAGGGATTTTTTAGTTCTGTTTTATTTCTTTGAAAAGGTCTGGGATGGGGTATAAATGAAGTGTAAAGGTTTGCATTTTAGAAATGCATGTAATCTATCTTTTACAGAACAGTTCTGTGTACCTTATTGTGTACTTTCTGGATGTTACAGTAACAGTGGAAAGGAACCCCTGTTTAAGTCACCCTACCATTTTACACTCAGTTTACACAACTAGGTGGTACGTGAAATTCTTAATTTTCTGCCTTCAGGTTGGAGGCCCAAAATGTGCATTTTTCATTTTGTCCAAACTGTGCCATTACTATTACGTATGATAGGGTTTAATCACAAGCAACTGGAATTCTTTCTTCGTTTGAAAACTTGACAAGGTTTGACTAAACTATGCTTGGATAGGTTGCTCTTTGTTGTTTGAGGGACCAAACAATGAATGTGGATTTGATTGCAGAAGTATTCAGGAAGGTGTTGGAGAATGACTGAAAGTGAGAGTGCCTGTGTGAAGTGACTCTGACACATTTCTCTCCCCTTTCAGAGAAATCTGTGATTGAAAGGGAGCTTTTGATACATTAAGTGATAAAAATATTTATCTGACTGATTTAAGACCAGTGCCATACTTACATTTTTGTAACAAACTGTATTACTAAATTTCACATAGATCCATAACTTTTCTTCTGTAAGGGGAACCACTTATGAAAACTCATTCATTTCATTCTGCTTAACTTTGTGCTTTTACAATGAGGACACTATACATTGCTCTCAGAATGATTCTGTCAGATGGAGATAAACCTATATTTTAGTAATTTAAAAGGACAGTTTATGATCAGTGGACCCAGTTTTGTTCTTTTGCTAAGCCATTGCATGTTACCGTTCTGTCAGACAGTAATTATTATCATTGCGTAGCGATAACTTTAAAATTCATGTTTGATTATTCAAGTGAGCCCAAGCTCGCAATGGCATAATTTGTATGTTTGTGGTTGATTCCCTGATAACATTTTTTTGTGTTTTGCCAAGTCTTATGGAGTTCATTCTCATTTTGCCGGCATTTTTATGATTGACAGTTAATATGCTGTGTTTTCTCGTTTTTTGTTTTTGTTTGTTTTAGACTGTGAAAAAAAAAATGGTTGGGTGGCTAGTGTGCAAAAAAATAAAGGCATTTATATGTAACCTCTATTTTATGGGACCAAACTGAAATTTTAATGCAGCATCTTCATGCCTGCATTCTCCTCATGAGGACTTGACCCTAAACATTAGCATTAAAGCCTCATGGCCTAATTTAATCAAGCTTTTATTGCCCTGCAGTCTGATTTATTCTGGCCTCGATGACATTTAGTCTTTAAATGCACATTTTGGGGGAATAATATTTTCTTTTCAAGTATAGTGTACAAATAAATAAACTTTACTATTTTTTCTCTGTAACAAATACTTCATACAACATAAATCTGTAATATAATACAGCTACAGTCTTGATTTAATTTGGCTGCAAAATGGATTGTTGTATAAAAAATCTCAATCAAGATTGCATTTGATATGTTAATCTCAAGCCATTGTACTGTAAGTCTACAGCTATTTGGTCATATTCCCCCAAACCTATAGACATCTGCTTAAGGACCCACCTAGCTGAACACATATTTCTACCAAGAAAGTATTATCATACATGTTGGCAATGACTGATACATAATATGCTCGCAGTTAGCCATGGTTCAAATATATTTGTGATAACACTTGGAGAATTTCAGTGTCACCTTTGAACCCAAATAAAATTAAGCTTAGCCTGAGAAGGAATGATTTATTGATTCCATTCTTTACTGCTTATAATTCAATTATTAGCTATTTAATGCTTGCTTACATTATATTTCCAGTGACTAATTGCATTTGAGTGTGTGTTTCTAATACAACTGCAGTATAAGGGATGGCTGTCCCTGCTATCAGTCTAATGTACACTACCTTTCAAAAATTTGAGGTCGGTAAGATGTTTCAATGTTTGCACGCCACCGTTTTCAACTAAAAAAGGAAAACTTTTTTTTTTCATGCCATTCATTTAAAATGCAAGCTTTTTTAAATTGGGTTTCAAAGTGCAAGTTTTTGAAACCGATACCGTTATCATCTCTGTGTAAACTACAAAAACGTGAATTTGTAGCAAAGGAAAGGAAACCCTGAAAGTCTCATGCTCACCAATGTTGCATTTATTTGATAAAATACAGTAAAAACAGTAATATTGTGAAATATTACAATTTAATTACTTTTTATATTTTAATATATAATTTCATATTGAATAAAATCATGTGATGGCAAAGCTTAATTTTCAGCAGCCATAATGGTGTCACTTGATCCTTCAGAAATCATTCTAATATGCTGAGTTGGTGCTTAAAAAACATTTCTTATTGTCAGAGTTGTTTTTTGGAAACCTTGATAAAAAAATCCGGATTCTTAGATGAATAGAAAATTCAAAGACCAGTGTTTATTTGAAATAAGAATATTTTCTAACATAAATTTATTTACTGTCACTTTTGATCAATTGTAGTCGGCAATTAAGAAAACTGAAAGAAGTATTGTGCATTTTAGATAACTAATCTGAAAACTTGAACATTTTGTAAATTGTGAGGAAAAAGCCAAATGTTCTGCAGTTTAAACAACTAGCACACGACTAAAATGGATTGATACTGCACTTCAGTTGTAAACATTCTATTTAGTTCTTTTGATATCAAAACAATGAAACCCTTTTAATGAAAATTACAGTGGCAAAGTTATTTAATGTCGTATTTTCAGAAAAGAGTTATTTCTATTATAAATAAATCTTGGATCAGATCACCCACAGAAGGATCAGTTGGAGAGGACAGAGCCTTCCCATCTAACTGCCGATGTTTGGGGTGTTTTCATGCAAACTTTGCAGGGCGAGATCTGACCACTTCATCTCTTGTTCTTTGACTGACTCGGTTGATCCGCCGTTGTCTTGTTCTGCTTCTGGAAGTTCACTCTTTCAGAAAAAGAGAAGAGTTAAATCATCATACGATAGGTTTAGAGGCAATTTATGGAAAATAGAATACAAATATAAAGTGCTCAAATCGTCTATTTCAAATATTTTCACGTGTGAAAATATGTGGCTGATTTGACTATATGTTGTGCAAATGAGAGAGGGGGCGGGACCGTAAAAAAAACATAATAATAATAATTTGATGTACACATTCCACTGCTGACTGCATTACAATACGCGCCAATCATTGCCATGCTAATTTTTGATGTACGTAATTCGGAAGGCACATATCAAAACTGTAAATATGAATTCTCACCAGTGGGATCGTCACATCCTCATATGGCAGTCTGTCTTCTCTCCAGGCATCATCTGTGAGATCAAGAACTCTTCCATCTCTCTGTACTTCACTGTCCATGATCCGACTTTGGTACACAATCAAGAGATTAAACTACGTTAATTCACAGTATCGTAAGTTATGTTGTGTATGGAGCGCAGTACAAGTTGTGAACGTAAGAATACAAATCCGTACAGTCAGAGAATATCTGGTACAGTCTTGTGCCCAGCGCAGCTGTTTGTTGCGTCGCTCTCTGATGACGACATATCCTATTC
Source organism: Tiaroga cobitis (assembly GCA_030578255.1). Classification (NCBI taxonomy): domain Eukaryota; kingdom Metazoa; phylum Chordata; class Actinopteri; order Cypriniformes; family Leuciscidae; genus Tiaroga; species Tiaroga cobitis. The sequence continues at coordinate 19,687,308 of CM060611.1, forward strand.
AATTAGACCGTACAACTCCTAGCTGCTACCAAAGCCCGTCTACTAGAAATATCTTTACGTTTGCATGACAGTTCTATTCTGAGTTGGTTTTACTAAAACGCACAACAACTTTTCAGAAAATATATGAAAATGAATTTAAGTACTATTAATTGTAAATACAAATTATATTTGAATTAAAAATGTATATATTTTATGAGCTGACTCATGGCAACAACAAAATGAACTAGGGCAGATAAAATTACAATAAATATCTTAATAATAATACAACTTAATCGAGAACAAGGTGTGTGTCTCATACAGTTTTATTGAAACGTTTGAACGTCAGGGACACATGATGACGCATTTATGTCAAGACGTCAAATAATCATTGAATGATACTGTCCATCGTCTGGGAAAGAAAGATGATCCCGCCTTCAACATGAGACCACGACCGATCATTATGCAGTTTGCCATGCGGACGACGAGGGACGAGATCTGGAGGAGGTCGAGGGAGGCCAGAGTATGCAAGGAGCTGCATGTCCAATTCAGACAGGACTGGTCAAGAGATGACCGTGAAGCCCGGGCAAAGCTGTATCCAACGGTACAGGAGGCCAGACGCAACGGGAAGAAAGCTTACTTGAAGGAAGGGTATGCTATTATAGATGGGAAAAGAGTGGAGACAGACACCTTTCACAGGTTAAGTAGCTATAGTGTTAGTAGCCTACCTTGATTCAGAAAGTTTGAGTAAGGGGACTGTTACTGTTAATGTCAAAGTTGAAATCTACGACAGATTTTCAATTCCTGCCTTTTTTCCTCAAGCGCATTTAAGAGCGTGTATTTTGTTTCATTAGTATGTCTATTGTTTTTAGTTCTTTAAATGTTCGAGGGTTAAAGAATAACATTAAGCGTAAAGCCATTTTTTTTTATTTTGTTAGGAAGTCAAAGCCAATCTTATTTTGTTACAAGAGACACATTCTAACAAGGACGATGAAAAATTTTGGAAGCAACAATGGGGAGACAATATTTTGTATTCACATGGAACTTCTCATTCTGCAGGAGTGATGATTTTATTTTTTAGGTTTATAGGGAAAATTATTGATTATAAAAGTGATGAAGCAGGTTACTGGCTAATGGTTGTGGTGGAAGTATTTGATTTTAAAATTATTTTGATTAATGTATATGGATACAATAACAGGTCTCTCAATAGAAACATGATGTTAAAGTTAACTCAAGCTATCAGGGAATGGAGTGCTACTTATGGCACGGATAGCATAATAATAGGAGGTGATTTTAATATAGCACCTAATTCCTGGCTTGACAGAAAACCTCCCAAGGGGCTACAACCAGAATATAATGACTTGTTAAACAATTTTTGTTTATCCAATAACTTGGTAGATTATTGGAGAGTGACACACCCTAATGCAATGCAATTTACATGGATCAGCCCAGCAGATGCTAACCTATGCTCAAGGTTAGATTATTGGCTTATGACTCCAAATATTACTCTTCTTGCAACAAAATGTGATATTCAATCATCTCCTCTCACGGACCATTGTCTTGTTGGTTTGTCACTCTCAATAGTCAAACAAAAACATAAATCAAACAATATTTGGAAATTTAACAATGCCTTGTTGCTGAACGAAGAATTCTGTAGCCAGATTAGAATAATATGTCTTGAAATTAACGACATGGATTTATCAGATATAAGTAAATGGGAGTGGTTTAAATTTCGAGTTAAGCAACAGGCTTTTGAAACTGGAAAGAAAATAGCCGATAATTGTAAACGTAAACAGAAGGAAATAGTTGAAAAGATAAGTTTATTATGTGGAAAACCTAGCATAACGGTAGAAGAGACACAAGGGTTACACACGCTCCAGAACCGATTAGATGTTATTTACTTGGAGAAGGCAAAAGGCACCTTTGTAAGATCAAAAGCCAAATGGATTGAGCAGGGGGAAAAAAACTCATATTTTTATAGCCTTGAAAAACGGAGACAGACTAAAAAATGTATAACAAAACTTAACCAAAATGGAAATATCATTCAAGATACAAATCAAATTACAGAGGAAGTATGTCAATTTTATAGCAACTTATATAAGAAAAAATTCCAGAGTGACGATTGTGATGCCTTTATGAAAAGTGTAAAGAAATATATAACAAAACTGACAGGTGAAGATAAAGTCTTACTAGAAAGAGATGTAACCTTAACAGAAATTGAAACAGCTTTAAAACAAATGAAAAATGGTAAATCACCAGGCATTGATGGTTTATCCACAGAATTTTTTAAGACTTTTTGGTCAGATATTAAAAATTTATTATTTAGTGCGTATCTCGATTGCATAAAAAATGGTCAGTTATCCCCAACAATGAAAACTGGTCTGATAACCTTGTTGCCCAAACCAAATAAAGACTTATTACTATTAGATAATTGGAGACCTATAACTCTTCTTTGTAATGATTATAAATTACTAGCCTTGGTATATGCTAACAGAGCAAAAAATGTCTTGGGTAAGTAAATAGACGAATTTCAGTCAGCTTTTATTAAAGGTAGACATATTCATAACAATGTGAGATTAATTATGGACATGTTAGATTACCAGAGCCTTATTAAAACAGAAAGCCTGGTATTGTTTATTGATTTTTTCAAGGCATTTGATTCTATCGAACATGACTTTCTACTGGAATCGCTCCAACTTTTTGGTTTTGGTAATAACTTTTGTAAGGTAATCAGAATGTTTTATAACCAAATATACAGTTATATTTCACTTCAATCAGACATCACTCCAAGAATCAATATATCTTGTGGAATAAGACAAGGGTGCCCAATTTTACCAAAATTATTCATTCTCTGTACTCAGCTTTTGGCCTATTTTGTAGTAAATAATAATGACCTTGAAGGGATAAAAGTTTGCGACACCGAATTGAAAATAAGCCAATTTGCTGACGATACAGTGATATTTCTAAAGGACAAATCAATTCTTCAGAAGGCTTTAAATGTGATTTCTGTTTTTTCCAGGGCATCAGGCCTTTGCCTCAATCTAAAAAAAATTGAAATATTACCTTTATATAATTGCATTGAGACAGACTTGGATATGATTCCAGTTAAGAATGACGTTAAATACTTGGTCATCCATCTATCTAAAAACTTGGCAATAAGAGAATCCAAAAATATCACTGAGAAATTTGAAGAAATAAAAAGAAACTTAAATCATTGGTTAACAAGAGACTTAACTATTTTAGGACGTAACTTATTGTCGAAATCAGAAGGGATTTCTAAATTAATTTACCCAAGCTATTCTCTCTATATTAGTTCACAAAACATTAGAAAAGCAAATACTATAATTTACCAATTCATTTGGCGTAATAAAACGCATTACATCAAAAAATCACAACTTGTAAAGGACTATAATAAAGGGGGGTTAAAAACAATTGATTTTGAATCTATGGTTGGAATTTTTAGAGTTAACTGGGTAAAAGCCTTTTTAGATAAACCTGATTCTCTATGGTATCATATTCCCAAAAATATTTTTGATAAAGTGGGAGGCTTATAGTTCCTTTTAAAGTGTGATTTCGAGGTATCCAAATTGCCAGTAAAACCGTCTGACTATCATAAGCAAGTTCTTCATTACTGGAAGATGGTATTTACTCATAATTTTACACCACATGGCTCCACCTTGTGGAATAACAGAGTAATAACAATAAGTAGGAAAACACTTTTTTTCAGAAATTGGTTTGAAAAGGGTATCATTTTCATCACAGATATATTAGATGAACAAGAAAATTTTCTTAGGTTTTCGGATTTTAAAACAAAATTTGATATACAAACTTTAATTAGGGATTATAACAAGGTATGTAAAGCAATACCAATAGCCCTATTAAATATGATACAAAACTATTTACATTATTCCAAAAGTCAAATAAATTTGCCTATACTGCAACTAAACCAAATTCCCCTAAATAGCAAAAAAATGTAACAATAATTGTATTAGCAAAATATTCAAATGTAGACTATTTCATGACTTTGACCAGAATATAAAAATAAGACATTATGATGAAAAAATAAATACATCAGGTTCGTGAAATGGCCTATACCTCCTAAAATTAAAGAAATGCAATTCAAAATTATTAATGGATATTATCCAGCAGCAGCAATGCTTAAAAAGAGATTTGGTTTTGAAGTGGAGCCATGTGTGTTCTGTTCCCAGGAAGATGAAACTATTGAACATTTGGTTTTTTCTTGTTCAGTGATACATAGTTTTTGGCAAGATGTCATGAATTGGCTGGAATTAAAAATGCAGAGAACTATACAATTAAAGGTGGAGCAAATTCTTTTTGGTAATGAAAACCTTCCGAATGAACTTTTTAGAATTTACAATATCATAACAATAATGGGTAAATACCATATTCATAAATGTAAATGGCAAAATAAAAATCCATCTCTGATGTTGTTTAAAATTGAACTGAGGGAATACTTTGCTTCTTGGAAACTTCTGAAAGTCTCCAGTGATAACATTTACTCTCTATGTGAAGATGTCTCAAAATATTTGTCATTATAATTTGTAAAGCTTCCACGAAAATTTCTTTTAAGAATATATAAAGACTGAGGACAATTTATATATGTGAAGAACTTTGATATGCCTTATGGACTGAAGTGCCTTTGCTTAATTTATTTTATTTTATTTTAATTTGTATTTCATTTCTTTATCGGAATTTTGTTTTATTTAAGTGTGTTTATGTTCTGCACATGAGTCTCCCAACGAGAGATTTTGTAAATTGTATTTTGTAAATAAGTATGTTAATAATAAAAAATAAAAAAAAATAAAAAAAGAATCATTGAATCTGTTTCAATCGGTTCTTTGTGTCGAACTGTTCAAAAGAACCGATTCGTGGAAAGGAGTTGGACTTCCTATCACCAACGCCATGACCAGATTTCGCATCGACCAATGAGATGTCAAGAAACGGTCTCGCGCTGTGAGGAAGTGAGCCGCCATTGGCTGCGTCCGTTTGTGTTTCTTCAGTGAAAGCAGAAGGACTGCCTTTGAGGGCTTTAACCTATCCTAAGTTATTTTCTTCGCTGTCGTGTCTTAAAAACACCCTTACAGGTGAGCTAATTGTTTCTTACAATTACAGCATTTGCTTTTAGCTATGAACATCTATTATCAACAACAACATAGACTTTTCATTCATTCTGTATAATCTTTTTTTCTAAATAATTTTGTCTTCAACAAGTTAATTAGTTAACTTTTAGTTAATCACACTTCTTCTGGCCATCTTTTAAGGTCAAAGATGGACCTAGTGTTGAACGTTGCAGATGATTACTTCTTCACTCCGTATGTGTATCCCTCATCATGGCCCGAGGACGAGCCTCTGCGACAGATCATCGGCTTGATGGTGGTCACCAACCTGGGTGCTGCAATCTTATATCTAGGCCTGGGTGCTTTGTGCTACTTCTTCGTTTTTGACCACAAATTAATGCAACACCCTCAATTTTTGGAGGTTTGTTTATGCATCTAGCAACCTACAGTGTCTTTTCTCATTTTTTGCATCAGAGGCAATAAATTTTTTTTTTTTTTTTTTTGTCAACAGAACCAGGTGCAACGTGAAATAAAGTATGCTTTGTGGTCTTTGCCCTATATCAGCATACCCACAGTAGCATTGTTTTTTGCTGAGGTCAGAGGATACAGCAAACTGTACGACAGAGTCGATGAGTCCCCCCTCGGTAAGAAAACAGCTGTGGTCATAAATGCCAATCAAAGTTTGTGCTAAACAAGTGCTACATGGACAACGCTTTGCTTTTTCAAGTGGGTTATATTTATTCATATATATATAAAAAGCGGGTTATGTTTGAAACTGACTTTCAAACTTAAAACAAAACTACACCAGACACATAAAAAATGACTGAATCTGGATCCAGCAAACTGACAGCCCTAATTTTAGTAAGTGCCAGTGATGCAGTCTGTCAGATATGCTTGAGATAATTATGTTGCTATGGGCATTAACTATTTCATACTATTTATTCTTGTTTTTTTAGGTTGGTCAGGGATTATTTTCAGCATGGTCTCTTTCCTGTTTTTCACTGACATGTGCATTTACTGGATCCACAGATTCCTTCACCACAAGTTAATATATAAGGTATTTAAGATATATGATAATGCAATGCATAATTATAATTTGGTTTAACAGTGGGTAAAAAAAGAGGAAATAAAGAGTAATATTACCCCAAAAAACAGGATTATATTAAGGACACAGGAAAAACATATATATATATATATATATATATATATTATAACATATTAGCTAATTAAAACAATATTCCCAAGAAAACATGCTTTGAAAATTATGAGAAAGTAAACAATAAAGAAAATATCTATTTGTATTTTAGAACAGTGTTATTTAGTATTATTACTATTTTTGATCATTTTAGTTTTAGCAATTTGATGTGCTTTTGTCATTTTTACAAATTTTTGCTTTTTAAATTTCTGTATAGCTTTAGTTTTTATTTATTTCAGTTAGTTGCAAACTTTCTCTTTAAAAAAAAAATGTTTTTCATCTTATATTTATATTTTATTATCCACCATATAAACATCCATATTATGGTTACATAGTAAAAATGACCCACCTGTACGGGTCACAATATGACACCTTTTGTTTCTGATTTTGAATCTGCTTTCAGCTACCAATAAAAGTGTTCTCCATATAACACATATTTAAAACCATTCTAAATAATTGTGTAGATTTCCCCCTACAGAAAATATGAAAAAGGTGTATATTCCATGTCTTTGATATGTGCGATATAATCATGTTTTTTCATCCTTTTCCCTTCATATACAGTATTTTCACAAACCACATCATGTGTGGAAGATCCCCTCTCCGTTCGCCAGCCACGCTTTCCACCCCGTGGATGGATTTCTTCAGGGCCTACCGTACCACATCTACCCCTTCCTATTCCCTCTACACAAGGTTCTGTACTTAGCCCTGTACGTGTTCGTGAACATATGGACCATCTCCATCCATGATGGGGACTACCGCGTGCCCAGCCTGATGGAACAAATCATCAATGGTTCAGCTCACCACACTGACCACCACCTCTTCTTTGACTACAACTATGGGCAGTACTTCACCCTGTGGGACCGCATCGGAGGCTCCTACCGCTATCCTTCAGCCATGATGGGGAAGGGGCCGCACGACCACATCAAGAAATTGATGGCAGAAGGGAAGCTGAGCTCAGACAGCATAAACGGCCACACTAATAATAATAAAAATGGCATTCATGTCAAGAAAGAGTAGGTAGGCACATAAAAGATTCATGAATGGGTTTCAAGGTAAGATTTCTGCTCTTAAAATGTGTCCTTGATAAGTCCTTATTCATGAGACTCTGAAACTCTACTTGGCACTAAAATAATCAGTTACTAAAGGTAGCAAAGACAAAATTATTCTATCTTTGCCAAATAGAAACATTCACAATGGTTACCCTGTTGGTATTTTTGTTTTTTGCCTTTGTGTAACCTAATACGAATAACTTGAATTAACAGGCTTCTGACAAGCAAGCGTCTATAATTTTCCAATCATACACATTCAAAGAATGTATAAAGATTGACTGGACTATCCCTTCACATCAACTCATTCACCTTTCTATTAGCAGTATGCCGTTGTTAAAGTAAATAAGACTCTTAAGTTCCTCCATAGCTCTGTTTATCGATGAACTAAGTGGTCAGAGACCAGGTGAAGGTTTTTACTGATCTAGTCATCTTGTTTTAAAAGAGATTCTGTGGTTTGCTTTTTATATGAAATGCACATTCTTTCCAAATAAAAAAAGTAGCTGTATATTTCACTGGTGTTGTAATATTGTGCATATAAATCTGAGGTCAGGTAATGTAATTAAGCCCAATTACGGATGGAGAAGAAAGCTATATTGCTCGTGTTACATGATTGTTTATAGTGAACTTTGTACCTTTGAAATCACTGGCATTTTATTGTCTTTCGTAGCATAGCAACAGTTCGTGTGGCGCATCAGGGCACACACAAGAGGGTGCTGTTGAATCACACATTATTCTGGTATTTGTGATTAAAGTACCAAAAGGTGCAGAAGAAATGTTCTTCTGCAAACCAACCAAAGCGGTGACAAGCACAACATTGCAATAATATAACCGTTTCCATCACATTTCCATCACAAAAGAATTTCTTGTTAACTTTATTAACGTAAAATAAACAAACAAACTCAAATTAAACCTATTTGTTCTTCATTATTTAAATGAGGAGAGAAACCTCTAGGCAATGCATTGTTAGGCAAATGTAATTCATGCTCCTGTTAAAAACATCCTGGCAAGCTAATTAGTGGCTACGGCAACTGTTTTCCGCATTTTTACTAATGCGTTGCCGCAAAGGTTCACATTTTAACTAAAATGTAAAGGCCGTTGAATCACTTGTTGAAAATGCACGCAAACTTTGATTAAGGTGTGTTGGAGGGGGAAAATGTACCTTTGTGTGAGGTGTTAAACTACAGCCCAGATCATTTGATGCACGAGCATTTGAGTCATATTTCCTGGGAGAGAGATGAGGATAAAAGTTGGAAGTTGCCAGGTTTATGATGTATTGGGTCAGCAGGGTTCCTTCAGGTTTCATGCTGTGAATATCAGAAGGCATTATGCTTTTAATGAATTTCCTTAATATAAAGTGAAGCACTTATGTTATACCATAATGTGTAATTATATCTGGTATGTTTGGCTAATGTATATAGCAATTCTTTTCTTGGCTTGGTGTCACAGTGTGTAAGTGTGCCACCGTGCTCTCGTGTTATGCGAACTGTTGCGTGCGCGACCGTGCACGTGTGGTTTAGGCAGTGAGAGAGTTTATGAACCAAATAACTGAACTTGAAAATGGTCTTTCATTTCATGCTGGGTGCAATGGCTTTATTATACGGTGGATGTGCATGCAGGTGTGGGTTGCTGGATGACTCATTTGTATCCTGGCAGGTAACTGAGGTACAGGAACACATAATTTCAAAGTTCACACTGTGGGTACCACCAGGAGCACTATTGCTTTGTGCACAAACAATGCCACATTTTCTTACCCATTGTTATGATCGCGTGGAACCCAAAGAGGAAATTAATCATTACATTTCTGTCTACCTGGAATAATCACCCATTTTTTGAATCGGTATCATTGCATTGCTGTACTGCAGCTGTGCCCACTATCTTTCAATTACAGCACAGACCAATGCTCATTCTGTTGGGCTTCTAATGATAACTCCAGGCTGTTTACAAATGTCCCTTCCACAGAATGTATTTCCACACAAATTAATGAAACAAAGTAAAACCTTTAGGAAATCTTTTCATTTCATTTGTATGAAATCCTATTTTAGATGTAGTACTGTGGTTGATGCTGATTTGTTTTTGTTTTGAGCGTAAAGTTTTTGAATACGTTTTTTTTTTTTTGGGTGTTGTAGTCTACGAATATAAAATTTTAATTGATGAGAAATTGAAGGTACACTATGTAACTGTAAAAACTGCATGCATTTTGGCAAACAAGCTTTGGTTGTGTTTCAGCTCTAGGTGACTTAGAATAATGCACAATAGATAGTGCTTTACAATGAACTCTGTTCTACAAATGTCAATTTATCTGTTGAGTAAAATACCTTACTCACCTTCACGTCGCTTTTACAACATTTCAAATCGCTCATCTCCGAAAAGCCAAGCCAGTGCTGATTCTCATTTTGAGCTGTCGCGTTCTCTTTTTGTCAGCAGACTCTGTTTTTTAAAAAAAAAGGTTGATTCCCCTGAGGTTCGAGATTTATCGTGCTCCATGTCAACCTTTCTTTTCATTGTGACAATTAACCTATGCTACTCCCACACCATACACGCATCAAAGTAGCCGGAGCAACCTTTTTCTATTCACGGATATGACGAGACACGCGAGTGACGTATGTACGCAATTTCCTGCACATTTTTGAAGAAGAATTGATGATGTATTGATTCTATTTAAACTTTGAACAAAAAAAGTTATATAGTGTACCTTTAAGACACACTTGTCATATTCAAACATTATATATGAATTTAAACATGTGAGAACGTTACCAAAAACATCACTTGGGAACCATTTTAGTGTTTTTTTTTTTTAGTTTTTTTTTTTTCTGTCAGTAAGAAAACATGGTGGATGTCACAGATGCAGCTTCTGTCTCGCTAAATTGCAAGTAGAAAGTATGAGAGTGTTGGAAATTGATTATGTAACAATTCAGTATATACAGTAGCTTCATAAATTGATTAAAAACATAAAATTGCAACAAAAAAGTGATGTACATTCTTTGTTAATCAATGTTAAAAAAACTTGCTTTATTTTATTTATTTATTTAAAATTCATCATCATCATCATCATCATTTTGCTCTGCCAGTGATTTGAACCCGCCCCAACTTGCACTGACATTTCTAAAAATATGTCACTGCCATTGTTTGGTCTCAGGATGCACACCAGTCATTTTTTATTCTAAGGCACATTTATAAAAGCTGCTTAAATGTCCTAATTGAAATAAGGCTTGAAATAAGCCCTGTCTGTAAAACCGGGCCTTTATCTTGATTTTTCTCGTCATATGTTCGTTGTCAAACCGCTGAGTCGTGGACAGGACTCTCTGCACACAATGTAACTGGAGCCTCTATATGGCTCTATATTCTAAGCTTGAGCAGAGAGAAAATAATAGCATCTATTCAGTTTTTTATACCCTTGTATCCACAAGATATTGTCTTAAATGATCAAAATAAAAAGCATTTTTGTTGGGGTGAACATTTCTATAAATACTAGGCTAAAAGCAATCTAGTATTAATTTAACACTTCAAAGGTGATATAACGACAATGGGGCCTTTTAAAATAATGATTACTGTTGTCACAACGTGACAAGTGCTGATGGCATTCATCCCTGAGGATTATGATCATGTTTGTGTTATTACTGTATGTAAAAGACTACCTTCTTCCTTGTGGATTGTGTGAAAAGCTCTTTAGCTCTGCCTGCTTCATCAAAAATGAAAGGCCCAAAGCAAACACCTGAGGTTGTCCATCAGTTCCACTTAGATGAAGAACAATTCCTCTTCCTTTTTTAGCACCGCTTTTATAATGTGAGGAAATTGGAGATGTCATTTTGAATTTATTATGAGCATCAAACTGAAATGGAATGGCCTCTTTTGGAGGTTTGTTTGCATTTACAGTTGCATACTTTTATTTCTGATTCAGTCGGTGAGCATCTAATAACACTACTGATGAACTGCCACGCTTGTTTATTGCTAGCACAGGGCTGAACTACTGATAAATAGGGCAACATTCACTATCATGATATCCCTGAGGGTGCATGTTTCTCATGGATTCATAATTAAAAGTGCAGATTTGCATTTTTCATAAAACGTTTAAACCATAATTCAGTTAATAGTTCAGTTAATGCCCTCCCTGTAAAAATCCATTCTGCGGCCCATGCTGTGTTACCCAGCAGAATGGTGTTGCTAGACTGATAATTATTCACATAAAAAACTGAGTTATAAGGAAAGAACAGCATTTACACATTCGTTTTACGAAATAGCATATTAAATCAGTACATGTTAGTTTCTTTAATTAAACCAGTTAATATGTTTAATTCTGTCTGTTGCAGTAAATATCTTAACTATTACAATGAATTTGCATCAAGATAAAAAAAAGTAATGAAGATCAGCATGGCCACAGGATAAAGCTGGAATACAATATTGTGCACACACTCAAAAAAATTATCTTAAATATTGAGATTTATGCATTTAAATTGCATAAAAAATTCCATCCATTTAGATTATGCTGTTCTAACATAAACAACAAACCTAATGTTATAATGTCATATTTGTCAGTCATACATAAATGAGAGATTTGTGTAATAGTGCTAATAATCTGGATGTGTTTTAAATACGCAAAAACCATGTTGAAATATTTATCATCAATAATTCAAATTTTAAGTGATTGAATATTGATTTTTACTGTCACTTTCACGATGTCACTTTGTGAAGAAACTCTACGCACCTATAGACTGAACATTTATGTATGCTCATGATGTCACCGTTTTCACAAATTCTCGTTATTGTGGTTTATACAAAGATAATAACGGCATCATTTTCAAAACCTTGCACTTTGAAACCATTTTCAAAAGTTTTCAGGCCCCCAAAACAGGAAACAAAAATTGAGTTTTAGTTTTTACTTTAAAACGATGGAGTGTAAACAGCCCCTGAATTTATGTTAAAACTGTAATCTAAATGGATGGAAATTGTATATGCAATTCAAACACATAAATCTTAAATTTAGGCCTAAATATTTTTTCAAGTGCTGTAAAAAATGCCTCATTTTCGAGTTAAATGTCGCGCCTAAAACAAACTAACACAAAAAAATGAATTTTCCCCATTCCCAATTTCCCCATTCTATTAAACCAATAATAATCAATACCTACCTTCATGTTCAGTCAGAGCATTTTCTGACAGGATTTTGAGTTAGCACAGGATAAAAGTGACATAAATTAGCTTACAGGAGTGTGTGATCAGCCTGGGAATTCTGGCTATTTCCTCATGTCAACACTGAAACCTGTAAGGCACACATTCTTTAATATCCAAATGATCTCTCCACAGCGTCAGTTGCGCTCTTCCTCACAGCAGGGGTGGCAGTCTCAATCTGAGCGAATTCTGCTGCTGGCGAGATAACCTTCTTAATGAATAAGTGAAGCCTTTATGGAAGACATTAAGAAGTGACAGAACAAAGATGCCGCGCTGCTTTTATGTGGGAACACAGTTTGCATATTGTTTGTTAATCCAAAGTGGATAAAAGCTGGGCTGTTCTCTGATCAAGGGAAGCGAGTTAGGAGTTAAACGTCACTTTCAAGGCGTTGCATGTTGGTTTATTTGTCCGTAATTGGAGGGAACACTCTCCTGAGCTTGTAAATAACAGGATACACACTTAAATCAGTTACACGCTGAGCGTAGTGTGATGGCTTGACTGATACACTCCCTTATTGGAGGTCCTCTTTTAAGGCAAGGCCATCTTGTAAAATGTCATGGTATTTATCAGTGCAACTAAATGTCAGCTAGAGCTTCTTTGACTGACTCTCTGACCTACGCATGCCTGAGATTTTCAGATAATATTTGTTTTTATAGTGGTGAAGGACATCCCTTATGGATCCGACACTAAGAAGACAACGTTTGCTTGTGATATAAATGTCACGTTGAGTGTTTTCTCAATCGCATGACCAGATATGTAACACACAAAGGGGTCCATGAAAATGATCACTAGTGAAAATGATTCTGTTTTGCATTATTATAAGGTAAGTTCCTAAAGGTAATATTCGTTCAATTAACTGCCGGAGTGTGGTGCATGTAAGATACATAATTCACCTTTGTTAAGTGTAGTTCTATACACTGTTGGTTGTAAACACAGCACTCTGTTCTTCACGACTGTTCAGGGATCGCGGTCCCTTTAAAATACTCTGAACGTGTGCTCACGTGGGACGCATGTCAGCGCCATTGGTTATTATTACTTTTCTTTCTATAAATAAATGACACACGCATTCGTGTGCTCAAAGTGAGAAGTTGTCTCTTGCAATTTACTGCAATTTCCACACTGGTGACCCCGACATTAGTCTGCTGGACGTATCCAGAGACACGACACGACCATGACCGCGAACGCTGTCACCCTTAAACTCCCCGAATTCTGGGAATCGTCAGCATCTGCATGGTTCGCCCAGACTGAAGCGCAGTTTGCGTTACGTGAGATCACCGCGGATTCAACGAAATACTACTACGTTGTGTCGGCTCTCGGAAATTCAACAGCATCCAGAGTGGTGAGCCTTCTTACAAATCCTCCCGAAAATGAGAAGTATGCAGCACTCAAAGCCCACCTGTTGAAAACGTTTGAACTGTCGGACACTGAGAGAGCCAACAGGCTTTTCTCACTTCAAGGACTGGGTGACAGCAAACCGTCTGAGCTCATGGACCGCATGCTGGATCTTTTAGGTGAGCACAGACCAGATTTCCTATTCATCCAGTTATTCCTGCGTCAGCTACCTTCCCAAGTGAGAGCTGCATTAGCTAACACCACAATCACTGACTGTCGGAGACTGGCTGAAGAGGCTGATAAATTTTTTCTGGCGAGTCAAGGACATTGTGCGGCCGCGTTTTTTCCCGCGCACATCGCTACGGTGACAAGGGACGATTCCACACTCATCGGTGCAACCACTTCTCGTCGGCAGCAGTCTTCTGGCACCCAACAGCTTTCAGGCTTATGTTTCTACCATGCAAAGTTTGGAAGTAAGGCTACCAAATGCCGTTCGCCATGCAGTTTCGGCGGTTCGGGAAACGCCAGGGCCGGCGCTCAGTAGTGGCCATGAGTGTCGGCCGCGTAGACAGGCTGCTTTTCATCCGTGACAGCATCTCCGGACGCCGTTTTCTGTGCGACACGGGAGCACAGAGGAGCATCCTGCGTGCATCCCGTTTGGACATGGTGGCCGACAGCCACGGCCCCCCTATGGAAGCTGCCAATGGTAGCCCCATCCGCACATATGGAACGAGGTACGTCGAATTGTGTTTCGAAGGACAGCAGTTCGGCTGGGATTTTGTTACAGCAAAGGTTGCCATCCCCCTCCTCGGTGCTGATTTTTTATGTGCACATGGATTGTTGGTGGATGTTAAGAACCACCGTCTGATTGACGCCGTTACATTCTGTTCATATACGTGCACGCTCAGCGAGGCCGACTCCATACGATTGTCTAGCATGCTCTCAGCTTCCGATGATTTCCACCGTCTACTTGCCAGTTTCCCAGCCCTCACTCAGCCCACTTTCTCTGCATCTGCCGTCAAGCATGCCGTCAATAATTGTAAGTCGCTTTGGATAAAAGCGTCTGCTAAATGACTAAATGAAATGTAAATGTAAATGTAAGCATGGTGTGGAGCACCATCTCGCCACTTCTGGCCCACCCGTCTACGCCCGTGCTCGGCGCCTTGACCCGACCAAACTTGCCGTTGCAAAGGCTGAGTTTGCGAACATGGAACGCCTGGGCATAGTCCGCCAATCCGACAGCCCGTGGGCGTCACCCCTCCACATCGTCCCCAAACCGGGCGGTGGCTGGCGCCCGTGTGGTGACTACCGGCGGCTTAATGAAGTAACGACACCTGACCGATACCCTGTTCCGAACATACAGGATTTTTCTGCACACCTGGCTGGCAAGGTGATTTTTTCCAAAGTGGACCTCATCCGGGGATACCATCAGGTGCCGGTGCACCCACTGGACATTCCCAAAACGGCAGTGATCACGCCATTTGGGCTGTTTGAGTTCCTGCGCATGCCGTTCGGCCTTAAAAATGCCGCCCAATCTTTTCAGCGCCTCATGGACTCTGTTTTGCGGGACCTGCCTTTCCTTTTTGTGTACTTGGATGACATCCTGGTGGCGAGCACGTCCAAGTCTCAGCACCTGGCACACCTCCGAACCCTTTTTGAGCGGCTTAGCCAACATGGATTAATTGTCAACCCCGCCAAGTGCCAGTTCGGTCTCTCCACCATCGACTTCCTGGGACACAGAGTCACTAAGGACGGGGCAGTTCCTCTCCCAGCAAAGGTGGAGGCAGTCACACAGTTCCCACGCCCGCTCACTGTCAAATCGCTGCAGGAGTTCCTTGGGATGGTGAACTTTTACCACCGCTTCATTCCTCGAGCTGCTCAGCTCATGCGGCCCTTGCACGAGGCCTTGAAAGGTAAACCCAAGCAAGATGTGGAATGGACTGATGGCAGGGACGAGGCTTTTGCTGCCACAAAGGCCGCCCTAGCGAACGCCACCATGCTGGCACATCCTTCTCCTACAGCCCCCATCGCCATCACCTCGGACGCCTCGGACTACGCCGTCGGTGCGGTCTATGAACAGTGGGTAGGCGGGGCCTGGCAGCCACTGGCTTTCTTTAGCCGTCAGCTGCGCCCCTGTGAGCGGAAGTACAGCACTTTCGATCGGGAGCTGCTGGGTCTCTACCTAGCCATTAGACACTTTCGTTCAATGCTGGAAGGCCGACATTTCACTGCTTTTGTGGACCACAAGCCACTAACTTTTGCCATGGCCAAGGTAGCTGAGCCGTGGTCCGCCCGCCAGCAACGTCAACTGTCCTACATTTCAGAGTTCACCACGGACTTGCAGCACGTTGCTGGTAAGAACAACTGCGTGGCGGACTGCCTATCACGTGCTGTGGCAGGGGCAGTCCATCTTGGTTTGGATTATGCCCGCATGGCAGCGACTCAGTCCACAGACCCGGATGTGCAACTCCTGAAGACCTCGAACACAGGGCTGCAGATCGAGGACGTGGTTTTTGGTGATGCCGGCACTACGCTCCTTTGTGACATCTCCTCAGGTAGTCCTCGGCCGGTCGTTCCCTCAGGATGGAGACGACAGGTTTTTGATGCCATCCATGGTCTCTCCCACCCAGGTTCGAAAGCGTCACAGAGGCTGGTTGCAGCAAAGTTTGTTTGGCACGGCCTCAAGAAGGATGTTAGGGACTGGGCTAACACCTGTGTTGAGTGCCAACGTGCCAAAGTACACCGCCACACTAAAGCCCCGTTAGAGACTTTCCCGGTACCTGAGAGGCGTTTTGACCATGTAAATGTGGACCTGGTCGGTCCTCTGCCCTCCTCTCACGGTTTCACGTATCTGTTAACCATGGTTGACAGGACCACCCGCTGGCCTGAGGTTGTGCCACTGACGTCAGTGGCGTCCATCGAGATGACACGGGCATTTATTGGCACTTGGGTTGCCCGTTTCGGCACCCCTTCAGACATATCCTCTGACCGAGGCGCGCAGTTCACGTCTGAGCTGTGGGGCGCTGTCGCACAGAGCCTCGGAGTAAAACTCCACCGCACGACCGCATATCATCCGCAGGCTAACGGACTCTGTGAACGTTTTCATAGGGCAATGAAGGCTGCCCTGCGTGCCAGCCTTAAAGACAGCAACTGGGTCGACAAGCTCCCGTGGGTGATGCTGGGCATCAGGACTGCGCCAAAGGAGGACCTTCAGTCCTCATCCGCTGAGCTTGTTTATGGACAGCCGCTGCGGGTGCCAGGGGATTTCGTACCTAACACCACAGTTCCCTGGTCTGCTACTCTCCAGCGGTCTACTTTATTGGACAATGCAAGGCTTTTCACACCTGTCCCAACTTCCTGTCACGGCCTCCCTCAGTCGCACATTCCCACTGGTCTTCAGACGGCTGACTATGTTTTCATTCGCCACGATGCCCACAGGGGACCGCTACGCCCACCCTATGAGGGCCCATTCCGGGTTCTGGAGACAGGGGACAAACATTTTGTGGTGGACAGGGGCGGCAAACCAGAGCGATTCTCCATTGACCGCCTTAAACCAGCTCACTTGGACATAGCTAGGCCTATTGACCTGGCTCAGCCACCACGGCGCGGACGGCCTCCTGCTCTGCCCCCTCCCCTACCTCCCACACTCCATGCCCCACACCCGTGTCATAACGGGACACAGGTTACAGTGGGGTCTCCTCGACCTCCGGCACAGCGCAGCCGTTGTGGCCGGCTGATACGTCCACCTCCCCGTTGACTGTTTGGTTATTTTTCTAATACGGTGAATTCTGGGGGGACGTGTGTGGTGCATGTAAGATACATAATTCACCTTTGTTAAGTGTAGTTCTATACACTGTTGGTTGTAAACACAGCACTCTGTTCTTCACGACTGTTCAGGGATCGCGGTCCCTTTAAAATACTCTGAACGTGTGCTCACGTGGGACGCATGTCAGCGCCATTGGTTATTATTACTTTTCTTTCTATAAATAAATGACACACGCATTCGTGTGCTCAAAGTGAGAAGTTGTCTCTTGCAATTTACTGCAATTTCCACAGGAGCATATAAGTAGCCGCTCGCCTTGCTCCGGCATCCGCTGTTTTGGCATCATTCACCTCCCCAACTCCACCAAACATAATTTAGGCATCTTGCAACCATACTCATCTTCAAAGCATTAGTATTCCCAGCTCGAGTTGAAGCTGCTTCCTCCAGCCCCTCCACTGCGGACAGCAAGCCAACTACGTTTAAACTTAATAGATTAAAGATTATATGGGCAAACAAACTCGTGAATTGAATGCATTTTTAAATTACAAATTGTAGTATACACATAACAATTGTGCAGAGTATTTCTGAATCATTATATAACAAAATATAGCTATTTCTTTGTTTCAAAAATCCTAAATGCTCTTTTCAGGTATAAATTAGATTTTGAATCCCACATTTTCAATGTGACTTTTGAAGCCCACTCTACATGCATTCAATAACATTTAATAGCACATACAAAAGTTGTCCTTGCTTTAAAATGGTTTCCCAGCGTTGCACCATGACTAAAATCTTATCTCGCTTCGTCTGCGGGCTCACATTTACTGTGATTGACACAATGAAATGTGGTGATGAGGATAATGATGTCCTTCTCTCACTCCAGCGCTAGACAGATTCTCCTTTAAAATGCAAAGAATTTGTTTAGTATTTTTCAGAACAGCCTGGAGTTTAAGACATACAATAGCAATGACACCATATCTGAGAATGACACCATAGTGCTCACCTGTGCAATCATACACTTTCATTGTGGAAATTACTGTCAGACTGACCGAAAGCTTGGATAGGATTGCTCTGCATGATGCAAAATTCGAAAGAGCAGTGCAAGGAATGCAACAGGTTCAATGATCTTCCTCACTATGTCGATAAACAATGCCTGCTGAAGTGCAACTGTCATCTACATTACTTCTTTATGATTAGCTGTGAGATGTTTATGTGTCACTGGCTTTATCTTCCTAAGCAACCAATGCAACAGTATTACCCTCTCTGCTGCCCCCAGCAGCTTCGGAGCACCCATTGTGTTATGTGACCCTGTTATTTTACTGCAGGTTAACCGGTGCACTCCGAAACAAGTTGGCAATTTGTCAGTTTGACATAAATTTGTCTGAAGTGACCTGCCTTGTGTGGAATAAACCAGCTTTTTCTAGTGAATTATGACATGTCATGTACGTATAAATTATTTTAAGCATATTTATTAGAATGTACAAAATAAAACTTTTACTTGGAGCTCTTTAAATGGTTTTTGAATTCAATGATAATTGAAGCAAATAATCAGCACACAAAAAAAAAACTATAGCACATTTACACATTATATAAAGATTGTATTCTCCTTGGCAGCTGTTCATTAGCCTGACTACGTCAGACTTCCTACTTCCGCTAATTTCATTTCGCTCCTATAGTCAGTCTGAGATAGCAGCCTATCTTTCTGTTTTCCACCGGCCTGAAAACAGCCGGCCAATCAACGAACAGAGGGCGGGCTGAAAGCCGTGACGTAGTCGGTAAGCGCCGTGTTTAAGATTAGGTCAGGGAAATCGAAAACGACCGCTGATATGGAGAAGCGGATGCAATTCGCTCTGTTGTGGAGAATATTCCCGGCATTAGCAAACTGAAGCCCGAACACGAAGAGTGTGTATTAAACATTTTGAATGGAGGTGATGTTGTGGCCCTACTCCCTTTGGGAAAAGTTTAATTTATCAACTATTACCGATCGTCAGCGAGAAACTGGGGAGCCTTTTGACAGGTCAGTGTCTCTTTTCTTTTCCAGGTCTTAAATACCGTAAAACTTCAAATAATAGCCCGGGCTTTTATTTGCCCAAATCGTCGAACTGCACCGGCTTGTACTTGAGATAGGCGTCTAACTTATATGAGACAGGCCTTTATAGTTGAGATGTTGTTCATTGAGATGTTGTTCCTAGAGTCTATAATCTCTAAAAATCTCCAAATGCTCCACGTGAAACCGCGGTCTTCCGACCTCTTACTATCTTGTCGATTGATTTTTATGAATATGCGCGAGGGAGAGAGAGCAAGACAGCGCTCGTGTTGTTTGTAGACGTGGGAGTGCGCGCGCGCGGCCGGGGCGCTCTCTCTCTCTCTCTCTCTCTCTCTCTCTCAGCAGTCATTCTATACATCACTCACAGATCAAAAAAGTCGTTTACAGCCATGTTCACTCGGGTATTTCGCTCGCATCATCAAGTGTTTACAGTGGAAGTTCGATCATAGATTTGTGTTAAAGATGTATGTACATTAATGGACTGGTTTGTCAACATCTCATCCTCAACCTCGGTCAGAAGGTTTGTAAGCAAATAAGTTCATGACAGCTTCAGTTCCCAAGCATGGATTTATTCCAATAAATCCACAAGTAGTTTGTTTACATGTAGTTTTATGAGTGTGGTTTCTGAAATAAATAAGTAACAATGAATAAATTAAATAAACATCAAATATTTAACTACAATGCTGGTATATATATTGCCATAATAAAGCAATACTAACTTTGGGAATTGCAGTATTAAATGAAAGTAAAGAAATGAACACTAGGCGGAGCTCTTGCTCCAGTAATAGAACAGAGTCACAAGATTTGGTGCTAAACAAATTCAAATGGGCCTACTCCACTTAAACAACACTCTCAAACTGTAAATAGAATACTAAATGATAACATCACACAAATATTTCAGCGATCAATATCAGCATGGTTAATATATGCATTTGTAATAAACACAGAGAGTGACCGTATATTTGTGCATGTCTGTTAATCGAAACTCTCTTCTTAACAATAGCATGTGCATAAATATCACCACAAAACAACAATATAGCAGTGAATAAACATACCTGCATCTACTTATACACATACACATTCACTTAAAGTATATTAATGGAAACTTACGTTGTCAAGAACGCACACACATCCAAACAAACAACGATGTCTCGTTACAGCCGCAGATATGAACTTGTCCGTGCATGTCCTGACTCCGCCCACATGTGATGTCACAGATTAATTCAAATTAAGAGTTCGACAGGGATTTTATACAGCCGCCCCCTAATTTGTGCAGCAAATTAGAAATTAAATAAGGGTCCCTGTTCTTTGAAGCTATGTGCCGTTGGTATCCGTGGGCATCTCTGGTAGCACTATAAGTTTAGAAACAGGGCGACTGTAAACGCGGTTTCCAACAGTTACTTTCGCTACTCTTATTGTTCCATCACTGCTGGGAACAACTTGGTTTACTCTGCCTACTGGCCAGAGGGCTCTGGGCAGTTGAGAGTCCATAACCATAACTACTTGCCCCACCGATAGATTTGGTGTAGATTTCCGCCACTTCGCACGGGGTTGTAGACTTGGCAAGTAATTCTGAATGAACTGTTTCCAGAAATGGTCAGCTATGACTTGACTATGTCGCCATTTTCTCTTTCCAAGCAATTCTCTTGTGCCATAAACCACTTGAGGGAGGGAGGCATCCCGCCGCCCCATGAGCAAGAGATTTGGAGTAACTGGGTCTGCATCTGATATCTCCGATGATACATAACCTAGTGGTTTAGAATTTAGTATTCCCTCCACTTCAATCAGAACAGTTAACAGTACTTCGTC
The DNA here is from genome assembly GCA_030578255.1 of Tiaroga cobitis. NCBI lineage: Eukaryota > Metazoa > Chordata > Actinopteri > Cypriniformes > Leuciscidae > Tiaroga > Tiaroga cobitis. Next base: position 19,708,718 of record CM060611.1, read on the forward strand.
AGATACAATTTGGTCTTTGAGTACTACTTGAAGACAGGATTTCACGGAGCGGATTTCACGCTCCCAGGCTCCACCAAAATGAGGTGCATGTGGAGGATTAAACTGAAATGAAATACTCTGTTCACTTAGTTTCTCTTTGATTGCTGGCTCAAGTGCAGAGAAACTTTCTTGGAGTTCTCGATTCCCACCTCTGAAATTTGTGCCCTGGTCTGATATTAATTCAACGGGTTTGCCTCGTCGTGCAATGAAACGACGTAACGCCATGAGAAAGGAGTCAGTGTCCATATTATGCAGAAGGTCTAAGTGGATACACCTTGTAGTGAGACACTTGAAAATGATCCCCCAGCGTTTTTCATGTCTTCTGCCTATCTTTACTGTAAATGGTCCGAAGCAATCAACTCCAGTTGACCAGAAAGGAGGTTGGTATAAGCGAAGACGAGCAGCAGGAAGATCAGCCATTTTGGGGTTAACTGGATTACTACGCCATTTCCTGCAGTCTCTGCATTGGTGTTGATATTTCTTTATAGCTTGTCTGCCTCGGATTATCCAGTATGTTCTTCGTACCTCTGCGAAGACACGTTCAGGACCAGGATGAAGTAGTCGGTTGTCGTAGTCTTGTATTATGAGTTTAGTGATGGGGTGATCAGGTGCCAGTACAATCGGATGTAAAGTATCAATCTCAAGTTTCTCAGCTTTGCGAAGGCGACCTCCTACCCGAATTAATCCCATGGTTTGATCATATTCAGGTGACAGAGTACTTAACCTACTGTTGGCGCGTATGACTTTAGCATTCTGCAGTGCATGGACTTCATCAGGGAAACTATCCTGCTGGGCTTGTCTCAGAAGAAGCAGTTCAGTATCAATGCGCTGTGAAGCTGACATTGCGGGTGTGACTGTCCCATGTACAGACTGGTAGGTAGCTTGGACTAAGTCTGCCCATGTTGTGTGCTGCTCTGGATCGGGTAGGGATGATTGAAGTACGGCAACATGAGCACAGAAAAAAGACTTTCTTAGCTCATTCTCATCTGATGAGTGTAAGAAAGGCTGTGTTGGCCAGTTTTCTGTTGACTCTTGTAGGAACTGAGGGCCATGAGTCCACTGACAAACATGAGATAGATCATTAAGAGATTTCCCTCTTGTAATATCATCAGCAGGGTTTAGTTCAGAGTTCACATATTTCCAGTTCTCTGAACTGGTCAACTCCTGTATTTCGGCAATCCGCGTGCCAACGAACACCTTGTAATGACAGGATTCAGATTTGATCCAAGTGAGAACTGTGGTGGAGTCTGTCCAGAGAACAGTGTTATGAATGGGTAAAGTAATTTCGGTTGATAGGAGTTTAGCCAGTTGGGCTCCGGTAAGGGCACCACACAGTTCCAGTCTGGGCATTGATAGCTGCTTTTTTGGTGCAACACGGGATCTGGCCATAACAAATGAGGTATGAATTCCTCCCTCCTTGTTCTGTAGACGCAGATATGCCACTGAACCGTAAGCCCGTTCAGAGGCATCACAGAATATGTGTAGCTCTATCCTGTCATTGTCAGGTTCTGGACAAACTGGAAAATAGCACCTCGGCATGTCTACCAAAGGAAGATACTGCAGTTCATTGGTCCACTCCTGCCATTTGTTGAGCATCTCATCTTCAATGCAGTCATCCCAGCCTCTTTTGTTTATCCATAGAGCTTGAACAAGGATTTTTGCCCGGGTGGTATAAGGCAAGATATACCCAAGAGGGTCATATTGAGAAGCTAGCACTCTATAAATATTGCGCATGGTAGGCTCCTCTGTTGATAGTGGCCTGTTTCGATAGCCAAGCTTGTCAGAGAGGCAGTGCCAAGAGAGCCCGAGTGTCGATTCTTGTGGGTCTGTCTTGTTTACGGTCAGCCATAACTCACAGCTTTCCGATCGTGCCTCAGTTGGTAGATGAGCAATTACCTCTGGGTAGTTACTGGCCCATTGTCTTATTTCAAACCCCCCAGCTGATAGTGCAGCTCTCATTTTGTCTATTAGCTGTTTGGCTTCATATGTTGTGGGAAGGGACTGCAAACAGTTATCCACATAGAAGGATTTCAATACTGAGTCTGCTACCTCTTCATTGCTGTCGCGGTGGTCCAAGGCATGACGCTGGAGGGCATAGATTGCACAACATGGACTACATGTGGTTCCAAATGGCAGAACTCGCCACTCATAGATGTCAGGACTCCTCTCCTTTTCCATATCTCTCCACAAGAAGCGCAGCAATGGCTGATCTTCTGGAAGTAGGCGCACTTGGTGAAACATTGAACGAATGTCACCACTGATGGCCACAGGATATTGTCGGAATCTGAGGAGAACTCCCAATAAAGATGAACCCAACGTAGGTCCTGGAAGTAACTGATCATTCAGTGAAGCTTGGTGGAACGGATAAGAACAGTTGAACACAACCCTAGCTTTATTGTTGTGATGCACAAGATGGTGGGGAATAAACCATGACTCCTTTGTACCTTTAGCCTCTTCAGGAGTGAGTTTTATTGCGTATCCTGCTTGCTCCAGTTTGTGGATTTCTTTATTGTAGACGTCTGCTAGCTCTGAGTTTTGGTTCAAACGGCGTTCAGTGGCCCTTAAAAGAGCCATGACTGATTCTGGACCTGCATGCAAGACCTTTGCACTACCTCTGCGAAGAAGAGGAGTTGCATAGCGAGAGACTCCATCTACTTCTATTCTCTTCGTTCTTGTTTCCAGCATCTGAAGAGCATCTCTGTCTTGCTTGGATCGTGTAATGTCTTTCATGGGCTGAAAGGGAAGTATGTCTACTTGCCATAACTTTTCAACATGATAAGACAGATCTTGTGTAGGAGCATGTAACAGCGAGATGTTCAAACAGGTAGTATCCAATGGTTGGTCTAGGAATGTAGTTGGACCCTGGATGGCCCAGCCCAAATGTGTACTAACTGCCACAGGACTGCCTAATGGGCCCATAAGTACTGGAGTTATCGGTGTGATGAGTTGTGGGTAATCAGAACCGATAAGGAGCATGGGCTGTACCTCTTTGAACGGTATAATAGGAACCTCTCTCAGATGTGCAAACTTGTGCTTTAGAGTCTCTACAGGGCAGGATTGCTTGGCAATGTTCAGCTCTTGTGATGTAAAGGCAGTGTGTATCTTGTGACGAATGCTCGGATTCACAGAGGCAGACACTTCAAATGAGACTGATGCACCCTGGATCTCTACTACCTCTTGTCTAATTGTTCTGAGGGCAAGTGATTCATCTACCTTATCCAGATCAAGGTAATGCACTGCTGTGGGAAGAATTATGGTCCTTTCAGACCCATCATCTAGAATGGCATACGTGTCCAATATTCTCCCTTTGCTATGGAGTTTGACCTGGACCACTTTCAACATGACTCGGCCAGAATGAGTAACTTGATCAAGGTAAATTGTGCGGGGTACTGTATTCACAGTAAGGATGCTCTTATTGATGTTGGATGCGATTTCATGGAGAACTGACAAATGTTGTTCACCGCACTTGGAACATGGCTTTTTCAGGGTGCAGTGTGAAGGCTCGTGTCCTCTACCACACCTCCAGCATTTGTTGCTGTCCTTTATCCATGTTGTTATTTGTGCAACACTTAATTTGCCAAATTCAGGACAGGAATTGAGGTAATGCTGTTGACATTTGCAGAAAGGGCAGTACGGCTTAAAGCTTTCACGTTTCTTTACCTTTGTCTGGAGAGATGATGTAGAGGAGGCAGAAGTCTTCTCGTTCGCATGATCCATGCCATAGTAAATTGTGGATTGTACCTTTGGTGGCTTTGGAGGTTTTTGTTCTCTATTCTCAAAACGAGGTCTATCTGAACTGTAGATCTCAGCTGCTCTCCTTGATATCTGAAGCGCTTGTGATTTTTTCTCTAGCCATTCTGCGAACTCAGGAAGCGTGTAGGTTCTGTCAGTGCCATTCTGGAGAATGCCCTTGGTCATACAGTATTCAACGAAGCTATCTCTATGAGATGATGTGAGCTTGGTGAGCAATCTATCGACATGTGAACCACACATAAGTTCAGTCTTGGAAGACCCTTCCAATGTATTAAGGAGACCAACCAAAGTGCTAACTGATAAAGCAAAGTCCTCAAAACCTTGAGCATCCCCTGATCTCAGTGGAGGTGTATGGAGAATGTTGGCAATTTCTCCCTGTACCAGTTGTCGGGGCTGCCCATACCGATGCTGCAAAGCTTGCATGGCTCGAGTATAAGGCATGGGATCATACATGTATCTCTTTGCTATTTGGAAGGCAGCTGGTAATTTGAGATGGTCAAGTAACACTTGAAATTTATAGTCCTCTGTCAAATGGAGATGTGGGCCGAGAATGCCATCAAGTCCCTTTTTTAACAGAGCGAAATCACTCTCCTTCCCAGTAGTGAAATTAATGAGCTTAGGCTTAGGTATTCCATAAGCGGATGCGATAGCCATATCAATCATGCTCGGAACTTGAACTGCTGGGTGTACGGTAGAAGATAAGGGTGCCGAGTATGGCTGTTGCTGAAGTAGTGCGTCTGGGGGTCTGTTAGGCCGATAGCCCTGTGTGTATGGATCTGAGTAATACACAGATTGCAGTGGGGGAGGTTCTGAGTACGGAAACATCGGAGGCTGTGAAGGAGCAAATGCTGGTAATGACTGTGTGATCTGTGGTTGCACATAATTGGGATTTACAGCATTGCTCTGCACAGAGGTCATAGGAAGTGAATAAACTGGCTGTTTGCCGGTTACAGTTCGGTACACCGCAGACATGGATGTCATTGGAGGTACGCATCGTTGTCCGAAGGACTGGACTTGTGGCTGAAATGTCTGCTCAAGATCACCAGGTTGTTGATTGACATTTGACTGATGTATCATACCTGCTGGAGCAGACTCTGGGCGTGGCACATGTAGTGCTACATGACGCTCAGTAACCGGGACAGATGCTGGACGAGACAAGGGCTTTTGGGCCTGAGGTAATAACCCTGGTGGCAGGTGGACTGGAGATTGACTATGTGGCTGAGGGAATCCTGTGGTTGGTGAGTGTGCAGGTATCGTTTGAGAAAAGTACCTTGAAATTCCAAGATTACAAGGGCTTTGTGGAATTGGTCTTGTGTCTGCATAGAGAAAAGGCAGGCTGGCACTACGTTGCTGGATGGATTGCTGCTGACTGCCTGAGTGAGAGACTGACCTTTGATGTCCGGCACCTGCGGCATGAGAGTAAAGCAAATCCTGATGCATGCGTGGTGAACCTTTGCCTTGCTCAAGAGACATTTGTAATGTGCTTTGTAGTTCCCTGATTTGCTCTTGAACATTCCATACACACTCCTCCACTCTACGTAACCTTGTTGTCTCAGGGTACTGCTCAGTCAAAAGTCTATCAGGAGTAGAAGTTCGATAGTCCACATCTGGATCAGAAAAGGTCTCACTAATCTGCATATGGCGTAAATCCTCTTGAAAGGGGGGTGGAACGAGCTGCCGTGGTTGGGAAGCAAGTACAAAGTCCTCCAGATGTCCAGGAATTCGTCGGATCCGGCAAGGACGGAGACTCTGATGTTCTTCAATATAATCCCGAGATGCTGCCATGAGGATGAAATGTTGTATCCGGCTCGAAGGACCACTTTGTTAAAGATGTATGTACATTAATGGACTGGTTTGTCAACATCTCATCCTCAACCTCGGTCAGAAGGTTTGTAAGCAAATAAGTTCATGACAGCTTCAGTTCCCAAGCATGGATTTATTCCAATAAATCCACAAGTAGTTTGTTTACATGTAGTTTTATGAGTGTGGTTTCTGAAATAAATAAGTAACAATGAATAAATTAAATAAACATCAAATATTTAACTACAATGCTGGTATATATATTGCCATAATAAAGCAATACTAACTTTGGGAATTGCAGTATTAAATGAAAGTAAAGAAATGAACACTAGGCGGAGCTCTTGCTCCAGTAATAGAACAGAGTCACAAGATTTGGTGCTAAACAAATTCAAATGGGCCTACTCCACTTAAACAACACTCTCAAACTGTAAATAGAATACTAAATGATAACATCACACAAATATTTCAGCGATCAATATCAGCATGGTTAATATATGCATTTGTAATAAACACAGAGAGTGACCGTATATTTGTGCATGTCTGTTAATCGAAACTCTCTTCTTAACAATAGCATGTGCATAAATATCACCACAAAACAACAATATAGCAGTGAATAAACATACCTGCATCTACTTATACACATACACATTCACTTAAAGTATATTAATGGAAACTTACGTTGTCAAGAACGCACACACATCCAAACAAACAACGATGTCTCGTTACAGCCGCAGATATGAACTTGTCCGTGCATGTCCTGACTCCGCCCACATGTGATGTCACAGATTAATTCAAATTAAGAGTTCGACAGGGATTTTATACAATTTGAGTTCGATGCATGATGTCTGTGGTTCGATGCGGCTGTGTCGGCGCATAACATACGTCATAAACAAACTTATCTGATTGGCTTACGGGTAACCAATGATTTTAAACTTCAGTACGCGCCCCCTAGCGAGAGAGAAAACACTTCTCTATTATGCTATCCCAGACTCTGTGTACGAAGCAAAGTGAAGTAGCAGAGTCTGGTATTACCAGGCTAGCTGTTCATGACCTCTTGCTCGGAATTATGCATTTCTGTGGCAACACTATTAACGCCGAAATCATGTGTAACTTGAGTAATCAATAGACAAAACCACAATACAATAACAGTTGTAAGTGGATTGTAGTTTATTTAGCAGGACATTGCATAGTAATTCAACTCTGTGCTATCTATATTAAACTGTATATCTTTTATTGTTTATTTTCAGATTATTGCTGCATTGTTAAGGCATTAACATTAGTCAATTTGAGTAATTATACAGAAATATTACAGGATTACATTTTACTGCAGAAGTCATTAGGTCGGAGCTCTCAGAAAATTACAAGTTTACGTGAACACTTTACAAGTCAAAATCTCGTAATGACGTTAATGGCGTGAACTCACCTTATTTCCTCATTCATACCAACACAGTCTTCCAGAAAAAAATGCTCTGGGATTTCTCTTGTTTCCTCTCTTTGACTCCGCCAAAAGAAGGAGCAAAACTACAAGTCTCAAGCCGTGTATCATCCTTCCACCATCTCTTTTTTTCCATAAATAGCAGCCTTCAGAGGCTTGCAGACATCCAAATGAGGGTTTGGTTTGGAACTAAGCTCACAGATGAGAAGGTTTGCTTTGACTTGGCAAATCATCAGTCGCTCGGGGGTAGAAATCAGAGATTTTTGGCCTTGGATCTTCAGATGTCTCATTTGATCTCTCGCTGTCTGTCTTCCTCAGCCATCCGCTCCATCGCGCTTACTCCCTGCTGTTAGTATACAATTTCATCCTAGTTCAATCTCCAATATTAGTTCTGCTTCTGCCCATGAGTGTTATCAATCCAGTAAAGTATTGCAGGAGAGTCTGAATGACTTGACCCGTTTGGTCAAAATACCATGATGGAATGTTTTTACGAGAAGTTGCTCATGACATTTATCTCCTCGTTTATGTTACTCTCATTTGCTGGTGCTAAAGTGGAGAATTAGTGTCTCCATCGGGACATCAGATGTGGCATGTAAATGGAGTTTTGTCAGGCAGGAACAGGAGGTGGTCAATCACTGCCTACTTTAACCCCAGCCACTTAAATAGCAGCCCTATCGTTCGCTTCCTCAATCCATATTTAATGTAAGTGAGGACATGAAGAATTCCAATTTCCTGGTCTCTTTAGGAAGTCATCTCCCGTCAATGAATAAATATCAGAAATTACAGACATTTTCGCATCTCTCTGTGCTGTAATGTTCTGTGAAATAATGACTTACGGTATTCAATCTGTCACACGATTGCTGTCCTTTTTGTTTCTTTATATGGGTTTCTAATCACCTCATGCAGCAAATTACATCTTTTTTTCCCACCGTTTTGAGTAGACGTGCTGCTTATCGGCACATGAAGTAGCTCTCACAGATTTTAGTATTCACGTATCACTTGTTTGTCAAATCCTGTTTGTCAGTGTCGACTTGACAGCGCAAACATAGGAGAAACATGAAGCATAGCCAGAGATGCCGGCACACGTCGTATCGCACACGGAGCTACAAGGAAATAGGAAAAAGAAAGGAAAAAAGGTGAAGGCAGCGAGACGTCAAGTCTGGCAGATCTCATGCCACCAAGTGACTGGATAGAAATGGGGCTTTGTTATTACAAGTGCACACTTCAGTAAAACTGGGAGCTTGTCAGAGAAATGCACTGCTGAAGAGAGTGAGCCAAAAAGGCCGTGTCTCTCTCTGAATTTCTCTCTGAGACACCCCCCAGTTCTCATTAAAATGCACCCTCTGTGCTCTCTCTCTCTCTGCTCTTGCTACTTATATGTGACTTGTCCGTGGTGTATCAAACTGATTCTTTAGTGTTTTGGTGCCTCTATTACAAAAATCAGAAAAGAGTGATGTACACGTCGTACCATGACTGCGAGCTCAAGGCTGAATAAAGGACATGCAATAATCAGTGGGGCCTGGAGTCCCCGTTCAAAGAATGAGAAAGTCAGACAATCTAATCCCCACTGATACGGAGCTCATAGATATAAATCAGCGAATGAGCAAATTAGTATTTTTATTTCTTTATTTTTTGCATGTGCCATGTTCAGTAACATGTCCATGTTACTTCCATTGTGAGCTGCAGGCAAGGGCTCAAGGCCTGAGTGGTTAGCATGGCACTGTTAGCCTTAGCTGGATGATTGCTGTAACAACACCATGCAATAAGCTGCAATGAGCAACTCTTCACTGGCAACCATTCAAAGGAATCCAATGTCTATGTATTCTGACATCCTTCTTTTTTTCTTTTATTTTTGTCTGCTGTCTTTGATGTAGTTTTATCATTAATAAAATAATAACTTGCATAACCGGGAAATACTGAAACAAGAATCCTTTTTCATCACTCCAAAACTTACTGAAATAACATAAAAAATTCAAGTTTTAGTATCTGTTATTTTAAGTCTCATTAAGGCTGCATTTATTTGATCGAATTATAATACAAACAGTAATATTATTATATATTATTCTAATTGAAAATAACTGATGTTAAAGCTGAATTTTCAGCATTGTTACTCCAGTCTTCAGTGTCACATGATCATTCAGAAATCATTCTAATATGCTGATTTGGTGCTCAATATCTTATTGTTATCAATATGGGGGAAAAAAGTTAATATTTTGAGGAAACATGATACATTTTTCATGAATAGAAAGTACAAAAACTGCATTTGTTTGAAATAGAAATATTTTGTAACAGTCTTTGCGTGTTTGGTTAAATTGAAATAATTGGTTAAATAAAGTATTTGCCAATCATTTTGCAAACTATATTATAGTTTATTCATAGTCTCCACATTGTTCATATATTTATAGGAATCATTCATTTTCACTGTAATTAAAAAATGATTATTGTTTAATTAGCTCATAAGTCAGATCATGTTTTCTAAATTCAGAAAATGTCATTAAGTTTTTTTTATTTCTGTGTGCGTGTGCGTGCGTGTGTGTGTGTGTGTGTGTGTGTGTGTGTGTGTGTGAGAGAGAGAGAGAGAGAGAGAGAGAGAGAGAGAGAGAGAGAGAGAGAGAGAGAGAGAGAGAGAGAGAGAGAGAGAGAGAGAGAGAGAGAGAGAGAGAGAGAGTTTACTCCTAATATCCAAATAACAATTATTTTACTACTGGTTGGTTATAAATACTGTTCATCATTTATATGGTTAACAAGTTGTTAACAAAGCAACATTTTAATTATGGGCTAATTTAACAATAATAATTTTTGGTCATTAGGCTACATTCTCACTATTAACCAACTTAACCCTCTACTGCACGCATTATTATGCACTCATGGAAACATTTTTTACAGTGTTTTTATATATATATAAAATGGACTCAAGTTAACTTTTTTTTTGGGGGGGGGGGGGGGGGGGGGGGGGGGGGTGGCGTACTTTTGGGTGCGTTGCCATATGGCAACATTGTGCAACAATGGAACAGTTTTCTCCCAAAATGACATGAAATTCATAGATGATTACAGACCTGTCTTATAGAAATTAAAATTGTTTTTACTATTTAAAATGTTTTCAAGAGCTTTGTGTACAAAATATGAAACTAATTTTCAAAGTATTATTTCAACATTTACAAAACATATGGCGCAAACTGCCAGAACTGTTCAAGTGAAACTACTCAATGTGAAACGATTATTTCAAGAACATTTACAAAACATCTGACGCAAACTCATAAGAACTGTTCAAGTGAAACTACTCAATGTGAAACGCCTTGAAGCAGTTACTTTTCCACCCCAGGAGGTGCAGGTGCCTCCTCCTGAACTTCAACTTCAAATGAAATATAAGAAAAAATTGTTACTGCTGCCATCAAGTGTAGGATGATAGAACATGCATGTGTGTGTGTGTGTGCGTGTGTGTGTGTGTGTGTGTGTGTGTGCGTGTGTGTGTGTGTGTGTGTGTGTGTGTGTGTGTGTGTGTGTACATCTGCATGGGGACTGCACAGCGACTTGTGTATGTGGTTATTTTTTGTTCACCATACAGATTTTGGAATGACAAAACCTTTCCCAACATCAGCTCAACACTGTGCACTGTGCATTTTCTAAACAAAATTTGCGTATATATATTTTACTTTTATACTTTACTTTTACTTTACTTTATAAATATATAGTGCATCCATACAAAGCTACTCTGCATTAGCATGGGCAAAATATTGTTCCATTACTGCACAATGTTGCCATATGGCAACATACCCTTTTTATTGAATAAAAAGGTAATAGTAGTATCAAAACAATGTGACAATGATTGAAAAAAGATTAGAATTTACCCCAGATGCTTGACATATTTTTTAAATTCTGAAGAAATATGAAAAATTTAGGAAAATCTTCACATATTCACGAGCACTTCTTCAGCAACTGGAGTCATCAAAAGTGTGTGAAGAAATGACAGTTTAAGGGTGTGTGTAGTGTGATGTGATGTCATCAAAGCATATCATTGGGTACCACCAGGTTCTACCATGAATTTAAGATTAATATGAGCTTATGTTTATTTTCAAATTTCAAGAAATGTCCAAAGAAAGGGTATGTTGCCATATGGCAACACCGTGCAGTAGAGGGTTAAGTATGTCGTTTGCCTCAATAAACTCTTAATTACTTCTTATTAATAGTTAGAAAAGTAGTTGTTAAGTTTGGGTATTGGGTAGGATTAAGGGATGTAGAACATTGATACGGTCATGCAGAATAAGCCATTAATATGTGCTTTATTAGTAGTACTAACTAGTGCAATCCCTGTGCAAAATCAGTTTCTGTGTGTTTTTAGTAATTGTTGGTTTGGTATGTTTGAGTTGCTGAATAGCCTAGGCTACTATTACACAGGAGCCTAAACTCTGAGAAAACTATAACGTTAAGCGCACCAGAATAAAATATAATATTCAGAATTAAACAGTGTAGCTGACTTACAGATTCAGTTAAATCTCTAGTTTTTCAAAAATGACTCGATACTTTGTCGAATGTGAATCGCTACTTTTTCAAAAGAATCGATACTTTTTCAAAAATGAATCGCTACTTTTTCATAATTCTAAAAATAGTTTTTCATAGTTCTATACATAGTTTTTAAACTATGTATAGTTACATTGTAATAAACATATAGTTACATTGTAATAAATATAATTACATTGTATTAAGTGTATAATTGCATTGAAAATAAATGTATAAAAGACTATAACAAATGTAGAATGAAATTTTCTTTACACTACTTTTTTCAAAAACAATCGCTACTTTTTTCTAAAATAAATGCTACTTTTTTCAAAATGAATAGATACTTATTTTCAAAAAGAATCGCTACTTTTTTCAAAAGTGAATCGATACTTTTTCAAAAATGAATCGCTACTTTTTTTCCGAAAGTAGTGAATCGCTACTGTTTAAAAAAATGATTCGCTACTTTTTCGAAAAGAATCGATACTTTTTTCAAAAAAAAGAATCGCTACTTTTTCAGAAAGAATGGATACTTTTTCAAAAGTGAATCGCTACTTTTTCAAAAATGAATCGCTACTTTTTTTTAAATTAATCACTACTTTTTTGAAAAGAATAATGTAACAAAATAATAATGTAACAAATGTATTATAATAATAATGTAATAAATGTATAATAACACTAATTAACATATAATTACATTGTAATAAATGTATAATAAGACTGTAACAAATGTATAATTTAAATTTTTACACTACTTTTTTCAAAAAGAATCGCTACTTTTTTCAAAAAGAATTGCTACTTTTTCCAAAAAGAATCGCTACTTTTTCCAAAAAGAATCGCTACTTTTTCAAAAAGAATAGCTACTTTTTTCAAAAAGAATCGCTACTTTTTTCAAAAAGAATTGCTACTTTAAAAGAATCGCTACTTTTTTCAAAAAGAATTACTACTTTTTCCAAAAAGAATTGCTACTTTTTAAAAAAGAATCACTACTTTTTTAAAAAAGAATTGCTACTTTTTTCAAATATAATTGCTACTTTTTCCAAGAAGAATCGCTACTTTTCCAAAAAGAATCGCTAGTTTTTTCAAAAAGAATCGCTACTTTTTTCAAAAAGTATTGCTACTTTTTCAAAAAGAACCGCTACTTTTTCAAAAAGAACCGCTACTTTTTTCTTTTTTCTTTTTATTACTTTTTGTAATAAACATATAATTACATTGTATTAGATGTATAACTGTAATAAATGTATAATTACATTTTTTACACTACTTTTTTCAAAAATAATAGCTACTTTTTTCAAATAGAATCGCTACTTTTTCAGGAAAGAATCGCTACTTTTTAAAAAAGAATCACTACTTTTTTCAAAAAGAATAATGTAAAAAAACAATGATGTAACAAATGTATAATAATCATAATGTAACAAATGTATAATAACACTAATGTATAATTACATTCTGTGTGTGTGTGAATACACAGGGTGTGTGTGAAGCGTCTAGTGCAGTAGTATAGTGGTGCTGGTAGTTAGTACATGCTATGCTGTGCTCTCTGCTTGCTACTCTTTGCTTACAGCTGTTGCTGCTGGCTAGCCTTCTTGATAGAGGGTGAAAAGAGGAGCCAAGTGCGTAAGTCTCCTTCTGCTAGTACAGAGCCTCTCCACCAACAAGACTCCTGTAGTGCCTCCTAGGGGCCATACACGGAAACTGGGTATCATACGGTCCCAGGCTAAACTACAGGGGATCTCGGAGCAGCAGTGGGTCCCAGAGCAGGCCCACCATTGTGTGGACAATGCCCTGGCGCCCGTCAACCACTGTCCCAGCTATGGGAAAATAGCCCCACTGCCTTGTGGATAGTCTGTTGAGATAAGTCTAAGGGAGCATACCCTGACAGAAAAGCAATGCGCTGGAGGTGCGCAATAGGCGGGCCTTAACAGACGAAGTACCCGGCAGCCTCCTGCAGCCAAGATGGGGGACCGGTTGTCCTGGGACTACCCTTGCCATCGGGACTTACCTCATCATGGTGAAGATAGTGCTACTGGGGATGGTGCACCTCCTTTGGCACTCTAAAACCTTCCTTGCGCAGGTCTCCACCTCTGACCACGGTGACAATACCTGGACCTTACATATGGTTAAAAGTCTGACGGTGATGGGGAATCTGACGACGGGGGCAGGTTTGAATAGACTGGGAGCTCTTAGTCAGAGCCCTGCACGGCAGCGGCACAGGGTATTTGGTCGCTATCAACTGGGACTGAATGGCAGGTGTTTCGGCAGACCCCTGTGCGACGGAGCAGCCCTATTTAGGGACCGCACTGCTCTACCTCATTGGGGAAGGGCCTAGAAAAGGTGGCCTAAAATTTGCCCATTTAACCATTTACCTGGATAGGTTTTCGCGCCTATCGGGTTATTCCACTACTGCGGTCGAAATAAGAAAAATAAGAAACAATACAATATAAAATTGGCAACATGGAATGTAAGGACTCTCCTGGACTTGCATGGCATCTCTGACAGACCACACAGGAGAACAGCCCTGATCGCTGCTGAGCTGAGCCGCTACAACATCGACATTGCTGCCCTGAGTGAGACTAGGCTTCTGGATGAAGGATCTCTAACAGAGGAAGGAACGGGCTATACCTTCTTCTAGAAAGGTTTCCCCCCAGGTGGAAAACATCTTTATGGAGTAGGACTGGCCATCAGAAACACGCTTCTACCAAGTCTCACAGAAACACCTATTGGCTTTAGTGAAAGGCTAATGACCCTCCGTATCCCCCTGGCAAAAAAGCGTTATGCCACACTTCTCAGGGCCTATGCACCAACTTTGCCATCTGAAAATGAAGCCAAGGAATGCTTTTATCAAGCACTGGATGAAACTCTTCGCCAGATCCCTAAGAGTGATAAGATCCTCTTGCTTGGGGATTTTAACGCTAGGGTGGGACAGAACTACCGGATATGGAGCGGAGTACTAGGCAGACATGGCATTGGCAGGGAGAATGCAAATGGTATGAGGTTACTTACTCTTTGCTCTGAGCATTACCTTACCATAACTAACACCATCTTCCAGCAGAAGGCAAAATATAAGACCTCGTGGATGCACCCTCGCTCTAAACATTGGCACATGATTGACTTCATCATGGTGAGAAGAAATGACATCAAGGATGTTTTCATCACTCGTGCCATGAGAGGTGCAGAGTGCTGGACTGACCATCGTATGATTGTGGCCAAGCTCAATATGGAAGTGCGTTCCCCTTTGCAATGGCAAAAGTCCAAAAATAAGAGGCTAAATTGTAGCTGCTTTGGAAACATAAAAGCAAGAAGTGAGTTTCGACGTCTCCTAGCTGAGAAGCTTATGGAGTCTGAAACTTGTCTGAGCTCAGAAAACACAATGGAACAACAGTGGAACTATATTAGCTCTGTGCTCTATGAGGCAGCAGCCAAATCCATCGGCTATAAGAGCAAGAACCACCAAGACTGGTATGACGATAACTCAGACATCATCCACAACCTGCTTAAGGATATGCGGAAAGCACACCGGGAAACATTAGACAACCCTCCATCCATTAAGGCTAGACAGGATTGGCAGGCAGCTCGGGGGAAAGTGCAAAAGGATATACGGGCCATACAGAATGAGTGGTGGACTGAAAAGGCACATGAAATCCAATCCTTTGCAGATAAAAATGACATGCATAATTTTTATAATGCTATCAAATCCATCTACGGTCCAACAAATCGCTGTGTCACTTCCCTGAAAACAGCTGATGGTCAAACACTTCTGAAGGGCCAGAATAGTATCCTACTGAGGTGGGCTGACCATTTTGACACCCTGCTTAATCAGGACTCTGATGAAGACCCCACCATCCTGGACGAACTGCCTGAACTTCCTCCCATCCACGATCTCAGTCTACCACCAACCTTCCAGGAGGTTCTATCATCTGTCCGTTCCCTTAAGAACAACAAGTCCCCTGACGCTGATAACATCCCTGCTGAGCTACTGAAGGAGGGAGGGTACATATGTATGCGCACCCTCTACCAGTACATCACCAAGGCCTGGACTGATGAGAACATCCCACAGCAATGGAGAGATGCAAACATTGTATCTCACAGGGGTGAGGCAGGGGTGTGTGTTAGCGCCAGTGCTCTTTAACATCTTCCTCCTGTGTGTCACCAAGCTTCTCCACAATGAGATTGAAAACAGCAGTGGTGTGGCAGTGGACTTCAGATTAGATGGCAACCTCTTTAACATTAGGAGGCTACATGCAACAACAAAAATCAGCAGCGAGCAGGTCCTGGAGCTACAGTATGCAGACGATTGTGCTTTTGTGGCCTATACTCCGGAGGATCTTCAAACTGTCCTTGCTGTGGCGGTGAGGGCATACAGCAGGATGGGGCTGACTGTCAACACCACCAAGACAGAAGTGGTCTGCCAATGGAGTGCCAATGTCCCACCTACATCTCCTGCCTTCACTGTTGGAGATGAACAGCTGTCAGTAGTGCCATTTTTCTGCCATCTGGGGAGTTTTCTCTCTGAGGATAGCAGCATCGACAATGAAATCCAGAGCCGAATTAAACAAGCATCAGCTGCCTTTGGGAGACTTCGATGCAGAGTCTTTCATAATAAGAACCTTCATCCCTCCACAAAGGTCGCCGTATACCAAGCGGTCTGTGTCACCACCCTCCTCTATAGCTGTGAAGCATGGGTAACCTACTGCCGTCACATCAAGTCCTTAGAGCAATTCCACATAAGCTGCCTTCAGTGCATTCTGGGAATTACCTGGCGTAATCATGTACCTCACACTGAAATACTTAAAAAGACGAACTGCAGAAGTATTGAGGCCATTATTACCCAGCGCCAACTGCAGTGGCTGGGGCATGTGATAAGGATGCCCCCATGTCGTCTGCCCCGCAGAGTACTATATGGCCAGTTACATCATGGTCGACGCTCAGCTGGGGGTCAGAAGAAGCGCTATAAAGATCAGATGAAGAACGCCTTGAGAAAGTGTAAGATCAGACCTGAGGATCTGGAGGATGTTGCTGCTGACCGAACCATCTGGCGACAGCTATGTGGAGAGGGGGTTTGTACACTAGAGATGGAGAGAACAACCAGAAAACAGCAGAAGCGAGCCAGGAGAAATGCAGCCATAGCTGCCAATGTGACCACCACCACCATCACATACATATGCCCCACCTGCAATAGAGCTTGTGGGTCCAGGATAGGACTATTTAGCCATCAAAGATATCCCCGTTAAAGGCGTGGCCGTCATCATCGGATCTCGATGGACAACCGAAGGAAAAATTACATTGTAATAAACGTATAATTACATTGTAATAAATGTATAATAAGACTGTAACAAATGTATAAATACATTGTAATAAACGTATAATAACACTGTAATATATAATTACATTGTAATGAACGTATAATAACACTAATGTATAATTACATTGTAATAAACGTATAATTACATTGTAATAAATGAGTATAAAAACATACGATTACATTGTAATGAATGTATAATAACACTGCAATAAATACATTGTAATAAATGTATAATAAGACTGTAACAAATGTATAATTACATTTTTTAGACTACTTTTTTCAAAAATCGCTACTTTTTCCAAAATGAATAGCTACATTTTCAAAAATGAATCGCTACTTTTTCGAAAAGAATCGCTACTTTTTCAAAAAGAATTGCTACTTTTTCAAAAATGAATCGATACTTTTTCAAAAATGAATCGCTACTTTTTCAAAAGTGAATCGATACTTTTTCAAAAGTGAAACGATACTTTTTCAAAAAAGAATCGCTACTTTTTTCAAAACTGAATCGATACTTTTTCAAAAAGAGAATCATTACTTTTTCAGAAAGAATCGATACTTTTTCAAAAGTGAATCGCTACATTGTCAAAAATGAATCGATACTTTTTCGAAAATAATCGATACTTTTTCAAAAGTGAATCGATACTTTTTCAAAAATGAATCGCTACTTTTTCAAAAATGAATCGCTACATTGTCAAAAATGAATCAATACTTTATCGAAAATAATCGATCCTTTTTTCAAAAAAAGAATCGCTACTTTTTCAAAAAGAATCGGTACTTTTTCTAAAATGAATCGCTACTTTTTCAAAAGTGAATCGATACTTTTTCAAAAGGAATTGATACTTTTTCTTAAATGAATCGCTACTTTTTCAAAAAGAATCGATACTTTTTCAAAAATGAATCGCTACTTTTTCAAAAAAGAATCGCTACTTTTTCCGAAAAGAATCGCTACTTTTTCAGTAGTGAATCGATACTTTTTAAAAAATGAATCGCTTCTTTTTCAAAATGAATCGCTACTTTTTCAAAAGTGAATCGATACTTTTTCGAAAATAATCGATACTTTTTAAAAAAAAAGAATCGATACTTTTTCAAAAGGAATTGATACTTTTTCGAAAATGAATCGCTACTTTTTCAAAAATGAATCGCTACTTTTTCAAAAATGAATCGCTACTTTTCCGAAAAGAATCGCTACTTTTTCAGTAGTGAATCGATACTTTTTAAAAAATGAATCGCTTCTTTTTCAAAAAGAATCGCTACTTTTTTCAGAAAGAATCGATACTTTTTCAAAAGTGAATCGCTACATTGTCAAAAATGAATTAATACTTTTTCGAAAATAATCGATACTTTTTTCAAAAAAAGAATCGCTACTTTTTCAAAATGAATCGATAATTTTTCAAAAATGAATCGCTACTTTTTCAAAAGTGAATCGATACTTTTTCAAAAAAGAATCGCTACTTTTTTCAAAACTGAATCGATACTTTTTCAAAAAGAGAATCATTACTTTTTCAGAAAGAATCGATACTTTTTCAAAAGTGAATCGCTACATTGTCAAAAATGAATCGATACTTTTTCGAAAATAATCGATACTTTTTCAAAAGTGAATCGATACTTTTACAAAAAAGAATCGCTACCTTTTCAAAAGTGAATCGATACTTTTTCAAAAATGAATCGCTACTTTTTCAAAAATGAATCGCTACATTGTCAAAAATGAATCAATACTTTATCGAAAATAATCGATCCTTTTTTCAAAAAAAGAATCGCTACTTTTTCAAAATGAATCGATACTTTTTCTAAAATGAATCGCTACTTTTTCAAAAGTGAATCGATACTTTTTCAAAAGGAATTGATACTTTTTCTAAAATGAATCGCTACTTTTTCAAAAATGAATCGCTACTTTTTCAAAAAAGAATCGCTACTTTTTCCGAAAAGAATCGCTACTTTTTCAGTAGTGAATCGATACTTTTTAAAAAATTAATCGCTTCTTTTTCAAAATGAATCGCTACTTTTTCAAAAGTGAATCGATACTTTTTCGAAAATAATCGATACTTTTTTCAAACAAAGAATCGTTACTTTTTCCAAAGGAATTGATACTTTTTCGAAAATGAATCGCTACTTTTTCAAAAAGAATCGATACTTTTTCAAAAATGAATCGCTACTTTTTCAAAAATGAATCGCTACTTTTTCAAAAGTGAATCGATAGTTTTTCAAAAAGAATCGATACTCTTTCAAAAATGAATCGATACTTTTTCAAAATTGAATCGATACTTTTTCAAAAAGAATCGCTACTTTTTCAAAAATGAATCGATACTTTTTCAAAAAAGAATCGCTACTTTTTCAAAAAAAATCGCTACTTTTTCAAAAATGAATCGCTACTCTTTCAGAAAAGAATCGATAATTTTTTCAAAAAAGAATCGCTACTTTTTCAAAAAGAATCACTACTTTTTCAAAAATGAATCGCTACTTTTTCAAAAGTGAATCGATACTTTTTCAAAAAGAATCGCTACTTTTTCAAAAGTGAATCGACTTTTTCAAAAAAGAATCGCTACTTTTTAAAAAACAATCGCAATTTTTTTCAAAAAGAATCACTATTTTTTTTTAAAAATCGCTACTTTTTTCAAAAAGAATAATATAACAAAATAATAACAATGTAGCAAATTTATAACAATGTAACAAATTTATAATAATGTAACAAATGTGTAATAACACTGTAATAAATGGATAATTACATTGTAATGTAAAATAACACTGTAATGTATAATAACACTGTAATAATAAGGCTGTAACAAATTTATAATTACATTTTTTACACTACTTTTAAAAAAAAGAACCGCTACTTTTTCCAAAAAGAATCGCTACTTTTTCCAAAAAGAATCGCTACTTTTTCCAAAAAGAATCGCTACTTTTTTAAAAAAGAATCGCTACTTTTTTCAAAAAGAATGTAACAAAATAATAATGTAACAAATGTATAATAATAATAATAATAATGTAACAAATTTATAATAACACTGTAATAAATGGATAATTACATTGTAATAAACGTATAATTATATTGTAATAAATGTATAATAAGACTGTAACAAATGTATAATTACATTTTTTACACAACTTTTTTCAAAAAGAATAATGTAGCAAAATAATAATGTAACAAATGTATAATAATAACAATGTAACAAATGTATAATAACTAATAAATGGATAATTACATTGTAATAAACGTATAACTACTTTGTAATAAATGGATAATTACATTGTAATCAACGTATTATTTAGGGCTGTCAGTTAAACGCGTTATTAACAGCGTTAACGCAAACCCATTTTAGCGGCGTTCATTTTTTAATCGCGCGATTAACGGTGTTTTTGGCCAAGCAAACTTTGTAGTTTTTTTCATATGCTTTTGCAACAGGACGCGGCATGCGCGGCACTGTGCTATGAGACCCACTCATTTCAATGGCTTGCGTTGCGCGAGGACGTTTTGAAAGCGCAAGCGGATCGAGCTAGACCGGAAACAAAACAACAGGCACGACGCCGCACACACTTGTTTGGGCTTGCGAGCCGGACAAAAAGTTGGTTAATATGGCGTTTTGAGTGGATGGCGAGCGCGAGACGTCGAAATGGATCCCAATAAGATTCTGAATAGAAAGTTTTCTTTTAAAAAGTTGCCAAATGGTTCCATTGACAAGACCAAAGTGATCTGTGTGTTTTGTCGTTGTGAACTGAGCTATCATCATCGCAGCACGTCCAGTCTGAATTTTTTTAAATTTATTTAACCTTTATTTATCCAGGTAAACTGTTTGAGAACCACTTCTCATTTACAAACATGACCTGGCCAAGAGGCTACAGGAATAAATAAGAACATACTGTACAGCTGTACATAGTCAAACACATAACAAGACATAGAACAAGTAACTAAATTAAAAAAAGATAGACAACAAAGGGGAAAAAGAAAAGGAATAGAGTGCTTAAATATGTGTGTATAAATATGGTTCATGATTGTCAGCAGGAACAAGAGTCAACTATGTAATTTTCGAGGTTTTGCTTAAAGGTGGAGATTGGGATCAGAGATGTAAGTTTCAGGGTATTTTGCAGTATGTTCCAGTCATGTACTGATGCAAAGCGGAAGGCATTACGTCCAAAGGTAGTAGAAGTAGGGGGGGTACTTAATTTAATCAAATTACTTGATCTTGTGTGATAGGTGTTATGAGCAGCATGAAGTAGGGATGACAAATAGAGAGGTGCCTTGCCCAGAATTGTCTTGTATATGAAGAGAAACCAATGATGGAGCCGCCGGGTATAAAGGGAGGGCCAACCCACCAGTTTATACAGGTCACAGTGATGAGTGTGAAAGGGTGCATTAGTGGCAAAACGGATGGCTGAATGATAGATTGTCAAGTTTTTTTAGAGCTGTGTTTGGTGCCATTCTGTAGATAATATCGCCGTAATCCAAAATTGGCAGTACTGTCGTCTTAACGAGGGTGCATTTGGAAGCATGGGTAAAGGAGGCTTTATTACGGAAAAGAAAGGTTAGTCTAGCTTTGACTTTTGTTTGAAGGTTATTGATGTGTGTAATGAATGACAGGGATGAATCCAACCAGATACCTAGGTATTTATATTCTTTGACATACTCCAGAGCCATACCGTTCATGCAGGTGATTGTAGGTGGAGTCTCTGTAACCTGTTTTCGGCTAAAAAGGATACATTTTGTCTTACTGTGTTAATACGGAGGTGGAGACTGTCAAAGAACTGCTCTATATAGGTGAAGCTGAGTTTAAGAATGGAAGCCGCAGAATTGGGAGAGGAACCAACTGAGTACAAAATGGTATCATCTGCATAAAGATGAATCCGAGAGGTACCAACAGCTCTGGCTATATCATTGATGTAGATAGAAAAAAGGTTTGGACCCAGGATGGAGCCTTGAGGCACACCTTTAGAGACAGTGAGTGGGTCTGACATAATGTTGTCAACCTTTAGTTGCTGGACACGGTTGGTGAGATAATTAGCAAACCAATCACAGCTAGAGGAGGACAGACCAATACTGGAGAGCTTATGTAAGAGGATCCTATGGTCGACAGAGTCAAAGGCCTTGGCGAGGTCTATAAAGGTGGCAATACAGACCTGTTTGCTGTCTAATGCTGTAATTACATCATCAAGGACCTTTGTGGTGGCTGTTATGCACCCATGTCCCGTCCGAAAACCAGATTGCATGTCAAATAATATATGTTTTTTATCCAGGAAATCATTTAACTGTTTTTGTACGAGTTTCTCCAGAACTTTGGCAAGGCATGGAAGGATGGAAATTGGGCGGTAACAATTTGGGTCAGATTCAGAACCCCCTTTGAAGAGGGGGGAAATTGTGGCTGATTTTCAATCAATAGGGAACTCAGAGAACTGTAGGGACATGTTAAATAGTCTAGTGACGGGAGCGAAATACCACTTGATGGCCAAGCACACACACAGCTGATGCGAATTCTCCGCCCCCTCGTCAATATCAGGACCTCGTCAGTATTTCTTTCACCCTTTTATTGATGGACAGTGTTATATTGTGTGAATTGTTTATTGCGATTAATCGCGAGTTAACTATGACATTAATGGCGATTAATCGCGATTACATATTTTAATCGTTTGAGAGTACTGGTATAATTACATTGTAATAAATGTATAATAACACTGTAAACTGACATAATGACATACAATAAATATGGAAAATTTAACTATATATTAACTACTGACAACTAACTACTTCTGAATAACTACAATATTCAGAAGTAAACAATTGTTGTGTATTGTATTTTATTTATTTATATTTATATTTATATTTGTATTTATATTTTACCGTGGGTTGATTAGTGAGAAACGCAATTTCGATTTCTTTATTGTTGTGGAAAAATTAATATTTTAGTTTATCCTGATATTGTGTGGGTTTTACTTTAAATTCGATCATGTATTTTCTCTCCTGGAATATTTGCATATACTCAGCAGGAACAAAGGGGCACACACACACATAGCATATGGAGACAGTAAAGTCCAGGGGGGGTCGAGAGCCTTTTGACCACATAGGATATGCAGACAGTAAAGTCCAGGAAGGGGGGTTAGGAAGGGCCATTGTATTTCTAACAAAACCTGCTTTTACTGGTATTTCTGGGGGAACGGAAATTTACAGGAAAAGGGATTCTGAAGGGGGTATAAAGGCTGTATGCTTTCTGTGTGATTCAGGTCTGTGTTCCTATCGCGAGGTAGCTGTCGCGGTATTTTTGTGAGCAAGCCTCGTTTAAAAGAATAAACATCTTTTAAAGTACAATTTGAATCTAATGTCTCTTACTATGATGTTGTTTGTTAATTAAATTGTTTTTGCCACAACATCTGGCATATGTGAAGGAATTGACAATAAAGTTGACCTTGACCTTGACCTTGACCTAAACAATGTAGCTGACTTAACCCTTTCACACGTAAGTTTAAAATATTCTAACTGACCCCCCAGCGTGAGTTTTTCAAGGCGACCGTTATTTAGAACTTGTCACTTTAATGTTTCCATGGTGACGCTTCATTGCTTGTCACAGCACAACCACAACACAGCGCTGAATGAATGAGGATCTGCTTTTATGTCATTTTTCCTTTTTTATTAAAATTATTCCCAAATGTATTAGCTATAGCATGAAACACTGATATTCCGATTGTCAAATATGTGCAAGTGGATGGGTTTTGTTGTTTAAACATCTTTATAACGATTGCGTTAGTTGAGCTGTAGTCACAATGGGCGGCGCCATTTTAGTTTGTTGTACAGTTCAGAGAATCGGATCTGTTGGATTTACAACACGTCATTTCCTCCACTTCTCACGAAATACATGAAAGTAAGTGGCCGGTGAACTGGGAGAAGACCACTGATCTATATAGAATGACTGGATAGCTCATGACTTCATAAACAGTGAAGCCACCGCGCCGCCATATTGTGATTCCCTAGTGAGCTTACGCGTTCTATTGAATCAATAGGAAATTGAATGATTTGACTAAGAAAACATTGCATAAGGAGACACCGTCTTTAAATCTAAAGTCTCCCTGAACAGTCTTACAACGCAAACATCCTAAGCATTTAAATGGGTATTTGTTTAAAGTCGGAAATTATTCCTGCTTACTAAAAATTAAGTATATGTGAATTGTGAACTTAAAATTTAGCTCTTTCTGATTGTGTTTTACAGATAGATCAGTAGTCTGTTCAAGTATTTGATTAGTTAGCAAGAACATGTCCAGGAAATGCATAATACAAATTGTATGGGTTATTGTATTCCTGTTTCACCTCTTATTTACCCCTTATTTACACTGTACACGTCTGCGGCGCCACACGGCTACCGGAGCTGATCGCGCCCACAAATCGGCAAATCACGTGGAAATGCTCCTGGTGTGAGTTGACACCGCGTGAAGGTAGGAATAAAACATTGTAGGAGCCGTAATGCGCCGCAGATGTGTGCAGTGTAAATAAGGGGTTTACACATAGCATAGGCCTACTCTGTTTGCAGTGCATCTTTTTTTACCATACCCATGTCAACAGGTTGGAGCTTTCACTGCACGCGGATGCCCGTCCAAGTGCGGTGCGGTGCGTGCAGAGATCGTTTGTGCTGCAGGCGCTGAATTAAAGAGACAGCGCATGATTCGTGGTCAAACTGAACACGGATTGACATGAAAATATGAAATAAATGCATTTAATAAAATTTGTAAGAAGTAATGCATTGAATAATACGTTTATTGGGTTTAAACTTGAATACGTCAGTGAAAGAATGTAGGAAAGAACATAGCAGGCTATACATTTTTTTAAAAACAACACGGAAATAGCGACAATTGTGCATATAAATTACTATATGTGGGCTTAAAGTACAACCTGTGAGCAGTTTTTCAAGATCCTTTTGTGATCTTCGTTTTACACTTGTTGATGCACAGCGAGTCATCTTAAAAGTGCCGTCGGAGCTACCGATCTCTGCATAACGGCCGTTGGAGCCCTCTGCTGGTAGGGAATCGTAAGATGGCCGCTCGAACACTTCCGGGGGCTTCACTGCCTGGTGGCAGTTTAGAACGTCATGAGCTATCCAGTCATTATATAGACCAACGCTACTTTTGCGTCATCGAAGGGTAACGCCCCCTTTTGGGGGAAAACAAACGGATTCCCCTGAGAACAGAACTCGCTCTAGATCTGTAAAGTTTCTTGATAGCAAAAATGGCACAAACTTAAAGAAGCTACTGGATACGGGGTTACAGAGATGTCCCTTTGAAATGGTCAAAAACTGGATTAATGACCCCACGCAGTGGCCAAATATGGACTATTTAGGCATCTAACGTTACCACTATCTCGTGGAATCACCAAGTAAGTAACGTTAGCCTATTTTTTTGTCATTAACACACTCACAGTATGACAAACTAGACGATGAGGCCATGTCACTTGGATCATATTTAACTTGATTTAAGCTATTGACATAGTTTTGTTGTCGACTAGCTATACTAGTTAGAAAGACGAAGCTGCTAGCAGCTAACGTTACGTGATTAGCTCTCACTAGGCACGCTACTTTGGCTGTTAACTGATTTTACTGTTGAAAGAGTGGCAGGCTAGGACTAAAGTGGACTTGGCTGGTTTCTGCTTGTGTCTAGAAAGTGCTTTAGGCCTAACTGTTATATGACTTTTCGACGACCACTGCTCTGGCTAACTTACATGTAACAACACGAACGGCAGTGGATCAAGCCTTCTAGGCTAGATAGGATAGCGTAATGTCACAACATCCAATTTGATAGCCCCATACATGCATACATTGGTCCTATACATATTTTGCCGTACACTGTAAACCTTTTTACAACTTTCAAAGTCCTAGCACTTTCTAGACACAAGCGGAAACCAGCCAAGTCCACTTTAGTCCTAGCCTAGTCGACAACAAAACTATGTCAATAGCTTAAATCAAGTTAAATATGATCCAAGTGACATGGCCTCATCGTCTAGTTTGTCATATTGTGAGTGTTAATGACAACTGCAAAAAAAATAGGCTACTTACTTGGTGATTCCACGAGATAGTGGTAACGTTAGATGTCTGAATAGTCTATATTTGGCCACTGCGTGGGGTCATTAATCCAGTTTTCGACCATTTCAAAGGGACACCTCTGTAACCCTGTATCCAGTAGCTTCTTTAAATACCGCTCACGGTCCTCGGCCGGCAAAGAGAGTGTGTATGTTTGTGCCATTTTTGCTATCAAGAAACTTAGTTAGCAGATCTAGAGCGAGTTCTGTTCTCAGGGGAATCCGTTTGTTTTCCCCCAAAAAGGGGCGTTACCCTTCGATGACGCAAAAGTAGCGTTGGTCTATAGATCAGTGGAGAAGACTAGGGTCAAATGTAAAGCTACTTACACAATCTGTATCTGATATGAATAAAACATGTGTCGTCTTATTTTATTATAATGGAAAGGATTATTATTGCCGCTTCCATAGACACCAGTGTGTATTTTACAAACTCAAAATCATTGTTTTGCTAGTACTTATGTGTATTTAAATGTCTGAAACCTAAAATATACATTATGTGGTTGAAAACACTCAATAGTTGTGATATATGACAGCACCGAGTGCGTCCGTCTCTGGCTCAGCGCCAGCCAACGCGCGAAAGCTCGTTTGAATTTAGCAGTTGATCACGTGATGCACTGACCGTTCTAATCACACCGGTGTGATCGTACGCTCCAGGGACCAGCCAAGACTGATCACACCGGTGGAGCTGACAGAATGTTTATTTTTAAACCACGACCCTCTCTAATGTCAGAATGTTTATTTTTAAACCACGACCCTCTCTAATGTCAGAATGTTTATTTTTAAACCACAACTTCAATGTGTGCTTCTTTTACCGATATATTTACCGATATCTTTTGCATTTCTAATCCAAACAACGTCAAACTCTGCACTGCACTTACTCGTGCCCGTAGCAAGACACCTGCCAAGTTTGAAATCCAAAAGTTCGAGAGATATTCGATTAACAGACAGACAGACAGACAGACACACAACAGACAGACGTTCCTGTAATTTATAGATAGATAGATAAACAGCCAATATGCTAGTAAAATGCATGCTAATAAGCAACAAGTTAGTAGTGAGAATTGAACCCTAAACTAAAGTGTTACCTACTTTTGTCTTTTGTGCCTATTAATATTCAACAATGTAGAGACTATATAAACTATGAATAAACTTTAATGGTTTGTTAATAATTTGTAAGTACTTATTTACTGTATACTTATATAGTGTTCAAACTTTTGAACACTATATACTATAAAAATGAAAGCCTATACTATACAACTTTTACAACCTGTCTGCATTAAACATGACAATGTTAAAACTTAAACAAATTGAAACTATAAAACCCAACCGAAAAAAGAAAGAAATTGATAGTAAAACTATTGTAGTGCTTTGAAGCCACAGCTCAGTCAGTGCTGTCATGATGTCATTTCCCTGTGGCTCTAGAGTCATTAGTCCCGTCTCTGCTGATTGGCCCAAAACAAACAGGCGGCAAAGATGGCAGATTTCAAATCACGTACTTCCTGGAGTCTTGCGCCAGCCGAACAACTGCTGTTGAGATGAACGGATAGCTGTCTCCAGGTATTACAGACCTCCTTGGCTGCAGTAGACAGAGTATCTTTGATTATGCATGCGTGTAGTCCTCTGGCTCCTGAACTGCTGGCTTCTCAGACCTGGCAAACTGTGAAAAGACCTCTTTTGAACACACAAACACAAACCGATCTTGACAAGGCAGAGGAGGTGATTCTAATTAGATCCTGCACATCTGAAAGTGCACATGCTCTGTATGGAAAATGATTCAGCTTCTCTGTGGATGCAAATCTAGCTCCAGGACATCCAGTTGCCTTGAATTCTGTGCCAGTGCTAAACACTTCCCACAGCAAGAATTGTGTTGAACGATATAAAAAGGAGGAAAAGCACAGCAAAGAGCAGAATTCTTTAGCACCCCTGATCATTTCAGAGGAATACGTGCATTGTTGCTTTTTTGGTTCTCAGTCTCCAACAACTCAACAAAATATTCTCTAGTTTCAGATTTTTTTTTTTAAAGGTTGAACATGCCAGCATGGCTCTATGTGGGAGTGATGTTTCATTTTAAAAGGAAACGAGCGAGGTCTGGAGTGACTCTCAAATATCTTCAGATGGAAGATGAAATGAAAAGGAAGTGCCAGACTTGAACAGTTGAGAATTGATCGTGCATTGACGTAGACGTCTTCAAATCAAAGCATGACAAAAGACAACCTCTACAATAGATATGCACAATTAATCAAATGAAAAGTGCTGTGATTAAATAATCGTAAAAATTGTTTAATACGGAATTACATTTATGCTTTTTTTTTGGAGCTGTTGAGCATCATTTTATGTATTAGTCTGTAGGCCTATCAGTAACTACAGCTGTTGAAATGAGTTTAAAGCAAGATTTGTTTTTCATGTTTTACTTCTGTTCGCAGGAGCATGTGAAAATAAATGCTGAAGAAACATCACTCAACAAATTATGTTTTATAAACAAGGTTCGGGGGGAGCACGTTCAAATAAATCATTCCAATCAACTCGTCAACAAACAATTACATGTCTACCCTGTCAGCACAAGAGGAAGCATATATATATATTCTCTGTCAACTCACCTAACATGTCAGAGATCGAACTCTTCCCATCCGACGACGACTCCTTCGTCGGCCAGGCTCCATCTCAGCTTCCCAACACCGCAACGAGCTCCCATGCTCAACAGGTCACCGCTTCCGAACCTCCAGCTTCACTGCGTGGCCGCCGGCCTAGTCAAGCCGCTTCTCGTACCCCGAGGCGCCGTGGCTTGCCCTCACCTCCACCATCAAGACCTCCACCATCTCCAGCTTCCTCCTACACCTCAGCACAACCCACTATTCCTGCAATCGAGAAATGGACAGTGCTGGGGTTGAGACAAGCGCTAATCAGCGCTGACATTCATTTTCCTAGGAGGATGAACAAAGCACAACTGTACAACCTGTACATTTCTCTCTAGGCAGCTTTTCCTTCTCCAAAATCCACTCCACCTTCAAAATCAGCAAAAAAGGCAAATAATTACAAAACTCAAAACTCACGTTCCCAGAAAACACCTTCTCCCGACGTCACAGGGCCCAGTTTTCCGCGAGCGCCAGACCGCAGCAGGCCTTCAGCTAGCCTGGGCCGCGCCCCAGATTCCGCCGCCGCCAGGCCCCACTCTTCTCTCCGCTCCACTGAGCTACAGACCTGGCTTTGTCCAGTACCGCACCTCACGTCACATTGCCAGTTTCAAGCGAAACGGGCCACTCTATCAGCGTGAGTATGCCAACAGTACAGGCCCAACCACCACATCATCCCCCTGTAACTTTTTCCAACCCTTTTTCCAGTCCATGGCCTGCAGTCCCACCGCCAGACTCTAGCGTGAGGCAGCCTCAGCTAGAGCCGCAGGCCCAGACACATTTCCTACCTCCCCAGCTCCCCTACTTCCCCACTTTTCCAGTTCCCCTTCAAGCTTTAGGGGCCGACCCAAGTGTGAGGTTGCCTCCACAAACGGCTTCGGCCCCGGGCTTTTTTCCTCCTAACACCTTTCCCCAAAACCATTCTCCTTTTAATCTGTTTTCCGCAACGCCGATGCCCATCCCGCCGAACGCTACAGCTATAGAGGAATGGAGGAACCCATTTCTAAACTTACCATAAATTGTTCTCAGCAAAATGCACTGTCTGTGTACCTCAATGGAGCCAGTGCCCTTACTGGGGCACCCTTGACACAGAGCTACACAATAGAGTGTTCCTAGGCTGCCGCAACATATCCCGCGCCGTTTGCAGATCTGTTTCGCACTCCACCACGGCTTGTCCTTTGATTAACCCTGAAAATCCGCCCCGCCCAGATTCATCAGCCGAAAAATCAACCAGTTACGTCCCGCGACCAGCAAACACGAATTTCAACGACTCAGCCATAGATTCCCAAAGAAGGAAAATATCCTTCCCATCCAACAACCAAGCTTGCAATAACTTTAATTCAGGACGTTACTTATGGCAACGGTGCCGTTTTTTACACATTTGCAGCTACTGTGGCGGCGCGCACGCTCGCACTATATGCCCTGTAAAAAGGTCTGTAAATAAAGATTCCAAAAACTACTTGTCGACTCCTGTGAATTTTTCTCGTCTGTCTTCTGAATTATCTCACCACCCTAACACCGACTTCACGGACTAATTACTGTCTGGTCTCGAGCACTCAAAGTATCATATGCCACAATCTCCAGTCTGCTTTCGCTGAACCTGACACAGTCAACATCCTTATTAAAAAAGAAATCGAATCAGGCTTTATGATTGGTCCTTTCAACATTCCTCCTTTCGAATGTTTCCGTATCAGCCCAATTGGAGTGGCCACTAGAGAATTTTCAGGAAAAAAACGTCCAATAATCCATCTTTCAGCCCCGCATAATTCTCAGTTTCCAAGCATAAACAGCCTTATCTCGCTCGAACAATTTTCTATTCATTACCACACCATTGATCAAGCCATAACCTTGATTAAAGACACAGGTTACGGCGCTTGGCTCGCTAAAGTTGATATCACCTCTGCTTTTAAAGTGATGCCCATTCAACCAGATTCATGGCATTTGTTCAGTGTACAATGGCAAGAGAAATTTTATTTTGCTGTCCGTTTAACTTTTGGCTGCAAAAGTAGCCCCAAGATTTTGACATGCTATCAGAAGCTATTTGTTGGATTCTTTCCAATAACTACTCGATACCCTACCTAATCCACTTGCTAGATGATTTCCTAATCATCTCACCGCCCGACACCGTCCCAGCCGCACATCTTCTCACAGTCCAAAAAGTCTTCAATGAGCTCGGGATTCCAATCGCCCAAGAAAAAACCATGGGTCCAGCCACATCCATTGAATTCCTGGGCATTAAATTGGACACAGTCAACTTCCAGGCCTCGCTGCCCATGGAAAAAATCGACAGGATTATTCTGGTCGCATCCACCCTCCTAGAAAATCCAAATTGCTCTAAACGAGAGCTACTATCTCTGCTCGGCCATTTAAACTTTGCGATGGGCATCATCCCACAAGGTTGCCCTTTCATCTCACATCTTCTCTTCCTCGCATCATCAGTTCACGCGCTAGAGGACCAAATCTCCCTAACTACTTCATGTTGCAACGAGCTCAGTTTATGGATAACATTCCTTAAACAATGGAACGGCCTGTCCTTTTTCTATATTAATCTGATTTCTCTCCCCATGGATATCCAACTGTTCACCGATGCAGCTCCCTCCGTAGGTTTCGGAGGATTCTACCAAGGCCGTTGGTTTGCGTCTACAGGGCCCGCCCAGTTGCTAGATTCACCGCAATCACTAAGATCCTCAGTGTTGTTCGAGTTGTATCCTTTAGTGGTAGCAGCTTTCCTGTGGGGCAAAGAATGGTCAACTAACAGCATTATGGTACACTGCGATAACGAAGCAACCGTGCATTGCATCAACAAAGGCCGCTCAAATTCCCCCACTCTAATGCCTCTCCTAAGACGCCTCATTTGGATCGCAGCTTGCGACCAGTTCATCTTAACTGAAAAACCTGTCCCTGGGTCAAAAAAACAAATAGCTGACTCTTTCTCTCGTTTTGCTTTCCAAAAATTCAGGCTGCTGGCACCAGAGGCGGACCCATGCCCAACCCCAGTACCTCACTATTCAGAGCTGATATTCCCATAAACCACCCATTGAAACCACTTCTCGATGCCTCTCTTAACTCCATTCTTCAAGCCGTTTTACCCAGCACCTCCAATCCTACTTAACCGCATGGAAGTGTTTTAAGTCTTTCCACTTCACATACATCCTGCCTTTTCCCAATTTTTCTCTGCTCACCGTCACTTCATTTATATCCTATCTCGACAGCATCAAGAACCTCAAGGCCCGCTCCATCAAGGGCTATCTAAGCGGAATCCAAATCTTCCACAAACTCCTTTTTGGTTCACCCTCCGCAGACATAGCAAATTCCCAGACATCAATGTTCATCAAAGGCATCCAAAAAAACCAACCCACCCGCCCAGATGCCAGACAACCAATAACTTTGGATATTCTCACCAAATGCATCTCCACCCTCCGCCGAGGCTACCACTCCACCAACACTGCCCGCACTCTGGACGCTATGTTCATATTGGCTTTCTTCGGTTTCCTCAGATGCTCAGAACTCACCATCACTTCCAGCTTCAACCCAAAAGTCCACCCCACAATCTCAGATCTTTCAGTACTAGACAACAAAACCATCTCTTACTTCATCAAACAAAGCAAGACGGATCAAATGAAAAAAGGCCATTTCATATACATCTTCATTCTCCAATCACCAATCCAACCATACCAAACTCTCTTAGCGTACTCACAATCCAGAAACTCACAGACCAAGTCCCCTTCCGACCCACTCTTCACCGACGACTTCAATCGCCCCGTCACACGATTCTGGTTCCAAAAACATCTCAAGGCCATCTTGCTTCAATCAGGCATCCCAGCAAACAATTTTTACTTCCGCATAGGCGCAGCAACCACAGCTGCCCAAAAAGGGCTCTCCCAGCAGCAAATCCAAGAGCTTGGCCGCTGGTCGTCGGAGGCCTTTAAGAGTTACATCCGTTCAAACCACTTCCATACCAAAGAAGCTCAACGAACCCTCCTCAGCTAACTTCCTCTCAACTCACAATAGGATCCCAGGAAAGCAAGTCAAAAGCAAGTTCGTCTACTGTCGCAGCAGTGTCTTCTACTCCGCTCCCGCAGGAGCTCCGTTACTCCATCCAAACTTGCTCCACTGCCGCAGCAGTGTCATCTACTCCGCTCCCGCAGGAGCTCCATTAATTCAAGGAAGTTTGGTCAACTGCCGCAGCAGTGTAATGTACTCCGCTCCCGCAGGAGCTCCGTTACTCCATGCTAACTTGCTCCACTGCCGCAGCAGTGCCATCTACTCCGCTCCCGCAGGAGCTCCGTTACTCCATGCTAACTTGATCCACTGCCGCAGCAGTGTCATCTACTCCGCTCCCGCAGGAGCTCCGTTAATTCAAGCAAATCTGGTCCACTGCCGCAGCAGTGTCATCTACTCCGCTCCCGCAGGAGCTCCGTTAATTCAAGCAAATCTGGTCCACTGGCGCAGCAGTATCATGTACTCCGCTCCCGCAGGAGCTCTGTTACTCCATCCAAACTTGCTCCACCGCCGCAGCAGTGTCATCTGCTCCCCTTCCGCAGGAGTTCCATTAATTCAAGCAAGTCTGGTCCACTGCCACAGCAGTGTCATGTACTCCGCTCCTGCAGGTGCTCCGTTACTCCGTGCTAACTTGCTCCACTGCCGCAGCAGTGTCGTGTACTCTGCTCCCGCAGGAGCTCCGTTACTCCATCCAAACTTGCTCCACTGCCGAAGCAGTGTCATCTACTCCGCTTCCGCAGGAGTTCTATTAATTCAAGCCAGTCTGGTCCACTGCCGCAGCAGTGTCATGTACTCCGCACCCGCAGGAGCTCTGCTCCTCCGTGCTAACTTGCTCCACTGCCGCAGCAGTGTTGTGTACTCTGCTCCCGCAGGAGCTCCGTTACTCCATCCAAACTTGCTCCACCGCCACAGCAGTGTCATCTGCTCCGCTTCCGCAGGAGTTCCATTAATTCAAGCAAGTCTGGTCCACTGCCACAGCAGTGTCATGTACTCCGCTCCTGCAGGAGCTCTGTTACTCCATGCTAACTTGCTCCATTGCCGCAGCAGTGTCGTGTACTCCGCTCCCACAGGAGCTCCGTTACTCCATCCAAACTTGCTCCACCGCCACAGCAGTGTCATCTGCTCCGCTTCCGCAGGAGCTCCATTAATTCAAGCAAGTCTGGTCCACTGCCGCAGCAGTGTCATGTACTCTGCACCCGCAGGAGCTCCGTTCCTCCGTGCTAACTTGCTCCACCGCCACAGCAGTGTCATCTACTCCGCTCCCGCAGAAGCTCCATTAATTCAAGCAAGTCTGGTCCACTGCCGCAGCAGTGTCACGTACTCACCCATCCGACCTCAAGACAACCAACTCCCATCCTACGTTAAAAGAAGCCTCCCAGCGAACCACCCCTTCCCGTAGCTGATACCTTAAGCTTTGCATTCAGCAAGTTTTTGGGGGGTCATCAGCATCATCCTGGCGGCTGTCCTGCATTTTATTTGCTCTGGGTTCGGGCCGCATACCGAGCCCGGAGCCCTCTCCTCGGACAGCACACCAAACATGCATTTATTCTATCTGACTTATTTGTAAGTGTGAACTCGTGAAATGATGTTTTATAAACAAGATTCGGGAGGAGCACGTTCAAATAAATCATTCCAATCAACTCGTCACCAAACAATTAAATATCTACCCTATCAGCACAAGAGGAAGCATATATATATGTATATATATATATATATATATATATATATATATATATATATATATATATATTCTCTGTCAACTCACCTAACATTCCTTGACAGTTCCAGCATCCCTCCACCACCCCGACTCCTCACTCCTGGCTTATTTTCACAGTCAGGAATACAGGGGGGAGTACTCTGGGTTCGGGCTGCATACCGAGCCCGGAGCCCTCTCCTCGGACAGCACGCCAAACATGCATTTATTCTATCTGACTTATTTGTAAGTGTGAACTTGTGAATCAAAAACTAAAAGAACTAATACACAGTTCTTGTTTCAGTACACAAAAAATAAGCATAAATATTAATAAAACGGAAATGTTTCTAATTGAAACAGATTATCCCGATTATAGCATCAAGGGAAATAATTGACAATTATTTGTGTCATAATGGCGCAGCTTTACTTTATAGTAGTTTAAGTCTGCTTTTCTTGATTCTGTAATTTTCCTCTCTTCACCCTGACAGAGATGTGGGATGGGATGAGATAGTCTACATGTTTGATCTATGTCTCATCTATTTGTCACTTGAAAAACACTCAGTGGCACCAATCCCTGAGAAAAATATCTTTCAAATGGAAATTTTCCCAGATATTTTCGGATGACGCAATGGGGGGGGGGGGGGGGGGGGGGGGGGTTAACCCTGTTATTATTTTTATGACTTCACATGGAACTATTCATGAAAAGATAAACCGTGACGAAAAAGAAGAAGGAGTGTGTTCATTAAGCGAGAATACTCAAGTCTCTGTCATGTCATATATCCTGATGCCTCTTTCATAGCCAGATGAATACATGCTGTCCTCTGTAAATCATTTGCAGTCAGAGAGTTGCATTGAGCGCCGTTACCAGCGCAGCCAGTCAGAATGAATGCTGGAGCCAAGCTAAGCGCAAGAGATGTCAATCGCACACCTCAAGAATCACATCCTGCCCACTCTACAGACTACTATACATTACGCAATATCTGCTTTGGGGGTCATCAGATTACACTGGCACTGCCACGCTGAGCATTATGGAGGGTGGCATGGAAACAGTCTCTCTCACAGCGGTAATTAAATGGAGTGATATGTGTGGGTATCTCTTTTTCAGAGTGCAGCTGCTCAAGTTTGATAATATTCCTCAATGGACTTCATTTTGGTTTATCTAAACTGACCAGGGTGTCAGTGGTTATATACCTGAGTACTGTCAGTGAAGTGCACAAAAATGATGACCTAAGTGGCCCTGGATTGAGACCGAATTATTTAAATATCTTCAAGCTTGAGGAACATTTAATATCTCAATAATATACTAAATTAAAAGGTTTATTTGTCACATTTATCCAATACCACAGAGGTAAGATTAGCATTGTGCTGACTGTTAATATTGCTTTAATGCAAAAAGTTAAAGGTACACTATGTTTTTTTGTGTTCAAAATTTCAATACATCAATACATCATCAATCCTTCTTTCCCTTCTTACTTGTCTTACCCTGATTCCCTATGGTAAGCCTATAAGTGCTTATATATTATATTTTGGCATAGGTTAGTTGTCACAATGAGCGAGAAAGGTTGACATGGAGCACGATAAATCGCGAACCTCCGTAAAATCGCCCCTTTAAAAAAAAGGAAGAATAGAGATGAGTCTGCTGGCAAAAAGAGAATGTGACAGAGTTCGTAATAAAACAAGAATCAACATTGGCTTGGCTTTTTGGAGATTGCGAGAACTAAGGGATTTGAAATGTAAAAGCCTCAATATTTTTTAAAAACACGGAGATGGCGCTTTTATTACCCAACATCTGAGTGAGGTATTTAATCGAACAGAAAAATCACCATATGTAGCTCTCTAACAGAGGTCATTGTAAAGCATCTTTTGTGTATGAATTGTCGTAGTGCTTTGCTGGAATTTATTTTCAAGGAAGTACCATGTCTATAATGGCTACATTATAGACATCTTATATCTCATATCTCTTTAGCCTAGGAGTGAATGTTTTATGAGCAGTATGATAATCTCTCTCTTTTTGTTTTACTGTAGTTATGAGAAAGAACCTATTCATCCACACAGTCACACAGAGCCGAAGCAAAATCGAAGAAATGTTCTTCCGCAAAATGCATGCAGTTCTGCTAGAGGGCCAAAAGTTACATATAGTGTACCTTTACTATTAAGTATTAAACATTTTAGACACAATATTGCCTGCAACTTTGTCTATTTTTTAATAATAGTTTCTTTCAAAATAGTTTCAGTCAAAACCAAAGCAGAATCAACTAGCAGGCATCTCTGAGAAAAACACAGAACTACATTTTTTTACGGAATAAACAAACTTGGAATGCCACTTACCCGCTTAGCCAAAACAATTCGAGGACCGAAACTGTTGTTTAAAATGCCACATTTATTAGTATACAAAGATGCCACAACCGTAAAGTCCTGAAGGATTTTCTGTAATCATTAGCCTGTTAGTATACACATGATACTTTGTAATGTACTCTTTTAGTACTTGTGTCTAACTGAGGGGTTGTGTGGGTCATGTTGGTATTTGTTGACAATGAAGTTTTGTTTTGAGGGAAAGGGATTCGTGTTAAAGGCAGGACACTCTCAGCTGTCTTAAACACTTGAAAAAAACAGCCCCCTGAGTGACTCAAATCACAGAGAAGGAAAGCAATCCAATATCATTGACGTTCTGCTTGTATTACCAGGAAAACCTATTATATCCCATTATATCTGTCTTTTTACGAAATCATTTATAAAATCAACTTTTTTGACATATGGGAAATATGTTAGTATTTAAAATAAACCTCTTGGTTGTGTCATTGACAAGTTTATAAAAGTAAACTGTACAACTTTAAAGATCTGTATTTTTTCCGCACTTGTGGTGCCTTAAAAAGAAACAGATTTTCAATTGCATGAACTGAAAAATGTTCTGGTCATTTATCAAGTTGATCAGAGGTTATCATCATCTTTTAATAATATGGTTTAATATTTTAAGAATGTATATACTATTAATATGAATATCAAATTAAAATAACAAACTTAAATTCAAATTTTAATAGTATCCGAAGATAATATTAAAAAAAATATTATCCTTTAAAATCACATTTAAATTTGGACACGTTGACTTGTAATAAAATGTAATATCTCAGTGAATTTGTAAGTGTCTTCATACAAAATACAGGTAGCTTTTTTATATATATATAGAGAGAAAATATAATATTTTAGGAATCGGTCCCTTGCAAGGGGATATTTAGGGGTCCATAGAAGCAAAAAGTTTGAAAATCTACTTAAAGGCACAGTTCACCCAAAAATGAAAATTCTGTCATCATTTACTCACCCTCAAACTGTTCCAAACCTGTATGCATTTCTTTCTTCTGCTGAACACAAAAGAAGATATTTTGAAGAATGTTTGTAACCAAACAATTGTGGGGCATCATTGACTTCCATAGTATTTTTTTTTTTTTTTGGAAACCAATGGGGTCCATCAACTGTTTGGTTACAAACATTCTTCAAAATATCTTATCCATTTAATTATCTGCATGCATATCATCCCATGCACATGTTCCTACAAAATTCCCACATATGAAAAGGAAGTAAACTTTTTTTTGTTGTTGTTGTTTGTCTAACGGTCGATTGAACTTATTCTCCCACATGGAATTGTCCAGACTGTCACGTGTAAATGGCTTGACCTGTCGTCCAGGTTTGACTCTCGTCACTGTCTTCCACCTCTGTCAACTGACAGACTGCAGATAGCAAATATATCCTGCTGATATCCAAGCACCTGCGGTCATTATTTGAAATCAAGCATGACCAGATCCAATAATGGCAGAATTCAACCATCCATACCTCTGCCTCTCCTTCAGTTGACATTAAACGAGCAGTCTCTCTCTTTCATCTTCTCCCGCGTTTACTGACCTCTTTATTATGATTCCTTTTCTGCGTGTTGTTATGCACAATCACAGTCTCGCTTCAAGACGCGAAAACGAGTGCGCTGTCATTTGTCGTCTCGCGCAAACGTGCCTGTCACGCACGCCACAAAACCCTGTTTTGATATTTGTTTGTCTTGTCAAGAGGTTCAGATCAGTTTCTCAAACAGCTGTGACAAAACACCCCCTTGCCTAAGATGTTTAGTCAGGCAAGTACTGTAATTCTCACTAAACTGATATAAAATGGAAACTCTAAATGCGCAATTGTTTTTGAACCTTGCCAAGGAAAAACAAGGAAATACACCTTGATCTTCCTCAAAGTTGTCAGTTTGGAATTACTTTGTTCTAGCCGCTTTCCAAAATCCCCATATTTCCCCAATTACATTGTCATTCTGACTGTCTGCCTGCACTAGAGCAACAAGCTGTGCTGAATATTAATATAGTGAAAATAACAGGTAGAGACTCCTGCTTGATGTCAGAACAGCACACTCCAAATCACGTTCCTGCCGCAGCGAAGACGGCGCATGTTCGTGCATTCATTTAACAACCAAACAACCCGGCCGGGCTAAAGTTGGCAAGCGCTAACAGCCTCGAACCCAAATCAAAAGGTATGGAGCCATTCGTCTACGTTAAAGTGTGGCCACTTTGAAAGCAATTCTTGGTATTTCAGTCACGTTCCCCGTGGAGCTTTCATTCGAATGATTAAATGCAAACAAATAAACACAAACTGGACTATTCATTGGGCATTTTATGCCAAGGGGATCCAGGTTTGTGAAGGGACTTGGCTTTCTGTTGTGATCCAATCTCTTCTCTGCTCCCTAGCCAGCCTAGCTGTATGCTATCAGGGCTAGCCATAGAAATATAACAGACAATAGTGGCTCCACTGAATCCTGCACTAACTGAGCTTCCAGATTTGTTAGCTCAACAAATATGGGCAATGAAGCTTTCCTCGAGCCACACTCTTCAGCTCCTGCCAACGGGCAGATAATAAGACGGGCATACTTTTCCAGCAGACACTTCTGTCAATATTTCTCTTTGCACAGAGCAGACAGCTGGTTGCTATTAGAGATATGCTGCTGGGTGAGTGTGTTTGAGCTGGCTCTAACTGTGACACATGACCAGTCAGTCATGACACACTGGCAGGTGGAGGGACTCCACTTCATCAGTCCGTTTACAAAAGAGAAATGGATTAAAAAGAAAATCCTTTTTTTTTTAGGGGGTTGCGTTGCCTTCGTTGCCATCTCAAATATGTTCTGTTGAAATGGGACATTCTGTTGCATTTTAACACCTAGAAAGTAATATCACAGTTAGTTGGAATTAATTCTTGGAGGACTGATACGTTTCATGGGATGCCCAACTCCATGAAATGCCCCGAATGCCCAACCCCACCCCACAACTAAACCTACCCTTAATGATGTTATAAGCTCCACCCCAACACTGGTTTGAGACTGCTAGCTTGGCGCTGCTGTCCTCACCTTGCTGTGACGTATATGGGCTCTGCGGTTCTAAATTTGGTTATTGTTGGCACCGCAAGCCTCCACTGACTGCCAACAGATGAGGCATTTATACTTGACACATGAACCATTGTACTATGCTTTGAAATAACAGGGGGTGACTCAGAGTAATTGTCCTCTAAACCATCAGGAAGCAGCGGTGAGGTGAAGTAAGGTACTCACAAAAAATGTACCTTGGCAAGACTCAAGCTGTGCCTGAAAACTTAACTTAAGCAGTTGACTTGTTGCCTCACTGCCCTATCAGGCAATGACTCTGCAGACAGCATTTGCGCACGAAGGCAACTCACAAAACGGATTTTGGACAGACTTCTGAGGCAGCATAACAGTTTAATGATCTACAACAAAATAGAGAGAACTGTGGTTATAACTAAGCAAATATTTAATTACTACAATAGTTATTTTGTTGCTAGAAATGACATCAGAAGTGGAAAACGTTGGTCAGAAATGTACATTTACACACAGTCTACTGACCACCAACCGCAACTTTCAGACACCATGTTTCTTTTTTAGCTCAACTGTCACAGAATGGAAAGCACAGGATTGTGGGCAGCAAATCAAAGGCAGCAAAGGACACATCTATGCTTCCTTCAAAAATCGACCAGATGAAGGTATCTCAGGAGACAGGAAGCTAACATTGGATTCATACGTGCCTTGATGCCTTCCTACCTTGGAATGCATCCTCTGAAGGCAGTATTCTTAAGATTTCGGACGCAGCCTCTGTCGTCAGTGCTGCAAACTCCAAAGTAATTGAATAGTGTGGTTGTTGTCATGTGTGTCTATTTTTTGTGCTTTCAAATATTTTTTTATTGATGTAAAAGTCAGTATAACAATATTTGTAATAAAAGAAACAAAGCTTAAGTGTATGTTTGAAGAAATGTGAATGTTTTATACTTGTATGTGTCTGTTTAGAAAAGCCCAACCAGGGACAGGAGTTGAAAATTAGCATTAGCTATAAACTCTAAATGCTGCGCATCAGTTGCAGGATTTGTATTGTAACTATGTTTGACTGCATTGTCCCTGTTAAATAATAAATAAACAAATAAAATTAGGTTGTCGTCAATTTGGAGGACACATATGACGTTGTTTGTTTTTAGTTCTCCAAACTAGAGGTCTTCTCGGGTCCTAAAAACTGTACCCGACCCGAATCGACCCGAATCACTACTTATCCGAACCCGACGTGCATAAATTTTTTTTTTTTAAGAAAAACCCGACCCGAGACAGACCCGATAAAATTAGACCCGAGTCCGACCCGACCCGACGCCATTTCCTTTAGAACCCGACTGGATCCGAACGTAAACGTCATTTACATTGTGCACAGCCTGCAGCCCTGCGTTTCTCAAAAATGCACTTAACATAGACGCGCAAGTGTAAGCGTGCTGAAGTGCTAAAATGTCAATCACACATCACTGTAACCCATTACGTCCTATAAAATTTGGCATAATTTTATTTACCGGACCATACGATGATTAGAACCACCATTCGTTTTCCCTGACATTTTTCGCAATTTCTGTTATCGCCTCCATGCTTTTCTGACAGTTTCGCGTATTTTTAAAATTGATTGACAGGCCTGGCTTAACGACAATTCAAATACTTGCATTTAGTCAAACATCCATCCACATGATGGCGCACTAGTTCTTCTTGGCAAAGGAAGGGGTTGGTTTATGTGGAGCGAGCAACTGAGTAAATCAATGCGGAGGCAACCGTGCTTATGCTTATAGCCCATTTGCACGTAGAAGCGCGGATTCGCTCTCTCACTTAGAAAAAGTGAGAGAACGGTGTCATAGAGTTGTTTTAAATACTGCAATTTTCTTAAATGCCCAACATAGTTTAAAAGAATTCGGGTCTTCTCGGGTCCATTTGGAAAAAGCGTATTTTTTTTAAATTACCCGAGACCCGATGCCACTTTTTACCGAACCCGACCCGTGTCCCAGACACTCGTCGGAGTTTTGGACCCGAACCCCCTCGGGTCTCGGGTCGGACCTCGGGTTTTCGGATCCAAGTGGACCCGTGAAGACCTCTACTCCAAACCCACACTGCAATAGAATGAAAGAATCGTGCAAAACTCAGTAAATCTTTTAAATATTATTTCTTGTGACATTAGAACAAAATATATAAAAAACAATCTCTTTAATATTTTCACATTTTATTAACATTTTAATTTCACTTCATGAACATTTTTATTATTCATGGATCTTTAAACATGGACTTACGTACCTCTTAGGCCAGAGTAGCCTCGAAGACGCATTTCCGGAAGTGGAGCCACGCGCAAAGTTGTAAAAAATTAGGCCTAAACAACAAGTGCGACGAAGAGTTTACGAAGAGATGCAGTTTATTCAGCATATCAGGAAAATACCATACCAAAAACATTGCTTCGCAAAGGGCATTTATTGGGGGCATGATTGATTTGTTTGCTCAAAAATACAGGGTTTCACTTTATTTGGATGGTCCCTTTAAAGTACCAGTATACTCTTTTGATAACCACATTGACTTAAAGGGGGCATTATCTTTTAAATACATAACTAGGTTTTATACAAACATAGACCACTGTTTAAAAGTCTGAGGTCAGAAGAAATGATTACTTGTATTATTCAAGGACACATTAGATCAAAAGTGACAGTAAAGACTTTTATATTGTATCAAAAGATTTCTGCAATGATTATTCAACTATTCTATTCAAGTCAAGTCAAGTCAAGTCAAATATATTTATATAGCGCTTTTCACAATACAGATTGTATCAAAGCTGCTTCACAGTATCAATCAAAACAACTTAACAATGTTTGTTTATTACTGGAAAAAAAAAGACATCCAAGTTTGGTAGAGCTGATCAATGGTATGATTGGTTAATTAATTTGAATATCCCCAACTGAGCAAGCCAAAGGCAACAGTGGCAAGGAACCGAAAAACTCCATCCAGTGACCTAAAGGTGTCCTAGCACACCATCAGATGACCCAATGGAGAAAAAAAAACTTGGGAGAACCCAGGCTCAGTCGGGGGCCAGTTCTCCTCTGGCGTTTAAACAGCTTTAAATTCATCAAAGAATCTTATAAAAAAATTATAATTTACACAAAAATATTAAGCATTAGACTACTGGTTTTACTGTATTTGGTAACACTTTATTTTGATGGTCCCTTTTGAACATCCTGTTGACTATAGGTATCTTTGCAACTACATGTCAACTAACTCTCATTAGAGTATGAGTAGACTGTCTGCTTAATATCTGCCAACTCTTTATTGTGTTGGTCCTCCAACAGACTTTCTACTGACTAAAAGTAACTTTGCAAGTACATGTCAACTTATTCTATCCCTAACCCTACCAGTCTACTAATACTCTACTAACACTCTAGTGAGAGTTAGTAGACATGTAGGTGCAGCGTTACTTATAGTCAACTGAATGTGTTAAAATATGATTGGCATGTAACTTGGCAAAGTAGCTTCCCCATGTCTGGCATGTGTGAGAAAACTGAAGGATATTTGCTCACTTGTATTATTTAAATGCACTCGGTAGTGAATACATTTGTACTGGGGTGAAATAAAAACAACTGGGACAGGTAAATGAGAAGAAAGCTGTTGAAACCAAATGCAAGATTCTTAACTAAGAGCCTGAACATTCAGAACATTATGAAACTGTCGAGTGACAAATCCCTGCTTAGTGGAAAAGATGCTCTTTTTTTAACAACTAAACTAATGATGAGGATTAAGGGTTTATGTAGTGAGATAATACAACAGTTAAGGTTCTTTTTGCTCATATTTGAGATGGTAATTCAGTCTTTAGAGAACAGAGAGTGTTGGACAGTTACAGGGAAGAGTTTGTTCTTTTCCAATTCAATATTATACATGTTTCCCTGCCAACAGAATACACTGCAACCAGTATGCAGTTTAACTTCTGCAGTCAATTACATGCCATCGCTTTCATCTGATGGATTCGTAATGTTTTAATTTATGTCTGTTTAATTAATCATGTCACTTCTAATAACCAGCTCTGTTCATTAACAACGGAGATCGGTGCAGGTTTATTGACGGTGGAGGTAGTAGTTTACCTCTATGGCAACCGCAGTACCACAAACACTAAACGCTCATTGAA
Source organism: Tiaroga cobitis (assembly GCA_030578255.1). Taxonomy (NCBI): domain Eukaryota; kingdom Metazoa; phylum Chordata; class Actinopteri; order Cypriniformes; family Leuciscidae; genus Tiaroga; species Tiaroga cobitis. The sequence continues at coordinate 19,752,409 of CM060611.1, forward strand.
CTAGAGCTCTTATTGCGTGAGTAATCAAATTAACATGGATGCTTGCTATTATTTCTGTTCACAGAAGTCAAACAAAAGCATAAATTCTGCTATATTTCAACTGTGGGCTTACACACTGAAAAGATATTCTGTTTCTAAGGTAAAATCAGATGACAATAACAGCTCTGACCAAGCAGGTGAAGTATTTGCTCCACTGTCCACTCTGAAGTGCCTATTTCATATGCATGCTCAACAACAATACTTCAGCACCTTGGCTACAATACCCAAGTTATCAGCCAAGACTTCAAACCTCTTGCTTTGAATTACCTAGTAACAGGAGGTTGTTTGAGGATCCTTAAAGTAATGATCCCTGGCATCTTGGGGAGTTCAAAGTAAATTGGCAAGGGTTATAAAGCACACCGTCTCTTGATTTGCACTGATCAAAATAGAGAAATCAGCCAACTATGTTAAATAGAATTTTCATCACTGCTCAACCAGTGCCACAAATAGGTTATCTTGGATAATTACCGTGAGGCTTCATTACCTCCTTATCAAATTAGATTTCTTTTTCTCTTCAAGCTAGATTTAAGGCTGATTACGAATTTCACCACGAGCTCCTCAAAACTCACTAAAATGGAAAGCACTTTTTGAAGTGGTGTGGTTATTACCTACATTTCATACCACTATTTGGCTTCAACTTTGCATGAGGCTCAGGACTGCTTGAGATGAACAACACAAAGCCGAATCAATCCTCAGCTTATGGCGAGGCAGGCTTGTTTCCCTCCAATTTCACAAAAATTTCCATAACCACATAATGCTGTTTTTCTTTGCTCTGCCGAGCAGAGAGTGTCTAATATTGTTGAATTTTAACAGGGCACGACTTCCTCCATTGGTTCCTCGTTGTGCATTCATTCAATCGTGTTTCAAAGATGCCAATTTTCACCATTCTATAAACATCGACAGTGACTGACAGCGCCAGAGTTTGCCGTCCCATATCATATTTAGGTTTTTTTGCACGGTTGTCTTGGTGACAGCACATTGCGGCTTTAAATTATCAGCGGCTGGCTCTGGTTGGCTGGTGACTTGCAATGAAGGGAGGTTAGACTGACAGGCATATCACACATGTAGCCACTGAGGGCTGCCCAGGTCCACTGCAGCAGAGCTGGCTGATGAAACAAGAGGTAAGAAGGGACCACTGATGCTCAGAGAGGGAAATGGCCTAAACTAGCTCTGCATAGTGTCATCTTCTTTGTGAGATAGTCACAAGTTGGTAACCTCAGAGCATGGAAAGCACTCATCCAATTATTCCGCGCAGGTCGTGAGAGCCGCGCTCTCTTTATTTAATTAAATCTGGCGAGTGATAAACACTTCACTGCCAACCGGTTGCTTAAGCTTCGGCTGCTAATACTCACTGTGGCGTAGTGAGTTTAATCTCTACGCACCCTAGATGCTCAGTCAATGAAGATTTACAACAACAACAGAAGAAAAAAAAAAACTGAACTGGGAGCTTATCGCAAACTTTTTTGTTCTGCCTGAGCTAATTGTGTTTTATCATATTGCTCCGAGCTGGAAAATTTGTGCTGCTTATGATTTTGGAGTTTCAGTTTGACAGACAAAGTTAATGTGACTCATACGGCGTCAACACGTTCCCATCATGCCTATGAATGCTTATTGTATAACTAGGCCCGTATGTCTAATTAACGGTTTTGAATCCATATACAGTGTCCTTCAGAATCAGATGTCAGGACCCTTATAGAATCTCTCTTAATATTTCGTTGAAAACAGCAGCTGAAGTTAGCTATCTGAGGTTACTTCACTTTGAATTTTCTCCTTAAAGGGACATTAGGAATTTCTCCCATCTAGCGGTGAAAATGTATTTTGCATTCAAACGAACTGTGCTCTCCAGCACCTAGCTTTTTCAAATGCGTGCTGCATCTACGGTAGCCATTATCTACCAAAAAGCTATGACAGGATGTCTTCTAATAGCACTTCGTCGAGTGTTCCTTCGGGTGAACAGATTTGTTATTCCAAACAAACTTGACACAATGAACAAACGAATGTTACAGTATGAATAACTGACTGTGAAAAACATGAACTATTGTAATTAAGTAGTTATGCCTTCTTTATTCGCTATATTTTCTGAAGTAGGTAACGTGCATTGTTATATCATCATCAACTTTTAACTATAAAAGTTCATCTGTCTATAAAATAAAGTACACAAGCAAACAAGGAAAAAAAGCTTGGAATTAAGACTGTAACATTGACTTACCTGTCGAGAAGAAAGCAGGACTTCAGCGTCTCTTTTGAAATCTTTCTCCTGCATTAGCTCTATCCACCTGGAAAAAGCTATCTCGACATTAACTCGTGTTTTTTGTAATCTCCGGTCACGTTTCCTTTTACGATCTATTTTGGACTTTTCTGGCGACGAGGATTTGCAATGCAGCCTTTTAAACTTGCCGGGGCAGTGACAAGCGCCTCTCGCTGCTCTGCTCCTCCGTTTCTGCTGCTTTCAGTTACGTCACGCTGGCTCTGAACGAAAACGCGTTGTGGAAACGCGTTGGCCTACTTTTTGTCCCTCTCTGCTATTATAGTTTTTCAAGATGGCGGAACTGCATGGAAGCCTCCGTGGACCTACCCGTCCCATGTTTATAAAGATAAAAAATTCTTCGTTTACGAGGATAAGTCAGATAATTGGCAGAGGTATTTGTACACCATTGAGGACATATTTATGAATAAAAATATTGATTTTAAATAATAAAATACCTAAAAAAGTACACATTGTCCCTTTAATAGTTAGATGTTACGATAAGTACAGTAACTATTATCTTTCCCTCTAATCTGTTGTTATATACAAGTATTCTCAAAATTCATTCATATTTGTAGTATTGTATATTATTGACCTTAACTTTTGTTTTTTGCCATCAGACCAATTGATTGAAAAACTCAGCTGCCGGCATACAATACCGCAACACAATATGAATGCAGCAAGTGTTTTGATAATTAGCTGCTAAGTTAAATGCACACATATTAAACATAATTGGACCATAGTCAGCATGATCACAGCCAATTAAAATTAATACACCCTGTTTAAAGTGCTTTGTTTAACTTTGAAGCAAAAATAAAATGTCAAATTTGTCTCACTTAATGTCAGTTCAAACTTTTGATAAGTGATCGCCCACAAAGCCGCACACTGTTCCAGCATTAGACAACGAAGAGTGTAATTGGCTTTACAAACTCCATCTGCTTTTGATAGAGGAGTTTGAGAGCAGAGATCTTTAAATGCTGTCGAGGCAGATTGTGAAGCCGGTGAATTGTGGGAACAAACATACACACACACACACCGCACTATTATGACGCTAGAATAGAAAAAAAAAGATGTATATATATGTATATATGTATATATACATTGAAAAACCTCATAAACACTGGCAAGACAGGCGAGAAGTGGTTTCCATGGGACAGCATCTCTGTCCCAAGTTGAGACACTCGCACTGTACCCCTTCTTTTAATGGACCTCAGACACTACACATAACATAAAAAAAATAGGAGAAAATATAGGGACTGAAGAGATGTGGGGGGAGGGTTATCTTATATTATCTTATAGTATCTTTTATTTTTGGAGAGTGCTGACAATGGTAATTGGTACATAGGAGGAAAGATGGAAATGAGAATAAAAATGAGGAGTGGTGGTGGTAATAAATAATAAATAGTTACTTTGCTTATGCATACACACACATTCTCACACCCACCCACACACACCTAAACATTTACACACTTTTATTTCACTTCTGGAATTATGGAATTACTAGATTGTTCATTACTGCACTATTTTGGTCTGTGTCGGTCTGTTAAATAAATGTGTAGGAATTTTATAGATGCTTTTCAACAAGTGAGAAACAAAGAAAAAATGTGTAAATAACAGTTTGACACAAGCATTTCTTACTCTCTAGCACAAAATTCCACAGCAATAAATGCATTTGCAACAATACAAAAAGGTAGGGGTAAAATACAATTAAATACATAGACTGACAAAAAAAGAAAGAAAGAAAATGAATAAAAAAAGAAAGAAAGAATAAAAAATAAGTTATGTGGTCAAATAGTTTGATCTTGTATTTCATAATATTTGTTTTTATGTTTTGTCACATTTTTAAAAAATGTATTTGATTTATTATACATGTTTATTATCTTCTCATCCAATTGCCTCCTTGGACAAGATGCCACTGATTGACTGACTGACTGACTGGATGGATTGATTGATAGATAGTGACTGTGCGTAAAAAAAAAGAAAAAAAAGATTGGAAGTCATGGCTAAGGCAAGTGTAGTTTACTGGAGCAGTTCTTTTTCTGCCCTCACCGACAGCTACTACTGACATTCAAGTCGCATTCAACACTTCCGTTGTGGACAGGCCATCAAACGAAAAGGATTTGACCCAAAAATGAGAACTACAAAGCGTCCTGACCTTTTGCTGAACTACCCCATCAGAAGGAAAGCCCCCTGTTCTCCTGTCTCATCAGAAACGGTCATCATACTATTGGCGTCATTTGCAGGGGAAACAAAACAATCGACAGTTTTATTACGCGTCTCAATCTAGAGATTAAACTTTGGCCTGTGAAAGGGAATCACTCTGTCTGGATTCCTCTGTCGCAGTTTGAGTATGATGCAAGGTCCATTTGGCTGAGAAGCTCAGAGATTGAAGTCATTGTGTGGGCTAAATACTGTCCCCCCGTAGACACAACGCAATTACTCCTCACTCTCCTCACTGTTTCATGTGTTCCCTCATACATCAAAGCAATAACTTCTTCAAAAGGCAAGCCTGGGCAAAGCTCTCCGCAGGACTGCATTATGGATCAGCTTTGGGAGGCTCTGTCAAGACATATTATGAAGGAGAATTAATAAGGGAAAAATACTTTGCCTTTCACAAGCAACCATTGTTTTGCTCTTAAACATGGCCCGTTTTCCCCACTGAGGCCAGTGTGACATAACATTGGTCTGCAGGAAGCATCATTAAGAGTCCTTTGTATTCCTAATAGATGTTTAATGGATACATTTATGAGGGACATAATGTCAGCTACAGAAATGTAAAAAATGAAATAACATGATTTGTGTATCGCTGCCTTTTAAGATAGCATCCTAACTATCATGGGACCTCATTTGGAACACTACATAAGAAGCAACTCAACAAATAGTTAATAGACAATTTTATAATTAAATGTTAATTGAAATGGTAACCTTTTAAATAAATTTATAATGAATACTTTTGTATTTAGTTAGCATTTACATTTTGATAAACAGCATGATTAATATGCCTAAAATATTGACATGAAAGTGAAAGGTGAAAGGTCTCATATTTAATTGATTTTTATTTAAAAAGGAAATTAACTATCAACATTTCAGTAACACTTTACAATAGCAGTATGAATAGTCATGTACTAATACCTGAATTAATAGTTACTTCAACATGAACTCGATTGGTGAAGATATGATCTAATCATGAATCAATGAAGAGCTATCCTTAACTACAACAGGAGTCATAAGGATTCATGCATGAATAACAGCAGCCTTAACTACATGTTAGAACGTGTTTGATAGTTAATGCATTAATTAACGTTTAGGGGTAAACTAAATCAATCAGGCTCCGTAAGAAGGAATAACAAGTATTTTGACTTTGAAATAAATGTAAACACTTTATCGTCATAATTTAAACTATTGACATCTGCAGCTTTGTCATAAACATTACTGAATGGCACAGGATTAGTTTGTCATTATTTTCACTGATCCTCCTTATCATAGAAAATACTAAATCCACTAAAAATGTATCTTAAAGGCCTTAATCTGTTTTGTGATATTCTCTTTCCCATTAAACTAAATACTGTGACTTACAACAGTTTCTGAGGAATCAGTTACCCCAAAAATAACAAAACAGGAAACATGAACTAAGGTCAGGGGGACGTTTGGTGGGATCAGTACAGTTTACTCTCCATCCAGACACAGGACGTGATGATACTGTACCTCTGTTCTTTGCCTTTTGAAAAGCCACACATAACTTAACTGGGCTGAATCCTAGTTGTACTAGTAGATGTATATTTGATTGTATGTGTATGATAAATCATGTGCTGAATTTGGTAAGTAGTTAATAGTGAATTAAATATGATGTGCCCCCTCAAGTAATCATGACAAAACCATTAACAAGCCATTAGTTGAGGCTAGTATATGGTTAGTTAATATTTAAAAATTAGTTAATTATGATGTGCCCCCTCAAGTAAAGTCATGACACAATAATGCATTAACAAGTCATTAGTTGATGTTATTGTTAATAATGAATTTAGCATGATGTGCCCCCTCAACTAAAATATGAATAAACATATACACTATTTATATAATTAAACATATGGACTTAAAAGAAAGCCCAAACATACATGTAAAGACATACATATGGCACATTTACATGTAAAATGGTTCATAAGCTAATGCTAATCATGCTTCGATTAGCATTAGCTTATGGACCATTTTACATGTAAATGTGCCATATGTGTGTCTTTACATGTATGTTTGGGCTTTCTTTTAAGTCCATATATGTTTAATTATATAAGTAGTGTATATGTTTATTCATATTTTATACATTTAAACAACTATAAATACAGTTGATTACTGTACATTACCTCCTGAAAAAAATCCCAATACAACATAAATGCAAACATGTCTTCAATTATTAATTCGGTTTACCAAAGCAGTCAACATTTAGTAGATTAAAATGACAGCATTAACGTAGGAACATAAACTCTCCAAGAGCACCTAAAGTTCGCCACTAATGAGTATCCCACCAGAAACAAACTCTTCAAACTGTAGTTCCGGGAAGAAAAGTAGCTATGACTAAACATAAATGACCTATACAAATCAGAAAACGGTTTATATCAAATTAGATTTGTTAGTGATAGTTATTAGTCTATTTCCACGTTTGATTAAACGCATCTGTTTAATTAATGGCTAAATAATCATGTGCCATTCCAATTATTTGTCACAAAGCTGCAGATGGCAGATTATGATTACAGTTTAAATTATGACAGTATTAAATCACATGTTTATGCCTTATAAGTTAATGCCTTAATCAACATTTAGGGGTAAACTATCAAACACATACTAACATGTAGTTAAAGCTGCTGTTATTCATGCATGTGTTGCACACACAGAAGAGGCTGTTTTCTGGCGGCACATATAATTTTTATTTCTGTCACACACTGTAAGATCTGCAAATTCAACAAAGACAACAGTAAATTAGTTTCTGTATCACAGTGTTGAAATAGTTGGCAGTGTGACTTCTTTATGTGAACAAGTGAAAACCACTCTCTTTCCATAAACTCAATACACATTTATCTGTTATACAGTATGGTCACAGAAAATTAAAACCACCAAACAAAACATATAGCCTACTGACATTGACATTTCAGTACTAAGCTTATAAAGCTCCATATACCTACTCAAGCATTTTAAGAAGCATACAAGCAGTTTTTAACGTGATAACCGTAAACTCTCTTTACTAAAACATGGAGTGCACTGAAACAGAATTAATCTCATTTAAACATTGTAAAGCCGCGATCTCCCGCCCGACATCCGACAGCGCGGCCGCGGACATCCGCCTAAGCAGCGCGGGCAAACACATCCGCCAACGCGGTCGAGCAGGCCGCACATCAGCCGCGGTTGCGTCGATGCGGTCATTCTTATCAATTCCATGAAACAAAGTGCATCAAACTAAAACATTGAATTTACTTATACACCATGTCACATCACTTTTCTTACCTGCAAATTCAACAAAGACAACAGTAAATTAGTTTCTGTATCACAGTGTTGAAATAGTTGGCAGTGTGACTTCTTTATGTGAACAAGTGAAACCACCCCGCGGCTCCTCACTGTCCCCTAGTGTCACCCGCCGGTATACACAGGTTTAAGTGATAACAGATGGCTATACTTAATAAATGTTAAAGCTCCAGTAGGTAACTTTTGAGAACATGTATTTGCTAAAACTGTCATTATGTCCTGACAGTAGAATATGAGACAGATAATATGTGTAAAAATCAAGCTTCTCTGGCTCCTCCCAGTGGTCCTATTCCCATTTGCAAGAAATACACGCTCCCGGTCAGAAACAACCAATCAGAGCCGAGAGGAGTGTCTTAGCACTGTCAATCACGCTCGTGTACGCGCTGATCACACCCCTCTCTTGCACAGCGCGAGCGCCGGAGCGCGAGCCGTCGTTCAAACTCAAGATTGCCGGCGTGCTGCAGCTGTGCTTATGACGGAGAAACAACCTAAACTGCCAATTCTCCAGTGACACCTGCTCATAAAACAAAGAGGTAAAAGGAAAAAGACTGATGACGATAAACAACTGAAAAAGAAAGAATTACACAGAGCCCATTGACTCGGTGTCAAAACTCTAGCCGCATAACATGTAGATAAAATGTCACGCACTCTGCTAAGCAACAATTGAAACCTGCTAATTCACTGGCTTGTCATGTTGCTGAAATAATGTACTAGCACACCTTATCTAGCATTATATATCGCTAGAATAATTACTTACATGCTGTAACGTTAGTTACCGTTATATTAACGTTATCTTACTAGCTATTTATAACTTATAGAAAGAGTGCAACGTTATAAAGTTACATGTAGGCTATTGGAAAATACATAATGATTTGAGGACCAAGTTTGTAGTCAAAGTATGGGCAGGCCATAGTCAATGTAAAGCATATTATTGACGTTTAGTCCCTATTAGTGAATGTGCCATATAACTTTTTATCCGCCATCATCGGTGGCCCTGTTTACTAGCCTGCGCGTTCACGACAGGCTCCGCTGTGGAGGACGAGCTGTGGAGGGAGGGCTGTAGTGCAGCAGAGAGCAAGGGGGTGGGACCTGGAAGTTGTGCTTGTTCAAATTTTCAGGCTAAGTCAACGTTTTCTCAAAACTCCCTACTGCAGCTTTAACCAGCAATACAGAATAACAATAACACATATGAATAACAATACATAAGAGTATTTGAATCTATATGACTACACATGAATCCTTTTGACTCCTGTCTTAGATAAGGATAGCTCTTCATTGATTCATGAGTAGTTCATGTCTTCACTAATCATGAGTTCATGTTGAAGTAACTATTAATTCAGACATTGATACATGATTATTCATGTACTGTTATTATAAAGTGTTACCCTCAGTTATCACTGACAGGGTTGCGAACTTTGGAACTTTGGCTGGAGTGAGACTTTGGTAACCCTAATTTGAAAAATGTCAGTCCTTGTTTACTTAGTATAAACCCTGATTTATACACACACACAAAAAAAAAAACTAAAAGAATGGAAACGCTTTTTCAAAATATACAATTCATTTATTGATTGCACTATAAAAAAGAGAGGTGATTAAATAACAAACATTTAAAACAACAACATCAAAACAATAAGAAATCTCAAAACAAAAACTTTTGAAATATTTCAGCAAGCTCATCTAACAAAACGTAATTTGTACCATGAGCCTATTTTTATTGAACAATTAGCTATAACGCACGTCAGACAACGTTTGCAACTATAGTTGAAGTCTGTACTCTCGGCACACAGATAGGCCTACTGATTATCTCTGAACTCTCTCTGAACTTTTCACACGCAACTGACGTATCAGGTGCATGGTTTTCAGCGAATCAATGATCAGAGAATACTGCAGTGAGAACGCTGTAGGCAGATGTTACCATAGACATCATATGATGTCTATGGATGTAACAGCTGTGGCCTGTGGGCCTAAAGGAAGTCGCACACCGGACGAGAAGCGCAGCGCAGCGCAGCGCCTATTGAGGAAGTAAGATAATGTCTGTACTATGTTATGATTGTACTACTGTACAATTAAATACAATCGTTGCTAAGTCTGCAGTCTGAACACTTTCCCTCAGAGCGTCCGTTAACTGAATGAATTGAGAATATCACATGAAAATCCGATAACATCAGCAATTTTCGTTCAATCAGCGGATTTCTGTAAATGAATGTAAAACTAAATGTATATCTTTATACTTTAACGACGATTGGAGATAAATAAATGTAAATTTAATATAAAACTATGTACATGGCGCTCTGTGGCGCGGCAGGATTTTGAACAAGTTCTGGGCGCCGCGAACAGACACCGAATGCGCCACCGTTGTGTGTACACTCATAGAGAATAATGTGTTTAAGTTTTAAAGACGCGGCGCTGCGCTTCTCATCCGGTGTGCGACACCCTTTAAACTCCTCTCCTGTCATTAATACGCAGTGGTCTAGTCATCAACAGAAAATTAACGGATTGAGAGGGGAGAAAAATGGATTTTCGTATGACATTTCTTGCGTGTGCATGAGAGCGTGAGATTGAGGCTGAAAGCACGAGTGTCACGCCAGATGCGTGAGAGTTGGCAACCCTGCCTGAGCTCATCTTGACTTGAATGCATTGACACTGGATGAGAACTGAACTGAGCTGGATGATATCACTGTTTTCTCCAGAGCTGCTTTATAGACAAATTGAACTCATTCCATATATGATGAACTTTACACAGTTATTGAACCAAACTGAATCAACACTGAGCTGATTTCAACTGAGTTTACTATTGTCTTTTTAGAGCTGTTTTACAGTGGAATCCAAATCTGTTTGCATCATGGAATCATTATTTTCCTGTTTTTCCACTGTAAAGCTGATTTGAAACAATCTGTATTGTATAAATTTTTATATAAATAGACTTGACTTGACTCATTGCATTCTGGGTTTGATTCTTTGTGAAAGATACATGTGATGCTGCCTTTGATAAACAAGGTTTCTCAGAAGGCAGTATAATTACTAAGCTTATATTTTGGTACATAATTTGTTAATACATTGCAACACACTTTTACATGATCGTTTTCATTATATTTGCATTTGATTTTTTTTCCCATAAAAAGTAACATCACAGAAAGGAAATAGTCTAACATTAATTTATATCAAGGACATTGGGATCATAAAATTGGAATTGAAAGCAGACTAAAAGGGTCTTCAGACAAAGAGACAGAGGTAGTATTCTCTGAGGAAGATTACAAATTACCGCCACTGCCTTCCTGTCCTTTTCCCAGCTGAGGTCCAGTGACTGTCTGGCTGTCCCGCACGTCTGGAGGACCTTGCTGTTTGTGGTGATTGGTGACGCAGGTACTGACAGCTCCCCATTTTGTCAAAGTGCTCTTGTCACAGCCTGTGTTAATGCCTGGTAAAAATAATTCCCCTTGTGCCACTTCTGAAGGTTTCCAATAAATACAGGTTTTTTGGTACATGCAATTGCTCTCCACTCCTTGGGCATTCAGAGGGGAAAGGGGTTTGTGGGGAAGCAGTGACACATAAATAGCAGTTGGTGAATGTTGGCATTTAAGGAGGAGAAAAGAACACAGATAGTGACAAAGCTTATCTGTGGGTGTAGGAGGCAGGCCGGGTAAATCCTTTGATAAAGTAATCTTGTGGAAGGAGTAAGTCACCGTTGACCAAAACTCAATTAATATATTGTATCTGTGCATGCCTGTGTATAAAAACCCTCCACGCTAACCTACAATTATGATGACACCCTGTGTGTACACACAATTGATGGCTTGGCTTATCTGCCATATGAATGCCCAGGTCTCTTTAACAGGTGGAATTGGAGTAATTCTTTACCATTATTGATTTTTTACTGTCGCACCAGCTTGACTAATGAAGGCAATTAAGAAACCTATTTTCTTGATGATACAGACATTAAGGGTACCAGTGGGAAGTGGTTTCAAACAACAGATGTGTTTAGTGCATCTTTTCTGCTGAAACCCCACCTTCTCTCTCTTTCTCTTTCTCTCAATATCCACCTTCTTGGCCAGGAGGCATGTGGCTCTATCACTTGTCAAGGCTTTAATCTGACAAGGTCTTGGACCGAACCTTTGAGAAGCTTAAATGGAAGGAAATGCAACAATATGTCTCCCTCTTTTCACAAAAAAAGTTCATTTTTGGAATCTTTCCCGGAACACTGTCACTCTCACTAGACAGTTTTACAAAATGGATCTTCTAATTACCCTAAATACATTTCAAGAGTAAATCTCAGTCTATTAAAACGTCCCCTGCTTGGTCCTTTCTGAACATTAAACGCACAGGGAAGCAAGTAAATGCACATTGCTCTCAAAGTCTGAGCATCTGAAGAGCTCTGGTTTAATTATCCATGCTCAGATATATCTCTTGACCGTTTGAACACAACTACTTCATAATTACATGTTTGCAAAAGCATCATCAACAGTTCCACTTCTCAAATATGATTGTCATTGGCATTCCAAGAGCACTGATGTAACAGTCCAATAGCACTGGGACATGTCACTGCTAATATCACTCTGCTTGTCTATGTTTGTGTTTTCCAGAAAGACCTGTCAGAATGGGTACTAATGACGAGGATTTTAAGTAGGTTCGGTGAACACACCAGTAGGTGGCGACCAGTGACTGTCTTTATGTGTGAGTCAGTGATTCATTCTACCAATTCATTCAAAAACACTGATTCATAAATGAGTCATTGATTCATTTACTTAGCTGATTTTTTCCAAAACATAGATTTCATCAGGAATGAAACACCACTACATTGTGTGTGTGTGTGTGTTTGTGTTTGTGTGTGCGTGCGTGTGTGTATGTGATGGGCGATGAACAGTTGATTCTGCTTTGGCTTCATATGGAACAAGCATATAGTTGTTTTAGTTAGCTACAACTAAACCTATTAAAAACATTTTTGTTAACTGAAACAAATTTGAAATAAAATTTGAATTTTAGACTAAAAATTAGAAATGTTGTCTTGGCAACTAACTGAAATAAGTTTAAGGTGAAGCACTAAAATGATTAACTGCAAATAAATAAAAGCTAAACTGAAAAAAAAAACATTAAACTTAAATAATATGTAGAAAATAATTAAAATGACAACAAAATTACTGAATGTTAAACTAAAACTAAAAATATACAGATAAAAGCTAATTCAGTAATAAGGGCTATAATAGTATCTGAATAATACTATAATAATATTGTGTCTAAAATATTGGTTATTATTTACTAGCACAAACTAGTCTGAAAACAAAAACAGAGACAATGAAAGCTATAAACAAGGATAAAGATAAAACTTTTTTTTTTTTATCTCTGCAACATGCTCTGGAAGACTACTGGGCAAATGAAAAAAGATGTGGACAACTGAGGCCTTAAAAGAGATTACAAATTGGTTTATCATTTGTAAAGCAGCACCAAGGATGCAATCATAAGAAAAGATCCTTCAGATTTCACCAGTCTGCAGGAGCCCAGGCAGGGACTCTATTAATTTAAGTTGGAAATGTTAAGTGCAGATTTAGCATTTCAGTGCACTGACCATCAGAATTCTGCATCTTCTCTTACGCCCCGGAAAATGTCAAGATGCGGTTTATGGAGTTCAAGGTTTATAACATCATCATATTACCACCATGCTGGAATTCCACATGAATAACGGCTCTCAGATCCTCTTCAGATGCAAGAGTTGTCTGGGCAGACATGAAGGCCATATGTGGATGAAGGGGTTTGGAGTTAACTGGGCTGCCTCAGCCTCGGCGGTGGGGGTCATTGTCGAAACAAAGGAGGGCGCAAATTACCATGCAAGTCATTTTAAATGCAAAAGATGCAGAGAATTTGGAGAGTTAAGTCAGAACCTGGATGCGATTCAACACTTCCTCTTTTTCATGTCGGTGCCAGCCACTTAACCAGATGTCCAGCAACATGCCTCCTTTTGCCTGATGCCTTTGTGGAGCTTGCCAACGGCTGCTGGAATAATTGAAAAATAGAGCTCATCTCGCTTAGCGGGGACGCTCTGGTCCCCTGTGAGTATGTGAACACTGCAGGAGCCAGAGGGACCGGGAGGTGATAGATGAAGTGGAGCGGTCAACATCGAGAACCAACACCTCTCTCCGCAATGCAGACATGCCCCTAAGACCAGCAGAGCCAAAACAAAAAGAGCTTGAAGCCTCTTTTACATTTTCGGTCTCCCAACCAGATCAGTGAAAGGTCAGAAAAAGGCTTGTAAATCCCATCATCCTCCTCTGCTTAGTGAAGAGACATGGGCAGCTTGTTCAATAAAAAAAATGAGAAATACCACATGCTAATTGTACCATGCACTGTCTATTTGTAGGGCTTTAAAAAGAAGGAGCTAAATTGGGATGGATGGATCATGCCCTTCTTTATCTAAGGGACTATTTTTCTTAGTCCGGTGTTGTTGTGCTGGGTGCCGGGCTCGACATTAATCAAAGCACAAAAAGAATGTCAGCAGCCTCATGCGGGCTGAAGCAAAAGAGAGAAGCCAGTCAACTCAGATTAATTTCATTCCTGAGAACGTGCTTAATTGCGAGATCTATCAAGTTGTTATATAGGTCTATGTTGGGCTGACTGTCAACGTACAGATGCCATCAAAACCACCTGAAAGAAATAACTGCATGTTTACTGTAGTCGAACCATCATATGTCTGAAAACTAATGATCCCAACATCTGGACAAATAGCATGAAGTAAAGTAGTTATAGATCTATCCATTCACTTTACAGTACTGCATATAGCAAAACAAAACTGCAACATTATGCAACGCCATATCTGGTCCGGTCTTTTACTAAAATGAATGCTCTTTCATCTTGGGATCAAAGCGAGGTGTTGTGTCTTTTGAAGTTTGAAAAAGAGAGCGAGAGAAGGAGAGTGAGAGAGAAAGGAAATGTACTTTTATTGACTTTTCATCATCTACTCATTCATGTGACTTGTCCTAACCCCGCTCCCTAATACTTAGTGTGAAGGAAACCACCCCCAAAACCCTCATTTGTAATTTTATAGTGTCAAGCCATTCTCTGAGTTTATTCTGCATGGGTAATTAAGATAGCGTAGGCATTAAGGCAGCGTGTGTAATTCAAGTACTGCAGATACTGAGGGTAAAATGTGTTTGTATTCAAGGCCTCCACTAGGAGCTGCTCCAACGCTTGTGTGATTTCAGGTCCTGTAGTGCACACGCCACATTGAGGGGAGGAGGGAGAAGACACGCTGAATGACAACCACATAACAGACCCTAAAATACATCTGCGCTAAATGAATGAGTCAGTCCCTCAGAGATTAGAGAAGAGCACAACTGTATTTGCTTGTGTCTACTGTTCCTTCACAGATCTCTTTCCTGCATATTGTTTGATCGCTAATTATATGCTACTCGGCTGCTGCACGCTGACATTTTGACAATATAGACAGATAAAGGTGACAATAGAGCAAAGCATGACTACTGTAGACAGCACAAACACAGCTGAATACTTTACAACTGTAAATGCCATCTTCTTAATGATACCACTGTGAAGACATGAATGTTTATGCTGTTCAGAGAGATTACTGTACTGAAGGTCATTTTAACCCCTAATTATGGCAAAATTCTACAAAACAGTGTCTTTATGTTGCACAGACTGAACAGATGTAATCCAGAACACAACATATTTAATGTAGCTTTATAGTTTCCCTCCTGTGAGTTTCACCACTGCGAGACGTGTCAGTGTAGAAGGTTCAGTTCCCGACCTATAGACCTATGTGCCAGAGAAACAATCTTTAGAATATTGTCTTTAAACTCGCTCTGTATATTTCTATGGCATCGCTGTTGAGGAGTAATTAGCTGGTGAAGTGGATTTACTTATTGTAAAGTTAACGAAAGTTCTCATGCGGATTGTAATGTTTAAAGCAGATGTCTTGATGTAAGTAGACCGAGAAGATTTTAAAACGAGCCGTTCATTCATAAATACACAAGATCACTGTGAAAATACAGACCAGAAGACAAAAGACAACAAGCGCAGCGCTGAAAAGGGGCGGGGCTACATACGGTCCATAGATATAATAATAATGATAATAATTATTGTTATTATTGTTGTTGTTGTTACTATTATTTTATATGATAGTATTTTATTATAATATTTTCATAATAATGTAATTAAATATTTAATTATTATTATTAATTTATATTTGTCAGTAAATATATCAAATAAATATAATACGGATAATATTTATTAATATATATATATATATATATATATAAAATATACTATAATATAATAAATTCAGTATAGGAAAACTGACATCTTAACCCTTTATTGTAATATTATTATAAATTAGTTTTATAAGCGTTTTGTGTTATTGTGCTTTTGATAATGTTTTTGTAAATAATTTAGTTTAATGTTTTTGTAATAATAGTTTTTGGCCATGCTATTAAATAAACTAATTATGAGAGAGAGAATTAATGAAATATTACTGATTATGTTGTAGTCAGTGTTTGCTTTTTCCTGTGAGCTTTTTGTTTTTCTATGCATTTTTTTTGCATACTAAAATAAAACCTGTAGCGGTAGCTTGCCTCTTTTTTTTTTTTGCCAAATAATTGTGTCAAATAAATATCTTAACCAAGTTTAGTGTTTTGTTCTTTCCTCATTAAATATAAACAAATAAATACATATTTTCCTCATATTTTGATTAAATTTATAGGGTAATTAAAGAACATTAGGGGGACCCTAATGTTCCCTTCCGGACATCACTTTTGTTCAAATAAAAAAATAATACATTTAATATTCTCAAAAAATCAAGAAAAAAACAGTGAATGTGTGAAAATCTCCTTGGCTCTCTAATCCGAGGGTGCACGTGTTGGCTGCACACACTCCTTTACTGCAGTAAAGTGCAGCATATGAACTAAAGCAGCTGTAACTGCAATGAGTCAGTCTCTCATGGCAGCACGGAGCATCTGCATACGCTCTGGCTGTGCTCAGCATTCTCCCCATACTTCACAGACGTCTGCTGCTAGGCCATGGGGTGTGCGTGGAGACTCTCTGCTTTGTGAGGCACAGAGATAAGTTTCAGCCAGTGGCACGCATGCCCCCCACCCCACCTCGTCATTCCGGCATTTCAGCTCATTACCTTTATCAGGCCTGTGAGTGCTCAGAAAAATCCTTCTCTCAGCTCCTGTGGGTGAGCAGCGCAGGATTCATGGAGGCATTAACTGTCTCGGCTGCTAATTCCACCGGCCTTCCACTTATCACCAGCGGCCAGAAGATTGAGGGATGCCGATTTTCCATTCTGATTAGATAAGAAGAGGTGCTGGGTGACCTTTGATGTGATTTGACTTGGTAATATGGGCTGGATAGTAGAACTAGAAAGCTACTTGCTTGACAGTTTTAAGCAGCATGACAGTAACTAGCAACTTTCTCCCATGGAGGCGTAGCATGACAAAACCTGACATTGCTTATCTTTTTTGAGATTTTTTTGGCTTTTCAGCTAAACAAATCAAATTTATTTAGTGTATTTTATAATGTCCAAATCATTTTAGAGAAACATTTGTTAGGATAGATCATGTGAATCGAGTGTTTTTTTATTTGATTCACTGAAGTCTTTTTTTGTCTGTTCTTGTTTGTAAATTGTTTAATAATAATAATTTTTAATAATTTGTTACATTTATATAGGCCCTAGCGCTTTTTCTGGGACCTCAAAGCGCTTCACATATGGTAGGGGGGAATCTCCTCAACCACCACCAATGTGCAGCATCCACCTGGATGATGCGACGGCAGCCATATTGCGCCAGAACGCCCACCACACACCAGCACACACCTAGTAGGTGGAGAGGAGACAGAGTGATGAAGCCAATTAGTATATAGGGATGATAAGGAGGCCATGATGGACAGAGGCCAAGGGGCAAATTTGGCCAGGATGCCGGGGTTACACCCCTACTCTTTTTCGAAGGACATCATGGGATTTTTAATGACCACAGAGAGTCAGGATCTTGGTTTAACGTCTCATCCGAAGGACGGTGCTCTTTGACAGTATAGTGTCCCCGTCACTATACTGGGGCGTTAGGACCCAAATAGACCACAGGGTGAGCGCCCCCTGCTGGCCTCACTAACACCTCTTCCAGCAGCAACCTGGTGTTCTCAGAAGGTCTCCCATCCAGGTACTAACCAGGCTCAGCCCTGCTTAGCTTCAGTGGGCAACCAGTCTCGGGCTACAGGGTGACATGGCTACTGGCAGTTTAGTTAAATGCTGCTGTTCATCACAATGCTTTTGACTTAAACCGTAAAATGTATGGTTAATTGTATCTGTGTAAAACATGTATATATCATTTTAAAACATAAATGTTCCATACCTGTTGCCGATTGCAACAGTATTAGATTGTTGCTCCTGATGTCTGATGAAGGCCTCGATGGTGGCCAAAACATCACATTTTCAACTATTAAAGTTGAATTTATTTAAGAGTGAGTGCTACACCTTTTTCTAACTTTCATGAAAACATGAATCTTAAAAATATTGCCCCTTATGTAGCTTCAATGCAGCTGATTTTTCATCCGTAGTTTGTAGTTAGCTACTTTATTTTTGATGGTCTACTTTAGACATTCTAACAAGTAACTTTGCAACATGTCAACTAACTCTCATTTGTAGACTGTATGCTTACTCTTTATTTTGATGGTCCCTCAACAGACATTTTACTGACTATAACTTTGAAACTATATTTCAACTTGTTCAACCCTAAGACCTAACCCTAACCTAACAGTCTACTACATTCTAGTATTCGACTGAGAGTTAGTAGACATGGAGTTGACAAGTTACTTATAGTTAGTGGAATGTCTAAAGAGGACCGTCAAAATAAAGTGTAACCAACTACTTTGTTGAAAGAATAAATATTTGATGAAGTTTACCAACTTTAAAATATGTATCTTAAATCTTGGGAAGTTCAAAGAAGTTTCACTGGGCAAAAGACAACTGCATCACAGGTGGTCTGTGAAAATGCAGTTTACTCCAGATCCTCCATGCGGTTTATGGAGTTTCTGCGTGAGTAAATTAGACTGAATGTTTCACAAACTGCTTGGATGAGGCACCAAAATGGTGCAGATTGTCCTCTTCTTTATAATTATGTTTTTAGAGAGCACACAGAGCCTTGCTGTAGGGAAAAGAGTATCTCTGAATGAACTGCTTACATGAAACATGGCTTGAATTTTAACCAGTGGAAACTTGCATATTGAAATTGAATTTGTAATATGTAAAACTGAAATATTCCAAGGGATTGTAGAGGAAACTCAGTTCCAAAATAATTAAAAACGATTTTAGTTATATTTAAATGGAATTTTCATCAGAAAACTTTGCAAAGGTGGCAAAACAAAGCATCCATTTTTCTCAAAGTGAGCTCAAATAAAAACCTTGCAGGAAATTTGCCACATATTTGATGCCCTTGTTGTTAGTTTACGTCGATTTTCCATTTAATTTGCCCCCTGTGTCTATCGAAACAGTGACAAATAAAATCTAAATCATCAATATTTCACTCTGTTGAGCAGAAATAGTTTTGACAAAGCCAAAGCTGCTGCATTCAACAGCCTGGTTGCTAATCATGGATGAATGAGCACAAGATCACTACAATAAAAGTATGAAGCACTTTCATAATGTCTTCATATTTTTAACAAGAGATTAAATAAATAAATACACAATAATATAAATATTAATTCATGAATTGAAAAATCTAATTTCCCTTGAGTTTTGCCATAAGAGGTCATCATATAAGAATATAGTAGCTTTTATTGAAACCAAGCCCAGTGAACGACTAATTTTGGAATGTGCCAATTTATGACGTCGTAGATATTTGAAAGACCGCCTCTGCCGAATTCATCATCACAACTGGTGTGTTAGAGAGATGAAGAGGAGAGAAGAGAGATATAGGAACCATGGACAAAAAATAACATTTCCTTCCAAAGGATTCAATGCTAGGATTGTGGTTATTTATTTTCAACAATGTGAATGTCTCAGTTGAGCCTTATTTATTTGTATTCGGTGGATTTCAATTTGGATTCTCGGGTAAATCAGTCACAATTTCAGCGCAGGCTTTCCAAACAGACTTTTACTAAATGGACTCAACAGTAATGCCACAACATTTAAGTAATGATCCATGTACTCAGTCAGACGTTGGTCGTCTCAAAATGGTTTATTGCTGTTTATGAATCAGTAAATCAAGCTAGTGACTAAACAGTCAACTTCACCTCGTTTCTCTTAGTAGGATGAAAATAATCAGTTATTTCAACTAGAAAGCGATCAAAGAACGCTCCCTTTACAATCGCTGGAGCATGCAGTTTATCAGTGACCTAGTTCTGGACTCTCGCCAAAACTCCTGTTATAATCAATGAATCTCTTATTTACATTGTGTTTGCACTGTTAGTTATGATGAGACCATTCGTTAGTGTGCAGAAATCAAGTTGCCATGACAAGATCAATGCATTCATGCGCTCAACATGTCTGTAATCGGCTACAGTATGCTCATCACTGCAACCTTTCATGCCACAATCTAAAAATAATGCCATAGATCTAAATATAATGCTATAATCAACACTTTTCACAATAAGTTAACCTTTAACTATTTAGTTAACCAAGTTCCACATGTAATACTATCTAAGTCTCACAGCAGACACCTAGGGCTAAAATCAAGGTAGGAACAATGCCATTTATTTCTAAATTATGACAATTTTTGTCATAAAAAAGTGCACCCCAGTAAATATTATAAAACAATGCAGTTCATGACTTTAACATTTGGCGCGAGAGGGGTAAGCTGTAGGAATTCAGGGTGATTGGGACACTTTTCGTCATTGAGATAACTTGGAAAAAGTGTCCCAATCAAGCTGAATTCACCCTCACCCTCTTTTTTACTGAAGTTGCCCTTTAGTACTATAAAAGTTTCATAATCAGTAAAATTGAAATTTCAACATTTTATGATATTCGGTAGCAAAGCAGTATTCAGTTGAGCCACTGACATACTTTGCATGTCAGTAAATTAAGAAAAATCAAGTAAAGTTTGACATGCAAGTATGTAGCATTAATCATATATAAATAAACAAATAAATACATATTTTCCTCATATTTTGATTGAATTTATAGGGTAATTAAAAAACATTAGGGGGACCCTAATGTTCTTTAATTACCCTATAAATTCAAACAAAATATGAGGAAAATATGTATTTATTTGTTTATATTTAATGAGGAAAGAACAAAACACTATACTTGGTTAAGATATTTATTTGACACAATTATTTGGCAAAAAAAAAGAGGCAAACTACCGCTACAGGTTTTATTTTAGTATGCAAAAATCATAACATTCTTCATGAAAATCTTTCGTGATCAAATAGCAAAAAAATCATGCACAGTTTGCTAGACTAAGGAAGTGACACATCTTACCATTACAACCATTAGTGGAGCAAAGTCTGAAAGAAATGAAGACAGTTCAATGCTGCTCTTGGAATGAAATGCCAATATGAAATCATATTGAGCTAAATCAATCTCTGCTCTCCCACAGAGACACAAACTTTTCACTCTAGAATAATTGGGAAAGTTGTGTCTCCATGGAGAACAAATCAAGTTTTTTTCTTTTCTTCCCAAATTAAAACTATTCTTGAAAAACATCCAGTGGATAAATATCACTTTAGAAATAACAAATTGAAAAAAAAAGAGATAATTTGATGGTAAAAATACAATTTCTCTTCTTTGAGACTTGACCGCCGTGAGTTGTGACCGCTGTGAAGACAGGCAATTAAAGATGTGAATGTGTGCACGCATTCCCAACCCGGGTGAGGCTTTATTACAAAGCGCAAATCACGTAAATTAAAGTAGATTTCCTGACAAAACATAATAGAAAGCAATGCAGTCCCGCAGATCACGACAGACCATTTGCATCCGACACTTTTGAGCCGGAGGAGAGATTAATATTCCACCACCAGGTGAACAGATTAATTGATTCTGTAGCACTTCCCTTCACCCAACCCTTTTCACTGGGTGACATTTATACAGACAACAAACTACAAAAATGTTGTTGCAAGAACATGAGTGTGATCTGACCTTATAAAACCCAGGGAGAGGCAAAAAACAAAAAAAGCATCACAGCCGTGGTTGTTGTGAAAGTGATGTGTACTCAGGGTTGACAGAGGGGCATCTGCTATTACACACCATAATTACTGAAATCCCGGAGCTCCAATGAGAACCTCCATAAATGGTGTGTGTGTGTGTGTGTGTGTGTGTGTGTGTGTGTGTGTGTGTGTGTGTGGAGAAAGAGGGACCCCTGAGATTGCAAATGCTCCAATGCTGAGGCTCAGCCAATTATGAGCTCTCAATGGCTTAGGTCTGCTATCAATGGCCAGTCATATGCAGTTACTTCTGCCAGTAACCAGCGTGAAGTGCATCAACGGCACCACCATACTGTGTAATACTGACAAATAAAAGACAACAATATTTACTCACAGTGCGTTACTTAATAAAACGCTGTGTAACAAAGAAAGGGTGTAATTCTTCAAAGCACCTCGACAAATAATCAATTGTGCTCCAGTCAACTCATTGCGGTTCAACGCAATTTGAGTTGTTATAACAGGATCCAGCCGATAGCTTTCACTGTCCCGGCGGCATTGGAGAATGCCGATTCCAATCATCACTGAGACGCTGTGTTGGAATCTCCTAATAATGCTGCTCTATTGAAACTGTCAGGGCAAACCAAAACTCAGCGCAAGCTGTATTATTTGCAAACTTATCAGCGACTAAAAGCTATATTTCTGTGGAGGTGTATAAACATAAATCCTTGTAGGATGACACCAGTGAGCTGTTTGGGACTAAATAAACTGCATCACTGCAGCATTTTTAAATATCAATATTATGTTTTTTCTTTTCTGTTGATGAAAATGCGATCTCTTTTTCCAGTGAGAGCTTTCCAACAACAGATTTCTGATTTTGCAAAACCTATAATGAATCTTTTTGGTTTTTAGCGAGGCTGATGCTAGAAGTAGGCTAAATATTCAGTGACAAGCATGCCAAGCACTTGCATGAATAGAGTACGAAACAGGCCTTGAAACTCTTTAAAAAATATGCAGTTTCATCTTCACTAAATGTTCAATGAAAGATTTTAAGCTTGCAGAAAATGTCCATGCAAATTGATCATTTATATGAGCGGTTTCATTTTCAGTTCATTGTAACCTTGTTAGCAAAAGAGGACGCGTCTAAAAGCGGGAATTTTCTATCAATAAACATTAAATAGAAAAATAAGCAGTTTGTTTTATAAACACTTTTCGTTATACTGGTTGAAACTCTCTTCACGTCCTAGCAATTGATGTTTTATTAACAAAGTTCAGGAGAAACACATTCGAATGATGAAACACACACAAATCACAAGGAAAATAAATTGGAGCTGACTTTATTAGGAAGCATTTACATCTGGATATCCTGTGCCAACTAAAAGTTTGATGGCGTCCGCCTTCCTGCCTGCAATGCAAACATTGCTCTTTATCATATTTCAGCTTGGATGGATGATTACCGAAACGTATTACACTTGCTGCTTTGCAGCTGTAGGTGTACTATAGGTGTATTATATAACAAACACTGTTACCTTCATCAAAGTCTCATTAGCACCCTCTCGCTTCGGCTAAAATCAAAGCAAATGTTTGCCATCTGGGAAACTGCAGTTTGCAAGCAGGTTGGTGCAGTTAGAGAACAACACAGAACTAATAAGAAGAATATGGGAGTTGTTTCACAGATCCTAGATCGTTAAGAAGTCGTATAAAGAGCTGTTGTTCCTCAGACCCCCCGAGAGGCTGTCGCCATGGCAGAAATCCCTGCATCCCGCTAACAAGAGATGAGAAGAAAGTCAGCCGAAAAGACTTCAAAGACATAAATAAGGTTCACAGTGACTTACATGCTGTTAGCAGCCTTATTACTCATTGTGACACACTAGTGAGATGTTTTAGGTGACACCAGCTGGGATTTGTTTGTCTTTTATTAAATAGAAATAATGGATGCTGTACACAAACTCTGCTTTAGACTTCACACAAGTCTGCTGTACTTTTCAAACAGTGTGCAGTTTCTTGACATGTTGCTGACTGGCTTGATCAGCAATTGAATTAAAATCCATTCCAATCAGCAAGAAGAAGAACGAAACGAAATATGCAAATCACATTGAGGTTTTCATCCTTACCTCATTGGCCCTGTTTACACATGGTATTAAGACGCGTTTTGATCGATCGGATCACAAGTAGACGTGGGAGACACCTAACCGTTTACGCCTGGTGTTTTAATCCATCTCTTTTGTCTACTTTTGACTACTTCTGTCCTGATTTCTTTGAGGGGAGGGTCTATGTAAGTGTTGGCCTATGTGTTTTTTGTTTGTTTGTTAGATCTTTCAATCTAATTGACAAAATAAGCTTGTGCAATTTATGAATCATTCATGTGACAAGATGAACGCTCCGAAGACGGTAGAAAAACATACGGAGAGCAGCAGCTTTCTTTGTTAGAAATCAGCAGTGGTGAGAACATTGTGCTTGATACATTTTTCGTCTTCAAACCAAACTTGGGTCTCCAGCCGACAAAGGTGTAATTCATTCTAAATGGCATAGGAAGGGTCATTATTATTGCATACGTGTAATTACCAGTTGTTACAGTATTATTTGGACACTTAAGTCACACTTAAAAATGTCTGAAAGTCTTTGCATTGTTTTTTTTTTTCAATTACTTCTGAGCATTGGTTTTGAGTAGATATATGAAGTAATTTCTCCTCACGTTCACACAGTCGTGCTATCAGAGTAACCATGAGTAATTCATTGTATTAACCATGAACAAGCAGAAAGTGCCCAGTTACTTAATTTTAAACAGAAACCCCTGGTTTCACAGACAAGGCTTAAGACTAATCCCAGACTAAAACGCATGTTTAGGCTGTTGTAACTGAAAGTAACTTGCACTGACATATCTTATATGTCACTGCCATTGTTTAGTCTCAAGATACACACCAGTAATGCTTTTTTCTAAGGCACATTTATAAAAGCTACTTAAATTTCCTAATTGAACTAAACCCGACTCCTGGCTTAATCTAAGCCATGTCTGTGAAACCAGGCCTAAAACTATTGTTTTATATAATTAAATCCTATAATGACCTCTTTTAGTGAGAGCTTGAGTGTGCTTGTGCAACTTTTCTTTCAAACAAACACCAATTGCTTCGATATTTTATTTCATTAAATCTTTAAATGTGACAAGTGTCCAAGTACTTTTGGAATCAAATATGATGTCAATAAATGCCTGTATAGAGACAAAACCTATATTGGCTTTAATGGAATATTCTTCCATCTCTATCCTTGTAAATCTCTTGCAATTTCAGAAATCAGTCCCCTTCTCACCTGTGGAGCCAGACTGCAGTGAGTGGAGGGGCCAATGCTATTAAGACACCATTGCTGCTGTGAATGACTTTCCCCTTTCCAACTACTTTCAATGGATCCATTTAGAGTCTGTAAAGGTGAGCTCTCCCTCTATATGAGATCACAATAGACCTGATGTCTGTAAGTCAGGGACGGTTCACACAAAATTACAATTATTAAAATGACACATTTACTCACCCTCATGTCATTCCAGACCTGTATGCTGTTGCTTCAGTGTGAATTTCTGAAGAATCTGCATGCAGTTCTTTTCATATACTTGTGTCATACTTGTGTTATAATGAAGTTAGCATAGGAGGAAATGAAGAGAAACTTCTAATAGATTTAAACATTTTTTAAGGAAAGAAAACATGCAGAAGTTTTTTATTAAAAAAATAAAATTGATTCTAAGATTGCAATGGACATCAGCAATTTAGGTTTCACTTTATTTTAGGGTGTCCTTAGGGTGTCCTTGTTGCAGTGTAATTATACATTTATACAAGTACTGAGTAATATTAAGTAACTACATACTTACTATAGAGTTAGGGTAGGATTGGGGTTTGGTTTAGGGTTACTTGCATATGATTATGCATAATTTACAGTTAGTTAGTATTAATACTATAGTAACTATAATACAATAGTAAGGACACTGCAAAATAAAGTGTTACCGCAATTTATATATTTATTTTTCCCCAATTAAATGTTCACTGTGTGAACAAATGTTATCGTTTTACATATTGTGCATGAGGGGTAACCTCGAACTTTAAACTTTTTGCAATAATACTTAAAAAACATCAGGTTGTAAATATGACATTGTGAAGAAGAAGAAAAAAACTTGACCTATTTGCTTCCAAGTATCAAAATTCTCTTTTCGTCTTCAATGAAAGTGAACAGCATCAGGGTTTGGAATGACATGAGTGTGAGTAAATGATGACAGAAGTGTAAAATATCACTTTAAATTGCAACAATTCGCTCAAGAAAATGTCAAAAAGTATTAAAATGTGATTTTAAACCCAGATATAGTGTAACTTTGCAGAGTCTGCTGTAATCTAGCAAAGCTACAGGACATGATGAAATCCTGTCATCGCCTTGAGCCACAAGGCGCTCTCTTCTCCCTCAGACCTGGTTCTGTCTCTCTCTGGAACGGAGATGATTCCACGTGACATCTGTGCTCCTCTCTGCCTGTACCTTGAGATCCATCCCATCTGAGCAGAGGGTGACTTTGAGCCTTGGCAGTGTGACAACCCTGGTGCTGAGCTCCTGCTCAGGCAATCAAAAACCAGGCATCGTATAGCGGGAGAAAAAAAAAAGAAGAGAAGCTACAACTCAAGGTCAGCATCTGCAGAGTGTGTCGCTGAGATTGCCACTGGGCGGCGAGGTCAGGGTGCGGGCATGAGACAGCTTGAGAAAGAAGCGGCGTGTACCTGGGAGAGATGTTCTTTCTGTAGGCTGCCTCGGTCAAAGTTCAGGAATAAAAGCACAATGCAAAAGTGTGACAGAGCTGGAGAATGCCAAGGATAATAAGGAGATGGGGAAGCGTAAGCCCCGACTGGATTTCTTGAACTCGCTCTAAAGCAAAAGCAAACTTTAAAGGCCAGTAAATGATCCTGGGGTGTTTTAGCAGGCATCTCAATCACATGATAAATGAAATATTTGAATCTTTCTTATGTAGGTGTTATGCACTGGCCTAAATAACATGCCAAGGACCTTGAGACTAGCTAAATTGTTAAAGATATTTTAGGAATATTTAATGTAAGACTCTTTTGTGGAAATAAGATGGAAGATGGTGAATCTCAAATATTAATGCCACAAGCATCCTGTAAGATGAATGTACCACATTTGGTCAGTTTTCAAATGGATTCTGTTCCCAGTTCTGTGTAGATCATTGATCTTTTTTCAGTAATGGTTTTAGAAGTTTGACTTTACCTTCAAAAGACTCATGTCACACAGAAAAAAATAACACCGCCCAAACCAACCATTACTTTGAACATTAATATCTTTTCTTTTTTATTAAGACAAGAACTCCATTTTTTTTTTGTAAAAATGTCTAATATGAACAAATACAAAATGTGTATGGGAATGTAGATATCATTTTTCTTCATTAATACACAGTAACATTGCCCAAGTACAGCAGAAAGACAAAAAATAACCAACCTAAAAACAATGAATGAAAAACTTTCAACACTTTCCAACCTATCTGGAACCAGAACAAGAAACATGTCAACTTTGAATTTTCCCCAACACACTCTCATGGCAATTCGTAACTATTTTACAGTTTGGTGAATTTGTATAATCTCATTTGTATGCTTTCGTACAATTTGCTTAAACTCTCATGCTTAGATTTTTTTCTAAATCTCGGGAAATAATTACGTTTTCTCATGAGATCGGGTTGGTCCTTTACTGTCCTCTCTGTGTGAAGTAGGTCTGAAAAAAAAGATAATACTCAATATTGCGTGTACATTACGTACACGTTTTACAGTGCACCAAATAAACAAGAACAACAAAAATATTAAACAAAACATGTCAAATTCTCCAGCTTGATTTTTTTCCCACTTTCTTAATCGGGGGCCGTAACTTTGCATTCTACCTGAGATGCAAACATACTGTTTATTGTACGTGAACCTGAGACAGGGCTTAAATTAAACTGTCAAGTTCAAATAAAAGAAATCAAAGCAAGTTCCATCAGTAACACTGTTGCACTATCAAACAGGGGGCACTAATAAATCAATGAAAACAACAAACACAACAACAAACTACAAAACTGAAACCGAACCCAGTTCACATCTCAAAACTAGTTGTTATATTTGGACATTTTCAATTAAACCTTTTTCGACTTGCTGTACAAGAAACGAATGATAAAATAGATCACTGGCGTAACCACGTCTCCCCATCGACCATCTATCTGAAGTCCTCAAACGCCTAGTAGAGTGGATTAAACCACATTAATCACATTTAAAACAGGTCTAACATAACAAGTTGAACAAAATGTACATCGTCCCAGTCTAAATACCACAAATTAGTATACTGATGTCATGTCTCTCACGTACGCAAAAGAGGAGAAGGGATGTCTGAAATCCTGTTCAGAAGCTGCCAGACCAAAGCTAAATGATGCTCACTAGTTAAGCACAAAGCCACACAACTGTATATCTCAACTGCAACGGTAACCATCAAGCTGCAAGACATTCCCTCGGATTTGTATTCTAAGTAAAAACAAAAGCGTCCAAAGTGTTTCTCATGGTTAATGCACATACTCTAAAATGTCTCAGTGGATGCTTGTTTTTTTTTGTATTTTTTTTTAATAAGAAAAATAAAGCAAACAAGAGTGTGTTTTCCCCCTCAACCTCGCCGTTTTATTTACACAATGAGGTTGGTTTCAGCAGGGTCTAAACTATGGCATCTAACTTCACTTACACTACAGCGAGAGTCATGAGGAAGTGAGAAGAAATACTTCTCTTTAGGGGAAAGTACTTTAGACATCTTATCCACCTTATATTATGTACCCTCAACGGGTGCTACGTTTGTAGCTAGGCTTCAGTGAAATGTCTAATGTGTTCACAGGAGCGAAGAGAGCTCCTTTTTGTTTAGCGTCATGTGTTGACAACGACTGTAAATATAGGGGGAAATCGGGTAATTACATCACAGACTGTTTTCCTAAAATATTTGGAATGTTATTAAAACCGTTTTCAATTTTTTTTCTTATAAAGACTGTTTATTTCACTTTCCATTGAAACTAACCACATTTCAAGCCCAGGACTGCTGTGCATAAGCAGGAACCCGGAGGAGCAACTCACAGCAATTATAAACAATAAAGCACACATTGTTTACAAGAGGAAATTATCTTGCTGTGGTGCTTTTTCGCACCATGTAGTCTATGATATTAGGGCAGTTTATATTAATATACTAGTATCACTAGGATAAGCTAGCTGCAATCGCCACTATTTCCTCTGAGGAAGAACAAACAGGCAATTCACTTGACAGGCAATCATATACCCTTACACACTTGTTGGACTGCTTAACATCAATGTCACATCCCTACTGACTCGCCTACAAACCAGATACACAAATGCAGATGTTTTTTGGCTGTTAAAATGCATTTTAAGGTAGTAAAGTTATAGTAATCAAATCATTTCCACATCTTCCCTCTCTGTACATCTACAAACATGATAGTTGTGGCGCTTCCTCCCTTGAGTCTAACAAAACACTCTAAAACCAGAAAACATCTCGCTTTGACACAATTTTAGGTAGTTATTAACGTGTGCTAGAGGGTCACCTTCAGCAGCCCTGCATGGAAAATTACAGCATAAGACGAGAGAACAAAATGTAAGCCACAGCATTTAGACCTTTTTCAGTGATGGCGACTCTTTCGTCATTATGGCATGTGCATTTCTGAATGAAAATGCAGACAAAACCTAAGACATCATTATATTGAAACAATAAATAACTGAAAGGGCTTTCTGCTTTGTCTAACTGAGCAGAACGAGGCGATAAGCCTCCGTAGGTGCAGAGTAGCAGGAACTGTTCGTCTGCGCCTCTGCCCATTCCAAACTTCAAATGTACTGGCACATATAGTATAATTAGGAAAAATAAAACAGAAGTAAAAAGAGGATAAAAGAAGTCTGCAGCAATGCAGACGCACCCTGTCAAAATAAAACAGGTGCAACGTCCAGGATCACCACTTCACCGGTCTCATCAAATTGTTGGGGGACAGGAAGGAAGGAAGCTGCTTGCGCTTCCCTGCATGATGCTGATGACCTGGGATTGAGTAAATCAAAACGCTGCCATGTGACTAGGCTTGCTCTTAGTACAGAGAATATGGTGTTTTGAAGGAGATGCCCACAGTGTAGGGGAATGCATTGAGGTGTGTACTTATGTACCTTCATAGGAAAACAGACAGCATGTCGATAATCAGAGATGGTGGAGGTGTGTGTGTGTGTGTGTGTGTGTGAGTGAGTGTGTTCGGGAAGGGGGTTTTAGAGGTGTGACATGATCAATGGCATTTAAAGCATGACTAAGAAAAGAAATTCAGAACAAGGCACAGAATTTTCTGCAAATGGTCGAGAAAGAACGAAAAATACCAGCAGTTGGGGAGGTGCTGTGTGGTGACGCTTTCTACACTCTTATCTGGCAACGTCTGGTATCCCGCCCACCCCTAAACCCCACCCCTGACCCCAAACCCGCTGTATAACACAAATACCTACATCTTCTCAGCTGCCCGTGTAGCATTCTACGTCATTCAATCCCAAGGAAAGAAAATCAAACAAACTGACAAATAAACAAAAACTCAGTAATCTCAGTTCCCCCATGCCCCTCCCGCCAAAAACAAAACAAAAGAAAATATTGAGAACAACAGAAGCCTCGGGACTCAGATATAGTATTCCTTCTTCTCGTCCGAGTTGTTATGGCCCCCTTCGGCGTTGATGATGGCCGTGTCAGCGTCCGCCGCGTCATCTGCCCCCTTGGCTTCGTGTGTGAAGTAGGTGCCTGTGTGGGTTTCAAAGAAAAGCGTGTTGATAAAAGCAATATCTCCAGCACCCCAGGGCCTCTGATTGATGCAATTGCAGGGTTTTAAAAGAGATTAAAGACCATCTGGAGCAGCTTCTCTAATTTAGAGTGAGGGTCGATTCATGGAACTTTACCTGCCCATAAATAAGCCATTCATTTCACCACGCTGCACTTGGTTGCGTTATAATGTCTTTCATGTAAGAAAACAAAAGGTAACACGTTCCCAAACTAATACCCGATGATGGAGACACTTTGATTACAGCACGGCAAACGAAACCTGACCCTCTAGATCGAGCGCTATTTGATAAAACAAACAAGAAAGAAACTAAAAGTAGTCTGACACATACTTCGAAGAATAAACGTGTTATTTGTGACTAATAATTCAGGAAATTTACATAACATCCTCTCCAGGTTTGGGTTTGGTTTGACTTTGTGCTTTAGAATCAACCTTGGGAAGTGTTACAAGGAGGTGGGAATAAGCGATCCACTTCAAACTTCATTTCCGAGTGGGATTATTTCCATCCTCTCTGTCTGTGGCGTAATACTGAAGGCAGTAGCCCTGATGAAATGCAGAGATGCTGCGCCCACTTTATATTACAGAACACAACAACACGATGCACTCAGAGGGATACTGGCCTTAATGTGGTCGTAGCCACGGGCCAATTCAAAGCACCTGCAGAGCTTCGACAGCAGAATGACTTCTTTCCCTATTCAGAATCTTATCCAAAATAATTAGAAAGTCTATTGACCTTAGAAATGTGCCAAAAGACAGTCTGGGGGCTGAACTACCTTTGTGTCTTGCAAAGTATCGTCCCAAAACGATGAGAAGACACAACATGGCGAAGACCACGACGGCCACCACGCCTCCAATAACCGCATGGTCCAACGATCTCTGTGCTTCTGTTCCTGCTTGTGAATCTGAGAGAAAGAGCCAAGAGATGATGTGTTACTTGCAACAGTTTCAACAAACAAACAATTTTAAGTAACACTGCATACGAAGCCTTTTTTTTCACGATTCTTTGGTGAAAGGTAAAAAAAAATATATAGCATTTTTTGTTATTAAAATATGTCATATTATAAATGTCTTTACTGTCACTTGTAGTTAATTTAATACATCTTTGTGGAATAAATGTATTCATTTCTTTCAAAAATCTTTTGAACAGTAGTGTATCATATTAATAATTTGTATTATAACTATGGTTAAATAACATACAGCTGATTATGAGGTGAATTATAACTAAGGTACATATTTTAATGCATTATTTATAAGAATAGACTCTAGTGCAACCAAATGGCATTTTTTTTGACAAGATACGCAACATATATTAATTTTACGATTCCATAATGGACAAAGACATTAGTACTAATCTTACTCAGAATCATTTTGATTAGCTATAACGTGAAATTGGAAATATTACTGGAAATAAGTAAATCATGTGAAGAGAAAGAACAGAATTTAGTAATAAAAACATTTAGTTAATAAATGAGGAACATTTCAATCATACAGTAAAACATTAGCAGCATACATGTTGAAATCACATGCATGTAGATTTAAAAAAATGTTTTGTGATGTGTGTAAGACTTTTTAAATACAGCCTGCAATAGCGATTCAAGTATCTTTGAAATCCACCTCTCTGGATTAAGACCTCCAAACTATAGACAGGCACCAACAAGCAGAACTGATGCAAACAGAAAGTGTGAGAGTGAAAATAGCTTAAACATTTACGAGAGTGACAGTGAAGCTCTGAAGACACAGGCCTTGTTGTTTATATTCTTCTGTCAACTACAGTCCTAACTACAACTCAAACGAATCTGGCACAAACTGTGAGCTGGAGCCAGAGCTAAAGAAATACACTTTGCCCTCAAGACTAAAAGTGCGAATCACAAGCAATTTTTTAACAAAGATTCATTCCATTTCACCCTGAGAACAAGGCAGGCCTCTGAGGCTGCGCGGCGTAATGATATGTGAAGATTATTGATCAAGTGTAGGGATCCATGACAACCCAAAGTTAATGCTGGTTTGTGGACTTGATTGGTTCTTCACAGAGCAAAGGAGGAGCAACATTTTTCATCAATATCTCACACTCGGCTCGGAAATTAAAGAGTTTGAAGAGAAGTACTGAGAGAAAATAGACAGGAGACTTCACTCCAGAGCCGGCCAAGGAAAGACATGAAAGATCTAAACCTGTTAATTATCAACACCTGAGATTTGCGCCATCGCAAATTTTAAAATTGTATTTCATAGCTATCATTATAGTTAGCATTTTATGTATCCTAAATACAAACAAATAAATATTTGTGCACTTATAATTTGCATAATTTGACAATTACAGCTTGACTGGGAATGACACAAAAATGTTTTGTTAACAACTTGTTTTTTCCCACACATGACAAGTCTCATTTCTCAAGCATCTTCTTTACCGATGAGCGAGGTGGAAATAACTCGAAATAACTTTATAATATAAAATAACTTAAATAACTGACAAATCATTTTCAAACAATAAATATTTGAATGATTTGCATACGTCAACTCTTTGTTTACATTATAATAGTTTTAAACATCATAAAATAGAATTTTCTCACTGTAGTTCAGCAGGTGTCCACTCCTGTTAAATTAAAATATACACTTTTAAATCATATTTTAATTAAATAATTTATATTTTAATACTGAAAGTCTGGGTCTGGAACGAGAGTAAAACATGTGACCTTTACATACCATAACAGAAAAACCTGAAATCTCTTAGTTTGAAGAAAAATCAAGCCCGTGGAACACCCAACAGGGAGTCGAGCATGTGAACTCTCTGCTACATCTCACGGTCCATGTCCTGTTTTATCAGTCCACAGGCTCATCCCCACTCCAAACATCTCACTCGATAAAAAAACGTGATGAGAAGGGAAAGGAAGCGAGGGGAAGGATGTCTCGACTGAGCAATCCGACGCTTGGTAATCCAGTCACGAGGAGTTGATCAGCCTTCCCGTGTTTACCCACGGCAATCTCCCGCTCTCATCTGTGGCCTGAGCCCGAGAGCTGAGGGGATTTCCTGGGGGAGTTCAAAAAACAAAAACGGCAGGCCACAACTTATTAGAGGATAACGAAAAGCGAGAAAGCACAGAGCGGTGTGCATGTACAACATCCCACCCAATCTCACCTCATAAACAACTCCTGTGTGAGAAGGGTGGGGGTGGGATGTAGGGATGATGCTGCCAAACCCAACAAAACATGACTTGATCAACCTAATAGGCTAGTTTGACTTCAGATTTCCCTTCTTGGGAGGGAAGGCAGATTCAATTAAAGTCAGTGGGAATCTGCTTGACACCTAATTCACGCTTGTCAAAAGGAAGGGAGGGTCTAAAGACGTGATTTAACGCACATTCCTATTAAGATGTTAATATGTGTTCTGGATGGAGAGATAAACAGAGATCGCTCTTGCTCTTAAACCTCTTTCCCCATCCACTTTGCTGCAAGATACTATTGCCGGTTTGTCCACAAACGCAGATGGGCATGATGCCTGCTTGGGTCATTCTCTCACTGAATTTGGATTTGATAGGAATTAACATAACTTAACAAATGGAGTGAAGACCGAGACAGGACTGTCTGTTCCCATTCAGCTTCAAGTGATTTTAATGCCCTCTTTCTCCTTTCCACCCTCTACAGCCTGAAGATAAATGAAGGGGTGTGCGGAGCTCAGCCACAGCAATGAGAAAGAAGATTGAGGTCCGCGATCACGCCACGTTCGGAGGTGCGCTGGTGTGTTGGGCCGCCCTTAACACAATGACTGAACCGTAATTCAATAAGAGTCCACTGTGAACCAACAGTTTGGCGAATGTGTAATTCAAGAAGCAGATGGTTTAGAAATGAGTAATTCTCAAGCAACCTCCTCTAATCTCAGCAGCCATTTTGCCTCCGGAATTTTCAGTAATTCCAAGAAATTGCCATCTTAATGAAACCCTAGAAATTTGCTCTCATCTCAATTTGACTAGACGGAGTCACATAATTACACGCATTGCGTGGTGCTTATGGAAGAATCATTACCATAAACAGTATTCCTGTTTAACGTTTATGACTGCAGAATAAGAGACTGGAATACCCAATTACCCAGTTAGATAAGTGAAGGAATGAAGCTAGATGGAAAGCATATGCTTATTCTCCAGAAAGTGGCAAAAGAGAGCGCCATCGGGCACTGATAAAAGCAGACTTTGATCTGATCCAAACGAACTAAGTCTGAGATGGAGTCCAATTTTTGTGCATTGGCATGTGTGGGAAGCTCATCCAAGGTCAGGACTAAAGGATAACTTCAATTTGGAGTGTGCCGTTACATCGTACTGCACCTCCAGCTACAATGAAGCACTAGTCAGGTCTGAGACTCATCCAAGAGTCCACAGTCTCCAGTTTCAAAAATATCTGTCCTGTGGTGAAGGAGGATTGCTGTGAGCTCTCAGGGTTCACACCTTAGGCTGCTTGAGGTGGTGTTGAGGAATATGAGATGGGAGAGAGAGAAAGAGAGAAAGGGAAAGAGCTTCATCAGTCTCAAGATGATGCACTAAGCATGTTTTTTTTTTATTTGCCTGAAATGGGGTAAATCACCTGGCTGGAGTGGACACCTGCTGAACTACAGTGAGAGAACATGATGAAAGATCCTATCAGTTTTGCTGTTCTGCTGAACAGTTTCTCCAACAGAAATGCTGCAGTTCTTCAGCACCTTATATACAGAAAACTTGAATATTCTCTCATTTTGCTTGGGAGCACTCTAATCCAGTTACGTTAAGATGAAGTTATCACACTCAAACACGCAGACCATTATGTAACTTTTCATTAGATTCCCTGTTTCTTGCCTCAATGTAGTATACAGCTTTGGCTTACAAATTGAAAAGAATATCTAATCTACCGCCTCAGCCTCCATGGCTGGGGAGTAACTAACTAAAAGTAGTGACACTACTAACCTTACTACAATTTTCAGCAGCTGATCTGCTTAAAATTTACTGTTGCTTTTCTGGTAACATGCTACTTCTGCAATAAGTTGAAAAAATAAAACACTCTCCTATTTATTATTATATAAAACGTCCTTATACAATTATATATAATTCAAGTTATAAGTACATTTTATAGGTACTGTATATACACAAAGTACTGTTAATTTTCTGCCTGGAAATGATCTGTTAAGTGTATGGCCATTTCCTTTAACCCTAAAACACAACACAACAATGCATAATTTAAAATGCTCGTAAAGCGCCAGCTAAAAAATCCTATTTTTGGACTCTTCTGTTTAAAAAATACATTTTAATGCAGTCAGCAGCTACTACTTTTTTTAAATAAATAAAAATTTTATAATATGAATGAAAAAATAAAAGAAATTATCTATAAATATATATTTACAATTATATGTAGGCTAAACATATTTTGTGCACCTAAAATGGTTTCAATGGATTTAGCTACCATCCTTTTTAATTATATTAAAGCTAATGGAGTTATGATTAATAATAGATACAATTATATAGTGTTAATAAAAATAATGTAGGCTATAATATTCACAATGACATGCAAGCAATGTTGCCTGCCTTAAATACCTTCAACGCAGTTAGCTTCTTGTTAATATAATTAAGTTGTTCATAAAATGTTATTTATACATATATATTTATATGATATATGTAGAAATATGTTGCCAAACTTAAATACCTGCAGTTAGCTATTTGTTGTAACTAGCTTAAATGGTTGCTACTTTTTTAAAAGAGCAGCATCATTATAGTTTATTCTACATCCTCTAATTCATCTTTAAATAATTTTAAAAAATCACAATTGTGGGATTGCAAAGAGTTGCAGAGTTTCAAAGTAAAGTCACTGGGCGGAAAACACAAATCAAAGAATACTGATGTAACAGGCATGCCTAACATCCTTCCATCACTGCTTAGCCCTATTTCACAAAGGTGAACCAAAACACAAAGCTGACATTTAATTCTGGTGTTCAAAGTCTAAATGAAGACAAAAGGTGGAGGAAAGAGAATGAGAGCAAATAATGCTCTGCATGATGCCATGACCTTGAGTTATGAGCGAAATACCACAGCAAAAGCAATCTGGAGTGAAGGAGGACAGGACGTGTCTCTGAGGGATTTGAGGTGAGGACCCTAAGGGCTGAAGCACAGCAACACATCTCTTCCTCCAGAAGTCATGCTTACTGGTTTTGAAGAAATCTCCCAAGACAATAAAGTGTGATAGCTGGATTGACTTCAGAGGGTCATCTGTCCCATCAACACCACTGTGGAAGACTGTCTCAGTTTCTCAGTCAAAAACAATGGTACAGATGAGTCTGTGGCCACTAGA
Organism: Tiaroga cobitis; assembly: GCA_030578255.1. Taxonomy (NCBI): domain Eukaryota; kingdom Metazoa; phylum Chordata; class Actinopteri; order Cypriniformes; family Leuciscidae; genus Tiaroga; species Tiaroga cobitis. The sequence goes on from CM060611.1 coordinate 19,789,410, forward strand.
GCACAAGTAACGTCATCTCTTGTGTGGACACTCAGATACGATACCAGCAGTTATTGATTCCACTCCTTTTGTCTCCATCAGTGTTGACATTTGGGAAGAATTGTGGAAGAATTTTTAAAGAATGACTTAAAATAAGCCTCTTTTGTGTCTTCACGCTATCGTTTTATCACATTTTCCTTTTCAAACCAGTACAAGTGCATCTTTTGAGAGAAGACAGGAATAACAACAAGAAAAAGACAGTAGACCTGGGGTTTCGATCCTGTTGGCCATGACAAAAGGTTAGAAGTGTACAGCTCATATTCAGAACGTTCAAAGGTGGTTGGAGAACGCTGAACGCTGTGGGTTTATGCCTCACTGTTCTTAGCACAGGTGCGAGGAGGAGATATGCTGCCGTTTTCTTCATGAGTTGAGCCGGTGGCTACACTTGATCTTGCACTCATAGTCAATTACCTCACTTCCTCAGGAAGCTTCTGTTGTTTTATCGTCCTGGACTCAGGCGGTCATTGCCCACTTCTAATAACTTTCTTAAAAGAAGCCCAAGCCGCAACAGATACTGTGCTCCAGTGGAGATTTGAAATGGACTTTGCTGTGGCTCACTGGGTATCCACATGCCAATGTTTATTTATTTATTTACATTTTTCCTCATTTAGATCTCTTTCGGTTTCATCATTCTATTTCAGATTTGTCCATATATATATATATATATGCAATTATTCAGCAGGGAAAAATACATAAAACAAAGGAAAAAAAAAATCCCTAGTAAAAATCGTACTCACGTAATAATACGTGTAATACTATATAATAATATAATACTATATAATAATATAAAACTAATAATACTAATAATCGTACTAACGTAACCTCAGTTCTCTCTAGAAGAGTACGAGTACGTTCTCTTACGAGAGGTTCTCTCGTACTGCGTAATATCTTACGCAAGGGGAACACTATGCAAAACGCCATGCATGTAGGGATCCAACACCAAAGTCCCAAGGGGCAAGTGCCCGGGGCGCATATAGTGCATAATCACCATGAACTCACAGAGAGTCCGAGAAGAGAGGCTAGCAGCATCATTCTCAAATAATTTAGCCACAAGAAAGGCTATTCATTATAATAGTGTCACACACAGTCAGGGTGAAGAGAAAAACTTCGGCCTGTAATGAGTGATAGTACGGGCATTATTTTCCCTTGGGAAAAAACTCACAGCCCGTTGAGCAGTGCTCAAGCGAGTGCAGTACTCTGCGCCGAAACGACGGGGCAGGTGGTACTTGACTTTTAAACCGACAGCAATTTGGCTTGTAAGGCGGGAACTTTTAGGTTATAAAACCTTAAAAAATGTAGATGGGGAGGCCCAGCCTGCCGCCATACAGATATCTTGTAAAGAGATCCCAATAGACCACGCCCACGATGAGGCCATGCCTCTGGTGGAGTGTGCTCTAACACCTAAAGGGCACTCAAGTCCCTTTGTAGTGTATGCCATTGCTATGGTATCAACTATCCATCTGGATAGGGTCTGTTTCGAAGCGGCTAGGCCCTTAGCGAGACCGCTGAACGAAACGAAAAGCTCCTCAGTCTGTCTGAAAACAGACGAGCGAGATACGTAGGCCTTTAATGCCCTTACTGGGCAAAAGAGGCCTGTGCTTTCCTCCTCATTATGAACCGGTAGGGCAGACAGGGAGATAACCTGGGCCCTAAACGGTGTGTTGAGGGATTTAGGCACGTATCCATGTCTTGGTTTGAGTATGACTTTTGAGTCGTTAGGCCCAAATTCCAGACACGTTGTGCTTATTGAGAGCGCTTGCAGATCCCCTATGCGTTTTACTGACGCAAGAGCCATGAGAAACACTGTTTTGAAAGACAAGTGTTTCATATCCAATGTCTGGATTGGCTCGAATGGGGCTCCTTTCAGGGCTTCTAGCACCATGGAAAGGTCCCACATGGGGATAGATGGGGGTCTGGGAGGATTCATCCTCTTAGCTCCTTTTAGGACACGAATGACCAGATCATTTTTTCACAGTGATGGGCCAGACGCAGGTTTTGTAAACGCTGCTATGGCCGCCACATAGACTTTGAGCGTGGATGGGGACCTGCCCTTATCCAGTAACTCTTGAAGGAAGGAAAGCACCTCCGTTACCCCACTGCTTGTGGGTGGAAAACCTCGGGTTTTGCACCAGTTAACAAACACTGACCACTTAGAGGCATAGAGACGTCTGGTAGATGGTGCTCTGGCCTGCGTGATGGTGTTTAGCACTCCCTCGGGGAGGTTTGCGGGTACCGGTTGATGGCCCATGCGTTTGTGTGCAGTCCAGTGGCCGTTGATACCGACTTGTTTACTGCAGAATACACCGGAACAGTCACATTTCTTGGGACTGAACGAGTGTGAAGTTTTGGTAAAAGTCTGGCCGTGGCGAGACTTGAACACCGTCGTTTTCCTAGAAGGGTTAGGTAGACTTTGCGTGCACATTCACTGCACTGGAAAACACCGTCGGCCTGAGCTGACTGTATGTGTGTTGGTTTCATTTTTCAGAAACCATGGTACATGTAGTGTGTAGTGTTTGTGGGCACTGGGTCGTGGGCACATTCACTACATTTAATGGACAATCGACATGCGTCGATTTCATTTGTGCGAGCCCTGTACCGTGACGGGCTGTGTTTGTGTGTAGAAATGAACACTGGGCTGTGGGCATTTTATTACACTCATAACACCATCGGCTGTGGCCGGAATACCAGAAAAAACACTGCTTATGATTTTTCTGGGTCACCATGGAAACGGCATTTGCGTGCAGGAAAGCGGGCCGTGGTACCGGCTTGTTTACTGCAAATTACACTGGAACAGTCACATTTTCTTGGAACTGAACAAGCGAAAAGGAAGTCTGGCTGTGGCGAGACTAAATTTCTTAACTGCTGCGAGCGCCAGGATCGAACACGGGTCTCCCGCGCGAACAGCTTTTTGTTTCGCCACAGGGGGGAAACAACGTAAGCTTAAATTAGCTCGAGCAGATAAGGGAGCGTCACAGTTTAGTGTGTCGGCATATGTTGCAGGTGTGCGTGTTATACAACAGGCTCATTGCTGCAATATTGACATTTTCAGCCGCTCAACTAAGAGGAGCTGGGACATGTTTGAGAAATGGAGATTGTCCGGCCTCGGCGGGACTAAAACACTCTCTTTCCCTATTTTGCCGGTGACGCATGCCCACGGGGGGTGGGGGCGGGGTAGCTTTCTAATAAAGTAAAGAAAGCTAGCCGCTCAGCTGGCCTTCTCAACAGATGCAGCTATCTCTTCACCACAAATGGCGAAAACGGCGGCGCGCGGCGGCCGTTGTCCGTCAGTGAGCGACTCGATTGAAGCTGGTGAAACTCGCGGGCGAACCGGCGAGCTTTCACGGGCTGGAGAAGGCTTGGAGACCCGCTGAGTACGGCGCAGCAGCACTACAGCGGGCGGGAGTGCAGACTCGGAGAAATATGCCAGGCGAGTCCTCAGAGTCACCATAGGCAATAGCTCGCAGTGAGGGCAGCCGCCGTCAACGAGCGCGAGTGCTACATGATCCTCTCTCAGGCAGGAAACGCAGATGAGGCGGCCCCCGTCGCTGAGTGGGGCTCGGCACGAGCTAGCCGCATGAGGATGGCATCTTTAAAAAGACGCAGCTCTTTTAGTAAGTGAGTCGCGGGGGCGAACACACAGTGAGCAGAGTGTAAAAGGATATATATGCAGAGCTTCGCTGAAGAGATGAAAAATCAGTGAGATCAGCCCATCGAGCTATCTTTATAGGGCTAGAACACGCCCCTTTGGGCGCGAGCGTGACACGATGGGCGCGAAGCGCCCCCATTGGACCGTCACCAAAGGGCCGCTCTCGCTAGGCTGCTGCAGTTGCCGAAGGACAGCCAATAGGCACGCTGAGCCGCCTGCCTATGTCTGTATGCTGCTGCAACGCGTTTTGCAATAATCCAAAATTAAGGCAAATTTTTTGGCTTCAATATCTCGAGGAAAAGAGGTTTTCCCCTAGCGTAAGATATTACGCAGTACGAGAGAACCTCTCGTAAGAGAACTGAATGATGTATGATTAAACAAATGATGAAATGATCTCCGCAAACCATTTCATGAATCAGAGTCTTAGCATGCATTCAGCCTTTCTCTAGAACGATCATACTGAACCGTACATCACCGGCATAATTAAAGCCTCACGATTTGACCAGTAATCCAAATAACATCAAAAAGAAGCACTTCATAATCAAATATTTGCAATGAATGACCTGCAAGGTGATATGTGATGATGTAGCTGCAGATCACTAATGGCCATGTAAAAGGCCAACTGTTTCTCTGTGTGTTGTCCTTCATGTTTTAATAAAGTTTAATAAAGCCCTCTATTCAGTAAATCTCATTAAATTCAACCAGATTTTACTCACAAAACGTCCACATTGAAATTTCTCTTTTGGGAGAAACACAAGAAGTGAGGCTATATTAAATAAGCTTCAATCACTGAAACGTTCTGACAGACAGAAACCGAACACCCAAAATCTTGCCTCAAATCAAATGGAAGCATTATAAAAAAGACAGTTACTCTGCATCAGGCTTATTTGTAAAAGGAAGGAACGTCTGTGGCAATTTTCTTAATTCTTTTCTCTCCATATGCCATTTCCATGATGGATGGAAATGTTCCCTCTCTCTACATGGGGAGATAAAATACTGGACTTCACTGCATTTTACTTTTACTTTCAAGTATTGCTCTTAGACTAAGTGATAGGCAAAGTAAAATATGTGCTAGATTGAATGCTGGCTTTCAAAATAATAATAATAATAATAATGTGACAAAAGCGATCGGTGTGCAAGGTGGTTGTTGACAGACTTCCCAAGATGCTTTGTATTAACGTGTTTACTCTCTGTATTGAGACAATGAAATCTCCTTTAAAAAATGGCAGGGTCACCCCATCCACAAGCAAACAGAACCCATCGCACTCACTCAAGCGCAATCGATTTGACAAGGAGGGAAAAGTCTACCCTCTGGGCAACAAAAGTGTCTCATTTCAAAGGATGTGTTGATTTCAAAGACAGCAGATCTTCTAATTAGATCCTCTAATCTTGTAATTAAGCAAAAGTGATTGCCATGGTGAAAGTGTGAGCAGATTGCAATGAAATGACTCTGCTCTTGGGCCTGTGGTCAGATGGATCACAGATGTGTTATTGCAAATCCTGTCTATATTTACCTGTTCCTTCAGCCCAGCAGCAGCAGTCCTGTGCTGTAATGGAAATGTAATTAAAAATCTCATTGACCCCCTGTGTTGCAGTCACCCCGATCCAGGCTTATGTATAATGCTCAATTTTGCTATAGTCATGTAGTGGAAAAATTTTAATCTTACAGTGATCAGTAGTTAATAGAACTGAAGGGATTTTTTGAGCCATGTGGCTCCTGATGATTTTGATGACATAAACTAAAATGTGTGTACGTGCATGGCGTGACGCTCAGGAGCAGATGGGAGGAGACCTTTGACCTTAGGCACTGATCAGCTTTTTGGCCAGTGTATTTCTGTATCAGGCTGTGGCCTGGACAGAGGAGAGGCGCCTGTAATGCCCTTAAAAGACACAACAGCCATATCATATCTGTAAACTTAGAAGGAAAGGTCCTTGAAACGTGTATAAAACCCCCCGTCTGCTCTTCGAGTGTGTGTCAATTCTCGCACAGATTGAACTTTGTGTGTTTGGGGCTGAACCTATTCCTGCAGGAATAAAATACTTTTATTGAATTTGACTCTGTATGACTCTTACTCAGGTGATATTGACTGGTGGTGAATTTTGCCTTAACAATCACTTAAGAGGTAATGCATATGCAGTGGTCTTTCACGACAAAATTGGATTTGAATGTATTTTACTTGGAGGTATTTTAGTGTTTCTGGAAACAATAAGTTATTTCATGCTTTAAGGGCAATGGATATCGGCATATAGATGATACTTTCTATTCGGTAAACAAAAGTCTCTAGTCATAGTCCAGCCGAATTTCCACAACAATGTTTGAATGAAAAAAAAAAAAAATCAATCATGTTGCCAGAGACAAAATGAAGTCAAAGTCATGGACAGAAAGATTGAATCTCTCTCTCTCTCATAAACTTTTTGTTTCCTTCTGCATGGCCTGTATGAAGAAGCTTGAGATAAAGGGTGTCTCGGGTTCCTTTAAACAAATCATTATGATTAGTGGTTACACTCAAGCGTGGGCTATTGTTGATGACAAACACCGGTTATATTCAATTCAATTTCCACTCAATTTCCCCAGCTAAAATCTCCGGGGCCATTGCGAAAGGTTTCCACTTAAAACATATTAATGTAATTATTTCAAAAAGAACTTCATGATGGCAACAGACAGGAGAGTCAAAAGCAACATCCCATGAGGAGTTGAGGAGCATCTCCAGGTCACCCTCTTCTTTTTCATGGTATCTGTTTATCATCCCCCTACTGTGGACACTCCTCTTTGTCAGTTTCCGCCTCAAGCTCTGTCAGCGCTGACACATACGGCAGCCTCCACAGATTTATAGTTACAGTACACAGAGGTGGACAGAACTGGGCCACGTGGGGTGTTTGGAGGCAGGACATGGAATGAGGGTAACCTTTACAAGGTGCTGAGATGACACAGATTTTAAACTTGACAGGTGCGCCCGAGGCATACTGGTGGATGACGAACCAGATCCTCTGGTTAAGAGATGCTTGATCATTTGTACTTTCAGTACGGCCATGTTTTTGCTTAGGCTTCTCCTCGTCTGCCCTTCAAACATCAATAAATCCTCGGGCTGCTTCGGCTGCTTTTGTGGACTAACTCGCATTCACAACAATCCAGCATTATGCAAATCTGGGAACAACACATTCGACACAAGGGACTCGCGTTGTTCCATTCTGTGAGAAGCAGGGGAAGTGAAGTTTGTCAGAGCTAATCCAGGATAAGATGTCCCTTTCAGGGAACCGTACAAAGCCACGGGCGAGATGGGTGTATTCCTCAGATGTCGCTTCCCTCATTTCCCTCGAGCTTAGGGATCAGTGTTAATTCTTCTCCCTCAGTCGCCAGGAAACCGACAGAGCCAGACAGCATCCGTTCAACTCGGGCGCAGCGCAGGCCGAACTCGGCTCAACAGGCCAGGGTCATCCACAGACTAGAGATCTGCCTCTCGCCCTCTCACTGACTTTATCAAAGCCGCCGAATAAATGTCTTTGAATTCCACAATGAGCCTTGCGACGGAAGGGAGAAAGCGTTGAATAAAATGCCATACGATGTCTTGTAAGGGGGCCGTATCTGGCAGATCCCCCTGGAACCTCATTTTGTCTGGCTTCTAGCGAATTTCTGTAGCTTTGAGGGCTAATGGAGCGATGCTGTATCTCCAACGCAGCAGGTAAACCACTTTCTGATGGTGTAAATGAAAACCTTTGGTTGGTTGGCAGGAGGAAGCCTGCACAGGTGTCCATCTAATACAGTTCTCACATGAAAAGGGAAGTTTGCTCTAGCTTCAATGCATGGGTTGGAGAGAGAAAAGTTTCCTCGCTATCAGCGTGAGATTTCTGGCCGGCTATAGTTATATAGACAGTGGGGAGTAGATTATAGATGTTCACACATTTATTTTTTCCTCAGCCAGCTGGACTACTAGAGTAATATTTTGTGTGAGATTAATTGATGCTCAAGGACACTTAATTGGTAGATAAAAGAGGCAGGATGGACAATAGTTTCAATTAATAATAGTGGTAATGCACCTTTACATAATGAGCAAATGTGTTAGGGCCATAGCTTAGTGGTTAAGGGCACACACTATAATCCAGTCTCCTCTCTTGCTTTCTCCATTCTCTGCTGTTACTGTATATTTTTACATTTAGTATTTTACAATTATTCAAAAAATATGAATTACTATTATACATTATGTAAAATATATATTTAAAATAAGTATTAAAACTAGTAAAACTATAGAAAATTGTAAATGTATAATTATGATATTAATATATAAATGCAAATATATGCAAATAATGCAAATATAATTTCTGAAGGACCATGTGACACTGAAGACTGGAGTAATGGCTGATGAAAATTCAACTTTGCATCACATAAATTATATGTTAAAGTATATTAAAATAGAAAACCATTATTTAAATTATAATAATATTTCACAATATTACATTTTTTTCTGTATTTTTGATCAAATGGATTCAGGCTTGATGAGCATAAACGACTTGAAAAACATGACAAATAGCAATGTTTCCAAACTTTTGACTGGTACTGTATGTATGCATGTATGCATATGTATATATATTATTTTGTGTGTTATGCCAGTGAAAATGTTGGCAGGTCAAGTAGAAAAAAGCATTATTGTTGAGCCCTGCTGCATAAATGGAGAATGTTATTTCCAATTAGGCTGGAGAGTACTCTGTCTGTCTGTGTCTGCTGGGAAATCGAAGCCACCTCAGACCCACGTTATTTCCTCCATCGAGATCGGCCCATGTGAGCTGTCCCTATGTTCCTACTTACAAGTCAGCGGAGGACAGTGCCGAGTGGAGAAAGGTGTGCATTTGCTATACCAAATCCTCCGCTTCTGTTAATGCTGCGCAACTCTCAGTCTAATTACTGCAGCATATGCACGTCACCTGCGAGGCCCCTGCAGGCAGTCCTGAAGGCACCTCCAAGCCCTGCCTCAGCCATTCACACACCAGCATTACTCCAAACCCTGCTCATCAGAAACACTACACACCGCTGCAAAGTCCCACTGACAGCCATACATCACTCGCTCAAACCAAGCAAGTGTGGCTGCGAGAGGAAAGATATGAGAGAAAGAGGGAGTAAAGGCAGGCTCAGAGAAAGTCTGCAAAGGAGGCGACCCTTGAAGCTGCAGAAGAACTCGTTCCTGTTGATTGATGAAAGCCCTGGCCGTGATGGCATCCAAATGTGACAATTCTGGGACATTAAAGGCGCCAACTCTTCTGCTTCACCTGCTTCAGTCCAGCTGGGAACAAAGTGGTCATTATCCCACTGTATTCTGCTACGGCGCTCCCTGCGGTTCAGAATCTGCTCAATTATCTTCTCCTCCTGGGCTAAGGCTGACAGGCATGTTGGCAGGTGTGTCCTTTCCATCCCGTTCACCCCTTGACTACTGAAGGATTAGAGAGTGAGGAGGGCATCGACTAAAGCTACGGCTCCAGAGCTGTTAACGGCCCTGCCCTTTCTTGCTCTGCAAACAGATGAGCGAAGAAAGAGAGCAAATGCTTGTCTTTGGAGATGGAGCAAGGAGACCAGGCCTTAGATGATCACTACATATAACATCTGTCAATGAGTATAAGCAGGGCAAAGATGCACAGGGGGATGAAAATAGACACTCAGTCTGATAAATCTCTGAAGGTATAAATGCAATATCTTGTATAAATATCAACAATATTTAAAAACTGAACTGAATATCAGCATGACTCTAGCCCTATTTGCACGGGATAAGTGTTACCTGGTGACCTTTAGTCATTTGTAATAATTGCAGAGGTTGTCTGTGATCTTAATCCTGTGCGAGTCGGCCATGTCTATAATTTGTAAAGTAAAAATTCCCCCGCAAATGACCTACCATATTTTGCCGAACACCGAGGTCCTGTGATAATATTAGTCCCGTGCGAATCGGCATCTCTGTGATTTTGCGGAGTCGTGTATATTTTTTGTTTTTGTTTCCTGTGCGCTTTTTTATCAGTCTTTCGCGAATAATGGAGTGTTTTGATAGTGGGTGGTGGGTCATATCGCTATAGCCTACACCATACAACTATACAATTTGCAGAAAGAGAAAGCTGAAAACCATCAGAAGAGCAAAAACAAAAAGAATGATTTGATGAAGATGAATGACATAGCAGCATGCGGTAAGGAACATTATCCTGTTTATGATATATCATACAGCTAGACCTATAACTACAAGACATTTCCAAGCAATAGCCTATTGACATCATATCCGGAAGATAAGTCAGTAAATTCGAGTAAAATCACAGGCTTCACTTATCCCATGCGAATGCGCCACATGAAATTTAGATGTGGGGGGTTAATTTCTAAATCACACGTGGTCCCCAGGTAATACTTATCCCGTGCGAATAGGGCTTATGATTCATAAGTTAAAGATGTTAAAATTATAGTTCACCTGAAAATTTAAATTCTGTCATCTTTTTCTCACCCTCAAGTTGTTCCAAACTTACTTTGTTCTGTAGAACAAAAAAGAAGATCTTAAGAAGAATGTTTTAAAAAAAATTGTCCACACAATGAAAGCTAATTGGGTCAAAAACAACATTGGACCCCACTGACTTTCATTGTGTGGACACAAATAGTATTTCAAACTATCTTCTTTTATGTTTCACAAGGGAAATAAAGTCATATGATTGGAAGAGATGAGGATGAGTAAATGATGACAGAATTATCATTGAACTATCCCTGTAATATTGAGTACATAGCATTTTTGAAATATGGGTATTTAGTCTATTAGTCCTATTAGTCTATTACTTTTTGATCCGCTAATGAAAATAGTCAAAGCCGAAGAGGGATTAACAACTACTTGTTGCTCAACATCACAGAAAGGAAAGAGCAGAGTGATATAAAGTGAAAAGTTCTAGTGCATTCATCAGAAAACCTTTCGCCCCAATCAATTTAGAGGACAAGAACTGAAGAGAATTATTTGCAAAGGCAATCAGTAGATGCATATTCTCATTTCCATGTACATCCTCTCAGATTCAGATATTTTCTTGTGTGCTGTCTTTCTTATGCATGAAGGGAATTCAGATCAGAGTGTTTGAAAACAAGACATTAAGTAACACAGGCTTTACTATGCCACAACGGGCAGGGGAATCGTCATGGCGACTGCTTTGAGAGGATGAGGGAGAGGCAGTTAACATTGGCATATAAAACAGCTTCACATCAGAGGTAGCTAAGTTCATGTCAAACAGCGGCTTAGATTTACCGGTGAGGGAGCGAGGGAGAGATAGGCTTAAATAAGCCCTTGCTTAATTTTGGCACCATGTGTGACACTCACAGATTTTCATTCATCCTTTTCTAAAGCCTGCTATTTATTTTAGAGGCTTTGTTTCACAAAAGACATTCTCTTTAGCATTCATAGGACAAAAAAATGTAGATTTAATTCATTTCTGCCATTATGAAAAGTGTGACAGAGGTGTGGCCAAAGCAACGGAAAAATGAAAGCCATTATTACATCCCTACTGAAAAGACCCACTGCTTTATGAAAAGGCAGACTCAGTCATATTGAGAACCAGGATTGAAAAGTTTTACTTTTATAATTGCGAGCAAATAGTCCTCCAAAACTGGTTGGCCAAAATGGAGTGATTTTCCATTTGTCGCAATCACGGGCAAACAAAGCGGTTATTTTACACCTAGTTTCTTACAGGCTCTTTGTCGCATTGTTACTTAGAGCACATAATCAAAAGATGCCATCGTCATGTTTACCGAGCCCAGCCTTAAACATGTTGTGTGGTGCCACACCGAACAAAGGATGATGAAATGACAAGTGAAGTGTGTTCTATCATCCTCTTTGGAAATGAACAGGAATGAGGAGTACGCCTGGATGGAGCGATACAGAGAGGGAGAAGAGAAAGAGAGAGCCAGATGGAGGATCTACAGAATAGGCTTCTCACTATCTGAATTCACTGCAGATCCTGAATGGAAGGGGGATCTACATATATTGCTTTGAAAACAGAGACATGATGGCAATACATCAGCTTGAGGAGTTGCAGGCAGAAGTGAGCGTGGCCGTACATGCAATGGGACAGGTAAAGTGAGGTGTGATTAATACCGAGGGTGCCAGTGTGTGATGATACAGTAAGAGTTTGACAGGGTTGCTGACACGCTGATAAGAATTTGATCTATCTGACCCTGCCAACCATGTTTCTTCTAGTCTGCAGTCTAATTCATATTCAATCACACCATGTCCCATTAAAGACAACATGAAATAGTGGTCACAACACATGTGACTTCTATATTGTGAGACATTTCAAAGAAAAATGATTACAGTGGATTTTTTTTTAAATGTTATCAATTGTATTCATTTGGATTGTGAAATTCCAGCTATGATTTTATTGGTTAATATTATTGAGGGGTCACGGTTTGGCTTGTTAGCATTGGGATTTTGCTCCTGCAGATGGAAGTAAACAGAATACATTTTGGAGTCATGTTGTCTTTAATGTAAGCCACAATCAAATATATTCAAACATATTTAGCAAAATGATTAGCTCATGTCAAATTCCACTGATCATTTTTCACAATAGTGTACAAACAAAAAGACTGAGAGATAATAAAAGGGGAAATATAAATGCATTAGAAATACACAAATAAGACTGTTTTCTGTGGTATTGCTGTAGCTTTCTGTTCTATGTGGAATCTTGCCCACTATGTTAGCCTCCTGCCTCAACCTCTGCTGAAAACCCCACTTATTGCTTGAACAGCTTGTTGCTAGGCTACACCAGAGAGGGTAAAAAAGACTGTTATCAGAGAGAAGAGAAATCTTCTGAACAGTGAGTGTAGCACACCCAGGAAAATAAGATGGTAAACAGAGTATGTGCATCAGCTACAAAAGTGAACCAAATAAAACACACAAGGTGTGACAAGATGCAAATGAGAGGATCTTCTGAGGAGGAACATAGATGCTTCGCTCTGCTATCATGAGCTGTTCTCTGCGTCAGACAAGACTAGACGTCTTTATTCAGGAAACAATGTGACTTAATTCTTCTGCAATTCTTGTTTTACATGACAAGGGTGCGAAATGCTGTTTGCAACACAAACAAGCATTTTAACATTAGCAGAAACTCATATTTGCAACAGGTCAGGACATCAATTCCACAGTCGGATTAAAAAATGAAGGAGCATGCTTGGCATTTTACAAACAAGGCATTTCCTGTCCATTTCGAAAATGAGTGAGCGGACAGGAAGCATTAAAATGACTAACCCTTTTCACTGTATCGCAACAACATAAAAGCTAAAAAAGCTCTATGTCATACCTAGACAAAACAAAGATAAGAAGCACTAGATTTAAAACCAATTTGTTTGATGAGACAAAGCCCCTGGGTTTACCTTGTGTTCTCTTACCTTTTGTAGGATCAAAAACCCCTTTGGATTATTGGAAAGCGTCCAGTGATTCAGTTATACATCACTGCCAGGCTGATATAACTGTACAAGGTTAACACTGGCCTTGTGACATGGTATTTAGAAATGCAGTGAACTGTACAAAAGCTCTATTATAGCTCTGCTACACAGTCAAGGCTGACCAAGTTCTGTAGGCCCGTCCAAATTATACACATGCAAAAGAATAGCCCTAACCTTTAGATGTTCTGCCGCTTGTATTTGCTCTAACCTTTTCTATATGGAAAGTTGCAGATAGATGTAAACAAACGGCGACACCCCAACTCGATCCATTCGCGAGTTGGCCGGGGGTACAGAAAAGTGTCGATTTTGAGGTGTGATCCGGTGCGACACACAACATGACGGCTAATTAAATCATTAGAGGGTGTTTCACGAGGCACAGGTGACATAATTACACAGTATCACGAAAAGCCTTTATACTAAATCTAACACATTTACACAAGCATCTGCCACTGCAAACTGAGAGCGGGGATAAAGGGCTTAATGAATTGAGAAAGCGCTTTCGTGGTATATTGTAAAACAGAATAAAGCCCGTGAGCTATGCAAATGGTCCCCGTTCTGTGATTTGTGTGCGGAGCTGGCGCACCAAGGTGGAGTACAATGCCATCTGCGTCATGTAGAGAAAAGGCTCTCCCGTTCATTTCTCAGAAATCCAAAACAGCCATTTAGACGTCATTTAAATTCATGAAAAATTATTGCGGGTGGATTACAAGCGTCTGTGAGGACTCAAAAAGGTGAGAAGTCAAAAATGGCAACAAGGACTCGAGAAGGGCTCATGCAGGAGGGATGGATGTGTGACGTGGCCAAGAATCACACCGCGAATGCTCTGATTAAAACTCCCAGAGGAGCGCCGTGGCGGACAGGTGGCAATAGGGATAAAGGATGTGACATACGGGTGGACAGACAGACAGACACATACAGCAAATCCACATTAGATTCATTCCCAAATCCCGTGCATGTCTCCGTTACGTGCTGTACTGTACTCAGCTGGCATGCAGAGAATGCCATGCTGTGCTGGCAGAAGAAGGAGGGAGAGGTACCAACCGTGAGCTGCGGCTTCAGTGCTGGGCGCAGCGTCTGAGCACACGAGGAGAGGAGGTGCGGTGGAGGAAGGAGGAGGGAAACAGGAGGAACAGCATGCATAAAAAGGAGAAATGGGGGAAAAAAACAAATGGAACTGATAAGCAAGCATTTACACACAATTACAACAATGACCAACACTTTGAAACAAGCTCACAAGAGAATGGACAAAATCAAATGTTTTGCACATCAAAACAAATAGGGCATTTTCACTCAGCTAAAACTAGTGGTAGGGATGCAATAATACCGCTTTTTCAAAACTGATCTGATCCGATCCGATACCATAAATTCTGAGTATTGGTCGATACCGATACCAATCCGATACCGTTTTTTTTTTTTTATCAAGTAGAATTTCTATAACTCTGTGTTGAACTGATAATCACTCTTTTGTGTGTTAAACACAATCTACTTAATACAGACAACTTCATTATAACAAGATAAAACAAGATTAAACAAGATAACAAAAATCAAAAAGATAAATTGTATATAGTCTACTATAAAATTAAGACATTTTTTAAATGTATAGCACAGCTGTTTAGTGAGGCAGCAACATATGATAGATAGGACAGAACAAGAAAGGCTATTAATAATCTTTCATTGCGCAAAAGTATTATGATAAGAAAGACTCCAATACAGTGCTGCACAAAGCACTTATGCGCACCCTGAGCGCAGAAGGATGCGCTTGAAGCAACATGAAGGTCACAGCACGTCGAGTCCGCATTGAAAAGTTCAAAGCACAAATGAAATATATATTGATGCGTAGTGTATTATACAGTATCTATCTATGCAATAGTTTATTGAGCCTTTTCTTTTAACAGTTTTAAATTTCAGTTACTGTGCGCGTGAAGTGTGCGGTCTGTGCGCTCTGACTCTACTCTAGTGTTGTGATCTAACCAACACCCGGTAGAAAATAACATGATTTAGTTACAGCAATAAATTCCAGCAATATAAAGTTATTTTATGCGAAACCATAGACCTTTATCTACAGTTCAAGTATAATAACAGTAACATTGAATCATCTAAGAGAGTTTCATCGTGCTGACTGTCGTACCCGAACGCGACGCGCTGGTTGAATGCTGAATGGAGAATGACTGTCAGTTGCAGCGGAGGGAAAAGTTTACGTGATCTTGAATTTAATGACTTAAATATTAATTTATATCTCACATTATACTAATGGCTTCAGAACACTTATTAGATAGTGCACGAAAACTTTATGGTGCTTTATAATGTTTTTGTGCCTTTTGTGGGGCTTCACAATAACACAGAATAGTATATAGGCCGTATCGGATTTGGATCGGCCTCGTCTGACCGATACCCGATCCGGCAAAAATGGCAGTATCGGAGCCGATACCGATACTGAGTATCGGATCGGTGCATCCCTAACTAGGGGTGTCAAAAGTAGTGTTACTTTGATACAAAAAGCATCAGACAGAATCCAATCCAACTTACTGAACATAGTCATTTCTTTAGCAAATTTCTATGGCTACTCTATTCGGTGCCTGATTAGAAATGGTATATGTTTTTAATCCCAAGAATATGGTAATTAAATGGATAGTTCACCCATAATTGAAAATGTATTCACCCTCATGTTATTCCTGTTCATGTCAACTCGTACGACTTACTTTATTATGCAAAACACACACTAAAGATATTTTAAAGAATGCTTTTGTCCTTACAATGAAAATCAATGGGGCAAAACAACAATGGATCCCAGTGAGCACCACTGTATGGACAAAAAAAAAAAAAATACTGAGACATTCCAAAGTAAAAAGATAGTGTAGCTTCAATATTTTATCATATTTTTCCCTTTAAGTACCATATTTTCATGATAAAAAAATACATCGTGTACCATTTATAATCAAACTAATAAATTGCAACATTTTTGGGTTAACTATCCCTTTAACCCATTAGCTGTCACCCCCCTTTTTGAGAATGGGGGTTAAAATGCACTATTCAAACTTAAATGGTTGTAATTCAAGAATTCTTATATACCTAAATTTGGTCTTGTTTTAAAAGAAACACTCAGCAGATTATTGCTGAAGTGAAAACACTTAAAAAAATTAAAGTATGAAAAAGTTATGGAAGTTTAAATTTACAGTAAATCAAATACACTGCACTATATATTTTTTATTTTATATAAAATATATATTTTACAAAATATTTTTTACTCTAAAATTACTATAAAATCAAAGCCATATATCTAACCAAGTAATGTTCCAAATTTGAAGTTGATATCACAAAAAATGAAGTTCCCATGAGATTTTGTTTAGGCGTAGTACCAAAAATAGCCACTGGGTGACATACATTCCATTGAATTTAGTTTTATACATTCTGCCTTAACCAATTAATACATTTCTGTCCAAATATCAATTCTGTCACAAAATTTGGAACCTTGAGACTAGGACCTTTCTGACAATATGTGTTTTGTCAAGATTAGAAAAGGTTTTGATCATAAATTATGAAATATAATGATGCCCAAAAGGGGAGGAGCCTGATAAAATATATTAGAGTACCGTTTCTATGGCAACGCAACGTTCAATTTCAAAACGGTTTTCATAGGATGAATTCTGAGTTTGTAAGCTTTCAAATGATACCTAATTTATGATAACTACTAAAATATGTGATATAATAAAAAAAGGCGAAAAAAAAGATAATATTATATTTTAGAGGATAATATACATATTATACTTTTTAGAGAATAATATTATATTATAATGTTTTATTGAAAAATACTAGATTATATGTTTAATTATGTTGGAAGCGTTTCCAGGCAAAATAGAATAGGAAAAGATGTTTATGTTATTTTGTACACGAATACATATTAATAAATTACATTTTGATGGTTGAAAGTCTAGGTTTTGACAAATTCAGATATTAATGTAATTTAAACAAATAACAATAATAATAACAATTATCGATTTTCGATAGGCTAATTATTATTTCACTATATATAATTTCATGTCATTTTTATTTTTAAAAAATCGAGTCTTTTTACTGTCTATGAGGCAATCGGGGGGACATGAAGGCACAAAGTCAAGGTAGAAGCCCATAAATAGAGAGTCCATAAAAGTAACGGGAAAAAATATTTCAAAAACGTTTTTGAGGAATTAGGTGATTCAGATTTGTCTTGGCACAGCTACTAGAAGATTTACAAATGTCAGACTGTCGTCACGCTCAGTTTGATCCTGCGCAGTCGCGCAGACATCAGGCAGGAAGTGCAATAATCGGGCTTCAGTCTTCTCCATTGAAATCAATGGGGTCGCTGTGTCCATTTCTTTTACTGTCTATGAGCGCAACCGCCCTAGCGCTTTGGAAAAAGGAGAATGTGGCGCGCCCAGCGTTTTCTGCGCGTTTTTAGGCGCTATATGTGAATCCGGCCTAGTGTTGCTTTCGTCAACGAAAATTATGACTAAATATCGTCGTCAACGAACCTTTATCACGTGACGAAAACGAGACGAGACGCCATGTAAATGCTGGTCATGTGACGATGACTATAATTAAATGTATAATGCAATATCGTTGACGAATAAAAACGAGACTAAATGTGGTTTACAAAATAAAAACTATGCTAAAAAGTCTCTTCATTTCCGTTGACCAAAACGAGACGAGACGAAATGTTATTTAACGTTATTTCGTCTCGTTTACTTGCATTATTATTAGGCCTACTATGCAGCATTTCTGTGTCCTGTGTCACTTCAGGGGCTGCATCAGATCGCACTGCGCAGACGCAGGCGACTGCACATCCTCAAGCCCCACTCGCGGCATTATTTAGAAGATGCAGCTGCGTGAGTTACGGCTGTTTCACACATACTCCGTGTTTAGTGCGTATGCGGTGCGTGTTGCGGTGTCTATGCAGGAGCAGCACGCGCTATTGTGCTTTCACATGTGCTGCGTTTGCAGTGCGCAACTGATCTACGGCTGTACCACAATCACAACATTCTCTTTTTTTTTTATTTCAAATCAATATTTTTAGCCTACATACATTATGTCGCGTTGTTGAGGTACTGTGTAGATCTCTGCTCTGCTGTTATGCACGCACCGCTCCTGTAGCGCATTGCCGGACCGCATCCGTGTGCGGTGTGAGCACTCTAACCTATTAACATGGGTGCGGGGGAAAAATACGCACCGCATACGCACTGCAAACGGAGTATGTGAAACAGGCGGTAGCATAAACGACAACGACTTTCATTTCATCATGTGTGTAGGCTACTTCTAACATGTTTGGTTGGTAAAATAAATATGTTGTAAATTCAAATCAGAGCGTCTTCCGTGTCTGGAATGGATGCATTCTTGAGTCTATAAGGTAACAATAATATAATAAGATAACTATAAGAAGATAAGATTGTTTGAAATGGATTTGCCTAAAAGAAAATTTTGGTTTCGTCTATACTACTAGGTACTTATACTATATTGACTGGGTTAAATAGAATTGCATTACTAAAAAGAGACTAAAATACAATTTTCATTGACTAAAACTAGACTCTTTCTTTCGTCGACTAAAATGTCATCAGTTCTCTTACGAGAGGTTCTCTCGTATTGCGTAAGTTTAGCTTACGCTACGGGAAAGATTAATCTTCTCGAGATATTGAAGCCAAAAAATTATCCTTAATTTTGTATTCATTGTCAACGCAGTGCAGCAGCTAGGAGACCTAGAGCAGGCCATCTCGCGTGCTCATTGGCTGCCCTGCGGGCAACTGCTGCAGCCTACCAGTGAGCCCAGCGTGACGTCACGCCCAATGAAGGGCGCCCGCGCCTTCATAGCGTCACAGCCCGCCAGAATGGGCGTGGCTTAGCGTATAAAAGTAGGGGCTGTAGGCTGACTTCCCTGATTTTTCATCTCTTCAGCGAGCTCTTCGCATCGCTGGATCTGAGAGAAGCCACCGCCGCCGTCAAACAAGCGAAACAGCCAGCTTAGGACAGTGCTGAGGAAGCCGGCAGTCTTCGCCACCTTCAGCCATCCGTGCGAGCTACGCTATCCGGCGACATATCCTTTTATCTCTGTATTCTGTGTTCTACACTTCCTAAAAGAGCAGCGAGACGTCTTTTTCACTTCCTATGGCTCGTGCAGAGCCGCTCAGTGTTACAGACCGCCCATCTGTGCTCTTTGCCTGGGCCAAGAACACGCAGCCTCGCCCTCTCGATGGAGGATGCGAGCACTGCGAGGAACTTCCGATGTCGACCCTGCGGGCTCGAATCGAAGTCTTAACCACAGCGCCGCGCGGCTAGCTCTCTTTACGTTACAAGAGAGTTGCCCCGCCCTCGCGCCCCCGTTTCGCGCGTCATGCAGAGCCCTCTCAAGCTCTCTGCATGACCCGGACGGGCATCATCTGTGTCACATGAAGGTCCCGTGGCCACTACTTGTGCGCGCGCCCTCATACAAACACTGTTCCCAGTTCTGCTCGACCAACGAGCATGCGGCTAGCTCTCTTTACATTACAAGAGAGCTACCCCGCCCTTGCGTCGCCGTTTGCGCGTCATGCAGAGCCCTCTCGAGCTCTCTGCATGACCCGGACGGGCATCAACATACGCAACGTACTGGATGCGTGGTAAGAGCAGAAATTTTTATACAGTTCTGCTCAACCAACGAGCACGCGGCTAGCTCTCTTTACGTTACAAGAGAGCTACCCCGCCCTCACGTCCCCGTTCGCGCGTCATGCAGAGCCCTCTCGAGCTCTCTGCATGACCCGGACGGGCTTGCGCGCCGCCGTCGAAATGTCTCACCCTGTCAGTCCCCTTAGATAAGGCTACTGCAGCAGTGTATTTGGCAGCCAACAAGCCGGTTATGCATCCCGCTCGCCTGCACACACCTGCCGTTCTCGCGGCGACCCAGAGAAATCTCAAGTGAGTATAATGTCTGGTTATCCGGCTCACGCCGTTGGTGTCTTGAGTGTAGAAAAGGTGCCCACATCTCGATGTTTACCCTTACACACAAGCACGATACCCCCCGTGTCTCCCGCAGAGCCCACTCTCATAAAGCTGGCAAATGCCACTCGAGTGCTAGATGTAGGAAACGTGCCCACAACTCTGTGCTCACGCATATTTTCTGCCCGCTCTGTCACACGGCCAGAACAGCCTCATACATGTCAGGTTAAGAATGTAAGTTACGTGCCTGCTCACGAGCGCCCACGCTTACTAACAGACACATCGCCTCCGGCGCTGCTCGGACATTACAAATTTTCATAAACGTTCCCCGTTTAAAAGCAGCCGGGACGTCACATGTAAAACAGCCAGTCCGGCTCACGCCGTCGGTGTTTTAAGAGTAGTGAAGGTGCCCACAACCCAGTGTTCACCCCTACACACAAGCACTTCAAATCTCGTGTCACTCACAGAGGACACTCTCATAAAGCGCAGAAAAGCCGCTCGAGTGTTGAATGTAAGAAATGTGTCCACAGGCAAATGGCGGCGATCTGAACCCGGAGGCCATTCGCCCCCTAGTAGCTCACATAGCTGCGTGGGAAACTATCCCAGGGATTTCAGAATGGGTGCGGAGGACAATAAAGCAGGGCTATACACTTCAATTAATTCGTAGTCCCCCGCGCCTTCGAGCCCGGACCGCAACGATAGTGAATGCGGAAGTAGCACACCTACTTCACGCAGAAATAGCAAAGCTGCTGGGCAAAGGGGCTATAGAAAAGGTACCGCCTTCTCTGAGCGAGTCAGGCTTTTACAGCCGATATTTTCTCGTACCCAAGAAGGACGGAGCCTTCAGACCATCCTAGATCTGAGACATTTGAACAAAGTGCTTGCTAAAAGACCGTTCAAAATGCTTACGACCAGGAAAATCCTCACGCACGTTCGCCAGAGGGACTGATCTATTTCTCTGTATCTGAAGGATGCCTATTTTCAGATTCAGATAATACCCCGTCACAGGCAATTTTTGAGATTCGCCTTCGACGGTCAGGTATATCAATACACCGTCCTGCCGTTCGGCCTGTCTCTAGCACTCGGTACATTTACGAAGTGCATGGACGCGGCGCTCGCCCCCCTGAGAAGTCAGGGGCTGCGAATAATGAACTATCTGGATGATTGGCTGATATTGGCACAGTCAGAGACAGAACTGCTATCTCACAGAACAAGGCTTCTCAGTCACTGGAAAGCTTGGGTCTCACGGTCAACTGGACCAAGAGCTCCTTACTGCCCACCCAGTCAATTTCCTTTTTTTTAGGAATAGAACTGGATTCATGACCATGACGGCTCGTTTATCGACACAGTGCGCGTGCCGTGTTCGCCACCTAGCCGCATCTTTCCAGAAGGGCAGCTTTCTCCCTTTGAAAACAAGGATGTTGGGCTGTATGGCATCAGCTGCAGCGGTGCTTCAGCTGGGCCTACTCGCGCGTCCCGCAGATCTTGGGTTTCTGGCGGCCAGAAAATCAGAGTGACTCAGACCTGCATAGCGGCTCTGCAGCCCAGGTTAGTAGCCGACTGGTACCAGCAGGGAGTGATGATGGGAACCATCTCTTGTAGGAAAGTCATTTCGACAGATGCGTCCAACTCGGGTTGGGGCGCGCTGTTCGAGGGCAGACCGGTCTTCGGCCAGTGGTCAGACCAAGAGAAGTGTTTTCACTGTCTGGAACTGTCTGGAAATGATAGCTGTCGAGAACGCGCTGAAGCGCTTCCTTCCGTTCATACATGTTCTTGTCTGCTCAGACAACATGTCTGTGGTATCCTATGTAAACCGTCAAGGCGGTGTCAGATCCAGAATTATCTGCAACCTGACGGAACGCCTCCTGATTTGGTCTAAGATGCACCTGCGCTCGCTGAGGGCGGCGCATGTGCCTGGCCATTTGAACGACGGCCCAGACAAACTGCCCAGGGACAATGTTCCCCCAGGGGAATGGTCCCTGCACCCCCAAACGGTCCAGAAACTGTGGCGCCTATTCGGCAGAGCGGAAGTCGACCTATATGCGTCAAAAGACAACGCTCAATGCCCGACGTTCTTCTCGAAGGACTAGGACGCGCTGGCCCAGGTTTGGCCCAGCCTCCCGGTACATGCTTTCCCTCCGGTCTCTCTGTTACCACAGGTGATCAAGAGAATCAGGGAAACGCGCCACTCGGTTTCACTCATAGCCTCGCGTTGGGAGAATCAATTTGGTTCCCGGAACTAGCACGACTGTCACATACAGCTCCGTGGCCAATTCCGGTAAGGGCAGATCACCTCTCTCAGGCTCGCGGCACGATCTGGCATCCCCATCCAGAGCGCTGGTCTTTGCACGCATGGTTGATCAACGGGTACTTGTTGCCCTGCTAGAAGGAGTGATGAACATGATCACGCAGTCTAGACCTCCTTCCACGAGAAGGCTCTACGCGTCTAAATGGTCGGTGTTCTCCGGATGGTGCACCGACAGAGGTCTGGACCCACGGACATGAGGGGTGGCGCATCTGCTCACCTTCCTACAAGAGCTGTTGGATAAGGGGAGGTCCCCATCCACGCTCAAAGTATACGTGGCGGCCATGGCAGCGTTCGCAGAATCGACGCACGGCCAGTCACTGGGAAGACATGAGTTGGTCATCCGCTTCCTTAGAGGATCTAGAAGGATGAACCCGCCACGCCCCCCGTCGGTTCCTATGTGGGATCTTTCATTGGTCCTCGAGGCCCTGAAAGCCTTTCCAATTGAACCACTAGACTCCGTGGGGTTGAATATCTATCACTGAAAACTGTCTTTCTGACTGCACTGTCGTCAGTAAAACGTGTGGGGGACCTGCACGCGCTGTCTGTCAGCGCGTCGTGTCTTGAGTTCGGGCCGAATGACTCTAAAGTCATCCTCAGACCTAGACATGGCTATGTTCCTAAAGTGATGGGCACTCCATTCAGAGCGCAAGTTATTTCGCTGTCAGCTCTGCCAGCATCTGACAGCGAAAGTGATGTGAATCTCCTTTGCCCTGTCAGGGCGCTGAGATTTTACATTATGCGCTCCGCCTCCTTCAGGCGTTCAGAACAGCTTTTTGTTTCGATTGGTGGGCGCACCAAGGGTCTCGCCTCCTCGAAACAGAGCCTGTTCAGATGGATAGTGGATGCTATAGCAGTCACTTACGCATAAAAAGGTCTGCAATGCCCTCTGGGTCTCATGGTGGATGCTTGGCGCGCACGGCGTTGACAAAGTGTTCCCGTAGCGTAAGCTAAACTTACGCAATACGAGAGAACCTCTCGTAAGAGAACGATACTCGGTTACTAACGTAACCTCGGTTCTCTCTAGAGAGGGAACGAGTATTGCGTAACCGGCCGTGCTGGCGCCACGAGCGACTTCGCTTCAGTCGACGAAAACCCAGGGAAGTCAGCCTACAGCCCCTACTTTTATACGCTAAGCCACGTCCATTCTGGCAGGCTGTGATGCTATGAAGGCGCGGGCGCCCTTCATTGGGCGTGACGTCACGCCGGGCTCACTGGTACTCTGCAGCTGTCACGAGACTATCTATGGTAGCTAGGGCTGGGGTAAACGATTATTAATTAAACGATTAGTATGTCGATTATTTTATCGATTAGTCGACTAATCTAATGACTAATTGAACGATTCTTTTTTGTAACATGGAAATTGCAGGAGTGCACATTCAATGCACAACAATTTTAATCTGGTTCTCACGGAGTATCTACACTGTAAAATGTTTGGTAGGCTACTCAAATGAGCCCTATCACACTTGGATGTGGTGCTCATTTTAATGTTTTCAGTGCTCATAAATAACATCTGGACTGATTTTCGGTTTTGTTGACGGGGGTGGGGTTTACATGCTTCATAAGGCACACGCTCACATTTGGACACACGCGCAAGGTCTCTCGCTCTCTCCCTCTCTGCCGCGCGCTACACGGTGTGGAGCTCGCAAGCTCTAGATTCCGGGAGATTTTAACTAATTTGCGGGCATCAGGGAGCCGCTATAAATATGCGGGAGACTTGGGATGTCAACTCCATTTGACAATGAGCGCAAATAACGACACCTTTACGTTTGGGACTAAATTTTAAGTATTCCCATACCTTCGATGATTTAGTGCGAGCTGGGTTTTTTTAGGACTTTTTCTTTTGTTGGGACTTTTGCATGGCTTTGTTGTGAATTCTGTGAAGAGGTTGCTGTTTCGTCCAATCAGGTTGCTGATTCTGCAATGTTTTGGTCTCCTACGTGTGTGTGGCGAGCTGTACTGCCGGGAACGTTGCAAAAAAATAAATGCATAAATAAATGAACAAAAAAATATGACGTCGACGTCATCGACGCGCCGCTACAGGCCTAATGGTAGCCCATAAGGGATAATAATAATAAAAAAACGCGGCACATGCAACGACGGGCCGCACTAACATTAAACTTTAATGTTAAGTAGGGGGCCCGCAAACTTTTTGAAACGTTGATAACTCCGTGCAAACCTGCATTACTGCTCCAGGTAATTCCTCTGATATAATAGAGGAATTCAGCCTGCCTTTCTGCTCTGAGCTGATGAAATGCCTTGACTGAAATATGGAAGCGAGCGCATAACATGAGGAATGTGAGCCCTTATCCTGGTGCATTACCTTAGGGCAGAGAGCACTTCAAACACACCAGGAGAGGCGTGATGCAGAGCTGCTCGTTATGGAAAGAAACATTAGAGATGTCAATCACTGTTATGGCAACACAAACTTTGCGCTTAAAGCATAACATGGTGTTTCTCGGCTCGATTAGATAGGATCTAGTCCTAATCCAGTTGTTGGCTTTGAGGATTCAGGTTCATTTGAGTATTCCTCAATATTTATCAGAGATTGATGGATAAGAAGAGGTGCAAAGGGTGCCCAGAATAGCAAGCAATTCCATCGCAAAGGTAGATGAGTGAGGCGTGTTTGCTGGATCAGAAGGTAGAGATCAAGAGCACTACAAAGAATCTGGGTGTTTTTAGATGGAGAGGTTCTCAGATTAAGATATGAATTACTGTATGAATGCTGAATTAACATTTTAGTTTTTACTTGTCAACTATTTAGAAAACAATTTTTATCCAATGCGACTTGCAGTGCACTTTTGACAGGGGAAGTTGCCTTGAACTTTTTGAAGTGGCCCTTTCTAGTGTTTGAAATAGTGACCTTTGGTTTTGAAGATGAGATGTATCAATGTAGGTGAGGGTAGTGAACCACAATTGACCCGTCACTAAGATCTGCCCCCTCTTGGTTACTGTTGCTAACTCAGAGAAGTTTTACAGAATGTCCTATAGGAATGAACTGGAGAATTCTGTGATTTTTAGTAAAAAGTGCTCGTAGAGTGGTAAACATTTCCTGATTATTATTCTTATGTAAGCTGGAATGAATGGTGTCATTGCAAAGCATTTTCATCTGCCATATTTCTTGACTAAAAACTGAGACAACTGCAAATTAGAAACAAAGCAAATGCTTCTTAGTTAACGGAAAAGTGATTATGAGTGATACAATTAGTGTTTACAGTATATTAGTAAGTCATTTAGCATCTTCTAATATCTATAAAATGGAAACAATTGCTGAAATTAACACCAACTGAGCTAAATTCTAAAGTTTCAGTTAAAAACTGTATAAAAAAAGAAAATGCAAAATTATGTTTTTCAACAAAACCATAAAATCAAAACCATTGCTGAAACTATCAACAAATAAACCAAATGTAGAATTAAACTTGTTACAATGATGATGATGACTTTTATCATCGTCATCATTATTCTTAATATTTAGTGCTGTCTAATCGATTAATCAAATTAACGCACACACACACAAATATACTTATACACACTTTATACAGTATATCCACACTGTATATATATATATATATATATATATATAATTATTATTTATTCAATTCATATCTTATATCAGTATATTATATCAATCAATGGTAAAGAGAAAAGACACATTTGAAACGGTTAACATTCATGTACATGAACACACCTGGCCAATTCTATTCAAGCTCCATATCATAAAATGGTAAAACAAAGGTTAATAATAAATAATAATAATAATATCATGATTTTAAAAATAAGCCAATTTTTCTATTTTTAAATTTGCTCCATTTATTTTGAGGAGGTTCAGAGAAAAGCTAACATGTAGCCAAGAACTAGAGAGAGAAGGCGTTTCTTGCAATCCCTGCTGTTAGGCCTTTATGTAAAGAACCTTCAGGTGGTCAGGGACCCATATCAGCGCACTGTGTTAGTGTTAGACCGCTTTTTAGGTCTCAAAAAAAAAAAAAACTCTCCATCATTAAAAGCGTTCATCTGGCACAAAAGCACAGCAAGGCCTTTAACAATCGCTGAAGGAACTTCTCAGCGCGTACCGCTGCCATTAGGCCCTTCAAAAGGGCTTCCACCATCAGAAAAATGAAAGACTTAAATAACACTGCACTTACTGCTGCACAGCAAGCCTTTGTAAAAGTCTCCAGCCACTTGCCGTTTGGCGGACATGTTTGAAACATTATCAAACATTAACTGTCGGCTCCTCTGAAAGTGGGCACTTGAAGTACTTGAGGCGAACAGTTCAAGGAGAGAGTCCTGAGATGAAGCATGGGCCTACAAATAAAACAATCAAAATGAGCAATAATATCTTCAGGTTATTATTTGACATTAAGAGGGAAGTGGAGGTTTCCATCACTCCTTGCATGCTGCAATTCCCATCAGGCAGATGGTTTGGAGCGTGTTCTCGCTGAGAAGGGAGGAGACAGAGAACGCAAGAGGGACGTAAGGGAGCTGTACTCGTTATTTACTACTATCCAGGGACAGAAAAAAATGGGGGATCTGATCCAAAATGAGTATTAGAATCTTCAAGCTGTCCTCCAACTCTCAATCATCAGAGGGCCTCTGGAAGCCTGCTAAGCCCATTACTGGTTCAGGCAGAAGTCCGTCAATAAGTGGTGCTGATGAGCAATGCCCAACCCACCCCCCCCCCCCCCACCCCCACCCCACCCCCCCCACGTGCCTGGCCCTTTGTTTCAGTGTGGGTCACCTGAGGCTGTGTCCTTGCTTACATCAGCAGCTGATATCAGCAGAGATGACAATAGGCACACAGCTTCGTGGCTAATTGCGACAGCTTTGTGTGGCACGGGAGACGACAGCGAAACATGCGCCCGGTGCCCAGGGGAAGGGCACAACTGCTGAATCTCAGCAGCACACTGCTCTTAATGGAAAATGTGAAAAAATATACTAGAGTAACATACAGTATTGTGATGAATCTATTGTGTATGGAATGCTTAATTAAAGCTGCTTATGTAAACCCTTTAAGGGCACAGAAAAAGTGTTTTCCTGAAAGTTGTCAGCTAGTACACTAATTATTTTAAACTGAACCAAAATGCAAAACACAACTAAAATTGAACAGTACATTATCAAATGCAAAATAATTATAATTAATAATTATAAATACATATAAATATGTATGTATAGTGCATACCTATATATCTATCGATAATGGGAAGGTTTGGGACGACATGTTAAGTAAATGATGGCAATTTTCATTTTGGTGGGAACTACCACTTTACATATCATAAGCAATTTTTCAAAACTTACAAGAGGCAGAAGCTGAGGTTTGCATGCTCAAATTATCTAATGTCCTCATATCCATATATATATATATATATATATATATATATATATATATATATATATATATATATATTTATATATATTTATATATATATATATATATATATATATATATATATATATATATATATATATATATATATATATATGCATGCAATTGTCAATTGTTTCCATTGGCAATTGCCGGCAATTGTGTCCAACGACACCTATCATGATTTCTCAGCACACTCTGTATATTTACATTATATATCCCATTTAACCAATAAAGAATGAATGTATTCTTGGTCTAATCTGCTGCTAAACACATTAAGCACCTGTTTGAGTATGTGACTGACTGGGACAATAATGAGCAAATGTACAAGGTTTATTATTTTTTTCATTGAGTGTGTATTATTAGTATGTGTGTTTAGGCAGCCTGCGATGTCAGGCAGGTTCGGGCTTGGCTCGCTGAATATTCTCTGCCGTTCTACCAGTCTATCTCCAGTTAGCCATCATAGAATGTAATCATAGCTCCCATAACAATATACCTCTACATAAAAAAGACTTATTGGGAGCATTTCTGTGTTTGCATGACGCTAAGTGCAATAAATTCTAGGGGATGGTCTCTCTGGGTTGTGTATCAAAGCACTGCAGTGGTTGTTTTCCCTGTGGTAATGCAATTGACCTTTAGTGAATTAGCCTTTTCTCTGCCAGCGAGCCATCTCTCTTTGTCTGGCTTGTATTCTGCTGCGGGAATCAGACAGGGAGAAAAATGGACTTCTATCTTATGTGCAAGTGCTTTTGCTGGGCAATTCATTTGTTCAATTCCAAAATCAGTTTACCAGATGGTGTTTATGCAATTTAAGCCCTGACAAAAGCACTATTTTCTCCTCCCTCTCCCCTTGTTATTTTTTTTTGTTACTTGCTAAAATGAATCAGACTTCATTTATGCTCTTTCATCAATTACTCCAAAAAAATAAAAAAAAGTCAAGAAAAATCTATTCACCAGTGTTTTATTAGCAAGGCAAAGGATGCCATTAATGAGGTAACAATTGTTTTGGCTGTGCCTTTTGTAGTGCCCATCTATCCAGAATATGGCATTTGCTTTATATTGGTACACAAAGAAATATGCATGATTTTACATTAAAAGTCTTACTTGTTTTAAAAAGCTACTTTTAATTGCATATTGCAATGCTTTGCTTGCTAGGACAATTATCCCTAATTCACTAAATTAGAGTTTATTGAGGCAAAATGCGCAGTTAACAGTAAAAATGTGTTCCCCAAACTATAATGTGACCAACTAAAGATATTGAAGATAAGACTGAGCCACATCTATGGATCAGAATATCATATATTTTAACTTGGGCCAGTAAGCAATCACCTAGCAACCACACATAGCACCCTAGCAACCAGCCTAGGTATCCATTTTTACACAGGCAGGATGACTCTGATTTTCTGCTAAAAATGTAAATCTAATTACTAATACTATAATAATTAACTGAAGTATCACTAACTGTAAGACATTAGTACAAAGGTCAATTGCATTACCACTCTTTACATTTAAATGAAATCGCTGATGTCAATTTCTGTGCTCAATCTAAAATAGAAAAAGAGGAAGAGATAGATTATAAAAGAAAACAGTGAGAGAGAGACTGGTCTGAAATGGAGGATCTCATTCTTATGAGCCTCTCACTCTTACGGAGCTCTGAATTACAGATTGTGGGGTTTGGCTACAAAAATAAACACAATAGTCAGGGGAAAATGGGGACATGTGAGGACTAAACAACACCTTCAGAGTCTTCATTCAGTCTTCCCTTTTCACTGCGGCTCAAAGTCACAGATAAATAAATGGACAGAAAGAGATAGAGCAAATGACGAGAAGAGAGAAATGAGAGAGATGGAGGACAGATTGTGTTGTCAGCCAGAGAGAAAGCGGCAGAGGAAGTAGTGCCTCATCTTTGATCAAATTTGCAAAAGCTTTGTGGGAAATAAAAGAGCTCTCAGAAATATCGATAAACATCCATTTCTGAGCTGTGTTTAGCAGAGGGAAAAAAGGCAATACAAATAGAAATTAATGACATCTGTCCCCATTGCGTATGGTGGCAAGCAAGGCCCCTCCATTTAGCCATTTATTTTTCAGTGTAAATGGCAATTTAGTCATCTCTAAATGTCACCTCCTGAAGCTGTGGAGCACTTTAGCCTTGCGTTAGGGCTTTAATAGATTTTTTAAAAGTGCAGTATAGCTCATTCCATTTCTCTTATAGCTTTAGCTGTATATAGTTTATCAAAAATGTATTAAATTTCTAAGTGGCCTCCACCTCTGCGGACTGATAAATTCATGTGGTGTTCCTGAACTATACACATCCAGCCAAAGGATAAATGAAATCAGCAGGAGGGAGCAGTGTGGCTGCTTAGGACCCACTCTTCCTATTGAAGTACATGGGCATAATAGGATATGCTTTAAGGGAAAAGCGATAAAAATGCAGCCTGATATATCACAGCTATAGGGCTGTGCGGCTCGGCATTTGGAAAGCACATCCGGAGCCGAGGCTGTGCTGGAATCATTTCACACAAACAACGCAATATAACTGTAATTGAATAATATTTTCCCTATCAGGGCCGTTTATCCACAGCTATGCCTGCGGGTTGGACCTCTGGAGGATTTCAAAGTGTGCAGCAGGCAGCGATGTTAACTAGATTCATTCACCCCATTAATGAGGAAAGAGGGTGTGTCTCATTAGTATGCGTCATCGCTTCTTTCATTAAACACAATCATGTAGCCTAATCACAGCCGATTCATTTCTCAGCCCTTTATAGATTCTCTCAAATCATCCGCACAAGTCAGTCCAAGATTTTGATTGCTCGCGTAACCGACGGCCGCTCCCACTCGGTTTCGCGAGTACACAACAAAGCGCGGAGCCCCATCTCTAGCAATCTGCACGGTTTTCACTGTAATATAAAGAATTGCCTTGAGGAAGGAGAAAAACAGAGTAAAACGATCTCAATCGGTTGCTTCAATATCACAATCATTACAGGCAGCAAATTACATCAGGTTCTCTTTCAGAGATTGAAACCAGCAGCAACATTGATTTAGTTTTCCATCATCTGGGGCCGTATTAGCTTTTGTGTGCTTTTTATGTTGAGTAGAGTGGATTAGA
Source organism: Tiaroga cobitis (assembly GCA_030578255.1). Classification (NCBI taxonomy): domain Eukaryota; kingdom Metazoa; phylum Chordata; class Actinopteri; order Cypriniformes; family Leuciscidae; genus Tiaroga; species Tiaroga cobitis. Next base: position 19,820,237 of record CM060611.1, read on the forward strand.
GTAGCTAATGAGCTTGCGGTGGTCAGTATCGCAGGGGCATTGGTATCGTTCGGCAACAGAGCCGGCCCTACAATCGGAGTTTACTCAATTATAAAACAAGCAGGTTCAGACGAACCCGGTGCAAACAAAAACATTTATTGTAGCTACAACATCGTGGCCGTACGCCCGGTTTTCTAAGTGTGGTCCGTGGCCGGGCCATATGCATAGATTTGTCCCCCGAGTCATGCATCTGTCTTTTTTTAATCAACGCAGAAACTATTTAGATGCTGTTAAATGAAGCACAAGGCCTGCAGGTTATGTCCAATTTTTTTAATGTTTGCTAAGGGTTAACAGTGGGCACTTTATCATAGCACGTAAACAAACCGACTGAATATTACCATATAGCCATCTGCTTGGTACACAACCATTAAAATGTTAAATGTTTATTAAAATTGGGGTTATTAAAATGTTTGGGATTTTTACTTTCAATTCATACGATTACTTTCTATTCATCAAAGAATCCTGAAATAAATAGAAATCACGGTTTCAACAAAAAGATTATAATATTGTATATCATTTATTTACAGTAGTCAACATTTGAAGTGGATCAAAACCTTTCATCAAAGTTATACATTTGTATACATTTTGAACAATACCCCTTGTCTTAGAGATGAAATTTTTTGATCCACTTCAATTGTTGACTACTGTAATAAATTGATATACCTGTATATCAATTTAGCAAATAAATGCAACGAATAAGAAGCTTCTTTCAAAAACAATGTTGCAAGTAATATAAATATTAAAGCAGTTAACGTTTCAAGAATAACATTAACATGTTCAAGCAATAGAGCAAAGTAAAACTGACTTGCAAATGAATGGCTCGTAATCAGCCGTCTCCTCAAAAGAGTTTGTTTGCAAGCAGCAGAAATCTGCGTTCATTTTACACACATACAGTACACGGAAGTGTCGTTGCGTCACTGTTCTGTGCATAATGGCAGAAAATTAATAAAAAACACAATATATTGACCAGAGTTTTGTTTTATCCCATGCGGCGTGCATGTTTGTGATGATGTAAGACGAATACAAATGCACCAGTATTCGATAGAATCAAGTGAGTGTGAAACCAGGTCAACGCTGCAGGGAGGTGCCAGGAACAATCGCACTCCGATTCGGACCGCAGCAACCGGCACAGTGTGAAAGCACCCTTAGATAAACTGCTTAGGCTAGTCTTGCAAGTAAGTCATCTAATTTTGTCTTCATAACTTTTTAAGTCAGTTACATAAAAAGGTATATGGGTCTAATTTGAATCTGAAAAGTAAGACTGCTAGTTGGACAGAATAGTTCTTAAAGCGCAGTCTTAACATAGTAGTTGTAGTAGTACTCAAGACCGATCTTGGTCTCAAGAACATTTTTCAAAGGTCTTGATCTTGTCTCGACCGTATTTGTACTCTGCCTTGTCTCGATCTCAGACTAAGAGTACTCGAATTTTATCTCAAGACCACAAATGCGCGATTTTTACTAAAATGCCGGTGTTTTTTTCTGATTTATTTGTGAACATTAATGCAATTGCTTCCAAAGCAATCAGGAGTTGTAATTGTACCAATTCAGATGGTGTTGCTATGCCACCTCTGCAGTGCAAAGATGAATTTTGTTGTTAGTGATATCATTCGATTGGTAACAGCTCTATATAGTGTCTTATTCTTCGATCTGTATTAAATATAAGACATTTCTAAGGCAGTAAATGTGGATCTTTTAGATTCATTAAAGGAGTGCTGGTCTGGTCTTGGCCTTGAGTTAGTCGCGTCCTGCCATTGTCTTGTCTTAATCCCTAAAAGTCTTGGTCTAAACACACACTGTTCTTTGTCTTGCCCTCGGTTTAGGTGGTCTTGACTAGAACACTAATAGTAGCTATGCAATTGGCCCAAGAAGTTTGTGATTATTAGAGAATGATGGACTACTTGTACCTGTACCATGTTTTACACCAAAAACATGACATTTAGGAGACAATCAACTTGTGTAGCGTAGCGCTACCAACACCATGGTTCCAAAGAAACACATACTGATAAAATACACCCTGAAAGCACCTTGCTTTGGATAAACAAAAAACTAAATGTGATAATACACTACTGGATACCAGATTAAATGATAATAAGAGGACAGCGATTTGATATAATGAAACAAGCTCGAAAAAACATGATTTCTGTATCATTATCCCTGTGCAGTCGGATGTAGTTGGCTCGGTAACTGAGAAATCCAAACATGTACATGCTTGATCCTGGTTCCTCTTGGCCACAAAGACTCTGCCGTCATTGTCAGCCCACAGGAAACATAAAGGGGGTTCTGTAATCCCTGCACCAGACAGGCCTGGATACAGCGACAGATCCTGATAAGATTAGGTCGCTAAAGGAGCGAACCCGGGCTAAAATTTGAGAGAATTGTGAAGAGAGCCAGCTCTGACATGTGGCACCGACAAAGCTGCGAGTCGGCCCAGCCCTGGCCCGGTCTCATATGGGACACGGTCCTCTCATTATCAGCGAGAGAATCTTATCAGGCCTGGCTAGCTGCTGGCGGTCTATCCGTCTCTCTCTTTTTCTCTGTCATCCACACGCACACACAAACACACTCAGGTTGAGCAGGTGGATGGAGGTCATACCATACCTTGTATGATGTCTGGAGGGGAGGTTGTGGCGGAGATGGTGGTGGTGGTGGTGGTTGTGGGTTTAGGGGTTGTGGTAAGGGCATCTAGATGGAAAAACACAACAAAAAAACATGACATACGGGGAAAATCAGGAAAAAACGAAACCAAACATGATCAAATCAACAACAATGAGAGACTGATTTGTGTTTATGTGTATTATGTGTAGCTTTACTCCACAGATGGTAAATAAGTCTATAAACAACTAGTGAATTATCAAGCATAACTACTGTACGAAATGAAATATTACTCTCTGGTGAAGAAGTCATTACACAAGGTAACTGTGGGAATAGTACTGTGGTGACATTATTGTGTGTGTGAACATTTACTGCTGATTTAATGTTTGGGAAATAGAATAAAACAGCATTTAACAACAATTAAAAGAAACTGAACAAAAATGAAATGATGACATGAGGGAATGATTAGAAATGAAGGAAAACATAAAATGCAGATGGTTATGCATTTAAAAATGTCCATGCTAACAAATGACCATAGCGATGACACACAGAAGGGGTCCTGGCATACATTCTCCTGTTTGTTTTTTTGCATTTTCACACTTCATTAGCCGCTTTCCCCCCTTTTATCCACTAATGTTGCTTCTGATTTAGCAATTTGTAGTGTGGAGTGCTGGACGCAATATTGATAGAACCCAGAGACGGCAGCGGCGGTCGTGACAGGCTTAGCGTGTTTGATGTCGGCGAGCTAACCCAGCGGGAGCGTTAGCCAGTCCGGCGCGTGGGGTGATCAGGATTTTTCACGGAGAGACAAACAGGCAAACATTAATGAAATGAGGAATGGGAAAGGAGGGCGTGCGGGGATGGGAGATAACAGGCGTGAAAAGTGACGCGGCCCGCACCACTGTTTGCCCAGTGCGTCCAGACAGATACCACTGTGTTAACATCTGTGGTGGGGGAGATTGGTTGGCTGTCTCCCCTCCCCACTTTGTTGTCTGTGCTCCATCAAAAGAGCTCGGTGGGAGCCCAGAAACGCTTGCACTCTCTAATGATAAACATTCAGCAGGATGAAGCACGGGCAGAGAGGAACTCTGCCTCCATCTCCTCTGCTGATACACAGATCACTCAGAAAATGGCAGCTATGTATTGAGTGTCATGCCACACTACAGGCCTTTTAACTCTGCGCTAAACACTTGCTAAGGCCATATTTACCCCTGTTAAATTAACAGTCGATAGATGTGCAGTTGTAATACCGTTTCAAGTCTGTCCCAATATACACTCACAATGTTTAATTGTCTCACATCAGACTAAAGTGTTCGCATGACGTTTTAAAAAGATTAACAAAAAAATTTAGTCAGACTGAAATTAAATTTATTAGTAGACGTGCATGGGGACATTTTTGGTGTGATTAATATGAGTAATAACTCATAACTCAATATACATTTACCTTGGTCCAAAAGAAATGTGATCATTTCACTTCATGAGAAAAAAACCAAAACCAAAACACACACAAACAAATATATATATCCGGCGCGTGGGGTGATCAGGATTTTTCTTTAGTAATGTAATACTAAATACTAAATGTTACTAGTAATGCAAATAATATCACTAAGTTTAAAAAAACAAAACAAAAAAAAACAATGAGAAATAAACATTACATCCATTTTAAATAATTATAATGCAGGTCCCACATTACACACATTATTCCAGACAACAACAATGCTATTTTTGATTTAATATGCGATTATGCTATTCATTTTTTGCCCTGACCACTATAATACTCGGACTAATTAAAATAAATATTAAGGTCACAAATATAAATATTTAATAGCACTATTTTAACAGGGGCATACACTCTCTTATAAACAACTAAGGCTATATTTATTTGATCAAAAATTAGTATTATGAAATACTATTACAATCTTAAAATAACTGTGGGAATAGTCCAGTCTTCAGTCACATGATCCTTCAGAAATCATTCTGATATGATGATTTGTTGCTCAAGAAACATTTATTATGTTGAATGCAGTTGTTCTGCTTAACATTTTTTATCCAGGATTCTTTGATGAATAGAAAGATCAAAAGATCAGCATTTATTTGAAATACAGAAATTTTGTAACATTGTAAATGCCTTTACTGTCACTTTTGATCATCCTTGCTGAAAGTATTATCATTTCTTAAAAATAAGAAAAGAAAAATCTTATTGAGCCCAAACGTTTGAAAGCTAGTGTAATTTGTATTTACTAAAAGTATGACAGGTATTTATATAACATAAATATAAATAATGAACTATAAAATGATTAAACAAAAAGCAAGCACATTTATTCTTCATAAAAATAAAAAACTACAGCATACCCCACTGCACCCTGTCCATCTCTTTAAGAGACAGGAGCGGATGTGACTGCTTTACTGCACTTTCTGATGGAAAAGGTACTTTCAAAGATTTGTATGTTTGGCATGCCAATAAAAAACCATAATGGATCACAGGATGTCAGCTGTAAGTTGTTACCTGTCTCAAACTACACTGATTCACAAGGCAATCGCAGCTAGGTGAAAATTTCTCTCCCAGACATCTTCCAGAAGTGCAGAGCCATGTTGATTTCTCCAGCAGAAGATGACGAATTTGCACCCGTATACCAGAGAACAGGGTGAACCTGCTAAATTGTGCGGGATTTAAACACAATCATGCATCTCTCTAAAAGTACATAGGCTAAAATGTTTAATATTTGGACACGCTTGGTCATCCTTAATAATATCCTAAGGCAAAAAGGGGAAAGGAAACAGCTGACCCAGGAAACTCAGAGAGCAGTCAAGCATGGAAAATACAGTCTAACGAAGAGCAATATAGCTCACTTTACAAGCAGCAGCACATTTGATCAATAGCCACTATAGACTACATTTGCATTAAATAATGTGTGCTGAGTCTGGGAAGCTTAATGCTGTATGAACTAGCAGATACATAAATGTTTTAATAAAGAAAGACGGGAGAAAGTGAAACCCCTACTTAACACACGTTCGGTTAAACTCGGCACAATATCCGACTCAGCGGAGTGGCAACTTTATTGGCGCCACACCGTTATGAACTGTGAATGCCCAACAGATGTTTGAAATCACAGATGTCAATAGCTCATTAAAAACTTGGCAGGCCGATTGGATCTATAACTCACCGCGTTTAGAAACAGCCCATTTTTGTACATTTTTTGGAGCATGTCTTTTTAGAAGGAAACCCGATGCCTTGGTGTATCAAGGCTTATTGACTTTCACAGCACATACCTGCCATGTCATCCCAGCGTGTGTTTATCACGGCACATTATGAATCATAGCGACGGGCTGGGGCTTGTGTGTGTGTGTGTATAGGAGGCTCATTAAACCCGGGACACTGCAAAATACTGCCGGTTACACTGATTCCCCAGATACGCAAAGGCTAACGCTAGAACGAGAACTCATATTTTACTCTCTCCCTCGCTGAGCCACTCGCTAAAACGCTGCATCTCCCAAATGAGATACGGACCAACGCATGAGTGGCTCGCTGAGACATGGAAGGGTATCAGGAGAGAGAGGTACATACGAGGAGCTGACTAGATGAGCACTTTAATCGGCATGGCATTTCCTGGCATGTCCTGGGACTCCTAACGGATAACAGTCATTCAGGAACGACACGGAGAGGGAAAAACACACATGAGCAATAGTGTGATTAGCAATGGGCGCTCAGGGCTGTTGATTTGCCCATCAGCAACCTTCTGTCATTAGGCAGCTTTGCGTGTTTGTTCAAGGAGATTTTCGCTTGCTGTAGCAAAACTAGGAAGAGGAGGGGAGGGAGCTTAACCCAAGTATTGTAATGCGTATGATAATGTGGGGCTATATGCCAGCTTTAGGTTTGGAACACAAGTATAAACACACACTAACAACTAAAACAGTGGTCCTTAGACTGTACACTGTATTTCCACTAGATGGTTCTTGAAACAAAAATGACTGAAAATTATTTCAAAATAACAAAAATTTTAAAAGTAAATTTTACATCCTAAAATTGCACTGGCTGCAATGATTAGAGCGGGCATAATTGTATCTATGATCAAAGAAAAACAAAAGCTTTAAAAAATAGCGATCAAATGCAGGGATGTGCACAGGAATTTTGAGGAGCAGTTGCTCTGACCTGAAAAAAGGGCACCACCAAAATTCTGCTAAGGGGCCCTCTACCTGACCTGTGACGCCGTGAGCTATGTAAACCATTTGCCATTGCCACACAGTCACACCTGACACTTCAGTGCTCCCATACAATCATCCTCCCTTTAAACAAAACAGTCAAAGAATAAGTACAACAATATAGAACAGAATGAGGTTCAAACAAACAATATTTATTGAATAGAGTATTTTCTATAGAATGTTAAGATAACAAGTGAATATTAACGTAAGCATAAATAAGAAGACAATAATAAATTATAACCCTGAGCTTTGGCTTTTGGGATTAACTTTGGTTCTCTCTATAGCCTGGGTATTTTCGGCATCAGTATGATTTTTTTATTTTTTATTATGCATGTTGAAGCAATTCTTGATTTATGGTTATTATTTACTTAGGGATGTGCATCCATATTGACCAGTACGTCCAGCTAATCAACATTTTAAAGGGTTAGTTCACCCAAAAATGAAAATTAAGTCATTAATTACTCACCCCCATGCTGTACCAACCCCGTAAGACCTTCGTTCGTCTTCGGAACACAAATGAAGATATTTTTGATTAAATGTGACAGCTGGATCACTCCTACATAGGCTACCTAAGGGATTGAAACCTGACGGCCCAGAAAGTCAATGAAGAAAATGTTTAAATATTCCATGTCACAACAGTGGCTCAACTATAAGTTTATCAAGCGACGAGAATACTTTTTGTGCGAAAAAACAAACAAAAATAACGACTTTATTCGACTATTCCTTTTCTTCCTTGTAGGCCTGAAACGAGACTTCAAGAGATTTCCACGACGCGCACTCGTCACTTGATAAACTTATAGTTGAGCCACTGTTGTGACATGGAATATTTAAACATTTTCTTTAATGACTTTCTGGGGCGTCAAGTTTCATTCCCTTAGGGAGCCTATGGAGGAGTGATCAACCTCTCAGATTTAATCATAAATATCTTAATTTGTGTTCCGAAGACGAACGAAGGTCTTACGGGGTTGGTACAGCATGGGGGTGAGTAATTAATGACTTCATTTTCATTTTTGTTTGAACTAACTAACCCTTTAAATTCAATATAGCCTATAAATCAATCGTCAATCGATGTTAAATTGTCAATACATTGCTTTCTATCTTGCATAATTAGTGCAGTTGTTTCGAGTTTTTAACTACACTGAGACTAGATAATCAGTATCTAGTTTTATAATGTGTACTTTGATTGGGAGTGCCATCATTCAAGTGCATGTATTGTACAGTATGTCTGGTCTCCACTTATTTCTGCTTGAAAAAGGCGAGTTTCATTTCGTGCATATGAGCGCACACGATATGAACGCGGCGGCGCGGTTATGTTTTCCGAGCTGCAGTAAACAAACACCGTTGCACTTTGTCGTTTATCAAAAACAAACGTAATTCATTTTCATTTTAAGTATTTTACTCTCACTTTTGTCAGGCACAAAGTGATGCAAGAGATGCACTGCCTGCCCAGCTAGGTTAGCAGGACCGAAAAACATCAAACTTTGCTGACATCAAATTTAGAGAGGAGAGAACACAAGTTTACCTGATTGTTGTTCCCGCAATTCACTCTCATGGTTTTTTTCTTCTTCCTCTTTTCGTGACCAGAAGGATAGTTTCGCTTAATTTTGTCATGGATGTTGTAGGCCTACACATTAATTGACACGCTATGACACGAGATGGAGGCGGGGCCTTAAGTAATTTGCGGGGCCTTAGGCTACGCAGAATACGCACCGGTCGCGTGCAGCGCTGCAGCCACGTAAACTGTTTGCCCTTCCCTTACTGACTTTCACTTTCGGTGCCCGAATGGAAGCGAATGAGGCTTTGCGATTTTTTTTTTTTATCTAGGCCTACGTGAAATTTTGCATCCATTGTACGATTATTTTTTTTTTTTTTCTCGGAAGGGAAACCTGAGTCGAGAAGGGCATATGGTCAGTTGCCCGGGCAGCCTGAGCAACCCCCCTGTGCACGTCCCTGATCAAATGCTATTTCTAGAGGGGGGAAACATATGCAAAAGCATATGCATGGACTTCCTTCCAACTGTTTAATATTACTGTTTAATTACATCAATAAATGGCAAAAGTGCCATTTCCTTGCTATAGCATAAATTCAATCAGAGTGCATTCCTCCTCCATAGACTACACATTCCTCCTCCATAGACTACACATTCCTCCTCTCTATAGAATCAATGGACGAGAGGTGAGTGAACAGCGTAAAATTACAAGTAGGCCTACCTGCAAATCTGACACTGGCAGCAGCACTGAAACGATCAACTCCAATGAAAGGCTAATGAAGGGAGGGCTTAGGAGACGGCCCTTGTTAATGACTCTGGCAGACGGGATGAAATGGGTGTGGATGGGAGAGGCTCCTCTGCCTTTGAGCCATGAGACATGAAAGCACTTAAAAACAGCACCCATCCAATCTGCCAGCTGAACCATGTTATGAGAGATTTATGTTTCTCAATAATTACAAAGCAACCCAACAGTATGAAAACTCCTACAAAACATGTAAAAAGCATCTATTCCATAAAAGACAGAGTGTTTATGAATGAACTCAATTCATTCATTTAATGTTGACTGTGTCCAACGGTGAATAATGTATTATGATGTAGTAAATATACTACAGTATATTCAAATTTTAAGGCTCAATCCCAATTCACCCCTTGGTTGAAATATTCCCCTACGAAATGGAAGAACCCTTCATGAACCCGATACGTCATCAGTCGTCTGCGATGGCTCTGCCGTTACGGAGTTTTTACAGGATTTCTCCATGACAACAACTGACAATCAGCGCAGCTGCTCTTAACTTTGAGGAAACATGATGATTATAACATTCCTTCCTCGAAATGTGTCTTTTCTGATTCGGAAAGGTAATTTATTATACAAATTCTTAATTTAAATGACTATAGTATTATTATAAGAGTAAATAAAGTCCATGGTGGTGCCATCTGGCGCTAAATTTAAATGTTTAACTGTTTGCGAAACCATCTCGCCGGTGATTTGCGATGCATTCTGTGAACTTTCTCGTAGCCCTCCGTTTGGAGTGTGCCTCTGAAAAATCTCCGTTTCGAGGGCTATGTAGCCCTACCCCTTCGCCCTACCCCACGATCTCAACAAGAATCAGGACTCCCTACCCCTAGACGTGAACGCGCAAAACGGAGGGGTAGGGCCAAGGGGTAGGGGCAAGGGGTGAATTGGGATTGAGCCTAATTCTTCTAATGTGGAGCAGACACAAATTAGAATCAACTGAATGACCATAATAATAATAATTATTATTATTATTATACAGTACATTCAAACAATAAAAAAAAAAAAAAATCCAATTTAATTTTCAAAAGTTAACCAAAACCAAAAGAAAAAAAATATTTTAACTAAAAAACAAGACTCTGAAGTCAATTCTATGAATGCAACTCGAATAATAATAATACATTAATTAATAATAAGGTGAAAACATGTCATTTTGTTTTGAAATTAAAAATGACATGATTAGGATAAATAATATAATACTCTATATAATATAATTGAATTACTTTAATATAATTATCACACACACGCACACACAGCTTGTTAACTGTTGCATAGTTATTTCTTTCACAAAGTTCAGACAAATTATCCATGCTTATGAAACTTTGTAATTTTATATCAATGTGCATGACAGTTCAGATGTTCTAGTTTGAGCTTAAAAATGAAAGCATGCACGTCATTTGCAATGCATACTTTCACCTTCACACATCCAGTAGGACAGTTTTACATTGCCAACTCTAATACGGCATATTTGCATGTCTGAATTCACAGATGACTAGATTTTTGAACGGCCGGCTGCAGAGGCCATGTTTGACAGCTGCAAAATTTATCAGGGCAATCTGACTTTTAAATATGCACGTCACCAATACGATGAATTGTGAGAGAAACACTGATGTGACAAATTGAATAAAAGTAAGCGAGCTTTAAGAATTGAGGGAAAGTATGAAAGAAGTGATTTACGGCTCCATTATTACAGCGCAGGGATGGGATTGGACCCACAGTGACAGCAGTGCATTGTATTTTTTTTCTTTCTCTACATATGTTGAGCTCGCTGGACCGAGGCTGGATCTTCTCGAGTTACATGCACTGCTAGAAAGACTGCTGTTCCTCCAGCTGTTCTTTCTCAGTACCCGTCTTCTGCTACACATGTTGTTGGATATAAGGGACAATTAGGTGCCTCAAACAAGTCTGACGATTGTCACAAAATCAGGCTGTTTATCAATCTCCATGCAATGTATTTTTTCAGCAAGCTGTGTTGAATCTACATTGTGTGAGGATTGTGGATTTAGGTTTACACAAAAACAAATATCTGTTTATGCTTGCTATTTGCACAACCACACAGGGGATTCCCTCAGAGGAAGCACAGTCCAAAGCTTTACTTTGGTCTGTGATCAGATGTACATTTCCATAACCACAAGCACTCTGTGGCCACAACACATTCTTCAGGGGTCCCACACTTTCTGACATCTTTTTCAAGACCGTTCCGGTCATTTGAGAATATTGGATACGATTAAAAATCAGACTGATCTGTGAGTCAATTTGACAGATTCATCGAAAAAAGAATGCTACAAATCAGACTGACTTGCTAAAAAAGTTGTTCTCTATCCATGAGCAATATTTAGCCAAATAAATGTTTTAGGTCAGAACATAATTAGACAAAAAAAAAAAAAAAAAAAAAAACTTTTCCAGGCCTGGAAAACACTTTATTGTGGGAACCCTGATTCTTGACCCACCAAGAGAACAACATCATGTTTGTGTTTGGGTTCAGTATGGCACTCTAAGCGCAGTTAAGGAAGTGTATTGCCGTGATCGATTTTTACTGGGCGGCTGTGAGATACCAAAGGAAAGCCCTCTAAGCATGGAGGAATTGTTACGAAGAGGAAACGTGAACGAGGGTGACAGGCAGAGGAGGAGTGCGCAATATTAAAGGCCAGGGCTGTGAAGGCAAAGGTAGTCTTTATTAGGTTAGAGGCGCTCTGTAAACTTGTTACAGGCCGGTGTGTTAGATCTCATTCCCCCGCAGGGGCATGCTGGGATGGGGGCCTTGGAAAAGTGTCTCAGGGAATGTATTTTTTCCCCATAACCAGTTTAGTGCCAGCCACCCTCCAAGTGTTCTCCATCACTTAGCTTCACAACAGTTGGGGAACAAACGCATTAGAGAAAAATTGCCTCTGCAGTACATCTGTTCTGGCTGTCTATCGAGGGCCCAGGAAGCTCTGCTACCAGAAATCAAGAATCTGATATCAGCTCTAATGCGCTGAATGCTTTCTAGCTCATTCACAAGTGGACACTGTGGAACAGGAGAGGCATGCCCTTTTGAACTGAGGTGGCACAGATTATAAACACCCAATTAAATAAATAAAGAGAAAAAATTAAAAGTACATTTTATTTCATAATGTTAAATTAAAGCTGCATGATTACGATAACTTGAATGAATAAACAAATAAAATGTTCAACAAATAAACAAATAAAATGTAATTTTCCAAAGTCTTTGAAAAACTGATTAAAGTTGAAAAAGAATAAAAATGTTGAATGAAGAATTTAAGTTGATTTTGATAAATAAATAAATGTATCATACTAAATTGAAACAAATTGTTCAAATTTTGTAGATAATAAATTGCTTATCTAAAACTTTGGGCCAGATTTAATAAACGGCAAATTAGCGTGAGCGCACTTCCAAAAAAGCGCCAATGGGAGTGGAAAGTTCTGCGCGTGATCTACTGAAGAAGTGCAAATTAAAGAACACAGATGCAGCTGTATCATTTCCATAATGACCAACGCAATCTACCAAGAGCAGTGCAAATTAGCATCTGGTTTAAGACATGCTTTTTTGGCCGTTAAATAATGGCACAAATACCAGTAACTTGAAGAGCGCAAACCTTAGTAAATCACCTTGCATGATTCATTTAAATAGCCTTCTCCCATACATTTCTGAAAGAGAAACTCCTATAAATGCATATGCAATAAGATCAGCCGCAAAAATAACCCTGTACACGCCTTTTCAGCACTAATTCGCCTTTGACTAAGCCACACCCTAGAATGCAGATTGACCAATCACAGCGCAGCCAAGAACGAGCTCCCACAGAGGTCCGACACTTTTTCACAGTGCTCCATTGACTTTAACACAGGCGTCTCATATTTTTGGTCTCGGCCGGCTATTACCGTCGTAGTTTTATCAAAAATATGGTTAAATGTTGTGCCTGGGACATTTGTAACACAGATACGCGTTTCCCAGAGAGGTTGGAGGGGGGGTGTCCGTTTTTTTCCCTTCCCAAAACCGAAATCCTGACAAGTGTCGTCTAGCACACGCTGCTAATAAATACAACGTTATACTCGCGTAGTCCGTTTGCTTTGTAATAACGATTATAGAAGTGAATAGGGACCTACCCAGCTTTGCATGAACAGTGTTGCTCCTTGATATTGTTAGTCCCAGCCTCCGTCTCGATTAGTAGGATATGCGGTGGTTCATTTTTTGACTGTGACCGGTATGCTTTTGCCTCTATTTGGATGCCTTGTTGTTCCTTGTGTTTCACCTGTATGTCGTGAATATAGCCTTCGAACGTATATTGCAGCCCCTTTTGCCTACTTCTATTAGACCCTTTATTTGCTGCTTTATAAAAGTGTAACAGATCAACCTTTTATCTTAGGCTGTGTTACTAAAACGCAAAGGGATTCTTCTTAAAGACTGAACAGATTAGTAATACCCAACTATAACTCCTCCTTGGTTTACCAGCATGAAACTAACACAAAAAAACAAACATGCATCACACCCATCAACCAGATATGCTTACAGTATCGTGCTTTATATTTTCACACAGTAAATGACTCACCCAAACCCTCAATAGTTCAATGTCCTTTCTGTAAGTCCCGAAATTCACCTTCCAAACTAAACGACAGTTATTTTGTCCTTTCCCATGACGTAGCAACGAAGATTAATCCACAGAAAAAAGAGTCTCAACAAACTCCGATGAATGAAATCCAGCCAGCTGTCTGGGCAAGTTCACTTGACACGCCCTCAAATTGGTAACGCGCTCGACTCCTCACCCACTACCAACAATGCTTAGTTCACATTCAATTAGTTTTTTTCAGTCAGACCCTCCTTTTCATTTACTACCCAAAAGAAAACAGTTTTCTATCACGAGTCGCATGACGCACTCTATACGGGCGCCATTTCCAGTCGCATACACCTCCCCTTCTCCTTTAGACCGCCCCTATACATATACCAATTTGGGTGCGCGGTGATCGAAGATAACAGGTGTATCAGCTCACCCGTATCCTTATACCACACCCATTTTATACCATCACACACAGTGGAAATAAACATGATAAATACATATACATAAGTACATATACATATACCTCCAATATTATATGAAACACACAGCCCTTTATGTAATCAATTAAATACTTAAAGGGTTAGTTCACCCAAAAATGAAAATTAAGTCATTAATCACTCACCCCCATGCTGTACCAACCCTGTAAGGCCTTCGTTCATCTTCGGAACACAAATGAAGATATTTTTGATTAAATGTGACAGCTGGATCACTCCTCCATAGGCTCCCTAAGGGAATGAATCCTGACGGCCCAGAAAGTCAATGAAGAAAATGTTTAAATATTCCATGTCACAACAGTGGCTCAGCTATAAGTTTATCAAGCGACGAGAATACTTTTTGTGCGAAAAAACAAACAAAAATAACGACTTTATTCGACTATTCCTTTTCTTCCTTGTAGGCCTGAAACGAGACTTCAAGAGATTTCCACGACGCATGCGCGAGAATTGCGATCTCCTTCAACTACTTCAGTTAAGTTCTCGCGCGTGCGCGTCTTGGAAATCTCTTGAAGTCTCGTTTCAGGCCTACAAGGAAGAAAAGGAATAGTCGAATAAAGTCGTTATTTTTGTTTGTTTTTTCGCACAAAAAGTATTCTCGTCGCTTGATAAACTTATAGTTGAGCCACTGTTGCGACATGGAATATTTAAACATTTTCTTTAATGACTTTCTGGGCCGTCAAGTGTCATTCCCTTAGGAAGCCTATGGAGGAGTGATCCAGCTGTCACATTTAATCAAAAATATCTTCATTTGTGTTCCGAAGACGAACGAAGGTCTTACGGGGTTGGTACAGCATGGGGGTGAGTAATTAATGACTTAATTTTCATTTTTGGGTGAACTAACCCTTTAAACTCTTGGATTAATCTAAGTAATGATACCTTAACTAATGTGGCAGTGTCACAAAAGTTTGATAAAATTTCAGCTGGAAGAGCTGTCACATCATAAGCCATGTTGATACCAGAGCCCAGATAAAGTTTGTTTGTCGGACGTAGCAACAGTAACTAAGGGGGGCGGGGCTCAGCCAAAGGTGAATTGTTCACTGCGTGTCATTAGTAAAACCTGACACTAGTTAAACACCAAAAGAGGGTTTGTGTTGGAGCAAGCTGTTAGTAAATCTGCCCATTTGTAGCATAAATCATGCACATGCCTAAATTTGGTCAGTCAGTCCAACTGAATCTTTTCTCTTGGAAGCTGCTCTTGAAATAACTAAAAACAAATATGTGCATGGTGATCACTGGTTGTAAAAAAAAACAAAAAACATATGGATGCGCATGTGCACATGTGACCTCCTGGAACTAGTCATGCAGGAGAATGGCTGGGACTATGTTGATGTGTATGATGGAATGGTGCCACTTGCCACTTGAATAGCATCTGCATCTGCAGATTTATTATTATATAGGAGTGCTGAAAGTGTTAACAACCCTTATACTACAGGGCTGTCGAATGCTTGATTCTGATTGGTTGAGAAGGTTCTAAGGTGTGCAATTATTTTCAGGGAAACTCACGGCTAAAGTAGTTCCAGGCAGGTTTGACCGCATTACAGTTCCATATCACTGCGCGTAGTTAACTGTAATAACGGAAAATAGGATACATTTCATAACAAGAAAAAACATGCGCCCCATGCATGCGCTTGATCTGCAGTTTTCGATGTCTAATTTCACAATCAATGGACACATACAGTTTAATTTTAATAAATAAAGTATGTAGTCCTATCTATAATAGGCTAAATAGAAAATTAAACTGAATAGGCTATATAAATAAATTGATAGTCCTGCTGCACGGGTTTTCGTAATTATTCCAGATAATATAACAAATAAATAATTATTGATAGGCCTACTTGTTAAAAGGGCTTTGTGGGTTTCATTTATTAGGTTATCTACTGTCAATTATAGAAAACAAGAATGAACGAATTAATTAAAACAAATTTAATTAATAAATAAATAATACTATTGACGTATGCTTTTCTGTCTCATTATTGCAACATCTCTCTCTCTCTCTAATAGCTGCATTAATAACTGTATAAAGCCGGGACACACTTACTAAGGCCAGTTATGAATGTAATTTGATACTTATGACTGATCATGCCCAAACGCGTGTTCAACGCGTTCAGTCTGTGTTCACAGTCTGTGTTCACAGTTGGTGTTTAAGACCTGCTATAGTCGATGGAAACAGTCAGTCTTCGAATGTTTTAGCGAGTCGTAAGTGTGTCCCCCATCATTAGTCTGCTATCAGTGGCTCAAACCTCCGTTACTAACTCTAAAATGACGTTTTGGAATTAGCAACGGAGGCATGGGATTAGATGCGTAAGAAATTAGTCCTACATACAAGAGCGTTTTAATGACAAAAACTTGACAAACGTCTTGAAATGCATCATCAGAACAATGTTTTGAGGTGTGGTAACTGTAGTATAAGCGGAATAATTGACTTCAGGCCGTTTAATTATTAGAAAAATAATGCACACCCGAGGTGTAACGGCCTTAGTAATGGCATTACCACCTCTAATAATTTCTAATAAACTTTTCTAATAATTCAATGGCCTGTCGTCAATTATTCCTTACTTATAGTGGTTACATAAGGCCATGCATGAATAGCTTCACAAATACCCTTCCCATAAGCCATGCATTACATATGCCGACTGTATGAAAAAGTATTCTTACTGAGACAGATAAATGCTAAATGCTCATTTTGCCTTCCCTTTGACATCTCAGTAAAGTAGAGCGTTTAATTGAACAGTGCCTCGACAGAACTGCGTAATATGCCAAGTATGCGAAGAGCGCTGTGGGTCTTGCTGAATGTGTCAGGGCCACTGTGTTTGTAATACGCAGATGTCATCCTATTAATTTGTGGGAGAATAATTATAAGACTATAGAGGACCCAGATGTCACCAGCGCCTGTCTTTATGAATGCACATGTATGTGTGTGTTGAATATATTTTAGTGTCACTCTGTTAACACCATGGAGACGCATGATGCAAGATTAAATGGTGACAGCCCTGTCGGGCAGTCCCGTTTCTGCATGAGCAATTCTAATGTCAGATATGTGGTTGAATTGTGTAGATATTAAAAGCAGCATAAAGTCATAAAACATCCTGATAGAGTGTTATTTTCAATAATGTTTTTAATAGGGGCGGGATTTGAGCTCTTGCAGCACCATACGTGGCTATGTCACTCTCTCTTCTATTCTGTCATGAATTTCTCGTGGAATGACTGCCAAGTTGCTCATGGGAGAAACGTGTGAAAAGCCTGTCACAATTACTGGCGCATTTGCACTTCGTGCTGGGGCAAGTTTTTGGAACACGCACAACCCGGGCGAAGCCAAGTTTCTGTGGCGACCCACCGACAACATGCAATGTTCCCACACACACAGACACACATAAACAAAATAAGTTTGGCTTCTTTAAAGCTTATTCACAGTATCATTTGATACAATGACTTGAAATGAACCTGAATTAGTTGGGCTTTGCCTCCCTCGCTACTGACATAAACTGTATATCTGTTCACTTAAAGATCCTCATTGCAGCACAAATCCTTTTTAAAATAGCTCTGAGTCCATTGTTACACTCTGAAAATGGACGACAGCAATTTCACCACAGGCTTAGTGCAGCAAAAGATATCAGAAGTAAATTCCGAGAGGAAAATGGTCAGATTAGAACGTGTCCTAGAGGAAAGGAAATGTCATTGAAATCAATGTTATTGACCCATGACTCAGATGGAGCGGTGAAGTGAGTGAAAGAGCAAGAGGTCGAAGAGACAAAACTAGTCGGTCACTTTGGACTTACCGCGCACAAAAAGGATGTAGTCATCGTAGGCTTCACCCACAGAGTTGGACGCCACACATCGGTAAGTGCCGTTGTAGGACTTGTTTAGGTTCTCGATGAAGAGATCTGAGCCGGTGATAACTGCGTGAGATGGCACGTCATCCTCGACCCTCACCCAATTCACCTGTTGAGGCCTGGATGGAGAGACCGAGCAGAAATGACTTTGGCCTAGTGTTGTGTAGCCAGACCATCAAGCCTGGTTCACATCACAGCCTTTTCTGGTCAAGGGACTGGTCACTTAGGCAAAGAGGTTGTCTGGCCACAAGTAATGTTTTATGGGACATTTTACGGCAGGTAGCAATACAGATCACAAACAGAAGTTGAGTCTAATTCAAAGATTCAATGCCATGAAGCAGTCTAGTCAGGATTACAATGGCCATGGGAAATCTGGAAATAAGAGGGAATTTTAAATGTGTAATTTCCAGAAAATTAGTTTTAAAAAATCATGAAGACTTTTTAATGTTAAAATAACTAAAATAGCATTGACATGTATTGTACAGAAAATGCAGGGAACCCTGCTAGTAATTCATTGGAAACAACAATTGTAGCAGTATGGGAACTTGTATAGATTCTTTTATTTTCCAGCAGACTAAATATCTGTGCACTGTGACTGAATCCAGCAAATCCGACTTTCGGTTTTTGTGTGCAATTTGTTATCGTGTTAATATATTAAATGTGTGTTGTTTGAGGCTGAAACAGCTATGAGGCCCAACCCTCAGAAAAAATGATCAGTTGTGGTCAGTAACACAGATTGTGGGATTCGACCAATGTCGCAGCCTACGGCATTGGCAAATGAACAACATTTTGGCAAAGTAACAAAAAGCGAAAGGCTGTGATTTTCTCTTGTCTGCCTCAATTAACTGCCACTGCGAGCTATCTCCTTTTGTTCTCTAAACACCTGAGCCGAGCACACAACAGCCTATTCTACTTTCACAGTGATGAGCAGAATGAGCTAAACCTACTGTGGAGAAATAAAAGAGGCTCTAAACTCTGCTCGGCTCTCACAAGTTTCAATGGCACTGCAGCAGTGTAGTTATTTCCCAAGAGCATCCGAGGAGGCTTTACCTTGTTGTTCTGGTTTTTGTGTCTGTGTTTAAACGTACCATCCTCTGTTTAAAAGGGGAGAAAGGAAAAAATACAAAAAACAAAAAACCTTTACAGCTTCGAAACAAAGGATTGGTTCGCGTTCAATAGCAGTTGATCCTCGGCCACTGAGGACGGCAAAACAACATTTGATGGTGAGCAGCGAGTGGGGAATCTCAAAGAGTCTCAATCTGAGGTTAAATATACATGCGTAGCATAAAGATGCAGACGTTTCTGATATGGAAAGGGAGAAATGACCTAGAAAAAGTGCCTTATTGGGAGGAAGGCATGGGGAAAAACACACAGTGGAGGGGCTGCAGAGAACCTGGCGTGAGGCGGAGAATACAAATGGGATGGCAAGCCAAGCCCTGCACTGTCTGACAGTAATGACTGCAGCCCCTCTCCAAGCTTTAATGAAAATGACTTCCAATTTTCTGCTCACTGTATTGATTGTATTTTCATCTTTATTAAATGAATTCGGGTGGTGCCTTGTCTGCCCGCAGCATTTCAGTTTGGGTATGTTATGGGGCGTGTTGAATGTAAAAACACCTGAATGGCTTTCATTACATGTGCTCTCATTGAACTAACATTGATAACTTAATTTAGGCTCATGTGCGGTGGCCCCCAGAAATATTTGGATACTTTTGTACAAATAAAACGTGTGATTATCTCTAAGCTTTTCTAAAAATGTTCTTAATTTTTTTTTCCAACAAATGCCACTTGGTTCGATATTCTGATATATGTAATGACATTCATAGAGTTTTAATTTGGCTCAAGTGCCCACATTTTTTGCCACTGTATATATGTTTGTTTGCAAAAATTATTATCATGACCCAAATAACTGATTAATAGTAAAAATATGGCAATCAATAAAAATACGTTAAATTTCAAATTCCATCACTTTTATTATTTGTTGTGTTGAGACTACATGACTTATTTATTTTGGTCTTAATCGGTTGTAGAGAAATCCAAATAAAAATACATTGGAAACTTATTTTTTAATCAAATATTACCTATCCATGTAGATTACCAAGTACTCAACTAAATTAAAATATCATTATTAATTTCATTTTACATGGCAGATAAAGTAATTAATAGTCAATATTTGGTAAAAATCCAAAAAATGTTGTGGCGCATATACACATGATCAAATTTTCATTGTGTAGAAAAGTTCCTACAACAAGGCTTTTTTTTCATTATTAAATGGCTCAAATGAAAGTAAAAAATATCACAAAATATCTTGGAATGCAGCTTGTTTCATCAGATCAGGACCAGAATTGTTGTATAATTAAGTCTATTGATACATGTTTTGCAATGGGTTTGGTAAGAGGACTGTTCTCCTTAGGGATGAGAGCCCATGACACAAACTGATCCAGATCAGAACAAACCATTGAAATGTTGCCAACATAGTCAGTGATAGAACATACAGCAGAGAGATGAATCTTACTCTGGTTTGCCCTTAGTCTGGCACGTCAGTTCCAGATTTTCACCCTCTCTAATCGGGCCCGAAGGAAACTCCACCACGATCTTTACCTCAGGTTTGTCTGTGGGAGAGAAAAGTAAAAGCACATCAGCATCTCGTGCCCCCGGGCTGCATGAAACTTTAAACAGCCTTGGCTTTGTTCAAGGCTTATTGGATTGTTCTCAGCCATTTGAGTCGATTCTTTTAGCATTACCATTGTTTGATGCAAAATGTGTGCATGCTTTTTTTTTCTATTAACCTTTAGAGTCATTTAAACAATCAATACACCCTGATGTTTGCCATGTATACAGTCAGAAGTCATGACATCACGAATGTCCATATTCAAACTCATTCCTCTTGCGCGCTCAGCATTGACCTTTCTGCTCTGTAAGTACTGCCCTTTCTCATTTCTAAAACAACTGGCCGCTCAATGGTCCTATTCTCCAGTGACTGGCAGCAGGTATACTGCTGGCTTTTTGCACCTTGCGTCAGCCTTGCCTCTCAGCCGTAGCTGCTACATTTAGCATGAAATGTGCACTTCTCCTTGGCAAGTCTCAGTTCTTTTCCAATTCAGCTGGGATTAGACTTCCTGCTGTGTTTGTACAGTGCAGCAGGAGGGGTGACATTCAAACTGACGTCGGACACATAACTAACGCTCTCTCACGTAGAAATACCCAGCGCTGCGTGTCTCAAATAACATCGGAGGATATCTGACATTAGGGGTTGCACAAACTAGTCGACTTCAATGCTCTGCCATGACACTATAAGCTTGAAATCTTTGCAGCACACTTTTACACTCCATTTCCAACAGTTAAAATGACAAATAAATGTATACTCTGAGAGCGATTCACAAGATATGTTTGATTATACGGTGCTCAAAATTGATTGGGTGAATGTACGTTTTAAACAGCTTATTGTACACGTAAGTTT
Source organism: Tiaroga cobitis (assembly GCA_030578255.1). Lineage (NCBI taxonomy): Eukaryota > Metazoa > Chordata > Actinopteri > Cypriniformes > Leuciscidae > Tiaroga > Tiaroga cobitis. The sequence goes on from CM060611.1 coordinate 19,841,687, forward strand.
CTAAATGTGCTGCTACATTGTAATGCACACACATGCAGACAGTAGCTCGCACATCACGTGCAGATCGCGCGCACACTGAAACATTCAGTAGCACAGAAATGTATTGTCATCGCTGTCCTGTGATTTATCAATACAATGGCATAGAAACTGAAAAGTTCGAGTATATATTTCTTAGTAAAAAAATCCCACAGCTTCACTATTAGTAGAGAGATGCTGCTAGGTAGAATTAATTCACACGCAAACGCTCTCTATAATGCATTCAAATTTATGTAATCTTTACGGTGCTACTTCATCTGTATTTGATTTAGAACGAGCAAAAATCTGTTCGAAACATAACAACCCAAAGACAAAAGAACAGTTATGTATGTAGGAGCAATAGCCTTGTGGGCAGTGCTGTGCCATACGCCATAGCTGTGCACAAGGGGTCTCAGCTCGAGGTTAAGGCTTATTTAATCATTAATCACGTCATCAGCGACTAGTCGACGCCAACTAGACTTTAATTACATAAATGTCGACTTCTGAAGTTGTTCAACCCCTATCTGACATACACATCCATGCAGGCCGGTCATTCGCTGCACATTTGTGTAAGCCCCTTGCATAACGGTATTACATCTGTATGCCAATTTCTGATATCTAATAAGATTGTTCGGTCTGTCTGGCGGTCTAATGACATGATGAAACTTAATGGCAAAAAGCTTATATAAGAAAATCATAGAGACATTTAGCACTCTTGGCATTTAATGGACTACACCAGGCTGTTGCTCTGCTGCTTTTGTAGAATGTGTCTAATATCAGGCAAGAACTAAATAGGTTCCTGTTTGCCAGAGAATTTTTCTAGATATAAGGACATGACAGGCAAAAAAAGGAAACGGCAACCTTTGTATTATACAAAGTGTTAAGTGCAACAAGAAAATAAAGCATAAAATACAGAAAAATAGCAAAAATAGAGCAGAAAAAATACTGAGAGGCAAGAACGTGTTACTGGGCTTTCATTAGGCATAATGGATCCAAGGAACAACAGGTAGAAAAATATTAGTGACTGTACCATAACCATTTTGAAGTTGGTTGAACCCCATTTACTTTCTCAATGCATGTTCTTGGTTTTATTGTCAAAGATTCATCTAATGTTGCAAAGTCAAACTTGTATGACATACTTTCTTCTGTAGAACACACAAAAATATATTTTTAAAAACTGTTTTTGTCCATACAATGAAAGTCAGAGGCGTCCAAAACAACAGTAAATTGTACGGACTAAAACAAACAAAGAAACAGTGTTCAAAATTGATAAGAGAAGATCCTACAGGTTTGGAATGACATGAGAGTGAGTAAATAATGACAGATTTTTTTATTTTTGAGTGAACTATCCCTTTAAAGTTCCCAAGATTCCCAGGAGGCCGTGGTGTGCTTGGCAAGTTCACCATGCTTATGTAAGTGGGCTCCACAGGAGATACATGGTCTGAGGTTCCTGCTGCTTCCTTGAAGTTATTCATCCTCTTAAACTGACAGGTTGTAATGGCTGAGCTATGCCTTTCCTGTACTATACTCCATTGCAGGGCTGGTCGGCATCCAGCCCTCTAGTTTCTCAAAGGAACCCAAATCTAATATTCTCCCAGTAATGGAGCTTGAAGTGGCATTCCACAGATGCTTATGCGACAGCGTTATGTGTATGTTCAACAGAGGTGCGGGAGATATTAGAGCTGCTCCCACGTGCAACTTTAATGACATCACTGCACTCACTTGGCAAGCAATGTGGGTTAAACAGTAGACATGCACTAATGTAAAACAGTGGGTTTGTAATGTAAATAGTCCAGAGTCATAAGTATGCGTAAATAAGGATAAGCAGCAGACCTTGCATTGGAGGCAGGTCATGAATAAGGGCCAAGGAATTTACAAAAAATCCACACAGAGAAATGCTAAGTGTCCCTGTGGAATCAAAGGGTAAAAGACTATTTTACTGAAACCATGTCAAAGTTGCCCACAATAACCCCCAGATCCCACTCTTTCAATTTTACCAGCTCTTACGGCACTTTTTGAATGGACTGGATTCTGAGTGAACGGTGACTTCACTTTGACCCACAGAATTTTCACAGATTTTTTTAAAGTACACAAGGAAAAAAAAAAGCGTCAATGTCCTGACAAGATTTATCACATTATTTCGGGACTGATGTTTCAACTGGCTTTTTGGCAATCGCTAAATTTGTTGAGTGCTTTGCCCACTTGATGCTTGTTTGACCTCTTCTATCAACAAAAAGTGATCTGTTGGCCCTCTATCTTTCCAAATTACAACCTGTCAGAGCTAACATTTCTGTGTCCATGATGGGCAGCCTGGTCTGAAGTGAGAGAGAAAGAAAAGAGCGCCCCGCTCAGAAGTTCTGTAAGAGGAATATCCACCTGTTTGTCTCAGCTCTATGGAGACTCCTTCTATTTCTCCCCTTGTCATCTTCAAACTCTTCGCATGAAAGGCTCTGAGTGAAAGTTTCTTGCTTTGAAGCTTCCTCTGCATTAGTTCCTTTCCAAAGCTCTCTCTCCTGGCCACGCAAGCATTAAATCCACGGAAAGCAGCGCCACCGGCCTCCGGTTTCTCGCTGGTGCGCCGGACAGAAAAGGTCACTCTAATTCTAATAACACAATTATTGACACGAGATATTGTTGTCATTCCTTACCACCGCCATCACGAAGCATTTAATTTCCCTCAAGCTGCTGAACTGCACGAACTGTTTGCATTGTGTAGCTATCAATATTTCTGGCTTATTTAATATCCACAGCAATGTTTTTCTATTTTCTATTGCAAAAATGTACTCCATTAAGACTGCCTTCACTCAATGATTTTTAACATTGATTGTTTTCCCAGTTTCAGCAGAACAATTTGAAAGAAGAGTGAGCCAGACAATGACTCTTACACCAGCTCTCCCCAGAGCATGACAAAGGCTGCCCGTGAGCACGAAATCCAGTTAAATAACATAGACAAAATGGTTTTACATTTTTCTGCTGTAAATGCCCAAAGCCAGAGCCCAAATATCATGCAGTTTTTGGAGATGTGTTGTCTTTGACAAAACAGGGTCAGGTAAAGTCAGTCTTTCCAGTTATCTTCTAAACCCTGTGGCAGGCAAGAATAACCAATAAACATATGCTTGATGAGGACCCAAACAAAATATCTTAAACAATTGTATCTGTATCTTCGGATGAAGACAGTGCCCAAGGCTCTCATCCAATCAGCAGGCATAATCTCTGTCACGACTGAATCACCAAAGCGCAAACACACACTTAATCTTTCATCAGGCCAAGTGACATGGCTGGACTAATGTCTGCTCTCACAAGGGAAACGATAGACCTAACTGATTTAACACAAGAACAAAGATAAAAAAAAAACAACTAATTACAAAGAGAAAGAGAGAGAGAGAGAGAGAGAGAGAGAGACCTTTATCTAGTCAAAACTATGACATTAAGCATATTTAAATGAATATTAATTCATTAATTCAACAATACTAATTCTATATCAATAAATTTCAAATCCTGTCACACTGTCTTCTGCTCGCTCACATTGTACATAAAAAACATGAAATTAAATATAAAATAAAAACAAACAAACACCATTATAAACTCAAATATACACAGATGAGCCAAAACATTATGAACACCTACCCAATATGCTGTTGGTCATCCACATCCGACCCACAGAGACATGGACTCTACACCCCTGATGGTGTCCTGTGGTATTTAGCACCAAGACATTAGCAGCAGATCCTTCAAGTCCTGTAGGTCGCGAGTTGGAGCCACCGTGGATCAAACTTTTTGGTCCAGCACATCCCATAGATGCTAAATTGGATTGAGATTTGGGGAATTTGGAGGCCAGAGCAACACCTTGAACTCTTCATCATGTTCCTCAAACCATGTGTGCAGTTTGGCAGGGTGCATTATCCTGCTGAAAGAGGCCACTTCCACCAGGGAACACCATTGTCATTTAGGGGTGTACCCACCCTACAACAATGTTTAGGAAATTTAGGCACATGTCAAATATACGTCGAACATAAATGGCCGGACCAAGTGTTTCCCAGCAGAACATTGCCCAGAGCATCACATTCCTACAGTGCATCCTGGTGCCATCACTTTCCCAGGTAAACAGTGCACACATACTGTACATGGCCATCCACGTGATGTAAAAGAAAAACGGACTCATCGAACCAAGCGACCTTCTTCCACTGCTAGAACAAGGTCAAGTTCCGCCCCTCACGTGCCCGATTGTAGACGCTTTAGATGGTGGACGGGTCAGCATAGGCACTATGCTTAAAGCAGAGTGCGATGCACTGTGTTGTGAGACATTCTCCCCATCATTAAAGTCCCTGTAAAGGCAATTCTACAAAAAAATTCTAAACACATTATAAATGTTACAAATGTATTGCTAAAACATATTACAAAGACTGTGAACTGTGAAGTACTGAAATGCGGAGTTAGACCGTTAAACAGTTTTTCACCATTGCTATTTTACGGATTTTTTGGGCGGGGCTAAAACAGGGCTCGATGACGCACTGGAGCCCATGAGCTCGTGGACACGCCCCTACTTGATGACACACCGAGGCCACTGAGGCTGATCTCTCCCGACCCCATTCGCATTCGCCGCTCAAACGCGAGTTACTGTCAGTACTATTAGTTACTACAGCCTACTGTATGCTAGCTACATTTATTCATTTACATTTATTCATTTAGCTGACGCTTTTATCCAAAGCGACTTACAATTGCTATATATGTCAGAGGTCGCACGCCACGTCTGGAGCAACTAGGGGTTAAGTGTCTTGCTCAGGGACACATTGGTGTCTCACAGTGGATTCGAACCCGCGTCTCTCACACCAAAGGCATGTGTCTTATCCACTGCGCCATCACCACCCTATGCCTAGCTATGCCTTAAAGGCGGAAATGCATATAGGCTACTACCTGGATGCGATCATGTACAAAACAGATTGGTGTCTTTATTTAAATTTCCTAAAAACGATCACATCAAGAAGAGGTGGATTAATTTTGTGTAGAGCCAACCTTGATGAAGAGCTGAGGATCACCGCCAACACCCGCCTCTGTCTGTAGTGATCAGGATCGTTTTATAAACTTTCCTCAGAGACAACTGGGATTCACTGATAATCCGCTGTTACTGGTGAACGGGGCCGAAACGACTATCCAGTGGCGGTTCTACTTTGAATTACACCCAGGGCGAGACCCCCTTCGAGGATTGTCTTTTATGTTACCTAATAAACTTAAAAAAAGGTTAACACAAAAAAAGGTTTTATAAAAAGATAAACCTCATATTTCAGCATTTAAATCATCTCTATAAAAAGAACGAGTCAATAAAGATACATTCCTGACATTTATAATGCACATTAGCTTATCTTTTATTATTAATAGTAAAATTCGAAGCAATTTTCCCATGGCTGTCATTGCTATATATGCACTGCGGTCTCCACAACGACAAAAAAGTTTTAGTAGCTAGTATTTCCATTACAGAAAAACGCTTGCTGTAGCTCTGCTAAAAGTTTATTTACGGAGAAGAGAAAAACACCCACGTGCACTCCCATACTGAAAAGTTTATGAGCGCGCTTCCCGTGAGCGCATAATGAGCGCGCTTCCCGTGCGCCTTTTTGAAATAACGACCTCGAGCGCGCAAAAGACGCGATACGTGAACTAATCAGGAGACCCCCTTGACATCGCTTCTGTGCACGGCACCTTCTCAGCAAGCAGGGGCGCCGCGCCATTGCCAATAATTGAATCGTAATGATAAAAAAATAGAAAACCTTCGCGGCACAGATGATTTTATTTAACTGCTTGTGCCGCCCCCCATGTGACATGAAGAAATGCCGCCCCGGGCGACTGCCCGGTTCGCCCGTGCCTAAAACCGCCACTGCGACTATCCCCCGCCAGCGTTCATCCTCCCGTCCCGAAAGCAGTATCACCTAATATCGCCGTCGACAGCTTTCCCGCTAGTGGGCGTGGTTTCAGCGCAGCCAGCGGACACGCCCCCAGCGTTTGAGAGCAGAGAATAATGCTAATTTTTTCAAGATTTTGATAGCTTATTTTATGTACTTGCCGGCTTTTTTTATCATTCAAATTTGGCTGGATGGCTAATAACACATTTTTCTGTGGTGTGACATACTCAGAACACATACTTAATGTTGACTTTACAGGGACTTTAAAGTGCTGCGTGACTTGTGCCACAGTAGACCTTCAGTTGGTTCAGACTCAACAGGGAAAGCCTTCGTTGCCCTCGTGCATCGATAAGTCTTGGGTGCCCTGCACCCTGTCGCCGGTTTGTGGTTTGTTGTTCCTCAGATTACTGTTGGTAAATTCTCACCACTGCTGACTTGGAGCAATCCACAAGCCTTGTCGTTTCTGATGTACTCTGACCCAGGCAACTAGCCATAACAATTTGGCCCTTGTCAAAGTCACTCAGATCTTTATTTCTGCCTATTTCTCCTCCATTTAACACATTGATTATAAGAACTGATTGTTTGCTTACTATCTAATGTACCCAGACCTTAAAATGTAGCCTTGTTAGGAAATGATCAACGATATTTGCTTCACCTGTGGCTGATCATAATGTTTTGGCTCATCAGTGTATAACTTTAAATATATTTAAATCACTATTTAATATTCACATAATAAAATAAAATAAACAATATATACAAAGATATCACTTATATCACATACATATACACACACACTGCTAATATTTAATATTACATTTTTAATTAGATAATAGTAAATCTATATTTAAAATCCTGTCCCCTGCTCACTCACATTGCATTTAAAAAAATAATAAACATAAAACATAAAAAAACACTTATCTATTCAAAGATGTCACTTCAAATTCTTTTCACATAATATAATATTAATATTTAAATCTATATCTATATTTAAAATGCTGTCCCTGTACTCCGCTCACTCACATTGTAGTTCAAAAAGTAAATAAATAAATAAATAAAAAACACCATTATCTACCCGGAGAGATCTTTTAAATATATATATATAATATAATATAATATAATATATAATTCAAGTATATAATAATAAAGATTTAATTCAATAATAGTAAGTCTATATCACATTGTCCTATATAACATTTTGTACTGCCAAAAAAACCTTTATCTTTTCAAAGGTATCACTTTGAATTAACAAAATATAATAATAATATAATTTTAATGAAATAACAGTAATATTATATTACATTTAAAGTGTGGGCTCACTCACATTGTACTTCTAGGTACTTCTGCGCCTGGAAGTCCTTGACCGCTGGATGGTCGACAATGCAAACCACAGGAACCCCGTCATCCTCTCTCGTGACCGTAAACCTCAGCCAGCTCGTCACAGTGAACATCCTGTCATACGTGGTCTCCACTTTAGACTTGCCTGTGAGAAACAGAAACCAATGAGAGACAAAGAATTCAAAATTAACAGCTTTCATTATCATCTCTATTAAGAAACCATGGGTGGCTAAGTGTATTGAAGGCCACAGTATATGTTACACATCCTGTGAGCCATAAAACAAAGCAGATCCCCTAACGTCTTGCACATTTGTGACATATGGCGGCTCACTGTAGCTTATCAATGACATGTGTACAGTAAACGGCCCCCTGCAGCAGCACCTGAAATTTGACCATATGGGAGGGGCCATGTGGCCGAAAAACAGCCCTAAACCGCTTCCTGTTGAGGCTTGCTATGCAGCTGTCACTCATTGGCAACTGTGTGGGCTGTGATGGTGTGTTTGTGCTTTATGAAGTGAGATATAATGGCTGTAGTGGACGCATCTGACCCGTAGCCCTCCTTCAGCAGCATCAAGTGGGCATGAAGAACACAAAAGACTCGAAGTCATTGTGCAGCTCCAGACAATAGCCTCACAGCACCGCACAGACCCCCATCACTCAATTACTGCTCTGGCCTTGTGGAAAGAAACAGGGTGGGTGGAAAGAGAGAAAGGAGAAGAGAAGAGGTGAGCGAGAGAGCAAGAGAGAGAGGGACCTATTGTCCTGTTTGTGTTTTTGTAAAGAAAAAAAATCCACTTGACCATTAAAAAATGAATTCGATGTGGGAGTGACAGACTAAAAGAAAAGAAATACAAAAAGTTGAGTCTGAAAGAAGGTAAAAAAAATGACACTTTATTATAGGTGAAGTGTATTGTTAATGCGCCACTAATCAGAAAAGTAAATATTTTGAACTTTTTTAAACCGGTTTCCTGAAACACTCCCTCACCTTTCGCAGATAGACATGTGTATGTACATTCAATGTTGGACTCCACTGACTGTCATTATATGGATAAAAACACTTCATTCTTAAAACTATCTTCTTTTGCTTGGGAAGTTTTGGAACAACGTGACATAGTAAAAATCTTTTATCATTTAAAATTTTTTCCTTCATTCTAGGATTGGAAAAGTACACTACTGCTCAAAAGTTTGTGGTCGGTAGGATTTTTTTTGTTGTTGAAAAAAGTCTAATATGCTCTCCAAGGCTGCATTTCTTTGATCAAAATACAGTAAAACACATTGATATTGTGAAATATTATTAACAATTTAAATAATCAAATAATCTATTTGAATATATTGTAGACGGTAATGTTCCTGTGATGCAAAGCTTAATTTTCAGCATCATTACAGTCTTCAGTGTCACATGACCCTTCAGAAATCACCCAATAAGCTGATTTGGTCCTTAAGAAACAGTTCTTATTATCAATGCTGAAAACAGTTGTGCTGCTTAAAGGGGTCATATAATGCCATTTTCATACATTTTCATACATCAAGTTGATTCTTTAGGGTCTAAATGAAAAGTTTGTAATATACTTTAATTAAAAATTCTAATTAGTATTGTAAGAAAACACTGATTTTACCTGGTCAAAAACAGCTCTGTTTTCAGCACGCCGTTTCAGTGCATATGCCTTTAAATGATAATGAGCTTCGCTCACTCCGCCCCTCTGTTCTGCGACAACGCACGTGGAGTGTTGCCTTGACAACAATTGAGGGTATATTTTGGAGAAAGAATGGCAGCGGGAGTCTCTGAGGACACATCTGTGCAATCGTATCAGTTTGAACCGGAGTCGGACCCAGAACAAGATGACGGCCGCAAAGAAGTTCGACAATTAAGGCTCGAACAGGACGTTTCTGAATGGTTGGTTAACATAATGTCACTTTGATCTATCTTTGTATGTACTGGCAGGGTAACGTTAGAGTAACTTAGTGAGATGTACGAACGCTATGTGTTTACTGATGTATACGTACTCAGTTTGTAATAACACAATAACCATAACGTGTTGTTCATTATAAACGTGGGATTATGAATTATATTGAGAAAGTCGTAACTTTACATAGAAAATATGCCCTAATGTACCCTGAGTGTAAACCTTAGCCACAATTATCGTGAAGCGTGCAAGCGATTTGCAAAGATTAATATAAAGGTTAATACAATTTTACACTCACTTCTTCTGGAGGTGCAGCAGGGACATGAAAAGTTGGTAACGATTCTTTTTTCAGGAGCAGCTTCTTAGCAAAACCAGCTTTATACTGATCCTCGTTTATAAAGCAGTCTGGTGAGAAAAGATTCGCGAATCGCGCAAACATGAAAGCATTGACGTTGCTCGTGGGGAATATTCCCTTCGAAAACAAAACTCAGCCACTGTGTATTCAGCGGACAAAGTTACGGATTTAGGAACATCAAAATGACTGCTGTGTTCGTTATTACACCCAAGAACAGAACACCACAATCGCTTAGACGCCATTCTGCTCCAGCGTATCAACAATGGCGGACTATGATGACTGCTCGCTCAGGGCGGGGATGTGTTGAAACGCTGCTGTCAATCAACAAGCGTGGGAGGGGCGTCCGACCGCGTGACGTCACACGGTCGAACGACTCGATTTGAGATTGGGAAGATTAAAAGGAGATTAAAACAAAAACACTGGATGGATTTTTTTCATTATATGATGGTTGTGCACTGCCAACACACATTTCAGTACAATCAACTTGAAAAAGTGCATGTACCATTAAATGACCCCTTTAATACTTTTGTGGAAACAGTGATGCATTTTTTTAAATTCTTTGATGAATAGAAAGTAAAAGAAAACAACATGCATTTGAAATAATTCTTTTTAACACTATAAATTTTGTTAGTGCCACTTTTGACTGAATTAATGTTGTCCTTGCTGAACGTATTAATTTCTTTCAGAAAAAATAAAATAAAACAAAAATATAAATGCAATTACAGCAAATGAGCAATATATACCTGTTTGGTCTGTGATTGCCATTCCGACCATATGTGGTTTCTGTCTTTATTTTGCCGTTTATATGTAGATTACATCTATTGTTTGACTGTTATAAATGTTATCAATAATCCACAAAGCTAATTTTACCGAAAATCATAAAAATGCCCGGAAATGGCACTGCTGTGTGGAAACCTGGACATCTCAATACTCCAGATGTTTTTTCCCCCTGACAATTCCTTGTCTTGAGCATTCATTCTCCCTGCATTCAGCATTATCAGCGATGAATGAATAGTCAGACAATCATATCTCAAATAAGAGAAGACAGAGCTCATTGAGAGCCCAGAAGCACATCTATATTCTCCCTCACAATGCCACAGTCACTGCTGATATAGAGATAATCACAGGTCAATCACTGTCATTCAGGCATTTCTTCATTTCAATAACATCTCCCTTTTTGAAATGCAAAGGAGCTCTGATTGGTCCCGATCTGCAGTGATACAGAGGGCTGAATATCAAAAAGAGATCCTGTTCCCTAATGAATTCACCATTTCTTCAATTTCTTTTGCTCTATAATTTGCCCCCCCCCCCCCCCCTCAAAGAGGGCAGTCTAGAGACCTGGGGTCCAATCGTGTTTTTAGCAAACTTCCTTAAAGCCATTACAAATTCTGAATCAAGCCACTGTGTTTCAGCTGAGCTTAGTTGGCTAATTAAAATGAGATTATATTTTTAAGCAATGACACAATGAGCAGGCTGTCGTCGTCTGACAGGAAGAAATTAACAACTTATTGTTTCTCGATGTTCATTCAACTTGTCTTATGAGACAGGTGTGTATCAGCAATGGAGCAGGATGTAAAACAGAAGTACTAAATGCGGCACAGAACATGAATAAGACTGGGAAGCTTGTGTTTGCGTGAGCGAGAGGGAGAATGAGGCAGTACATCATGGGGGCAGCTGAGTTTACATTCTGGGGCTGTATGGGTGTAACCTTTAAATGATATTTAAAAAAGCCTGATTATCCTAGAGGTAATTAGGCTGAATGATAAGGACATTTAATTAAAAATAAATCCGAAAAGGCGCAGGGGCCAAAAGCAATTTCCAGCCAGTGAGTGCCAGCGTTGCACTGCTTGAGTCAGGAGAGGAGTCCCTCAGTTTCTTTGATCGCTTTCACCTCCTCCATTCAAACCATTTCGCTATTCAAGAACAGAATATTTATGTCCTGCTGTCCATCTCACTGAGGCAAACTCGTTCTTCTTTAGCGCCACATTTGTCCAACTGTCCAATAATATATTGATGTTACATAAAAACAAAACACCCACTGACAAATGAATAGAACAATGCTTTGTAATAGCTGCTGAAACTCCCAGTGGAGAGAAACGGAGACCCCTGACTGAGCTTATCGCTAATTACCAAATGAAAACATCCGTCCAGGACTCCAATTTAGCCGCCTCATTTTGGGTAGCTGTTATTAGGACAGCTTATTTGCAGTAATTTGTACATTATACGCAAATTGCCTGTGTCTAGACGACTGCGGGTCAAAGGTACGGCCTCTCACTCACCCTATCAGAGCGATATAGAAAATGAGCAGAGCTTCTGTGAGGAGCGTTCAGGTAAACAGATGTTGAAAAGGTGTTGCTGAGTTTATAATTAGTACTGTTATGAAAATTTCACAAGACATTCAAAAGATCAATACTTTGGACTAAAGTATGTGGAGAAGGGGTATGTCAAAGGATACATGTACACACTACCGGTCAAAAGATTGGACACACTTGAATGAACTTGTGTTTCTCATGATCTTAAAAACTATTTGATCAAAAGGCTTTTGCTTTAATACTTGAAATGAGTTTTGTAGACAAATATTTTGTGCCTATGTAATACTACTTTCAGTCATTTCATAGTCTTGATGACATTACTCTTATTCTAAAATAAAATAAAATAACATAAAATAAAATAGTAGGAGGGACCAGACTTTTAGAATATAAGATAATAACTGTTTTCTATTTTAATATATTTTAAAATGTAATTTATTCGTATTCTTGCTGAATTTTCAGCAGCCATTACTCCAGTGTTTAGTGCTACATGATCAGTGTTGGGGAAAGTTACTTTTAAAATTAATACGTTACAATATTGTGTTACTCCCTAAAAAGTAACAAACTACATTATAAGACAACATTGGTGCAATAGCCTGTATATCCTATAGGCTAATATGGAATTTTCATTTATGTATTTCCTTGTATCTCCCTTTTGTATTGCATGATGTGTTATATGGACCTGTGTCTGCAATAAAGCTTTATATATACTTAGTTACTTTTTATGGAAATGTTTTAAATGTTACATTATTTTTGTGTTACTTTTTCTCACCTGGGCTGCGCTTGCTTGTTTGTTTGTTTGTTTGTTTTTTTAACAACAAAGTAATATTTTGGCAAAAGTAAAGGCCTTTTTACGCCAAAAATGAAATGAATAAGCCTAAAGCTGAAATGAAATGCAAATTCACACCTGTAGAGTAGAGGGTCTCACACAAACCTTTCAGTTCTGCTGCCATTCTGGATTGCAGAAGAATAGGACCCAGAAGAAGAAAGTTTAACATTCTTATTTCACCAATAAAAACTAAAAAATTAAACATATATGATGTTTAACATTTAATTATTGAAGGTTTGTGTTATATTATGATTTTGCTTTTCACTGTTTTTATTCAATTTGAGGAATCCTGAATCTTTTTGTGCAAGTGAGATGGGTAAATGCATGCTCACATTAAGTCTAGAACTACAATAACCATCATATTCACACAGCGCACAGCACCTCTGACTCCCCATTTCTCTCAACATCGGGACAAGAGAGGTGTAAGTCTATAAATGGGAAAAAGTAACTTGTGATTCTTATTTTAAAAAGTAACTCAGATATTTTGTTGTAAATTACATAACTTGTGTTACTTGTAATGCATTACCCCCAAAACTGCACATAATCCTTCAGAAATCATTCTAATAGGCTGATAATATTATCAATGCTGAAAAAGGAACCGTGATTGTTAGGATTCTTTGATGAATAGAAAGTTCAAAAACAGCATTTATTTAAAATGGAAATCTTTTGTAATGTTATAAATGTCTTTACTGTCACTTTTGAACAATTTAATGTGTCCTTGCAGAAAAAAATCAATTTCTTAAAAGACAAAAACAAATCCAAACTTTTGAACAGTGGTGTACATGATCGGCTAAGCATTATATGAAATGTAACGATTTGTGTTGCTAGTATTTCAATTAAAGTATCACTTTTCAATATATAAATTATCAGAGGAAAGTGCATCAGGGAAAAACTCTAGCTATGGTTTGCAAGGCAGAGAGAAAACCTGGTAAACACCTGGTTTGTTTGTGTGTACACAATGTGATTTTACCCACCCTGTAGCTCTTTGTCTCCTTTCATCCATCTGATCGCTGCGGCGGGTTTGCTGCCCATGGAGGTGCAGGTTATCTCTGTCTCGTTGCCCTCGCTGACGATGTCCTCACGGGACTCTATGATTGGGTTTCCTGGTGGGACTGAGAGAGGACAGACATATTTGACAAGGCGGTCTGTAAATCAAGCACCACTATAGTCACATTCATCCCAGGGTGCATTGATAGCTAACACAGACACTAACAATGAGGGATGGACACATCATAGAATATGAAGGGGTGAGTGTATCCATTCTTGTTTACAAATGACATAAAGGAGGGTACCCAGACAAAGTGCATACTGTGATGAACTGTGACTACAACACGATTAGTAATGGAACATATTGTGAAACAGAAAGCAACACAGCCAGTTGACTAGACTAAAACTACTAGAACATTCTACACTGACCTGGATAATTGTGAATGTTCACAGGCAATATGTAACAAGGATAACACCCTTCTTCAAGCACTGCAACACAGTGATCTAACCAGACATGACGTGACAACACTGCGACGTGATAAAAGTATCTTTTCCATGTTAATCAGAATTTTTGTTCTAACCAGTCGTGACAGCGAGTGACAGGGGTTTCTAATTTAGAAAAGGTTTCTATTTTTGCAGCATCGTTGTTGGAACAACAACATACAAATTATTACAATGATAAACTCAGGTAATGATTATGTGCTTTGTGTCATCTTAAAAGGGTCTAATGTGAATTTGAATATCATTTTGCACAACCCTACTGCCAGAGTGAATAATTCACCTTAGATCTTGAAAATAGAAGAATGCTCAAACTGTGCACAAACAAGTATATTCTATATTCTATGTTGTTTCAGTAACTTCAGTAACTAATTATTTTTTATTAATGTTAAAATGATTTGATATTTATTAATTAGATTAGATAATGTATTTATTCATTTTGTTGAATAAGAGACTCTGCCCACACTCTCTTCTGATTGGCTGTGATATTTGATTTATGTCGATGCGTCATGTAGGACAGGGTAATTCAGTAAAGATTTCTTGTTCCCCCTGAGCAGCAGGGTTCTATTCAAGCATTCAGCTTGGGCATCTGAAGCTCTGGAACCAGCCACTCGATTGCATTCAGCGAGCTCTCTACAATCCCGCTCCGTCAATATCCACCCTGCACTAAACTCAAAACGGAATAATCACTTTTAAGTGCGGGTGATTTTTCCATGCAGTTATGTCAAGATGCAGAATGCAGCAAAGCGTTCACATGTACACAAAGACACACACGCACAAACACATAAACAATAATTCCACTGAATGGCCCCACCATGCAGCTGAGTCCTCAAAGGAAGTAGCAGGTGAAGTGTTTGAGTTTTTAGAGAGATTTCAGGAGCCCCTCCAAACAGCAGTGAAAGTGTATGTGTGTGTGTGTGTGTGTGTGTGTGTGTGTGTGCGCGCATGTGTCGAGCACTGGCTCCATTCTGAAATATCAATGACTCGACGTTCAGGATCTGGCTTGGCCGCGTCTCAGGCCTTCTGTTCGGTGAAGATGAATGGCTATATCTTGATTCTACACTGCTGCAGCATCTCATAAAAGCTGCTCCACTCAAGTGATTGACCATAAAAGGATTCCTCAGAAAACAAAGAAGCCCTGCATGTGTGTATCTGTGGGTGTTTGTTGATGCGGTAAGTGCCTTATGGGAAATCTGACGGTCCAAACAAAAGTTTCAGTTTGTCTAGTCCAGTGGATCTCAACCTTGGAGGTCATGCCTCTACGTGGGGTCACCAGAGATGCAGGGGCAGTATATATTGATGTGTGCATGAGTGTTCGTACTTAGCACAGTGATGTCGGCGTAGGCTTCCTGTGGGGGGTCTGAATAGAGCTGGCACACGTATCTTCCCTCGTCTGAGAGAGACACGTTGGATAACGACACACGCAGCTCGTTGTCTGAGAAATTGACCAGCTGGAATCGAGCATCTTTCAGGGCTGGAGGGTCGATAGAGAAAGACAGCAGATGTTAGAAAAGTCACATCTTCACACTTCCATTACGAGCAACAATAGAAACATGTAGGAGATAATTAGTAGTATTTTTCCCATTGGAAGTCTAGATTGTTTTACCACTAAGGGAAATAAAAGCAGCCATATGCTTCTTTTAAGCCATTGCTTATAACTGACAACAGGGGAGTGTAGCAAACATGCAGGCTAGAATATACTCTTCAGATTAGTTAATAGGTGCTCCATGGGAATACGGTAACCAAAGTGATTGAGATTGCTTCACATTGAGAAACAAGGGGCGCATCTATTTCTAGCATCATCTGACCTGAGCCTTGTATCACTGGGATTTGAAACAGGGACAGTATCCATGGGACATGCCATGCTAGACCACTGTGACATCTAAGTGCCTTTTCATTTTAACACCTAAGAGAAAAAGTTCTTGCTCTGTGGTGAGCATATACATTACGCAAGTGTTTCATGAGCACTTTTGTCTCTGTGGACTTTTAGCAAGTATGTTCCAATAAAATATGGTCATTTTCTCAACCAGCAATATCCAACAATGGATATATGCAAATTTTGGATTAAAATTGACGTAATTTGACGGTAATTTCAATATTTTCACACTTTTTGCACAATGAAATATTCGGTTTACACTTGATATTTATCTTGATCTCTTTGTTGTTCTAAACACATCTCATATTTCATCTGAAGCATGATTTTTATTGGCACTGTAAACCTTACCTTAGTAACTAAGTAAACAAACAAGGCACTTGCAGAATTATGGGCACTATGACCGGTTGACCCTTTTCTATCATGGTAGCATTATATTTTTACAGCTACAGTAGCTCTTCTGTGTGATCAGACCAGTAGACCTGAAAACCTTCACTCCCCACATTCATTAATGTTCCATGACCCTGATGCCAGTTCACCAGTTGTCCTTACTTGCACCACTTTTGTCATACTGGGAAAACCCAACATAATTTTCCAATTAGATGTATGAAATAATTTAATAAACAATAATACTTATAATAAATGTCTCAAATACGTTAAATATGATTCGTCAGTTTCTGTTAGTCTTGTTCAGAATGTTATCTTTACAATGCAACATTTGCAAAATAATAAGAGTTGCGCATTTGTGGAGTTGGATTTGGAAATAGCGAAGCAAATATCAATCAGTTAATACTTTAAAAAACCTAAATTGTATATCCCAATTGTACTGCTGCAAGAAACCAAGTCTAGCAAGTCAAGTCTAATCTTGGCTACAAGGCTGTTAAACTATGGTGCAAAGGACACAACTGTGTGATTGTTATGGTATTGATGTGAGTATCTTGTTGTGCAGCTTTTACCTGTATTGCCCAAAACAAATTTCCCTTTAAGGGACAAATAAAGTATAAAGTAAAGTAAAGTAAAGTAGCAATGAATCCGGCCAGTTTCTTTAACACAAACTGAGAAAGACTCTTGATTATGATGAGTTAATCTCCGTATTTAATCAGAAGTTCCGCCATCTTAGGCTAATATTGCAGGAGGACATGTAAAGTATAACCAAAGTGATGAATTGGTTGGCATTGATTCACCTTGTTGAATCAATGCCACATAGAAATAAGGCAGTTCTGAAGGCGCAAGGGGGTCAAACACAGTATTAGTATGGTGTTCCTAATAATCAGTGTGTAAATAGTGTATATCTTAATTATATGTCTATCATGACAACTCTTTTTAGCATGGTAATGGATATGACAATGTTAGCTGCTACGCTGCTGCTGAATTGCTGCTGCTGTAGATTATTGCTGTTGTTGTAGATTATTGCTGCTGCAGCAAAGCAAATACAGGAACTTGTTGCTGCCAAATACATACACCAATATGCTGCTGTGAGTATGTAAGACATACTGGTACTGCACAAATAGCAGATCTATACAGGTGGACCCAGGGAAGTTGGAGGGTTTTAGACTATAGTTTTAGGCTATAGTGAATGGTATCCAGCCATTTAAATGTTGAGCAGCAAGTTCATTGGCTGTAGATATATAGTAAAAAAAAACAAAAAAAAACAAAAAAAACAAAAAACACCTGTATGCTTGTATTGATTATGGCAGACACTTCCTCAGATTGCAGCAGATTAAGTTTCAACGCGACTGAGAATCTCACACTG